>CM022947.1:134296624-134896624 GCA_012931725.1 Litsea cubeba
AGAAGTATGGCAAAAGATTTTGACCTTTTCAATTGACCATGGTCCGCACCCGCCAAACAAAAATCCTAGGTCCCGCCACTGGGCACAACAGCCCCATGAGTTCTTGGGCTTGATTTGGCACATTATTCAAACTACTTTCTGAAGTAGCCGTTTTCTTTGGGCTGCATCACTTGGATTTGTCAAAGGTGGGGCGCCACCATATAAAAATAAGAGGAATTGGAAGAATGCACAAGTCGGTTGCTCATACTCATGCAAGCACCTTGCACTGTCCCTCAAGTCTGATGGTATTAGAAGGCACGATTTTTTTATCAATCCAATGGCAAGTATCAATTGGATGAAAGTCACATTGGGCAGGTGAAAGTCACAGGTAGTAGTGTGCGAAACAAACGGCTGGAGTGTGTGTGTGTGTGTGTGTGTGTGTGTGTGTGTGGGGGGGGGGGGGGGGGGGGTCATGATTGGCAAGGCCCCACATGGGTCCCACATTGGCCATGTGATGCAGGCCCAACGGTTAGGGCTCGCGTGGGTGCCGAAGCATGTGTCCAAGGACACCTCAAATCGTCTCCACAGAGATTTAAACACGAAGACGCACCTCTCCAAGGGAAAACCTACAATTCTATTCAACAATCAAGTCCGAGATTTCCATCTCTACAATACCATATATATAGTATAAACAAAACCTAGAGCCTAAGAAATCAATCAAATTAAGGAAAGTAATTAAACTGGAGTCCGACTCCAAATTAGAATAAAATTAAGAAACTACTATTAATAAAAAAAAAATAAACAAAACAATTCCTAAACTTCTTAGGCGAGACCACTTATGGCCCGTCCTGCATCATTCCCCCCAGGTTGAAAGAAGATTTCGACCTCTAACTCAGGTCTTCCCCATGTTGCCTTTGTAGACATGGTGTACGTGAAGCACTTCCTTTGTGGCAGGAGCCCTTGATCTCTTCTTCGGCGATTCTGGTTTCATTGGATAGAGTGTAACTTCCTTTTCACCGTGCATAAATGTGTATGTGTTGTCGCGCATCCCATGAGTGTCATTCTCGTCATACATCCGTGGGCAACCCAATAGGATATCTCCATTATCCATTAGTAACACATTGCACCAAATTGTATCTTTATAATCATCACCAACTGCAAAAGTAACCTGACATGTACGCCGCACTTGCGCTTCATCTCCTGTCATTAGCCATTTGACAAAGTATGGACGATTGTGCTTGTAAACCTTCAGCTTCAAGCGATCAACAAGAGTCTGGGAGACGATATTTTCACAACTTCCACCATCAATCACAACTGTACATTTTTGCCCATGTATTGTACCTGTGGAACGAAAAATATTTTTTCTCAACCATCTCTTCTCGACAATGGGTGTAGAATTCTGGAGGACCAAGAGAGCTTCACAATCCTTTTTGGCTTCTATTTCTTCCACTTCCTCCAAATCTTCATCTTTAGGATCATTTTTGTATTTCAGGTTCATCGTGTGCACCTTCCATTAAGTTAATTCGCTTTGGAAATTCAAACGAACTGTGCCCCATTTGCTTATAATGAAAACATGTGAACCTATTTTGATCTTCAAACTTGGAGGCAAACTTTTCTGAGGAACTAGCACATGGATTGAAATCAAGCTTTCACGGGGTCTTTTGTGCAGACCATTAGAACACACTACCATTAGAACACACTAAACTTTCGAGCTTGATAATTAGCAATGTCTTCGACTTTGATGGCATGTTGGATGATCTCATCAACATTATCAAAATTCTTGAATGTAAGGATATGTTTTATGTCAATCCTCAGCCCATGAAAATAATGATCAACCAACACATCATCATCCTCATTCAAGCCACAACGAGCTTGCATGATTAGGAACTCCTCAAAATATTCAACAACAGTTTTGGACCTTTGTTTCAAGTCTTGAAAGCTTGAACGCAGATCTCTGGAATAGTTGACCGGAAGAAACTTTTCCTTCAATAGATTTTTCATCTTGATCCCTGTTTCAACAAGGTCAATGTTTTAATTCCTTCTCTTCTTTTGCAACTCGGCCCACCAGATCGCAGCATAATTGCGAAATCGAGTTACCACTAAGGTAACTTTATGACCATCTGTCAAGGGCCTGTGTGCAAAAATATTCTCCACATACTCACCAATCCATAAATTCATCGGGCTTTAATTTCCCATCATGATCGGGAATCACGAGTTTAATCCCTAAATCTCGATCAACATTGACTACGTGTTGATGATAAGTCCACAAAATTATAGCTTTCATTCATCATTTTATATGCATTTGTGAGCTTAATTAGGTTAATTGCATAGAATCACACTTACTTTCATGATTTCATGCATTTGAGCATCAAAGATGGAATCTTAGTCAAATTTGGTCGAAATTCATTACATTGCATGACTTTTGTGAAATTAGGGATTTTCATCTCATTCATCACCCAAAAATTAGTTTTTTTAGCTTCACTAATGCATACCTACTAATTTTGACACAATGTCTTATTTTTTTGAAAGTTGGGTATTTTTGGTGCATTAAGTAGGCATGTAGGGTCCCATGCATAGTCCATCTAGATTCCTCACACTTGATTATTATTGACATTATTTAATTTTATTTATGGAGGAGAAATCAAGAGTGGGACCTGCATTGGTGAAACTTGAGAGAGATCAAAGGCGAGACACCATTCATGGTGAGCCCACATATCTTGGCATCTTGGTGGAGTTGGAAAGGTTGAAAATTCTCAAAGAAGAAAGAAGAAACTCAGATTTGGAAAGATGGTGTTGACTTGCTAAATTTGAAAACCAAAATCAAGAAAGAGAGAAAATTGAAAACTTTGCAAGGGGAGTTGATTAGTCAAAGTTGCAAGTAAAGAAGCATGCCAAATATGGAAAGAGAATCAAATAAGCAAGCAAAGAAAGAGTCCAAACATGCCTTGGACGTCCAACATGGGTCCCACACACCTCATTGCATGCCAAACATGGAAATTACCTTAATTGCACAATTATTCTCGGAATTTTCAGGTGCAGCAAAATTGAAATGATCATAACTTTCAAACCAAGCATCGGATTGGCGCAATCTACCCACCGTTGGAAAGCTCTTTTCGAGTAGATATCCGTGGAGCCCAAGATTTCATAAATCGGAGCTATATTGAGGGAGATATGACCTCGGGAAGTTGGCTGTTATAATTCTATGCGGGAATTGCAAAAAATTTTCAAAATTGGCAACATGAGAGATCTTTGAGGAGTTCAATTTGGCAAGACTTGGAGCTCAAGAGACCACACTTAGTAACTAATCCTCTCCAATTCAAATTCTTTCCAAGTGTGAAGCCTAGCTTGAGTCCTAAGCAAGAAATCTCTACAAATAAGGAAACAAATCCTAAAAGAGAGGAGATTCTTTGCTAAAAAGGAGGCATCAACAACTATAAAACCAACCCAAATGGGGGATGGAGAAGCATCTCACGTCCAGCCCTCTCTCTAATTCTCTTCTTTCTTTCTTCCTTTCCATTAGTGTTTTTTTTTTTTTTTTTTTGGCAGCCTTAGGCCATGTCCAAGGACTTGTTTTGAAGGAGAATTTTTGTGAAGGAGAAGTTGTAAAGATGCAATTTTTAATGACAAATCAAGAAGTATTCTTTGCAATGGCGGGCTAGTTTTCTTGATTAGAGCTATGGATGAAGGAAAGTAATCGCCTTTTTATTTAGTAGTTCTAATTTGTATTCCATGATTATGTGCTTAATGATGAATAGGCTTGTCTTCGTGCCCTAGGCAAATCTCTATTTTTATTTTTAAAAATAAAAATTAATTTTTTACTACTCATGCTTAGGTTTGATAGGCCATGCTTAGGATTTAGATCTTTTGATAGTTTATGCTTACTTTTGATGGGTAGTTCTTAAATTATTTTTATTCTTTTATGAGATGAAGGATGTCTTTTGTTTTGAGTTTTTATGATTAAAAAGGGATTTTAAAAGTTAGATTTTCCAAATTAAAAACATTGATTTGTTTTTTTATTTGAAGTAAAAATTGGAACAAATTAGGGTTACTTGATAAATAATTGGTGGATGCTTATTGGATTCCAATGCTCTAATTACTTTCATTAATTGGTAGATTTCATATTTCTAAATTGGTTGCTTGCTTTTATTTCTAAGCACTCAAAACTTTCTTTAATTGTTAGTTAATTAGTTTTCTTAATCTAAAAGTTTCTTTAATTAGCTCCCTGTGGGTTCGACCCATTCTTGCCACTGTCTCATCTAGACACCCGTGCACTTGCGGTATTATATGATTGATATTGATCACATCAAGTTTTTGGCGCCGTTGCCGGGGAGCCAATTTGAAAAGAATCTTTTAGTTAGGATTTCTAGCATTATTTGTTCATATCATAGCATACTTTTTAGTTAGTTGCATTCATAGCTTGCATTAGGTTTAGTTTCTTTTATTTTTTAATGATTGTGGTTGCTGTTTTTCAAGTTTTGCATACTGATTTTTAATTAATTTCCGGACTGATTATTAGTGGTTGCATAAAAGACAAGTTTCAGCACTATTTATTTTTGACAGATTTGGCCTGGTTTTTGCCCAAAAGTTCGTGCTTTGAAAACTAGTCAAACGAACTCCGTTTGACTTGAAATTTTGCTGGATTGGACTTTGATATATATATTTTGAACCCTAAAAATTTCAGAGAAAAATACTTTCGGGAAGTCATACGTTTAGTGCTGTGAACATTGCCAATCAGTCAGGCAGATTCTGCATTCAGCAGCAAAACTGGGCTAAGTAGCCAACTTCATAATAGCATAACTTCTTCGTTTGTTATCCTTTTTAGTCTCTTTTTTTTTTTTGTTGGATTCTTGCATATTAGGAGTTTACATCTCAGTCATTGTTTTCAGGTTTTGATTAATAAAAGTGGGTCGTACAGATCTGTAAACTTAAGCCTGTGTAACAGGTTCCAACACTTCAAATTTTTTCAGCACTTGACAGCAAGGTATCCATTTAACTTAGGACTGCATTAGGAGTTTTAGAAGTGCATCTATCATTCAAATTGCAGTATTTTAGGTTTTGAAATTTAGATTAGGCTGATTTTTCAATTTAGGAATTTTATTAACAATTGTTAGCTATTTTTAGTAGTTTATTTAGATCTAACACTTTGGTCGTTTTCTTTGAGGTTACAATCTGAATTTTGAAGGACTCTAAAAGGAAGGAAATCGGGGGGATTGCTTTTAAGCAAACAAGTTGCTCTCCGAATTGCAAAATTGCTATAAACAAAAGGGGTTAAGCTAGCACAGTTTAAAATTTTGATCGTTTTCTTTGGTCGTTACAATATGAATTTTGAAGGACTCTAAAAGGAAGGAAATCGGGGGGATTGCTTTTAAGCAAACAAGTTGCTCTCCGAATTGCAAAATTGCTATAAACAAAAGGGGTTAAGCTTGCACAGTTTAAAAATTTGCATGGACCCCGCTGTAAGAGTTTCTAAACTTTACCCCACGAATCTTTTACTTGCAAGTGGGGCTTGGATGATTTAATTTTTGCAAAGTGTGAATGCTTGATTGACACATCATCTAATTGGACACTCACTTAGTTACGGGCAATCCACCCCAAAAAGATAAGGACTGGATTTCATCACCAGATCCTTGCCCATTTAGGTTAACAATCTCTCACATTAGGATCCTAACTTTAATTAAAATCAAGTAGCAACGAGACCATAGGACTCGAGCTCAGTAGGACGAAGACCACAAAAGGTTGCACCAGTTGCGCTCTTTGGTCAAGTTGATGTCTAGGTAAGTCCTGTCCCTACCAAAAAGGGTGACAGTCTCTGTTCTAGGAGTTTGGTTCTTAAGCAGGACCCTTGCCAAGTGCATTGTGACCCCACCACTCATCCTGGGGACTTACCTGGTCAATTTGGCTTCATAAGACCGAATTGGAGGCCTTAGTGCACTCTTCAAACCAGTTAGGAGCTGTCTAGTGAGTTAGGTTAACCCTAGGATAATTTCTTGTGCTCAATCTTTGTGCTTGACTACTTGTGCATCATCCAGTAAGACCATTAGGGCCCCGCATATCGATTAGGATTGCATTTCTTTAAGGTTGAACCCGATGCATGCGCTCTAGACCTGAGAGAGAAACTGTCGGTACGCAAGAGTAAAAGGTTAGTCAGGATAGAGCCCGAATCAGCCTTAACCGTTGTCGGAAAGTCTTCCATCTTTGAAGAAATTGTTAGGATGGCTGATCAAGTGGACCCACCCATGACTTTGAAGGACTACATGTACCCCACCAAGACAACTCAACCGTCCTGCATCACACTGCCTCAGACCAATGTTACATTTGAACTGAAATCTGGCATGATCCAAATGCTCCCAGTATTCCGTGGGTTAGACCAGGAAAACCCATATCAACATGTTAGGGAATTTGAGGACATTTGTGGGACCATGAGAATCAATCACATGACTGAGGAGGCTTTTAAACATAGATTATTTTCTTTCTCCCTAAAAGAAAAGGCTAAAGCTTGGCTTTATGCCTTACAGGCCGGGTCCATCACTACATGGGACAAGCTTGTCGAAGAATTTTATAAAAAATTCTACTCCAAGCAGAAAACCGCTTCGATTAGGCAGGCCATCAATGGATTCCATCAAATGGAAGGGGAGACACTTTACAGTTATTTGGAACGGTTCAAGGACCTCTTAATCCAGTGTCCCCACCATGAATTTGAAAAAATTTGATTAGTCCAGATCGTGTATGAGGGTTTGGATTACCCTACTAAGCAAATGGTGGAATCTTTCTGTAGTGGGAACTTTACACAGAAGACAGCGGATGAAGCATGGACATTTTTGGAGGAAACCGTTGAAAACACATTGCAGTGGGCCCCTATCAAGAGGGAGCCCATCAAACCCACCATTCCTGAAAAAGGGGGGATGTTCAAGATTGAACCCAAAATTGAGGCAGAGGCCAAATTAGCCACACTGGTGAGGAGAATAAAAGCCTTAGAGCTGAACCAAAAGCCCACTCCAAACACTCCAAACTCGGCGGATAGATTCTCTTGAGAAAACCATGAAACTGTTAGCTCCGAATACCCTCCAGTTCCAGCAAAGCACTGGTCAGAGCTTGAATGCTAACACACAATCAATTGCAAAACTGGAATATCAGATGGGCCAACTGGCCAACTCCATCAATGCCAGAGACAAGGGAACCTTCCCTAGTCAACCCGAACCTAATCCCAAGGGCCAAGTTGTTCATGATCCTAAAGGAAAAGGCCCGAAACAAGTCAAATCCATTATCACTCTTAGGTCGGGTACACAGGTTGATAACAAGGTGGAACTACCCAAGGAACCTAAGGAAGAATCCAGTGAGATAGTGGAAATTGAGGAACCAAGTGTGAATGCTGAACCCATGTTAGAACCAGAGCCAGTCAAAGAGAACCCAGTCAATGTTGAACCATCACCTACTGAGCCCACTCCTAGGACCTATGTTCCCAAGGCACCATACCCACAGAGGCTAGGCCCAGCAAAATCAACTGTTCAGTTAGATAGAATGCTAGAAGTGTTCAAACAAGTGAGGATCAATATCCCCCTACTTGAGGCTATCCAACAGATTTCGGCCTATGCAAAATTTATGAATGACCTTTGCACCTTCAAAAGGACTACCGATGTGCCCAAGAAGGCTTTTCTAGCCCTACAAGCTCGCTCGATCATTTCCTGTCCAACCCCGATCAAATACAAGGACCCAGGGTGTCCTACCATTTCTTGCCAGATAGGGAACCATCACACAGAGAAAGCATTGCTAGACTTGGGTGCTAGTGTGAACCTTCTTCCGTACTCTGTTTATGAAGAATTAGGTTTAGGGGAGTTGAAAAAGACCCATGTGACCTTGCAATTGGCTGATGCATCGATTCGATACCCCAAGGGGGTAGTCGAAGACGTTCTGATCAAAGTTGGGGACTTTGTGTTTCCTGTTGATTTTGTTGTCTTGGATACCAAAAACACATCTGGGGATGAACCCAAGATTTCAGTAATTTTGGGAAGACCATTCCTAGCCACCTCAAATGCCTTGATCAATTGTAGGATGGAGTGATGTAAATCTCTTTTGGGACCATAAGAGTTCAAGTGAACATTTTTAATGTCAGTAAGCAGCCTCCTCATGAGGATGATGGGGTTTTTGAAGTTAGTTACATTCATGAATTGGTGGAAAATCACTTACCCCATTTGAAACTTGAAGATCCACTAGAGGCTTGTCTAGCCCACTTTGGAAGTGATTTTGATGTCGATGGACATATTGAGGAAGTCAATGCACTGTTAGACTCAACCTCATCCATGGATTGCTCTAGGTGGCAACCGAAGCATGAGATCTGACTCCATCTGCTTCCCCACCTGTCCCATCGATTGTAGAGCCCCCTAAGTTAAAACTCAAGCAGTTGCCAGAAACCTTGAAATATGTGTTTTTAGGGCCGCTAGAAACCCTTCCAGTGATTATAGCTTCAGACTTGGACCCTGTCCAATAGGAAAAACTCGTGAAAATTTTGGATGCACACAAGGAAGCTATAGGGTGGTCAATCGCAGATATCAAAGGAATAAGCCCATTTGTGGTCCAACATAGAATCCATTTGGAAGAAAATGCAAAAACTTCTCGTGAACCACAGAGGCAACTGAACCCTGCAATGAAGGAAGTGGTCAGGTCAGAAGTATTAAAATTACTTGATGCAGGGGTGCTTTACCCCATATCTGATATTGCATGGGTGAGCCCAGTTCAAGTGGTACCAAAGAAATCCGGAATAACAGTGGTTTAAAATGAGGGCAATGAATTGGTACCCACTCAGATACAGACTTGATGGAGGGTATGCATTAATTATAGGAAGTTGAACTCAGTCACTCGGAAAGATCATTTTCCTCTCCCATTCATGGATCAGATGCTCGAAAGGCTAGCCAGTCATGCATATTATTGTTTTCTTGATGGTTATTCCGGTTACAATCAAATTCCAATTGCACCCGAGGACCAGGAAAAGACCACCTTACCTGTCCGTTTGGCACTTTTGCTAACAGACGCATGCCCTTTGGGCTATGCAATGCACCGGCCACCTTTCAAAGGTGCATGTTAAGCATATTTTCTGACATGGTAGAAAGATTTATTGAGGTTTTCATGGATGATTTTTCGGTATTCGGCAATTCTTTTAAGTGCTTACATCATTTGTCCCTTGTGCTCGAAAGATGCAAAGAAAAGAATCTAGTTTTATATTGGGAGAAATGTCATTTTATGGTAAAAAGGGGCATAATTCTAGGATACATTATTTCTGATAATGGAATTGAGGTGGACAAAGCAAAAATTGATTTGATTTCCAAATTGCCACTACCAAAATCAGTTAAGCAGATTCGATCATTCCTGGGCCATGCTGGTTTTTATTGTAGATTCATCAAGGATTTTAGTAAAATTGCTAAACCTTTGTGCTAATTGTTGACAAAAGAGGCCCCGTTTGAATTTGATGAGAAGTGTCTAAAGGCCTTTGAGAGACTGAAAAAGGAACTAACTTCAGCCCCTATAATTCAGCCACCTGACTGGACCATTCCATTTGAGCTAATGTGTGATGCATCAATACTGTTATTGGAGCTGTTTTGGGTCAACGGGTTGGGAAGCTACCTCATGTGATTTACTATGCAAGTAGGACCATCAATGATGCACAGCTAAATTACACAACCACTGAAAAAGAATTGCTTGCTGTGATTTTTGCCTTGGAGAAATTCTGGTCCTACTTGATAGGGTCCAAAGTCATCATCTACACGGACCATGCAGCTTTGAGATACCTTCTGTCCAAAAAGGATGCAAAAGCCCGATTGATCCGGTGGATCCTTCTGCTACAAGAGTTTGATTTGGAAATAAGAGATAAAAAAGGATGTGAAAATGTTGTAGCAGACCATCTTTCGAGGTTACCCTTAAAGCCATCAGATGTATGAAAATTTTCCTGATGAAGAATTGCTCAGTATTTTCCAAATCCCCTAGTTTGCAGATATAATCAGTTACCTTGTTACAGGGGTGATGCCCACCCATTGGTCAAAATAGGATCGATCAAAATTTCTAGCTGAGGTCAAGTACTTTTTCTGGGATGACCCGTATCTTTTTAAGTACTGCCCGGACCAGATCATCAGGAGATGCATTCCTGATCATGACCATTACTCGGTCATTTCATTCTGCCATGATCATGCATGTGGGGGCCACTTTAGTTCGAAAAAGACAGCTGCAAAGTTTTGCAGTGTGGATTTTACTGGCCCACAATCTTTAAAGATTGTCATACTTTCTGTTTGAACTGTGAGAGGTGTCAAAAGCTTGGCAAGCTCAATCGGAGGAACATGATGCCCTTGAATCCCATACTTGTGGTGGAACTTTTTGATGTGTGGGGAATTGACTTCATGGGGCCATTTCCAAGTTCCATTTGCAATTTGTATATTTTACTTGCGGTGGATTATGTTTCTAAATGGGTGGAAGCAATACCTACCAGAAAGAATGATCGCCATGTGGTGATCAAATTTGTGAAGGAATACATATTTTCTAGGTTTGGTACACCCAGGGCAATTATCAGTGATGGTGGAACCCATTTCTGCAATAGCACATTTGATCATCTGATGAAAAAGTACTATGTTACTCATAAGGTTGCTACGCCCTACCACCCACAGACCGGTCGCCAAGTAGAAGTTTCGAATAGGCAGATTAAACAAATTTTGGAGAAAACGGTGAATCCAAATCGGAAAGACTGCTCTTTGCGACTATTTGATGCATTATGGGCCTATCGAACCGCTTACAAGACTCCTATTGGGATGTCCCCATATCGGTTGGTCTATTGGAAGGCATGACACTTGCCTGTTGAATTGGAGCATAGAGCTTATAGGGCCATTAAGAAGTTCAATTTTGACTTGCCCTTGGCGGATACTCTGCGCAAATTGCAACTCAATGAGTTGGAAGAACTTAGAAATGATGCATATGAGAATGCCAAGATCTACAAGGAAAGAATGAAGTTGAACCATGATAAGTCAATTTTAAGAAAATCCTTTGAACCGGGTATGAAAGTCCTTTTGTATAACTCCCAGTTACACCTGTTTCCAGGAAAGTTACGAACTCGGTGGACTGGTCCATTCATTGTCAGGACTGTTTACTTTCATGGTGCTGTGGAAATTGAAAATCCCAAGAATGGGGATGTTTTCAAAGTGAATGGTCAACGGTTGAAACCGTTTCTGGAACTGAACGATAAAAACATTGAGGATATCCTTCTGGAAGACCCAATTTACCAGGACTAATCATTTTGTCACATCGGGCTGACGACATTAAACTTAGCGCTGTTTGGGAAGCAACCCAATTTTGGAAGGTAATTGAGCTGGTTGATCACATTCTTTTGCAATCACCATGGTAAGACGTTCCAATTTTCCTTATTGTTCATTTTCACATTACACATGCATTCATAACATTGAGGACAATGTTGGATTTAGGTTTGGGGGTGTGAGTTTGAACTTTACATGTGATCATTTGTTCAATTTTCATTCTACATTTTCTTTTTCATTTTTTTTAGGAGATTAAAAAAAATTGCTATTGTTAAGTTAGAGGGAAACTTTAGAGAGAATTTTTATTGGCTGAAGATATTTATTTTTGGCAAAAGAAAACAATGGTTCACTATTTTATTTATGGAAAGGGTTTTTGAAAAAGTGCTGAATTTTGATCCCTCACTTTACACAGGTTGTATATGTTTTCAAGGTTTTGAATGTGAAGCTATGATTTCTGTTTTTCGTTGATAATTAAAAAAAAAAATGAAAAATCAACCCTTAGTTTTACAGAGCTCTTCTTGGTTCGAGGGGTGGATACATGGAAAAGGCTGCCTATTGTTGGGGACCGCAAAAAAATAATAAAAAAATAAAAAAAATTGTGACTAGTTTGGGTTCGTAGTCATTTTAACCCGAGCCAGTAAGCCCGTAGGGGTATTTACATACCTAGTGCCCTAAAGACATCATGGTTTTGGGAGTCATTGGCCTAATGCTCGTTACATGGGTTAATTAGAAAGCTTAAGGGACCTAGGCATTGCACGGTCGCATGTGTGTTTAAAAAAAAATAAAAAATAAAAATAGAGATGCATCTCGCAGCCTTTGAAAATACAGTAGTGCGAAAGCCGTCATAGTAGCCTTGAGAGGGAAACTTATGAGCCACTAAATCTAGGAAAGATCAGAGCATTTGAGGGAGAATTCTGTTTTCTTAACATCATAAAGGAACATTTGAAAGATTGATTGGATGTATACACTTGCACAAGGCACACAAAAGTTTGGTATTTGAAAAAAAAAATTAAATTAGAAGGATGAACCAAATTTTGAAAAGTCCGAGATTTTGACTATTCTGGGTTACACAAAGAGTGTCCGAGATACTTGATTTCCTTTTGAAAAAGAAAAAAAAAAAGTTTCTTTGTTTTTATTTCTATGTTTGTTTTAGGATAAATGAATTTTGTCAATATATTCACTGCAAACCCTCACGAGGCACAACTTGTCCACTAAGGGGAACCTAGGGGTTTAAAGGCTTGCTGCATATGCTAAATGCAGTCGAGAGGGCCAGCGAAAGTGGCATTTTTGTTTTTCTGCATTTGTTTTCTTCTTTAGGTAATAAACTTCTCCTTTTTCACTTATTTTGCTCGAGGACTAGCAAAAAGCTGGTTTGGGGGTGTGATAAGTCCACACAATTGTAGCTTTTATTCATCATTTTATATGCATTTGTGGAGTTAATTAGGTTAATTGCATAGAATTACACTTAATTTCATGATTTCATGCATTTGAACATCAAAGATGGAATCTTAGTCAAATTTGGTCGAAATTCATTACATTGCATGACTTTTGTGAAATTAGGGATTTTAACCTCATTCATCACCCAAAAATTAGTTTTTTTAGCTTCACTGATGCATACCTGCAAATTTTGACACGATGTCTTATTTTTAGAAAGTTGAGTATTTTTGGTGCATTAAGTAGGCATGTAGGGTCTCATGCATAGTCCATCTAGATTCCTCACACTTGATTATTATTGACATTATTTAATTTTATTTATGTAGGAGAAATCAAGAGTAGGACCTACATTGGTGAAACTTGAGAGTGATCAAAGGAGAGACACCCTTCATGGTGGGCCCACATATCTTGGCATCTTGGTGGAGTTGGAAAGGTTGAAAATTCTCAAAGAAGAACGAAGAAGCTCAGATTTGGAAAGATGTGTTGACTTGCTAAATTTTGAAACCAAAATCAAGAAAGAAAATTAGAAACTTTGCAAGGGGAGTTGATTAGTCAAAGTTGCAAGTAAAGAAGCATGTCAAATATGGAAAGAGAATCAAATAAGCAAGCAAAGAAAGAGTCCAAACATGCCTTGGACGTCCAACATAGGTCCCACACACCCCATTGCATGCCAAACATGGAAATTACCTTAATTGCACAATTATTCTCGGAATTTTCAGGTGCAGCAAAATTGAAATGGTCATAACTTTCAAACCAAGCATCGGATTGGCGCAATCTACCCACCGTTGGAAAGCTCTTTTCGAGTAGATATCCGTGGAGCCCAAGATTTCATAAATCGGAGCTATATTGAGGGAGATATGACCTCGGGAAGTTGGCTGTTATAATTCTATGCGGGAATTGCAAAAAATTTTCAAAATTGGCAACATGAGAGATCTTTGAGGAGTTCAATTTGGCAAGACTTGGAGCTCAAGAGACCACACTTAGTAACTAATCCTCTCCAATTCAAATTCTTTCCAAGTGTGAAGCCTAGCTTGAGTCCTAAGCAAAAAATCTCTACAAATAAGGAAACAAGTCCTAAAAGAGAGGAGATTCTTTGCTAAAAAGGAGGCATCAACAACTACAAAACCAACCCAAAAGGGGATGGAGAAGCATCTCATGTCCAGCCCTCTCTCTAATTCTCTTCTTTCTTTCTTCCTTTCCATTAGTGTTATTTTTTTTTTTTTTTTTGGTAGCCCTGGGCTGTCCAAGGACTTGTTTTGAAGGAGAATTTTTGTGAATGAGAAGTTGTAAAGATGCAATTTTTAATGACAAATCAAGAAGTATTCTTTGCAATGGCAAGCTAGTTTTCTTGATTAGAGCTATGGATGAAGGAAAGTAATCGCCTTTTTATTTAGTAGTTCTAATTTGTGTTCCATGATTATGTGCTTAATGAAGAATAGGCTTGTCTTCGTGCCCTAGGCAAATCTCTATTTTTATTTCTAAAAAAAAAAAATTAATTTTTGACTACTCATGCTTAGGTTTGATAGGCCATGCTTAGGATTTAGATCTTTTGATGGTTTATGCTTATTTTTTATGGGTAGTTCTTAAATTATTTTTATTCTTTTATGAGATGAAGGAAGTCTTTTGTTTTGAGTTTTTATGATTAAAAAGGGATTCTAAAAGTTAGGCTTTCCAAATTAAAAACATTGATTTGTTTTTTTATTTGAAGTAAAAATTGGAACAAATTAGGGTTACTTGATAAATAATTGGTGGATGCTTATTGGATTCCTATGCTCTAATCACTTTCATTAATTGGTAGATTTCATATTTCTAAATTGGTTGCTTGCTTTTATTTTTAAACACTCAAAACTTTATTCAATTGTTAGTTAATTTCCATCTCAACAATACCATATATATATATATATATATGATAAACAAAACTTAGAGCCTAATAAATCAATCTAAACAAGGAAAGTGAATAAATTGGGTCCTAATCCTAATTAGAATAAAATTAAGAAACTACTATTAATAAAAAATAAACAAAACAATTCCTAAACTTCTTGGGCAAGACCACTTATGGCCCGTTTTGCATCACCATGGGCACAAAAAGATGCTCATAGATGGTGCTCGGATGAGGGGATCCCTATAAAGTAATCATCCCTTATGCACCTTGATGGTGAGCACTCTGCGCACACATGCTATGGAGCCCACCCAGGGATGTGGGAAGTTGATGCAGACCCTAGGGTTAGGGCTTGCGTGGGAAGTACTAAAAGCACAATGGGTGCCAAAGCACGTGTCCGAAGACACAATCAATCTCTGAAAAGACAATAAACGAGGACACACCTCAATGGGAAAACCCAATTTCATTAATCAACTCTCTGAGAAATAATTCTCTACAATGCCATATAAATAGGAAAACACAACTTAAGCTCTAAGAAACCTAATTAAAATAGGAAACCAAATAAATTGGAAACCTAATCCTAAATACAATTCATCTAATAAAACTATTAACTAATAACAATTAAATAAATAGGAAAACTCCTAAATCTACTGGGCCCTACACATGTGGCCTAAGGTCGATCTGCATCATTCTCCCCTTCTTGGAGAAAACTCGACCTTGAGTTTTATAGATATCCTCCAGGATCAAAAATCCATCACATGAATCCTCGATTTGCCGGTTGGGCTTCGTTTTCTTCACAAGGCTTGGAGGCTTGACATGTCCTTTTCTTCCAACTCAAATGAGGCTTGACACACTGCTTCTTTTGGTGACTGGATTTTGCATTAATGCGAGATCGAATGAAGTGATGATTTAATTCTTGAATATTGGCCAGTTGCACACATTCTCCAAGTAGAATTGGCCGATCTCCGAGGACAAAGTCAATATGAGGAACTTACATGATGCAATCTTCTTTGACAATCTCCTGATTAATGGTCTTTTCATCGGATAGTTTGATTTTATTTTCGGAAGGCGGGCTTGCCATAGGATCCATTAGATGATTAGACTCCTTATTGTTTTCTTCATTGTCTGTTTCTTCTTGTTCCACCTGTAAATGATGAGACTCAGGTTCCTTTTCTTCAGATTCACGTGAGGCATTCTCCATGAGTGGTTCCATTACTGGGACTTCTATGGTTGGCAGAGACTTCTCTTCTTGCCTCTTAGCTTTTCGGAGGCGATAACGCTTTATCAAGCGCTCAACACGAATCGCTTCCCAAAATGCTTCATACATATTGTTGCATTCCTTCTCCACATTCTTCGATATACTTGGTCTCAAACCTTTGAGAAAGTGATTGAAATCAAGTGTATCTCCCAATTCACATAAATAATGTAGCCTTTCAAATTCATCGGCATATTCCTTGACAGACAATTTTCCTTGTGTCAAAGTAATATACTGCTCAAAGCAGGCTTTATTTGCATAATATCTTTTCCCATATCTGATTGCATATGTCATCCTTGTAGCCCTTCTGTTGATTTCTTTAAGCTCTTTGTTGGTTTCTATAAGCCTTCTATTTATTTCAAGAAGTTGCAATTCCATCTTGGCTGACAATTCCATATTAACTTGATGCAAAGGCTGAAAATTTTAATGCTCTTCAAAATGAAAATCAAACTATCCGATGAAAAGACCATTAATCAGGAGATTGTCATAGAAGTTTGCATCATCAAAGTTCCTCATATTGACTTTGTCATCGGAGATCGGCCAATTCTAATAGAAGGTTTATCGTTGGAGACTGTTTCTTCCATGTGATTGTTCCCTGGGAACCCTAATTGTGCCCCGGCACTTGTGATCGTATCAACGATTGCATCAGAAGTGGAGGATGAACTTGATGGTCCCTAAGTCTAAATAAAATTTCAGGGCCCATCAAATTATCAAATAAGATCAGGTCCTAACTGTACATAAAAGATTTTGATGGGCACCACTTTAGGGGTTGGGGAGGATATGATCTATGGTGTAAGATTCATTTATGCATCAACACTACATATAGCTTGAGTGATTTAGTTTAAATATACCTCCCAAGTAACAAAACAAGCATGTCTAAGTATGAAGCTTCAAGAAGCACCGGGTCATGTTCTCTTGATCTCGTGTACACAAGAAAATTCTGAAATGCAAAAACAGACATCAAATCCCATAGTTTTATTTGAAACCAGGATATGAAATAGCACATCATAACAACTAATCATATATGGCACTCCTACCAAAAAAAAAATCATATATGGCACAAAAATCCAGTGCACCAACCTTTTGGTAGCTTCAATCCAATGGTTAGAGTGATATTCATGGCCACCCGAAGTCACAGTGAGGATGATTTGATCTAATGATTAGCCTCCACAAAAAGGGTGGCCAAATGTACAGAGAGACATATACTGACTGGAGATCCAACTCAACCCAACCAAAAAGACCATGGGTCAGGTCCAACTGTCCAAGTTTAGGCTAGATGGGTTTGTTCTAGTTATTTAAATTATGACCACAGGCCGCCACTGACTTTAGAAACTCCATAAATTAATTTAATCAGTTACTATCTGGCACAATTAGACAGGGACCTTGATGGAAAACATAAAAATCTCTCTCTCTCTCTCTCTCTCTCTCTCTCTCTCTCTCTCTCTCTCTCTCTCTCTCTCTCTCTCTCTCTCTCTCTCTCTCTCTCTCTCTCTCTCTCTCTCTCTCTCTCCATACATATATATATTCTACCAAAATAAAGTCATCCCCAACAATGACGATTTTCTTCTTCTTCTCACCCTCCCACCTACAAGATTAGGTATGCGTTATGTAGCTCTCTCACCCTTTCTCCCGATTTTTCAGCATCTTCCATTTAGTAGAAACACGCCCGCATCCTAGTACCCCCTCCATCCTCCTTCCCCCCTTTCTCCTCTTCTCTCTTCCTCTTTCCTATCCCTCTCCCTAACCGGCACCTAAAATTATTTATGGTGAACGCTAAATTTATTTGATATCAATTCAATTGTTGGTTATTGAATATTTGCATCTTAGATTTTAAGAGAACTTTGTTCAAATGAAAACTTCAAAAAAAAAAAAAAAAAAGTGCTTTTAAGAGAACTTGTTCAAATGAAAACTTCAAAAAATAAGTGATTTTGCTTGTAAGTTTTCTTAGTTTCAACACTATGACTTATTATTGAATGGCGATGAGGAACTATCACACAAACTGAATTGGAGCTATAGATTTATACTTTTGGGCAGGTCGAGGTGTTCTAGTAGAAATAGAGTTGAAAAGGTGCATGTGAAAAATATGACATCTAAATTTTTCTTCTAGTCAAGAAATGGGTTTCACAATATGAACTTCTTTTTTGTGGGGTTTGTATTTTTTTTTTTTAAGATGAATTTCATTGCTAGATATTGTTCTCGCAAGTCTAAATCACACTTCTTTGCCCTTGAATTGTTGGATTTTGGTGTGGATAAAGAAACTTTCGCATGCGGAAGATGAATAAAAAAAGGATCTTATTTGATCCATGTCGTAATTCAGATGGAGTTGCAAACTTGCCATATCTTCTTTAGTTGGTGCTTTTGTAATTATCTGATATTTTTTCTCTGGTTGGTCTCTTTTGATTGTATGCTGTTGGGTATCGAGTGTGATTAACAAATTGGCGGGCATGAATCCTTTCACCATATGAAGAGGCATACTAAATCTAAGGAGAATTGGCTAGCTAAGGGAGCTAGGAAGATTGTTATTGCTGAAGAGGATATATCTCTAGCCATTTAACTCGTTTCCTGTTTCTTGCTTTTTGTGTTTTTTTCTTGTTGTGCTGTGCCTTGTAGTCTTTCTATTCTCCTATGTTGTCTTTTTCGCTTCTTTCCATGTCAACAAGTCATTGAAAAAAGAGGGGGGGGGGGAAGAGAAAGAAACCATTGGTGCCTAAACCCCTTCTTATAGACCGTAGAGGGACAATGCCGGTGTTTAGACATGGTCATGATTGTAACACAACCATTAACTAATCAAAGTTGCATGTGAGAAATTCTCAGACCCTTCTTAACATATGTAGAAGAAAATTTTGTACTTTTTTAGACATGGTCGTGATTATAATACAACTATTGATGGATCAAAGTCACTTGTTGAACATTGTTGATAATCAGCCCTTCTAGAAGAGAAAATTCCTATTGTGCTCAGAAGTCTTGATGGAGATAGATACAACTAGATACAACCGTTAATTTAGCAAAGTTTTTCCATCATGCTGACAATATCATTCAACCACTTGGATTGGCAATCAGACCTATTTTTCCATCATGCTGACAAAGCCAAATTTAATTTTTTTTTGAAAATACAAAAATATCTTTACCTCACACGGAGTAAGTTTAGTGATTGACCTGGGTTAGAATTATTCAACCAAAATACCACATAACCCCCTTATCCGTGAACTACATAGGATCCATTCGTACAGGGTGGCAAATAGATAGAGTCATGTAAAATCGGGTCGAGTTGGCCTGGGGTGTTTTTTGGTTGAAGCCCAACACATATCTGACTTGCTTTTAAAATGGGTCAAGAAACCCCAACCCGCACTCGACGAAACCCGCACTCGACGAGGGTAAACCCAACCCAACCTACCCTGCATAATCTCCCTCTTCCTCTGTCCTAATGCTAGAGCCCTCTTTCCACTACCTCGACTTCATCTCCTTCTACTCCATACTCTCCTCCCTCGGCCATAAGAAGTATATGGCCAATGTCATGAATCGGAAGAGATCAACCCGTCCAAACTAAAGTAAGTTTAGTGTTTAACCTTGGTTAGAATTGTTCAAACCAAAATACCAAAATACAAAATTACTACCTTGGCCTGTACATTTCCAAGGTATTGAATCGCTGGGAATTCAAAGAAAAGCCTTTGTTCCAAAGTAGCTAACATTGAAGAAAGAAAGTGGAGATGCACAAATGGCCATCAAATTATCTCTCCTCATGTGGAAAATGATTGCTCATCCATCACCAGATAAATCAAATCCTAGAAAGTTAGGGTCACATCTAGATCATCTTATTTGCTTCGGTCCTCTCTATATTAATTAGGGCTGCACAAAAATAACCATAACCCGCCAACCAGCCCGCCCCGCCCCGCCCCGCTAAAAATGGATATCCGTCAAAACCGCCTTTAGGCGGGCGGGGCGGTTTCAATCCGTACTAATGAGCGGGCGGTTACGGTTTGACATTTGAGTGGGCGGTTTCAAACCGCCCCGCCCGCTCATTAAAAAAAAAAAAAAAAAAAAAACTCTTCATCTATTCTTTATGGATAACACTTCTACTCCAAATCCTAGTGCAATCCAATACAAGTCTAGATTATATTGTATGAAAGTTTGACAACCTTACAATTTTATCACTAAACTAAACATTGATGTTTATTATCTTTTATCAATTATTATTCTAACTATGATTTTTTTTTTGTTGCAGGATTGCTTCAAATTATATATCGATCTTTACGAACTTGAAGTTTAGATTTTGAATTTCTTTTAGCATTTGGACATTGAATTTTGAAATTTGGAGGTTTATTTATTGAAATTTAGACATTGAATTTTCGAATTTAGATGTTTCTTTGTTAGGTTTTTGACTTTTGGACGTTAGATTATATAAGTGACTGTATTTCTTAATTTTGGTGATGCATTTGGACTTTAATTTTACATTGATATAATTAGTTGAAATCTTTTTTATTACTGATTATTGACTTTTATTAAAAATCATGTTTAATTTTTATTATTTATGTTAAGTACTTTGAAACTTTAGTTACATTCTATTAGAAATAAAAAAAGAGAGAGATAAGTACAAATACCAAACCGCCCAACATACCGCCCAAGTCGCCCGCTAAAAAAACCGCCCAAACCGCCTATACTTTGGGCAGTTACGGTTTCTATTTTTTACAAACCGCCATAAAACAAAACCGCCTAAACCGCCCGATAACCGCCCGCCGTGCACCCCTAAATTATTAATATTCCTTTGCACGAAGTGGAACCTAATTTACAGTGAAATACTTGAATTCAGAAAAAAAGGAAAACTGGCCCATAGAGTTACTCCCCAACTCCAACTCCAAAGGCTCCTCCTAAATTACAAATCATAAATTATATTGAGGGCATTACCACAAAGCCCTAAATTACAAATCATATTAGGGTAATAACAAATTGCATAAAATATTCTTGGGGAAATCAGAAATCTCCCCTTGGTGAGAAGGTATTGCTTTGCTGGTGATTCAGTGATGTCTAATCTAGGGGGGGGGTGCTCATCTCAAAAAACCATAAAGCTTTCAAAAAAAAAAATTAATCTTTCAAGAAAAAAAAAAACGACCTTTTTCTGCTCAGAACTGTCAGTAGGGGCGTCGGCGTCGGCGATCTCATGGACGTCGCTGTACGACCTGGCTGCCTTAAAAACACTCGCATCATAGTTTCTGGGGCACCCCACGAACCCTCTGCAAGATCCGACAAGAAGGGGTACATTATTGAAAAGCAAAAGACAAAGAAAAGAATAAAGAGTAAAGAGAGAGATTAATAAACCTGGGGTAGAGGAAGAGGGAGGAGAGAGGGGAAAGCGAGAGGTAGTTTTGAGGTTTGAGAGATGGAGATGAAAAGAGAGGAGACGAGATGAGGCGTATGGGAAGACAAGGACGAAGACGTCTTAGTAGCACCGCCATTCAACAGGATTTCTCTCTTTGAGCCTGCTCTTTCAAGCTTCGTTTTACACAGGGGCACTCGGCGATTATAGGGGCATTAGGGCAGAGAGTCTCTCACCATTTCGTTTTATGATATTAGATCCACAAATTTTTTTTATTTTGTTTTTAGGGATATTTACCTAAAAAGTTTCCCTGAACTGGTATTATACGGATTTAATCAGAAATACACGAAAATGTCTATTTTGGTGTTCGTACAGTGATTTTTGACACTTTTACCTCTCCCTGTTTCGAACGACATCGTCGTCTACATCCCTTTATTTCATTCACTCATACCGTTCCTTCACTTTTCTTCCCCAAAAAATTTCCTCTCTTTGATGGAGATGAGCAACAAGAGACTTGTGCAACCGGAATTGGTTTGCATTTGCCGAGGGTTTTCTAATTTCGAATGGCCATCACTAGAAACTATTGGAATTAGTGGATGTTCCAAGTTGAAGAGTCTCTCCTTCCTCTCCAATGACACCGATATTGTAGCACCAACACTAAGGGAGAGGGAGATTGAAGGCTCTAGTTCATGGTGGGAAGACAATGACATCAAGCAACGACTCCAACCTTTTTATGAAATGGTAGATGATGAAAGTTCCGCTGGCTGCCTGGCTTCCGACCGTACAATGCATAGAAGCGCTGCCTCTTGGTAATGATCTCTGCAATCCACGTTCTTTTGATCCAGACGGAAACAAGCACATGCATGGACTGGTAGATATCTCTTTATATTTCTTCAATTCTTTTACTTCTCTTTTCCTTTTCGTCTGCAATACTTCTTTTGAAATTTGCACTGCGTGTTTTTTTTCTTTTTTCATTAATGGTTTCCTTAGAACACAGAATCACATGCATGGAAAAAAGATGATGATCTCGCTTTGTTTAATGATATGCAAGTCCAAAAAAGGAATAGAGATTGAACATGACAGAACCCCCCACATCTTGGATAAGTTTGAATTCATCTCATATGCCCACAAAGTGTTTGATGAAATGTCTCAACCATTTAATCTTTATTGAAATATGCTTGTCCCCATGACTGGGCTTTTTGTTACATCTCTGTTACAAGTTTAGAAACTATTTTTCTCACTATGGCTAAAGTTCTTGCTTGATCTTCTAAGCTTTTTCTTTCTTAAAAAAAAAAATGTATCCTATTGTTTGTATGCTTGAAATCACATTCACATGTAATTTTTATGATAATAAATTTGGTCAAGAAGTTAATCATGGTTTATATTGTTTTTTAAATATATCCCGTAAGAATGTAAGAAACCTGAGCAATTTCTTCCTATGTGTGCAAGTGTTTGTATAAATGAATGAAGGGGCCTATTTGGTTGGACTTTCGATTTGCATAGGCTATTTGCAAGATCATAAAAAGAGCTTGAGTATGAAATTGGACATGGTATAGCATGTGGGATAAAACTGTGAAAGTAGCTACACTGATCAAAGGTGACCCCAGTGGAGTGGCCCCTAACAGAGAGGAGCTGTATAAGCAGTCCACTCAGCAGGAGCAAATTGTCTTTTTCTAGTGGTGACTAGTGATACTTTCATCTTACCTCTTTAACATGGAAATGGTACCTACCATTGATGTAGGTTGCATTAACAGTTTGGCTGAGTGCCGAGATAGTGAAAAAAGAAAGTTGAAGAGGTATGGTTGAGCAGCTCCCACTGGGGACACGAGTTCATGATTGAGTCCTGTAGGGTTGATTTTTTTTTATATTAGGCCTTGAACCGATTATCCATAGAAAAAAATAATAATAATTGTTTGTATACGTTAAAAGAAAGAGGGATGTGTTTGTATAGGTTCAATTCATAGAAGAAGAAGAAGAAAAAATTGGAACCAATACTAGGGAACTCGTGACCCAAGTGTAGCATCTGCGAGCGGCAAACTATACCTATTAGGAAAACTAAAGTCATTGTCATTTTGTTGTTGGAGACAAAATATGGGCGAAGAACCCATAAATAATTGTAACGATATCATTATCAGAAAATTTTTGAAAACTAGATTTTGAATGAAATCGCTAGTCTTTCTTATTGTTTATGCATCCCAATATAAAGTGACCATTATTTTCTTGTTGGAAACAAAAAATGGATGAAGAAATTATAAATGATGGTAACGATATCGTTATCAAAAAATAATGTCGGGCACAAAATTCAAGTTTGTATAAGTAGGAATTCAAGTTCATATAATGTTAGGCCTATGATTTTACCTTACTACGCTGATTTATCCCCTTTTCTTTTGTTTCCTAGTCATGTTTTTTATGGTTGGTGAGAGATGTGAGCTTGTTTATCATGTAGAGATAGGATCTAAATTATTTTTTATGATACTTGACTTATGATATTAAGTTGAAGTGTGAATCGTGAATGAATACACCCTTTACAAGTATGAATATGAGCTTAGCATATTGAAATGCCAATATATATGCTACAACCCAGGCAAAGTCAATAAAGAACAACATGAGCCCACCTCTTTGGGCCTAACTGTTTTCTAGAATGCATACGAATTTTATCCCCTGAGGGCCTGCTTTATTACAAATAGAAATGCTAGGAATTCACCTTAACAAAGCAACAAAAATTTCTTATATTGCACGAGTTATTGCATGAATGCACATTTTGTTATGGATTGAAATTCGTCATATGTTGAACAAGAACTGGTGCATTGGTCTAGTCCCTACTAAGGTATGAATTTAGTGCACCATAGAGACACCTGTTTCTATGGCTATCAAGTAGTTACTTGAAACCGACCAATCAGTGTTTGACCACCATCTTCTCAATCTCATTTTTTCTTCTATAGAAGATGCTTGTGATTATCACATTCAAAGGTAGTAGAAATGGTGGGTTGGTCCTCCTGCACGTGAAAACTATGAAAGGTCATATTAAAAGGCAAATACAAGGTCAAGAACCAACTCCATGGCCACTGAATTCCCTCTTTAAGTAGTCTGCATTGATGGGTGAGTGTGAACTAGAAACTAAGGCCTGCAATGAGAAGTCTCTTTTGGGTTTGGGATGGTGGGAACCAAAGAACATAAAATAGGTGTGTGGAGTCAAGACACTGTGTCAGGTTCTCTTGGTTCTACTCTGTGAAAGCCATGAACAGGTTTGCTCCTAGACTTGGGTTCAGATGTTAGTCTTATGATTGATTGTGAGACTATAAAGAGGAGAAATCATGTTAAATTATCAATTGACAATCATCATTATCAAGGAGAACAGGAACCAATACTAGGACTTAAAACCCAAGTGTAGAATCTGCGAGCGGCAAACTATACCTATTAGGAAAGTACATTTCTGAGCCAAATACGTGAGCCTTTCTCATTGCTTATGCACCCCATTATAAAGTCATTGTCATTTTGTTATTGGAGACAAAAAAATGGGCGAAGAAACAATAAATAATTGTAACGATATCGTTATCAGAAAATTTTAAAAACTAGATTTTGAGTGAGATCGTGAGTCTTTCTTATTGTTTATACATCTCAATATAAAGTCACTATTATTGTCAATGTTGGACACAAAAAATAGATGAAGAAACTAAAAATGATGGTAACAATATCGTTATCAAAAAACAATATCGTGCACAAAATTCAAGTTCGTATGAGTAGGAATTTAAGTTCTTAAAGATTTCCCCCCCTAAAAACCATCTATAGATCATCCCATCTGTAATTATAAAATATTTTTTCTTATGTTTGTTGCTATTCTTAACCTTACTTATGGGATCTATGAATTGATTGGGTTCATCGTTAATGCTGCACTGCTAAAATATTTTTATGTTTGTTGCACCCATCATGTATTTGTAATTTTGTACTGTAATGCTCCACCTTTTTTTACTAATCTGAAAGCCTAAAATTATATGGGGGGGAATACTTGATTGATTGGTGCTAACAAAAGAAGATGACAAGTGCCATTGACCCTTTGCCTTTCTTTTTCACATTAAACCCAATTTACTATTATTTCATTTTCAATTCCTATATATCATATTTGACCTCTTTTTTTTATGATTGGAGGCCAGAGACTGAGAGCTTCAGGGATGAAGGCATGGGTCTAGTTCCTTCAAAGAGGAAAGGAATCTGTCAGAATAACACTGAAGCTGGAGTTAGTTACAATGTCTTTCTGTAAAACCGGCTGACATCACCTTTGAATGGTTCTTTTTATTCATAGAAGTGATTCTTAGTCATGTTGACGGTGAGGTTATGAAATGTCATATAAAGGGATTGTAACGTTCTTGAATTCCTATGAGCTATTTTATTTTTCTTTTGACCTTTTTGTCTGGTGGCACAAAGTCTGGAACCATTATTGTACTTTGTAATTTGTAAAGAATAGCATTTTCACTCTATTATTCAGAAGAATGCTCATCTTCTTTTTCGCTAGCTGACAGCCTGGAAGACCAAAAGTAACATGCTCCCATTGTAAGAAGCGTGGTCATAATAGACAGACATGTAGAGATCCACCTCCAAGAGGATGAATCATCATTTTCCTCTTTTTTTTGGATGAGATATGACTTCAACTTGTGCACATCGTTGTTTAGATTTGAAATGTTGAAAATACTTACCAGGGGGAACATATTTTGATTTATATTTTGAATGTATCCTCAATAACAAGAGGAGAACATAATTTGTTTAACGTTTCTAAATTTTTTTATAACGATATCATTACGATCGTTTAGAGTTTTCAACGAGATTGGCCCTGACTATATATTGAGATACATAAACAAGGAAAAAGGCTCATGGAGGTTATATTCCAATAACGAAATCGTTACCGTCCTTTAGAGTTTTCAGTCTAAAATTGATTATCCAGCAAGTTGATGGCCTCGATTTTAAAATGTGATCTTTAAACAATGGGAAAGACTCATGGATGCTGCTCAGATTGATAAAAATGCGATCTTCGAACCATCAAGCTCCAAAGGTTCGAATCCTCACTTTGAGGGCTCGAACCTTCTCTTGTTGCCCTTCCGGAGCCATTTTTCAGAGAGCACAAAGGTTCGAACCCTCAAAGGGAGCCTGCCCTTTCTGGGCCAAATTTCAGAGAGCCCGATGGTTCGAACCCTTACTTTAAGGGTTCGAACCTTTAATTGTTGCCCTTTCGGAGCCATTTTCCAGAGAGCACAAGTTCGAACCCTCAAAGCGAGGGTTCGAACCTTCAAAATTTGCCCTTCCTGGGCCAAATTCCAGAAAACCCAATGGTTCTAACCCTCGCTTTGAGGGTTCGAACCTTCAAGGCCTATGCATGACGGGCCATTTCTAGAGAGCCCACTTCGTCCCTTTGGCAATAATTTAGTGGCTGAAACTATGAACTGTGTCCAATTTTAGGCAACCCAAAACTAGTGAATTTTGATCTTCGAATAATGTATCACCCAAGCTAAGCGTCTCAAAAGTTTTAAGTGAGTTTTGGCCAAACAATCATGTTTTGGACAAGTAAAGGTGAGAAGGCAAGAGCTTGTGGCTTCAAACCATGCATCATACAAGCTTGAAACCTTTAAGAGCCATAGGCAAGTGGGTTTTGGCGTAAAAACCATATTTTTGACAAGTGCACGTGGAAAGTCCTAAACTTGTGAATTTTTCATATTTAACCAAATTTTCTCACAACTCATGTCCAAAAAATCCATAACCAAGCGAATATTGGCCTAAAACCTGTATTTTGGACAAGTCTAGGTCTAAACCTTGAACATACAAATTTTGGTTTGCAAACCACACATCATACAAGCTTAGGCTAGAATGGCCACACGCAAATGAATTTTGGCTTACAAACCATATTTTGAACTAGTTGAGGAAAAACAACCCATACACTTTTGGTTTTTTGTCTCAAACCAAGCATCACACAATCTTAGTATAGAAAGGTCATAAACAAGGTAGTGGAATTTACAAAAATCCAAATCAAAAACAAATAAAAATATGAGAAAAGGCAGAAATCTTTATTATTTAATTCTATTTCTCACATTTGTATTACATGGAATCGAATGGTTTGGCCTTTGTGGGTGCAAGTTACAGGGATTTGTGCCACTTCGTGCTTAGGTGACCTCAGACTGACTGAATTTATAAAAGAAAACATAAAACTGAAAACTAACTGCAAATTACAGGGGTAATAGTCGATTGCTGCAATTGCAGTCGGTTAGTGCTTGGAACAGACTAAATTCTCTCCTTCATTCTTCCTGAAATGGTTGCCAATCCTTTTGAATTCCCTCTCCCTGTGATTTTGCATGGTTTTGAATTCCCTCTCCCTTTGATTTTGCATGGTTTACCCCAATAGTTTTCTGTATGAGATTTGATTTGGGACAATTAGGCATCTTTGATATCATCACTTGTTTTACAAGGGTGGCATTTGTGCAGACCCAATGAAGTGTATGTCTTCTCCAAGGCAAGTACAATGCTCGATGCTCAGTCTCCTTCTCTTCTCTGCAACGTGTCCGCCTTCTCTTCGATGCCCAGATGGTCAATGTAAATCCGATGCAATGACACAACACCTAGATCAAGAAGACTAATAAAATGAAGAGAAATCACCTGATTTCATCCATTAAATCAAGCTGAAATAAAGAAGATGGTAATAACAGGGGAAGAAGGAAGAGCAAAGAAATGATCTCAATTGAATCTTAAGTTTCAACAAGGAAGAAAAAACACCCATCAACTAAAACTATGCCTATGTAATAAAACAACATCTGAAAAAAAAAACAGAATATTGAAGATAGTTACAGATTTGAGTAAGCAACCAAGTCAAGGCTAACCTTTTTAGCACTACACTTAAAAGTGGAAAGTGTAAAAACAAGGAAAAAGAACAACAAATTTCAGTTTTAGTCTTTCAGATCCATTTAATATTTGCACAAACAAATACTAGTAGAGACTACAGATTAAGAGACATGAAATGCACTCAAGAAAGCAAGTAAAACTAGGAAATTGAAAGATACTGGATAACCCCACCACACCAAAACCATGAAAGAAACTAATAACCAAGCATTATATCAGTAAAAATGAGTTCAATAGAAAGAGTAATGAGAGTCAAAGAATACCTGCAGATGGGCAGATAGAAATCATTGTAGCACCCAAAGAATCCGAGCTACTGAACCTCTTCATGACTTTAGCAATTCCACAACTAAAAACCCCAGATATTGAGAGATATATTAGTAACTTCTTTTCCAGCTCAGGACTAAGGAGTCTTGAGAGAAGAAAGAAGGAAAAGCAAGCTCTTCAAACTCTACTATTGGAAAATTTTAATGTACCCTTAGTTCTAGAAATCATGTCCAAATAAAGTGTTTGACTAGATGTGATGATGGCACCACAAGAAGGCTCTTGAACAATAAGAGGACAATTAAAGGAAATAAAATGAGGACAATCAATATGTTTTAACAAATTTAATTTGTTTGACTTGTATGTTTTTCCATCAAACATTATAGACGGCTGAGATAAAAGAAAAGAGATGGACAATTAATGAAACAAAAATTTAAAAATCATTATAATACCCTTTTATCCATTTTTATGAATGGTTACGGTTGTTAAGAGAAGAGGAAACTCAACATCTAGTACCCAATCAGCTCTTCGACGGATCGGCTATTCAATTGTCATACGTGAGTATGCCTAGACTTGACCAATTGCAGAAAAATGATGGTTACAAGTATAGAATAATAATAATAAAAACTTATAAGGATTGATTCACGCATATCACTTTCTAGGTCAATCACCTGCAGAAGCTTTAGAGGACCCGTTATTGTCTTCACAGCTTTTCCATTCTTTTGGCATAGAGATACCGGGCTGTAGATTCTCCATCTATAATCCGTAGCAACTTTAAAGTTAGCACAATGTTCATTTCAATTCATACACTGATAAAAATAGTGTCAACAAAAATATGATTAAGAATGATCCCAACAAATATAAATAATGAAAATTAAATTAGGTGCATGTCTTTTTTAAAACGATAGAGTTATCAATAATAGTATACCCGAGTAAATGGAACAACAGAGTAAA
Organism: Litsea cubeba; assembly: GCA_012931725.1. NCBI lineage: Eukaryota > Viridiplantae > Streptophyta > Magnoliopsida > Laurales > Lauraceae > Litsea > Litsea cubeba. The sequence goes on from CM022947.1 coordinate 134,325,859, forward strand.
GGTCAATTACCATATGATCCATAAAACTATGCATTGAAAGCATAAGAGTTGATAGACATAAAAAAAGGGAGCTGGACTAAAGCTACACAAGGTTCAGATACACTAACTCTTTAGGACCCAAATCGAGCAACTCAGCAGCAGACTCTAACCATTTTCCAAGTAACAAGCATGAAGTACCTGCAGGGTGAATGGATAAGAAAAAGGAATAAAAGTATTAGGAGTCTCATGACAAAATAATGACAACTATCCTATAGTCAAGTGTAGGAAAGCAATTACAGCTAAGCTCTACGTTCAAATATAGAGGGGGCTTTACTTTTTAAGTCCTATAATCAAATGAAACCCCAAACCATTACAAATTCAGAAAAAACTAAAACTATCCATCAAGCAATTAGATTAATGGAGATTAATGGAACTACAGATAAAAATGGAGATTGCTGGGTTAGGAGTGTGTCAAAACCATCTGTTGTCATAATCAATTAAACTATGACAGCATATCATAAAAACCAATAACAGCATATCCATTCCCAATAACAAGTTGTTGATTGAATTGCTTGTTTAAATTTTATCATCAAAGGAAAAAAAATCAAAAAGTAAGAAAAAAAGAGACCCACGGATGGCTAAAAAAGATAATGCAAATCAGTCAGAACATAGATTCACTATCAAAACAGACATCTACCACAAGAAAATTGCAATTCAACCAAACCTAGATTCACTAGCAAAATAGATCCCCAAAAAATAAGAGAAAATGCAGAAATCAAAGGAGAATGAGAGAGAGAGGATTACTGAAGCCGTCTTCAATGAGTTAGTTGAAAGTGTGGGAATCGCAGACCCAGCACCCTTTGTTAGTCTTCTCCTGCGACGGTGAGTGAATTTGTGCTCCGGCAATGGAAACAGAAACTTGAGCCTCCACCTTCCAATCTGCTCTTTTCTAATCCTCCGCCCCAAGGGTTTTATCTTCTCCCACAATGGCAAGAAGTTCTGCATACCGGCAACGACGATCAGCAAACCTGAATCAATGCGGAGCCCACCTTCTCCAGTCAGTGTTAAGAGATCCTCCGGTGATCGGTCTCTATAACAATGACTCCGGCAGAGGTCGTCGGTTCGGATGGGCTGCCCTTGTTCTTTATTCTCCGTTAGCCAAGGGTTTTGCCACCAGCAAAACTAGATTGAAAAATGCCTATCCTCTTCTCCGGTGCCCTCCAGTGAACGACGATGGCCCCACCTGAGAAAGAGAAAGAGAAAGAGGGGGGGATTTCTGCTCTCATCTGCAATCGATCTCTAAGAGAAACTTTTGTTGAGTGGTTTTTGAGAAAGAGAGGAAATCTGCGAGAAAAATTTTGGAGAAGAAAGGAGAACGAAGGGTAAAAAGGTATGGGATTGAAAACGATGTCATTCGAAATAGTCAGGGGTAAAGGTGTCAAAAATCCTTGTACGAACACCAAAATGGGTATTTTGGTGTATTTGTGATTAAATCCGTCTAATACGAGTTTAGGGACATTTATTTGGGAAAATTTCCTTGTTTTTATAGTGTGATAGGTATTTTTTTAAGGGATTTTTACCAAAAAAGTGTTCGTAAACTTGTATTATACTATTTATGGATTTAGTGTGAAATACACGGTAATGCCCATTTTAGTGTTCGTACAGAGATTTTTTACTCTTTTACCCCTCCTCATTTCGAATTACATCGTCATCTTTTTTTCCCCCAAATTTCAATCCCCAAACGAATGAAATTCATTGCTGCAGCCGGAGAGGGAGAGGGAACAGGGAAGAAACAACCCGGTCTTTCCTTGAACACGGTATGCTTTCTTTTTCTCTGATTGTTTTATTCTTTTTCCTATCTCTATGCTGGTATGTAAAGTTGTGGTTATGGGAGACAGAGAGATGGGGGAAAGATGAAGAAACGGTGGGAAAGGAAGAAGATGGGAGATTGGGCAGTGGCTGCGAATGAGAGAGAGGGACAACGATCGAATGGGGCTCGAACTTTGGATGTGTGTTCGAGATATATGGGGTTTTGAATATGTGGGGTTCGAATCTGTATGTTCAAATGGGGGTTCTCTCTGTATATGCGTGTGTTCGAATGGGTTTTGAAGTGGATGATGAAAGTTCTCCTCATTCAAAAGGTTTAGATCGATGATCGGATATAGCTGAGAGCAACAGTTTGGCTGGGTAGGTTTGGATCTGCGTCTGGGCTGAGCAAATCATGAGGAGCCAATTGCCATTCTCCATCTTCTTCTCCACCCACCAATCCCCTAGGATCACGCACTCATCCATAAAAATCATTAGACTTGCTCACAAGAGCAATGCTCCTTTTCACATGCAATCCAAACTCCCCCTCCTCATTTCAACCCGCAATCACATGTAGTAGAGCTTGAAGGTTGTGCCAGTTACTTAGATTTGCCCCAGCCCATCTTTGTACAAAGACACCAGCTCTTTTATTTTAGATAGGCAATGTTGTCTAGCACTTGATTTGGCGAAGGGGGACTTGGGGTCATCCTATGAGTTCTTTGATGTTGGTGTTTTCACGGTTGTGGAAAGCCTTGAGGTTTTTGGTGGGGACAGTGCTGAGGTCTTTGGTGGTGGAATGGCTAGGTCTATGAAGATTTTAGATTTTAGAAGTGGGTAGTGATGAGGTTCTAGTGCAGGGCAATGGTCTGATTTAATTATGTAGTGGATGGTTAGTGGGGATGTTGGGGATTTTAATTAACATCTTTAATTACCCTTCATTGGAGCTCATGTGATTTGAATCCATAGTAGAAAGTTAATATTCAGCCTAGATGTTAATTTATCTCACAGATACTCAAAGAAACTACCCCTCTAATAGTTATTGTGCATAAGTTCCTTTTTTTACATAAAGATAGAAACTACCCCTCTAACAAGAGGCAAACTCTTCTAACAAAACGAAAAATAGAGGGCGCACCAATTGGTCTATTCATAGATCCGTGCAATACCAAACATGTTTTCTGTTTTCAACTTCTCTTTTTTATGGCTCGTTTTTTATAACTCTATTTTGGATGGCTCTGTGACAATAAGAGTAGAGATACCAAACGAGTCCTTAGTTAGTTACATCTCTAAATTTATTGATTATTTATGTCAGCTTAAGTAATTCTTGGACAACAGAATAACATGCAGTGCAATCTGATCCCGTCTCCATCAAAACTTTGAAACAACATTCAGTTCGTCTGAGTTCTTTCTTCACTCGGGGGATATCACGTTGGTGCCTGCTGAAAGTAAGATGGATCTAGAAGAAACTTATTTGGGAAGAATGTTAGTACCTGCGGTCATGGTTCTCTTAACTCCTATGGTGGAAGAAGCTTGTCAGAAGAATGGGCTGAACTTTGTTCAGATGCTTAGCCCATTCTGCCTATTTAATAAAATTGACGGTGATTATCTCCTTTTATTTCTTCTTTCAAGAATGAGCTGAATTGTTTTAAACAACTTGAGTTGATTTTGGAGGGATCTTGTTTGTTCAGTACCTGTACGTACCGCAAGTGATCAACCCTATAGATTGCAGATGTTCAAGTTGCGGCTAGTTTATGCCTCTGACATAAGTCAGGAAAATGTTATGGTATTGTTTACTGGATTACTCTTCTTTGATTGCGCAGCAAATTCTTTATTTCCTTATTCTAGTTTGAGATTTGATAGTTTACTATATCTGGATCAACTTCTTTTCCTTGTGATGTTTCTAGTGGTCTATGATTATGCGATCAAGTACAAGATATGATCTCCAGATTTTAAAATTTTCCATCTGTTATTGATGTTTTGATTTTGATAATGGCATTAGAGTCTCTTTGTATTAGTTTTACAACTTTCTAACTATTTGCTCATGATAGTTTAAGCCTATGATGATCTTGGACTTATTTTTCTTTTTTTGGTCTGTAACAACAAATGCTTTATTAAACACAGGACAAATTACAACACCCAAAAATGAAAGGGAGCTGGGTACGAGAATTATGCCCCCAAAAAGCTTACAAGATAGAAGCTACCCAAGGAGTGACTCTATCTACCCCTCGTAGCTGAAACATCCACCATACCCAACCACATGATATAAAATACATCTACATGAGAGAGCAACACTTTAATCTCATTCAACAGAAACTGAAGTCTCCAAGGCTTTACTCTAGTATGCAAAACCCACCCCACATCCTCATTGCATTAGCTGAATCACTCTCAACCATAGTTGTCAATTCCGTTCTGGTAAACATGATTTTTACCAACTCGTATGCGGCGGATTTAATAAAAAATACACTAAAATGCCCATTTTGGTGTTCGTATAGCATTTTCGGACGATAATACCCCTCCATGTTTCGAACGACATCGTTACTAAGAGAACCCTTCTTGCCCTAATCGAACGAACTTCTCCTCTCCTCTTTTCCTCTCCCGCCTATTTCTCTATTTCTCCCGCGCTCCTCCTCGCTTTCCTTCCCTCTCTCCCTCCCTCTCCGCTCCCTGCGTCTCGGCTCCTTCCCTCCCTCTCCCTCTCCCTCTCCGCTCCTTGCTCTCTTTTTCCTTCTCCTGCGTCTCCGCTACTGCATTATATTTGTTTCTTGTTATTACTCTGATTTGCATTTGGAAATAAGATGTGAGGATAGAGCAAGGAGAAATGCCTAGTATAAAAACGTTACATTTTCATCGGTGTGTGGGATTGACGACACTACCCAAAGGCATTGAACATCTTAGTGGCCTACGAGAGTTGCATCTGAACGAAATGCCCGAGGAGTTAATAGAGTAGCTGAAAAAGGATGGAAGTGAAGTGCAGAAAATGGTTCAGCACGTCCTAAGCATTCTAAATATTTTCCCAAAAGAGGAGGAATGGGTTTCTGAAGATGTTCCCCATCTCCGCTCTCAACACGAGAATGGACTTGAAAGGCCACAAATTGCCCCGTCAATGGATGTTGGAGAAGCCAAAAACTCTGCAAGCATGAGGTAAGTGTCGTCCTACTTTTTCAAGGGAATGTTTTTTATATGAATTTGCTTTAATTAAATCCCGTCATATGCTTTGGGGTTGCGTTTAGAAGAGTTTGCATGTCAAGATTGAAGAATTTCAAATTTCCAACTGGGTGTTAATCTATAAAAAAAAGGAAAAAGAAAGAAAATTAAATGAATCTACATTCAAAATGGAAATTGGGGATTTTCAAGGCACAACCCTTCTTCATCTGATAGGTCACTGCATTCCTTTGACATGAATTGGAGTTTTTATGCAGTGTTTGAACTTTGAGGCATAGTATTGTTGTTAAATCTGATTATCTTATATTATTCGCAACTTCCATGTTCGATCTGGTCTTTTTCAGGTGGTAGTATGTTTCTTTGCATTCTCTTTGTTGATCTGGTTGCTTTTCACCTTGTACTAAGGTACACATAAGCCTTGCTTTTCACCTTGCACTAAGGTATGCATAAGCCCTTCTTTTCTTTTTTTTTACATGGTTTGGTTTAAGCTCCTGCATTATATTTGTTTCTTGTTATTACTCTGATTCGCATTTGGAAATAAGATGTTTTCCTGGGTCAATTGCTCCGTATCACTATTGCATATGATTTTGATGAAGAGTTACAACAAAAGATTTAATATTTTGGATATTTCTAGTGTTATTACACTAGCAAGCCTTAATTTTTTTGCCTTTTTGTCATTTGTTTGTACATAACTTACCAATTTTTTTCCCATAAATGTACATACCTATCAATTACTTGCATCTTTATAACTGGATGTTGGGGTTGGGGTCTTTCTGCATTAAAATCTAGAGTGTTGGTGCTGAAATTCACATGTTTACTACCAAAAGCTTGAGTGTGAAATCTGGTGGTGCTGTGGCAGACTGGTTTGTTCATAACTCATTCTAATGATATTATATATGCTTCCCACCAAATATTTGGTACCATCAGTGTTTATAGATTATCCTCTTTCAACAACTCTATTTTTATTTGCATGTAGATAGAACCTCCACTGCATTGCATGCCATCCTCCAATTTTCCTTCTGAAATCCATAAGTCTCACTCTGCATATTTATCTTAAATTTTTTTAAGGGGATTTAATTGGACTAGAAATTCTAACCTCATATAGAGAAAGATGGCTAGCTTTAGTTGTCATTTCTGTACTAGAATGCCTACCTCATAATTCTGTTCAAACAAATGCTAAATTGTTCATGGTGTAGCTTCAGTAGAAAGAATAATGTTCTGTTCAAATGCTTGCTCTTATTTTAACATCAATGGTAATAACTATCCTATACATTGATTTTAATGTTTAGTATACACAATGGCATGTCTTGGTTTTGATAATGTTTTGCTATGTGTAGGGTCGGCGTTGAAAGGAAGTATACAGGAGCACTGAGATTTTGGACATGTAACATATTTTAATGCTTGTGATTTGTTGTGGTTTCTTTTCATGTGGATTATACTATGTGTTGTGTGAAATAGTTGTTTTGGATTCATCGTGTACTAGTGGAATGTATTGGTGGTATTGAGGCTTGATGTTTTGGTGGAACGTATTGGTGGTGTTGGGATTTGATGTATTGGTGGAATGTATGTGTGGTATTGAGATTTGATGTATTCTTATGTTTAAAGTTGCTTGCATGTTGAATGGATATTAAGGCCGAATCATTTTTCTACTTATTTTTTTTTTTGAAAGGCAAGTACTTTCTTATATATTTTTTTATACTTAATGTGGATTTCTCATGTTTACTATGGACATTTAATGAGAGATGTATGCTCTAAGTTTCATTCATTAACTGTTCAGGTATAGGTTACATGTGATGAGACACATGCTCCAAGTTGATTTTCTTAAACTGTTTGAGTTAGAGTTTGCAGGTCATAGCTGTGGAAATTTGAGGTACAGGTGTTAAAAGATTCTGTTTTGAAGATGGAAATATTTTTGCTGAAAATTCCATTGAGGATGTGAAAATATTTTGTTTGGAACTGGTTGCAACTTGTAACCCATACCATCTCTCTTTTCATCAAACTTCATGCTTCAGAACCCCATGCTGTGAAACTTCATGCTGCAACAGTAACAAATAGGAAATTGTGGAGCTACATAACTCCAACACTCTATGTTGGGTCTGTTTATTGTACTCCCTCTAAGCAACTATAATTTCCACTGACATTTTAGCTTTCTTTTGGGCATCAGTTAGGAAGGTAAATTGTTTAAAGTTGTAACTTGTAAATTCCTGCATTAATTGTAAATTCCTACATATAGCCTCAATTTCAACATTCAGACATGTATAATGAGTTGCAGGTTATAAGAATTTCTTTTCAGGAGAAGGCTAAGGTAAAAAAAAATGGACAGCCGGGCATCCACATAACTTGGAGTTGGATATGGAGACTTTATTTAGTCCTAGCAAATGTTTATTAAGTTGAAATTGTTTACTAGAATTGGGTTAAATGTATCTACATGTAGAACTTGCAAATGTTTATTAAGTTAAATGTTTTTTGTACCCAACGTAGTACTTGCAGCTATTTTTTAAGTCGAATTTGTTTTCCTAATTTGGGCAAGAATGCAATCTTGCAAATGTTTATTTAGTTCAATGAAAACTAGGAAAGTGTTGGAGCATTCTCTCAAATCGTTGTTTCAGATGTTGTTTTATTACATAGTCATAGTTTTAGTTGATGGGTGTTTTTTCTTCCTTGTTGAAACTTAAGATTCAATTGAGACCATTTCTTTGCTTTTCCTTCTTCCCCTGTTGTCACCATCTTCCTTATTTCAGCTTGATTTAATGGATGAAATCGGGTGATTTCTCTTCATTTTATTAGTTTTCTTGATCTAGGTGTTGTGTCGTTGCATCAGATTTACATTGACTATCTGGGCATCGAAGAGAAGGCAGACACGTTGTAGAGAAGAGAAGGCGACTGAGCATCGAGCATTATAAAATAAGTGATGATCTCAAAGATGCCTAATTGGCCAAAATCAAATCTCATACAGAAAACTACTGGGATAAACCATGCAAAATCACAGGGAGAGGGAATTCAAAACCATTGGCAACCAGTTCAGGAAGAATGAAGGAGAGAATTTAGTCTGTTCCAAGCATAAACCAACTGCAATTGCAGCAATCGGCTATTACCCCTATAATTTGCAGTTAGTTTTCGATTCCATGTAATACAAATGTGAGAAATAGAATTAAATAATAAAGATTTCTTCCTTTTCTCATATTTTTTTTTATTTTGATTTGGATTTTTGCAAATTCCACTACCATGTTTGTGATATTTCTATACTAAGATTGTGTGATGCTTGGTTTGAGACAAAAAACCAAAAGTTCATGGGTTGTTTTTCCTCAACTAGTTCAAAATATGGTTTGTAAGCCAAAATTCATTTGCGTGTGGCCATTCTAGCCTAAGCTTATATGATGTGTGGTTTGCAGACCAAAATTTGTATGTTCAAGGTTTAGACCTAGACTTGTCCAAAATACAGGTTTTAGGCCAATAATTGCTTGGTTATGGATTTTTTGGACATGAGTTGTGAGAAGAATTGGTTAAATACGAAAAATTCACAAGTTTAGGACTTTCCACGTGCACTTGTCAAAATTTTGGTTTTTACGCCAAAACCTACTTGCCTATGGCTCTTAAAGGTTTCAAGCTTGTATGATGCATGGTTTGAAGACACGAGCTCTTGCCTTCTCACCTTTTTCTTGTTTATGTATCTCAATATATAGTCAGGGTCAAATGGGACAAAAAAGTCTAAAGGATTGTAACGATATCGTTATAAAAAAAATGAAGAATTCACTAATCTGGGTGAAATTTGTGAGCCTTTTCATTGTTTATGTATCTCAATATATAGTCAGGGCCAATCTCGTTGAAAACTCTAAACGATTGTAACGATATCGTTATCAAAAAATTTAGAAACGTTAAACAAATTATGTTCTCCTCTAGTTATTGAGGATACATCCAAAATATAATTCAAACTATGTTCCACCCTCGTAAGTATTTTCAACATTTCATATCTAAACAAAGATGTGGACAAGTTGAAGTAATATCTCATCCAAAAAAAGACGAAAATGATGATTCATCCTCTTGGAGGTGGATCTCTACATGTCTGTCTATTATGACCACACTTCTTGCAATGGGAGCATGTTACTTTCGGTCTTCCAGGCTGTCTGCTAGCAAAAAAGAAGATGAGCATTCTTCTGAATAATAGAGTGAAAATGCTATTCTTTACAAATTAATGGAGTACAATAACGGTTCCAGACTTTGTGCCACCAGACAAAAAGGTCAAAAGAAAAAAGAAAAAGAAAATAGCTCATAGGAATTCAAGAACGTTACAATCCCTTTATATGACTTTTCATAACCTCACCGTCAACATGACTAAGAATCACTTCTATGAACAAAAAGAACCATTCAAAGGTGATGTCAGCCGGTTTTACAGAAAGACATTGTAACTAACTCCAGCTTCGGTGTTATTCTGACAGATTCCTTTCCACTTTGAAGGAACTAGACCCATGCCTTCATCCCTGAAGCTCTCAGACTCTGGCCTCCAATCACAAAAAAAAGAGGTCAAATATGATATATAGGAGTTGAAAAATGAAATAATAGTAAATTGTGTTTAATGTGAAAAAGAAAGGCAAAGGGTCAATGGTACTTGTCATCTTCTTTTGTTAGCACCAATCAATCAAGTACCCAACACATAATTTTAGGCTTTCATTTTAGTAAAAAAAGGTGGAGCATTACAGTACAAAATTACGAAGACATGATGGGTGCAACAAACATAAAAAAACATTATGATAAACATCATTAACCATGAACCCAATTAGTTCATAGATCCCAATTAGTTCATAGATCCCATAAGTAAGGTTAAGAATAGCAACAAACATAAGAAAAAAAATTATAATTGCAGATGGGATGATCTATAGATGGTTTTTATGGGGGAAAATCTTTAAGAACTTGAATTCCTACTCATACGAACTTGAATTTTGTGCCTAACATTATTTTTTGATAACAATTTCGTTACCATCTTTTATAGTTCTTTCATCCATTTTTTGTTTCCAACAAGAAAATAATAGTGACTTTATATTGAGATGCATAAACAATAAGAAAGACTCACGATTTCACTCAAAATCTAGTTTTCAAAAATTTTCTGATAGCGATATCGTTACAATATTTATTGGTTCTTCGCCCATTTTTTGTTTCCAATAACCAAATAACTCAAACTTTATAATGGGGGTGCATAAACAATGAGAAAGGCTCACGGATTTGGCTCAGAAATGCATTTTCCTAATAGGTAAAGTGAAGGTTTGAACCCTCAAAATGAGGGTTTGAACCTTCGGACTCTGGAATTTGGCTTAGGAAGGCAGTGAAGTGAAGGTTCGAACCCTCAAGATGAGGGTTCGAATTACGGTCCTGGGCCAAATTCCAGAGAGTATGAAGGTTCGAACCCTCATCTTGAGGGTTCGAACCTTCACTTCACTGCCTTCCTGGGCCAAATTCCATAGTCTGAAGGTTCGAACCCTCATTTTGAGGGTTCGAACCTTCACTTCACCTATTAGGAAAATGCATTTCCGAGCGAAATTCGTGAGCCTTTCACATTGTTTATGCATCTCAATATAAAGTCACCATTATTTTCTTGTTGGACACAAAAAATGGATAGAGAAACTAATAAATGATGGTAACGATATCGTTATCAAAATGGCTGAGTACCCCTGTTTAGGGCACTTGTTGGCCCACTTCCCGAGGGTTTTTTTGGCTAAGATTTGGGGATTTAGAAGTCCATACTATGAACTAAAAATCTGCTATTTTTTAGTTAATTACGATCACGTTTGTGATGTTCATTTCATAGAGCGGACCATTGCATTGCTAGGTTACATTCATTTCATAGAGCGGACCATTGCATTGCTAGGTTAGTCGCAGTTGTATGCGAGTGTGGATACGTGATCAAGGCTGATTAGTGAGGATTGATTATCTTGCTTTACCTGCCCTACCCATAGTACCCACAATGGCTGCCCAAAACCCTCAGCAAAGGACCCTCGATGAACTATTTGCACCATTTTCATCAACTTCACATAGTTGTATAATTTTGCCAGAAAATAATGCGGACCAATTTGAAATCCGGCCCGCCACCATCAACATGTTACCAAAATTTCATGGATCTGAGTGTGAGCAGCCCTACATCCATTTGAACAAATTCCTGACCATCTGCCACGCGTTTAGAAGCCAAAATTTGAATAGTGAAGCCGTGAAGCTTAGGTTGTTTCCCCTCTCACTAGAAGATCATGCAGCAGCCTGGCTGAATTCCTTGACTCCAAACTCCATTACCACCTGGGATGAGCTTGTCAAAAAGTTTATGTCCAAATTTTTCCCAATGAGCAAAACTGAGCAGTTTAGGAGTGCCATCAGGAACTTTAGGGGACGACTCGAGGAAGAGTTTGCCGAAACCTGGGAGAGATTCCATGACCTATTGATCAAATGCCCACATCACGGGATTGACAAAGGAGAGTTGATACATTTCTTTTATAGAGGTCTTACGAACCCCCAGCGTATCTTGATTGAATCAATGCACAAAGGAGAATTCATGAATCAGACTGCCGATCAAGCATACGAATTCCTTGTCAAGCTTGTAGAAAATTCACAAAATTGGAGCAGTAATAGGAAAGATTTGGAGAGAGATGAGACAGGGATCCAGAAACCTGGAATGTATAACATCAAACAGGACCCTGAGTTGAAAAATGTGATGACCAGTTTAGTTCAGGGAGTGGAAAATTTGAGTAAAAAGATAGGATCTATGTCTGTAATGTCATGCCAACCCACCCCTCAGCAACATGAGCCCACCTTGAGAAGTATGAGTGAACCGCATCATGTTTGTGTGTTATGCGATAGTTGTGAGCACGCGGTTGAGAGTTGCCCTAGTCTGCCATTTGTTAAAGCCGAGCAAGCCAATGCGTTGAATTCCTATGGAAACTTTTAGAAACCAATTGTTAACACTTTCAGTCAGACCTACCACCCAGATAATAGGTTTCACCCCAATTTTTCGTATCGTCAATCCGAGCCTATTCAGTCCCACGGAGGTCAACCCGGAGTCCAACCGCAGTATCCTAGGCAACAATTACAGCAACCTGCTCAAACCGATCATCCTATGGTTCCTCATCCTCAGCAACCCATACAGCAGAATTAGTTCTAACCACAGAACCAATGTAAGGCACTAGTCCCAGATCAGATGCCTAATTACTCTATACCAGCACAATCCCCTCAGCAATCCTCTCATCTGGAGAACCTATTATCCAAATTCATTCAAATCCAAGAGCAGACTAACCAGGCCCAGAACCAGTCCATTGCAAAACTAGAAGCCCAATTAGTTCAGCTCACCTTACAGTTGTCTGAGACAGAAAATGGCCATTTCCCGAGCCAAACCATTCCTAATCCGAAAGGACAGCCCAACCAACCCAGAGGCCAATGTTCGGTAGAGAGTAATGAGCATGTGAAGGCAATCCATACTCTGAGATCAGGAAAGACTGTTGACAATAGAGTTGAGATGCCTGAAGAGGATCAAAGAGAGAAGATTTTTTTAGGAAAACCAGAAAGTTCGAGGAAAGTTGTCGAACCCGAGAGAGAGAATTTGAAGAAAGATTTGAAAGAGAATGCGGAAAGAGAAAAGGAGAAAGACAGAGAAGAACCCATACCAAGAGGAGAACCATAAAGAGAGAAGATTCAGAAGCCCATTGTAGTTAAACCATCATCTTTAGAAGTGGTACCTAGAGCACCATTCCCACACCGGTTGAAGGAGACTAGGAAGAAGGATCACTTTGAGGGAATCTTAGAAGTTTTAAAAAATATCCAGATAAACATACCCCTCCTTGATGCCATAAAGCAAATCCCTTCCTACTCCAAGTTTTTGAAAGACCTGACCACTGTCAAGTGGAAAACATCAGTACCCAGAACCGCTGGATGGCAGCCCAAGCATCAGGCTTGATCCAGCAGACCATTGCACCCAAATACAAAGACCCTGGCTGCCCTATCATTACCATTCAGATAGGAGACTCTATCATAGAGAGGTGTCTCCTTGATCTTGGGGCAAGTGTGAATTTACTGTCGTACTCCATGTACACACAGTTGGGCCTGGCAGGACTGAAGAAGACTGATATTAACCTCTGTCTTGCTGATAGGTCAGTCAAGTATCTGAAAGGTGTGGTTAAAGATGTGATCGTAAAAGTTAAGGATTTTTATTTTCCATCTGATTTTGTGGTTTTGGATACCGAACCAGTGGCAGCCCCCGACCGACATATTCCTGTAATTCTTGGTCGACCGTTCCTTATAACATCAGATGCAGTGATTAGATGCAGGAATGGGGTTGTGACACTTAGTTTCGGGAACATGAAGTTGGAGTTGAATGTTTTTCGTAATGGACTCCAAACATCAGACTTAGATGATGATGAGGAAGTGAACATGATTGACACATTAATTGATCAAACAGTTCAATCATCATGTGACACAGATCCACTTGAGGAATGTCTGGCTCACTTCAATGCCGACATAGACATCGACGGGTCCATATGCGAAGTTAATGCATTATTGGATTCGACCGAGTCGATGGATGTTGGCCAATGGAAGCAGAAAATTGAGCCTATATTTACATCCACCTCTGAATCTATGGTCGCAGAAGAATCAATTATTGTTGAGCCGCCCAAGTTAGAATTGAAACGATTACCCGAGAATTTAAAGTATGCCTACTTAGGGCCCTCTGCTAGCAACCCAGTAATTATTGCCTCAGACCTTGAGGAAGAGCAGGAAAGGAAATTACTGGATGTGCTAAAAGACCATCAGAGTGTCCTAAGTTGGACCATCTCAGACATTAAAAGAATTAGTACATCTATAGTTATGCACCAAATTCAACTGGAAGAAGGTGCCAAACCATCCTGTGAACCTTTAATCCAATCCCACGGTGCAGTTGAACTTTTGAATTCCATAGTTGGTAGCATATTTCAATTGAATGGGCACAGATTAAAAGACTATCTTAAGTTTGTGGATCCTGGAAATGTTGCTGAGAAGGTCCTTCTTATGGACCCAGGATAGATTGGCCTCATACACTGTTAATTGCGTCTGGCTGAAGACGTTAAACTTAGCGCTTGTTGGGAGGCAACCCAATATACCCGTGTGTCGGCACCCCATGGTGAGAAATTCCAATTTATTTCTGTTATGCATAAACATTGGGGACAATATTTAGGATAGGTTTGGGGGTGAGGCACTGCATTTCATGCATTGCATTTTGCATGTAGATAAGTTGTTTTGTTTTCCATTCATACCAAAAACCCTAAAAAAATTTAAAATTTTTTCCAAAATCACTAAAAATCTGAAAAAAATTTCAAAAATTGTCCATGGATTTTAGCTTGAAGAGTTGTCATAGATACAAGTCCTATAATTTCTTTTTACACATTTAGCCACATGAGTGTAGTCCAAGAGAATAGAAAATCACTTCTAAGAGACCCGGAAGAATCATTAGTGGAGACTAAAACCCATTGAGCGATTGAGCCTATCTATATCCGTTTGGATGAGGACTCTTCTGCGCTATTCCTGAGTAAAATTAAGAGCTACTCCTAGAGCTTCTTAGTCCAGCACTTCCGATCTCATAAGTGTTATTCCTTGTTCTAACCATGGAGATAACATCAAAATGCGAAGAAACCTTGACTTGTAGCTTATGATGCATTTTTCCGAACTTAGGGGAAGATGATAGGCATTCTAAAAAAAAACCATGGCCAAATTTTGAACTCACCTATTACATTTTATACCCTTAGTAGCCCTTTTGAGCCTATTTTACAAGAAACCTTCCTTCATTGTCCCAAGCCTCATCACCCACATATATATAATCCTTTTTGACCTATTGTTTTTTAGAAGGGTAGGGATATATGAAGAAAGGAAGGATTTGAGCATTATTGATGAAGACTTCACATGGGCTACCAAAATATAGATGTTCTACAAATGGATGACAAAGGAATAAAGGAATTTGAAAGTTGAAAAAAAAAAGAAAAAAAAAAGAAAAAAGAAGAAGAAATGAGAACCAAAGGAAAACAAAAGAAAAAGAAAAAAAAAGATATGGGAAACCAAAGAAAAGCAAGCACAAAAAGAGATAGAGTGGAATAAAGAACACAAAGCAAAAGGAAGAAGTGAAGATAGTGGAAGACCTTCCTATGAAGACTTGGAGACCCTTACCTTCTCAAGAACACTTAGCCGCATTTAACCCTTATCCTACTTATTAACCCTAACCCCATTACAACCTATGAAAGACCTATTAGATCATAGGAAAGGTTAGGTGCTGAATGAGTGAGAAGTTTAGTGAACATTTCCACCTTCTATTGGTTATATCTTATTCTTTGAGATCAATCATTCTATAAATAAGCTCCGTTCTTCATCAATTATGTGAGTTCTTAGCCTTGTTCGTAGTCACATACTGAGAGTTAGTCAGTAAAATCCGTGTGCTTCCATTGTTGAGAGTATGACCTGTAAGGCTGTAGCCAAGGGGAAATGTATTCCGAAGGGGATTAAAGTTGTGTGAGCTTCGACTTGAAGATTGCATGATTATTGGCTAAATACACACACATATACAGTGGGACTTAGGTATTGATTGACATATCTTCAGGAGTTGACTAGTATTCCTAACTCGGTACTCATTCTTATTAGCTTGCTAGAGACTGTTTGACAACAAAAATATTTTCTTTCCAAAATAAAAAGAATTTTGTGGGATTTATTCTCTAAAAACCCTCACGAGACAAAACTCATCCACTAGGGGAAACCTGGGGCTTTAAAGGCTTGTTGAACGAGCTAAGTGCAGCCGCGATTCCTGCGAAACTGAGTTAGGATCTTTACCGTGTTTTCTTGTATATAGTTTAGTTTTTCTTTATAGTTTTTGTTCGGGACTGGCAAAATGTAGGTTTGGGGGTGTGATGAGTGTTAAATATTGCATATTTTACCTCTCATTAGTTCGGGTTTTATCAGCATCTCATATGCATGTCATTTGCTTTGCACAGAGATTTTATCATTCTATCACATTAAATGGATTATCAGATTATCATGCATAAATCCAATTATTTATAGCGCATTTTTATGTAATTTATCTTGTGTAGGTGGACCCCGCGACTACCCCAACCTTCCGGCTAATGTCCCAAGGCATCAGTAGTGTTGAAGAATTCCAAAATAAGATGAGAAGAAGTCATTTTCCAACACAAATGAGTGGTTGGTGTTTTGGTTAGAGCTTTGGTTGGTATGAAATAGGTTATGGGTTCAAATCCCAACAATTTCATTTTTTTTACATAGAAGATATTTCATTCAACTCTAACCTCTCCACCAATCAAAGCTTGCCATGGCACAAATCCATGTGAAAGGATATGAACCAATCAAAAGCCTCCAAAATGAAGGACCACAAAAAGCAAAAAGCACATATGCTTTTGGAAGGAAAGTTTGTTGCAACTAATCAAATTGAAGCAATCCATGTGAAAGCAAAAGAGCCAATCAAAAGCCTTCAAGTTGCAACCAATCAAATGGAAGCAATCCTTGTGAATGAAAATGAGCCAATCAAATGTCTTCAAAGTTTCTATAAATTGGAATGTTTTTGTAAAGAAAAGGAGATTTTTTTTGACAAGCTTGTCTTTTAGCAATTTTACTTTACCTTCTCTATACTTTTAGATTGTAATTAGGAGCTTCTTTGTAACTAATCTAGAGAGAGTGTAATTGAAGATCATTAATGAAGATTTGGAGCTCTTTCTTGATGTTTAGTGGCTAAAGCTCTTGGATTAGGCTCTCCTTTTAAAGCTAAGTAATGTGATTAGTTCAATTCCATGGATGTTTTAGTTTAAATTCCCTACTTGTGCCTTAATTGATTAGTAGATTTTAGATCTAGTTATACTTGTTAGTTTTATGGACTCAATCCAGTAGATGATATAATAAATTGATTAAATTCTTTATTTATTCATATATTCATGCTTACTTTTCATGAGATGAATGGTGATTTATTATATACTTGCACATAACCAATACGAATGACATGATGGTTCATGAGATGAACCAGGGTCCACAAGTATATTAGATGTAATACATGTGTATGGATGAGATCCACATACGGGAGACATGTATGACAAATCTTATACTTAAAATATATTCACAACCAGGGATGAGACTGGACATCTCATACTGACAAGGTTGCAGCACTTTGATCACTATGAGATAGTGTGATTTGTCTCGATCATCAGAATGGAAGATTCTGGATCATAGTGCTGGTACATTGGATGTATTGAAGGACCATGAGAAGCACCTTATAAACACTGTCTTTATTTTAAGGTCTGCTCTCATAATTCCCTAGCAATAGGCTCTCAATCCTGAGACAATAATGAACTCAAGTTTCTATCTATTCATTTGCTTTGAGTCACCAATGAGTGAGGCCAACTGTAGGTCAACACCTCGGTGATTTGGGTACATGGTAGTAGAGCTGTGGGAACATTCAATGGTCATGATGGAATCTATCTCTAATATCCCCTTGTGCCAATTAATGGATTTATCATTGGTAAGTGCGCACCCATTCCGATTAAGAGTTAATTGGAAATGTACCTATTGATCATTATAATTAATTGGGGCTCAAGGATAATAAGATATGGATCTAGTTTGGAAGACAGGTCCAATTGATCCATGAATATTGATAGAGGGGTCTACTTGTGGTAATGTGGAAGTTTAGGGTCTTCTATGTAATATTCCTAAGACTGGAGTTCAATTGCATTTATATAGTGGAGTTATTTGCAATTAACTGTGGGCCCGGATTACACATGAGATGTGGGGTCGCGTGTCCCAGTTGGAGCCAGCTTTCTAAGGAATCCCTAGTGGTCCCCACGCTAGCCCAATTATTAGAAAGTATCTAATTCTAGTTGAACTCTAAAAGGAAAGTTACTATTTCTATTTGAAGTGAGACTTCTAATAGTGGTAATAGTAGACTTACTAATTTTAGTCGAAGAGAGACTTCTATTTTAATTAGAAAGGAATTGGAAAGATACTAATCATATTTGAAGTGAGACTTCTAATTATGATATGGTAAGTTACTAATTAATGGAAGTAAGACTTCTATTGTAATTAGTAAAGAAGAGTGGGCTTGCAAAAGCTATAAATAAGAGGAGAAGAGGCCTTGGACGTCCTATGCATAAATCCACCTAGGGATTCACGCCCAAGCCCCCCTAGTGCAAGTGTTGCACGAGTTCTTCCTCCTCTCCCTTTTCTAGTTCTCTTTCTAGTTCCTCCCTAGAGTTCCTAGTAGTTTTCTCTTGGAGATCCCACCATCTTCTTGAGAAAAGGAGAATCTGATACGGGTCATAGCGTGGAAGATCATAAGGTGTTGGAGATCTTACTTTGATTAAGTGAAAGCGTTTCATCTTTAAAGAAAGTAGCAACTTCTCCATTAGAGCCCAACCGAGCTCCAAAGGTATAATCTACTTCCTTGTATGTTGTAGATTTATTTGTTGCATGTGAGTTACTGATTTTCTATCTCCTAGATAGATTGAATTACTGATCATGATAGATGAGATAGAGGGTTTGCATCTTGGACACATTGGTGGCCTTCTGGATAGTTGATCTCTGTATCAAGTGGATCAAAAGTTTTTGAAACCTATCCTAGAGGCCCACCTAATTTCCAACAATACTAATCTCTCTCATTTCTCATGCTCTATCTCTACACTTAATGCTCGGATAATCTCAATTGATGCTTCATAGTTTGATTAAGTTCTCTCACATAGCATGCTCTAGAGCCATTATCTTTGATATTTTGTAGCTTGATTTTGATGATTTATTGTTAGGGTAGCTAGATGATGATCTAGGATCTTGGTCTTTGATTTTCTTTTACTTTGATCTTCATTGTTATATCATCCAATCCAATTAGGCAAGAGATTGCTAATTGGATTGTAGATTTGGGAGTTGAATTAGAACATGCATTGTTTGAATTAATTACATACTTAGTGGATTTTGGATTGTCTAATCTATTATTCTTATTGTTGTTAATTTAACTTTTTATTTGATTTGTTATTTTCACTTCTAGATTGTTAGATCTACACTTCACACCACTTGTTTTAAAATCATACACATTTCACACCACATCTTCACCTTAAATCTTCAATTTCCACCACCATTCACACACTAGTTTATTGTAGTTTGTTAGATTAGATTAGATCGAATTAATTTCATATCTTAGATTGTTAATTAATTATTTACATTGCATAGTTTAATAGTTTTAATTATTCACTTCAATTGTCTATATTAGTTATATCTTAGTTCAATTCTACTTTAATTGGATTCATTTCTTGTTCCATCCTCTCTTCGTGGGATCGATAATCCGGACTCTTTAGTTTTTTACTACTTGATGACACCGTAGTTTTGCGGTTAAACGTTGCACATTTAAGTGTCGATCAGATACTTAAACCACTTAACAATTAATGAATTCCTCTCTTTTTCTTGTTTTTTTTTTTTTTTTTGATGAATGGCGTGTTAATCATTACAACAAATCTGTAGCATGTAGAAGGGGATTTAAAATTGTTGTTTTCCCTGCATTTTATTTTTCTTTTTTGAATGGTAACTTTCATTAAAATCAGAAAAGAAATCAGTACAAAAGGATTATACTGATCCGGCCAAAGGAAAAAACAAGCAAAAGTACAATCTCTAAATCTCCAAACATAACAAGCTACTCAGCTACATTGAAAACCAGAAGACTAAGGATACTAGGACTGCCTTAACCCTTGCTTATGAGAAAGCTAGCTCCTTCCAATTGAACATAATTCCATCAATGAGATAGTCTTTGAAAATAGGGTTGATCTGCACCCATTGTGCTACTGAGTATTTAATCTTATCACATAAGATTTCCTCCTTACTTCTTTTTCCTTCATAATGGGATAGTTTCCCCTGCATTTTCCATTGCTTGATTCTCCAACATTATGGTTTACACATTAAACAGAACAATAAAATTTCACTGTCCAACAGCAGCAAAACAATCTCAACAGATAAGAAAAAAAGGGATGGCAATAGCAACTCCTTATGCAAAATGACTTTGGATAGCCAGCCAAATAACATGAACATCAAGAGCAAGAAATAACACACATTCGTCGTCGAAAGAGGAAAAAACACACATAGAAGCTATCATAGTTTTCAAATTACAAAACCCTTTTTTAATGGTATTACATTGGAAACTCGAACCCACGCAATCTTAACTCACAGCTTGCATCCCTCGCCAGCTTAGCATGTTGCTTTTCTTTAACTTTTTTTTAATAGTAAAAAAATGCATGTTGCTTGAATAATACAAATTAAAGAGCAACAAAATTCAAAACTAAGAAAAAAAATTAAAAATGCCAGAACTCCATTTCGCTTAATAGCAACAATTCAATCAAACTTGAACAAAAACAAACATAAATTGATAAAAAGAACACAAAACCTCACCCATATTCAACTGCCTCCTTGTTTTCAAGCAACTTTTAATAAGATCCTTAACCTCCTCCTTCGTCAATGGCTCTCCTATGATCTCCTCCCTCGACATCACATACTTCGGTCCCAACCCTGACAAAAAGGGCCTCAGCACCTGCACCGACTTCACCCCCTTCTTATGAGGCGGTGGCAACCGAAACGAATTAAACTCCTGCAACTTCTTCTTGCTCGTTGGGAGCGGCGCCCGCCCAGTCCACGGCCGCGGCATCGTCCCCGGCCCGAACGGCAGGTACGGCTCCCTCAGCGCCAGCGGCTTCACCTTGGGCGTCTCCGTGTAGCTGTACTGGAACTCGAACGACACATTTGGAACTCAGTACGCAATCCCGTTCTCACTGATGGAGATCCCGGCGCCGGCCGCAGCAGCCCCCTCCGCCGGGATTTTGGGATTGGGGGGGTTGCGGCGGAAGGCCAGATGTGAGGACGATGATGATTTAAGATTATGCAGGGATCTAAGGTTTTGTTGGTTTTGAGGTTTTCTATCGTTTTGGGGGTTTATGTGGTTTTTAGGGTTTTGAGGGGGTTTGGAGTATTTTGAGGCTTTTCCAGGGATGGAAGAGAGGGAAGGAGAAGAAGGGGTTCCAAGGGATTTGAACTCTGGGGTTGTTGGGTTTTCGGAGGAGATGGTGGAAGAGTCGAAATTATCAGACATGTTGGCGACGGATTGGTATCTGCGTTCGCGGCGGATTTCATCTTCGACCTCTTTCTGGGTGCGCTTTGGAACTTCGAATTTCTCAGCGTTGGGGAAGAAAGGAGAAGAAAATCTTTCGATGGTTTTAGGGTAAAAGGGTAGGATTGAAAACGATATCATTCGATAAAGGGAGGGTAAAAGAGTAAAAAATTACTGTACGAACACCAAAATGGGTATTTTCGTGTATTTCTGATTAAATCCGCCATATTTATGTATATGGACACTTTTTTGGTAAAAACTACTTTTTTAATTTAAAATTTTAAACTATTTAAATGATCTTTTTTAAAATTTCTTATCATATTTCATAATTAATGGGATATGACATTAATAATTGCCGACTATCATTTAATTGGTCACGATTAATTAAAATTTCATTAATGAGACTCTCAAATAAATTTTTTAAAAACTACAAATAAATTTAAAAATCACAAATGAATTTTAAAACAACGTGAATAAATTTTAAAAAGATTTAAATAAATTTTAAAAAATATAAATAAATTTCAAAAGACCCAAATAAATTTTAAAAGATGTAAATAAAATTCAAAAACGCAAATAAATTCCAAAAAATGCAAATACATTTGCAAAAACTAAGAGAAACCAATTTTCCAAATTTCAAAAAAATTTGCCAAAAACTCAAGTATTTTTACCAAAACTCAGTTAAAATATAAGTAAATTTGAAAAGACGCGAATAAATTTCAAAAGACACTAATAAAATTCAAAAACACAAATAGATCTTAAAAACGTAAATAAATTTGCCAAAACACTTAGATAGATTTTCCAAAAACTCAGATAAATTTTTAAAAAAACTCATATAAATTTGCTAAAAATTTAGAAAAATTTCGTTCAAAAACTGAGTTAAAATTTCCAAAATGGAGATAAATTTGCAAAAACTTAAATAGAGTTGTCCATAACTCAGATAAGTCTGCCAAAAACTCAAATAGATATGTCCAGAACTCAGATAAATTTGTTCCAGAACTCAAATAAATTTGATAAAAGCTCAAAAACTCAGATAGATTTGATAAAAACTCGTATATATTTGACAAAAACTCAGATAAATTTGACAAAACTCAAATAAACCTCCAATGCACGTTACAGAAATAGGACCGCACTGCGCTGGGCTAGGCAGATCAAGCCTGGCCTAAATTGAACCTAACCTGGGACGTGGAATAGACACAACTGGGTCTTCTTTCTTCGATTTGGATTCTGCTTCAGAACCTTGGATGCAGCAGAGCCTTGCTGCTCTTCTCTGATGATGGCGCAACAGCGTCAACTGTTGTCGGCGACGATCGGAAACTATAGCGACGGCAACAACGAGACCGGCAGCCTTCCCCGGCGATCCTCTTTTCTAAAATAGGATCGCAAAATCAACGCCTCTGCTCATCTTCTTCGTCACTGCGGCGAGCTCGGCAACGGGCACGGCGGTGACTGTGGTACTGCTGCTACAAATCCTCTAATTTCTTCTACAACTCTGGAGGACTCTACTTCGCCTCTGTCTTCAGATCACGCAAAACAGTGGTCGGCTTCGAGACCAATCGAGATCGAGATCTGTTCTTTGCAAATCAGGGATCAGTCCCTGCTCATAAACAATCAACAGATCCGCAACAGTCCGGTTTTGTTCTCTTGGGTTCTTTTGCGGGAAGAAGAAGAAGGAGAAATGGTTCTTTTGGATAGCGGAGATTGAGAGGACTTAGGAACGAGGGAGAATGGAAGATTTAAAATTTTAAAATTTAAAATTTATTGCCTAAATAGTTGAAAGGGCAAATCAATCATGAAAATGTGTGATGTGGCGAATCTAGGGACTTCTGGCTGAAATATATCCAACTGCGTGGACTGCTTTAAATGGGAATTATGTGGACTAGAGCCTTGAAAATCGACTTTCTAGGGACCTTTTGCCAATCATCCCCTTTTTATATAAGTCAAGCTAGTATCTATTTCTTGTCTCATGAAAATACATATAATCTCTCCCTGTGAGCTTTTAATGGAATTGATAATTTGATTTTCCGTTGGATAAATAACAAGGGAAATGTTGATGGTTTTGTGATTTTGGTCATGATAGGGCCATGAGGACACTTCAATCTTCAATTGATTTGTTGATTTGTCTGGTTAAATATGCAGCATGTGTAAAACCCAACTGTGGATATCTGCTGTATTGGTTTAATCATGTTATTGTATTAGTTGGATGAGTACGTAGTAAACGGATAAGGGAGTTATTTTTATTCTAATTCCATCAATCATTTTATGGATCTGTAATTTCAAGAGTAGTAGCCCATGGGACCGGCTTTGTGTAAATTTGTGTGGGTTCCATTGTAATCAATAGGACTCTACCCATTTGGTAATTGTACTTTTAAAATCAAGTGAAATGAAGTGAAGTAAAGCATCAAATCAAAAGCACTTTAATTTTAAAATTCCCTCTATCTTTTTCAAAACAAGTAAAAAAGCAACAACCTTAATCCAGTAAAAGTCAAAAGCAGTGCTTTGCTTTTCGGTGGTTTCTACCACCTGCGGGTTTTTTTCCCGAATAGGGTTTTCCACGTAAAAATCCCGTGCCTCCTCTCTTTTGTGGTGATTGATTTTCATTTGGACTTAGGTTAATTGGTTAGATTAATTAATAAGTATTAAAATTCATATTATAATCTGAGAAATGACCCTAGCCTATGTTAAGGCCTAAATAGAAGGTTGATATAGGCTTAGTCAAACCTTCACGTGATATCAGAGCCTGGTAGGTCGGGTGTTCGAGTCACGGAGCACGTGTTTTGCGAGCAGCAAGAGTCGCGGCGGGTGTACTGTTGAGGGAGAGATTGTTAAGGTCAACGTCCACCCTCGCTCCTGAGTGGTCATAATTTTCGTCCAACCCCCGCTCTCACCATAAAATCATTATTGTGCCATTTTCCATCACCAATGGATTTTGGCATAAGTGGTAGCTCAATGGGGTGTAAGATCAGTACAATTATTACAATAAAAACTTTCAACTAGTGTTTTCATAGATTTTTATATCAATGATTGTTTTATGGCCTATTAAGATGCATGTAGAATAAATGTCATCGGATTTAGATAATGACAAAATAAGATAGTGCAGAAGATAACGCTACAATATTATAATGTCACAATATTGTTGAATTTTAGAAGTTTTGAAAGAATTCAATAAATTTTGAATTCAATCACGCTATTGAAGTGAAATTTGAGGATACCTGAGTACCTGATAGAAAGGGGTAAGATGCCAGACGAACGACTGGATTATTATCATGTGGGCCCATAGTGGAGTTCTTATATTATGACGTGTGAGATGTTGACTCCTTGGTTCCCGGGGTGCTTGTAAATTTGTCATAGTTCTTTCACCTTTTGTCTCTGAAAGCACTTTCAAATGCCTTACATATAAGAATTTTGAGTTTCAGCCCACAGGAAAAACTACTTTCTGCCTCACGGCCGTTTGCTTAAAAAATTGTACCATAAAAAGTAAAATTCCAAATGCTTTTTAGTGGGCAGAAGTAATATAAACAGACACACTAATTTCTTTCTTCTAGAGTATCCAAATTTATATAAAAAGTACGTGTGATGAATAGGTTTACTTAACCGGGTCCCAAGAAACACATCAATTTAAATGATGCTATTATACATATTGGGGCAGGGACCAATTGGCTCTACACTTTTAGCAACATGGCAGACTTCCCAGCTCTACCTTCTTCCTGAGGAACAATTAGCAATGAATAGGATGACTTAACCCCATATAGGATGACTTAACCCCATATAGGATGACTTAACCCCATACATAGATAACAATGGCAACTAAGCCACAAGTACAGCAATCGTTTCGTTTGAAATGATTATAGTGACTTTTTCATTCAGTTGCACCGGATGATACTAATCTACTTTGATTAAATAAGGACGGTGCTTAGTTTGAATTAATAGTCAGTAAAGCTATGCAACTCATTTTACATTATGGAAACTTTACTTCTCTTTCATTACCATCTGAAAATTTGCTCAACCCCTTGAAGAGTACAATAAAAAAAAAAGAGACTGAATAATGAATAATAGAAAAGAAAAAGGTGAAGTAGATATGTTTATTTCTCACCTAAATCTTGCCACTCAATTTTGATAAATCCATAATATAACAATAATGATCAAGGAAAACATACAACTTTCTTTCGTGTAATGATGTTGTCAAGGAAGGACTAGCGGTTCCTCCCTCTTTTTGGAGCTAAAGGTCTTGGTATCGACCCCCGGTTCCCCCTTCTTCAGGAATCAAAGGTTGAGTCCACTAGTGGTACCACCTTGGGCCTACAGGGGTGTTTACCTGACTTCCCTCTGGGCCTGGAGGGATTAGTCCAACCCAAAAGGTTGGGAACCCTACGATTGCAAAAAAAAAAAAAAAAAAAAGTCAAAGGAAGGACTCGCGGAGAAGGGGTCGATCATACATAACATGTGGTGAAGCGCTAGTTGAGGAAGGCTCGTTCATACATTACTCATTCAAACGACGCTGCAAGAATTTCTTTCTCATTCCAATCAAAACAATCGGAAAAGGCAACCAATCATAGGGATTACAAAAATGCAAAGAATCAGACTCACAAAGACGTTGTCTCTGTATTTTTACACATGTAGTCAAGCATCCTACTTTCCATCAATTTATTTTATAATTCTATTTTTTAAGCGGACAAATTTAAAAATAAACATGATAATTAATTACAAATCCTTATACACCAAGCTAGCATTTGGTTCGCTGGAATGGTTGTAGGCGGGAATGGAATGGAGACCGGAATGAGTCTAGAATGGAATGAGGCAGGAATATAGGCATTTCCATTCCAGCGTTTGGTATGCTGAGGAATCAACCCAGTTGATTCTTGTTCCTACGTTTGGTACGCTGAAATGAGTCCTGGAATGGAATAAAATTTACATAAAACTGACCAAAATACCCTTGTTAGATAATTATCTTTGGCTCGGTCAATGTATAGATTATATTATTATTAAATAGGTGGGGCCCACACAAGCACTTCTATTTTATAATCTTATAATAATAATAATAATAATAATAATAATAATAATAATGTATAGATTATATTATTATTATATAGGTGTGGCCCACACAAGCTCTTCTATTTTATAATCTTATAATAATAATAATAATAATGTATAGACTATATTATTATTATATAGGTGGGGCCCACACAAGCTCTTCTATTTTATAATCTTATAATAATAATAATAATATGTATATTATATTATTATGATATAGGTGGGGCCCACACAAGTTCTTCTATTTTATAATCTTATAACAATAAATAATGTATATATTATATTATTATTATATAAGTGGGGCCTACACAAGTTTTCTATTTTATAATCTTAATAATAATAATAATACTAATAATAATATATTTATATTATTATATATAGGGGGCCCACACAAGTTCTTCTATTTTATAATCTTATAATATAATTATAATAATAATAATGTATATATTATTATTATTATATAGGTGGGGCCCACACAAGTTCTTCTCTTTTATAATTTTATTATTATTATAATAATAATAATGTATAAATTATATTATTATTATATAGGTGGGGCCCACACAAGGTCTTCTCTTTTATAATCTTATAATAATTATTATAATATTAATGTATATATTATATTATTATTATATAGGTGGGGCCCACACAAGTTCTTCTCTTTTATAATCATATTATTATAATAATAATGTATAGATGTGAAAAATGATATTTTGGTCTAAAAAAAAAGTAGAAAGGAATAGAATGGCCATTCCTTCCCATCTCGGATGGAATGGCCATTCCTCTACATAAGGGAATGGGATTCCGGAAGTAATGGCTATTACGCCACTTTTTTGCGAACCAAATGCTGCAATGACCATTCCATCCCGACCTTCATCCTAGCGAACCAAACGCTACCCAAGAAATCAAACTTTCACCTCTAATGCAAAAGCCTCATTTCCTCAATCAAACCTGTATATTTTATATGAAAAAAAAAAATCAAACCGAAAGAGAAATCACAAAATACATGAAACTAAAAGAGAAATCAAGTACCAAACCATTTAAAAAAAAAGAAATAAAAAGCTTACTTCACCAATTCTGATGATAAAGATTCAAATGTGAAGTCATGAATGATTGATTAGGGGCAGATATCACATTTTGGCACATGGGAGTACGAATTGGAGAGTTAAAGCTTCTGGTTCTTGCTGGCCAATGAACTCATCGCATGAGGAAAACTTCAACACAAGATAAAAGAGCTGAGATCCATGGACTGTATTTAAAAACTAATCAAAACCTAAGATACGGGTCTCATTTCCAAAGTACGATTGATCTTTGCATGAGATAAAGTTGGATGGATCTAAATGCAATTATATATAATTGAAATCTTCAACACATCGCATGAGGAAAACTTCAACACAAGATAAAAGAGCTGAGATCCATGGACTGTATTTAAAAACTAATCAAAACCTAAGATAAGGGTCTCATTTCCAAAGTACGATTGATCTTTGCATGAGATAAAGTTGGATGGATCTAAATGCAATTATATATAATTGAAATCAGTTCCAATTCACTCCAATTGATTTTGACTCGTCCAATTTAATTTAGTTTGACCCTGGCAAACGGGTCGGGTCGGGTCAGGGTAAATCGGGTCGGGCTAGAGGTAGAGCACACTTTTTGGACCACCAACCCATGACCGACCAGCATCTGAAATTGGTTTGCAAACCTGCAACCTGCACCCATTAAGTCTCGGGTCGAGCTAACCCATCTAGCCCACATTAGACCCGACCCAACCCGTGTATTTTTAATGATGTGGTTAAAATTAATCATGGTATGTGCCGAGACTCGAGCTCAGGATAATTTGGATTTCAAAGGGGCGACCCTACCACTACACCATTGAGAATCCTTTTGCTAATAGTTATCAACAAAAACTTAAAATTAGTTAATGAGGAAGGGACCCAGTCCCACTTTGGCATATTGACCGGGAGTTGGAATTTATCTACGAGGTGTTTATAAAAGTAACTATTTTTTTAGAATATTGACCCCTATAAATACTGTTGCTATTATTTTCACACTTATGCATTGTACTTTAAGTATTGGTGTTCAAATTTTTGAAATAACTATTTTATATGGTTTCCTATATAGTCATTAATTTTCTATGATAACCATTTTACAATAAAACTAAACCCCAAATGAATATATAATATATGGAATTGATCAACAAAAATAACAAGTTTCATAATTAATAAGAAAATGACAACATTATTGAAAAAAGACAAACTCGCGACAACAGCGTGGAGCTAAAGAGGTGGCCGGAAATTTTCCATGTAACTGATGTGCTATCATGCACGCTTGCTGAGGGAGAAATGGTGGAGTTTTTTTTTGGCTTTAACTTTTATAAATCGTGATGCAAAAGGAGTGGAACACTAAGATAGACCCCATCTATTAAAAATCACAATCATTAAGACAAACATCCTTGTTATTTATGGGATATCCCAAATTTTCACCTCAATCTAGGTTATTTCCACGGTCAAATTGATTCTCTAATAAAAAAATACAAATACAAAATACTTGAGTTATCTCAATAAAGTTTTTTCTATGATTTGGACTCTCCATCATACCTTTTGTCTATTAAGAAACTCCCAAATTCATCCTATTTCTATCAATGCAATAGCATTTGAGTGTTAATGGGTCCTAGTGTCCAAGTGCCACTAATCTAAGGAATTTCAAGTATTTTTGTTTGTTCTGATTACATCGTTTTATTTTTTTAAAATGTGAAATGCTGAGTTTTGGGTTGTCGGTTTATTTAATCCACTCTCAGTTCTAGGTTGCCTGGTTTTTTTTTTTTTTATCCATTGATTTTGATTGTACACATTTTTTCTAAGAATGTGGAACTAATGATAAAAACAATCTTCAATAATATTGGTCCATCTATACAAAGAATTAAGCTCATTCTTATTATCATCATTTTCTACTTTCTCCAATATAATTTCATTTCTCTATGTCAACAAGAGAACTTTCATTTTTTCCATTCATTTACTTTTGAGTTCATTGTATTTGATTGGAGCAACTTCAATATTTCTTTTGTTTCTTTGTATCTCTTTTTAGTACTCTCTCATGTCTCATTTGAATGATTAGTTTAGATCAGTGTTTAACCCAATTTTAAAATGTGAGCATCTTGAGACAATTGGTGCAATTATTAAACGTTTCAATTTGAGAGGTAAACCTTTTTTTATTCATTTACTTTTAAGTTCATCATATTTTATTTGACCAATTTTAATAATGTCATTTTAATATAATTTTTACAAAAGAATCATCATTTTAATTTTTTTTTATAGATTTGCAATATTTTTATGGTTTTTATTTGTATGGTTTTCATAGATTGTGAGTTTCTTTTTTTTTTTTTCCCTTTTTTGTTTCAACTTTTGGGTATTGGGTTCTCCTTGGTTTTTCTTTTTCTTTTAAATCACTTTTTATCATGGGACTTTCTATGAATTCTCATTTTTATGTTGTATTTTTTCCTTTTTTATTGCTTATCATTATGAGTTAATTGTTTATTTTACTTCCATTGGGTTCTTTTAGTTTTCTTTGTGAAATATTTTTATGGATTTTTCATATTTCTTTTGTGGCTTCAGATTTTTATTTTTGAATATTATATTATCATAAGTTGGTTTGGTTCTTCTAAATTTCTTTTATCATTGTATTGTCTATGGTTCTTTATTTATAAATATTTTTATCGCCTTTTTTTATAAAAAAGTCATTTTATTTTATATTTATTTTATTATTATTTCCCACTTGTGATGGTTTTTAGTTTTTTTTTAATGATGATTTTTCATGAATTTGTGGGTTCTTTTGTCTTTGCCCTTTTGTGCTCCATTTTTGACTTTTTTTCTGGATCTTTGTTAACACTAACTCAACTAGTAGGGATTAGTTAAAACATAATTACTATAATTAGTGATTAAGCATAGCTAATCTAGCTAAAATATAATTAATTAGTACTAAATAGGGTTAATTTGGGTCGGGGTGTTACATCTACAAAGGAAAAAACCCACATAGGTTGCATAGAAGCTCTGTTAATAACTGTTTGTTGGTTGGTTGGTTTTGAGATTATTATATGCTTCGCTAAAACAGAACTTGATTATTTTTGAAGAATTTGAGGATAGATCATTTTATCTGGGTCTTCTTGATTCAGGCATGGACTCTTCCCGACTATTTGTTTTAGGGATGAAAATAGTTAGGGCTAAAAATAAAAATCAGAAAATGACAGAAATCTTCCAATCGGCACCACAGATAATTAACACTAGCACAAGTACCTGTGCTGAGCACGCGTACGTCCATACAATGCAATTCAAATATTCACTTATATAATATAAATAAAATATTCATGCATAGGAATGAATTTTTAGAAAGAAAAAAAATGATTGTACCTATTTTTAGAATTGAAAGTAGGGAGAGTAGAAAGGGAATTAAAATGTAGTGAGGTAAAAAAAGTAGCAGTAGAAATGGAATAGGAGATGTGGGCAAAAAGGTAATTTTATAAATATTAAAAAAAATAGAAAAGAAAAAGAAGTGGGCAGTGGTTATAAGAAGTGAGAAGTTATATGCAGTTATGGTCAAAATCAAATCAAATGGTCAAAATTATCTAAAAAGCCTCTAGCTTAATATAGTATAATTGAACAAGTTTACCAAATAATAATAATAATAATATAAAGGAAGAAAAAGATTACATGAGATGAGGTCGAGTTCTCTTTCTATCTCATAATTGGTAAAAAAAAATCCAAATGATAAAAGATGAAGGAAGGGAAAAGTCTAGAAGCTTTTTTGCTTACCTTATTTCGCATGAGAGAAAGTGAACAATAGGGTAGATCTGGAGGAGGAAGAGGAAGGGTGAGACCGGGGCGCGACAGGGAGGCGTATTAGATGGCGTTTTCAACCGCAGTGTACTGGGGAAGGGTGGATGGTGATTCTGCCACTCGCGCTTTGCAACAGGCAGGTAGAGGGGTTCAGGAGACTCGAGTAAATTTCACGAGTCAAAAAATCAATAGAGTTACCGGGACCGGGCGCGAGGAGTCCTAGAGAAGAACGTGGGAAATAGAATTTGGAATTCAAAACACAGGCAGAGGAAAGGGAATGGTTGCAAGAGGAGTAAGGATGAGGAAAAATGTATTAAAAGAATTAAAAGGGAGTCCAAGGAGAATTTAAAAGCTGTCAAAATAAATTGGACAGCCAAATCAAATCTAAAATTGCCAATTGTAAAAGTCCCTTTCATTTATAAGAACTAGAAAAACATGCCCGTGCTGATAATCATAATATTAAAATTTATAAAAAAAAAACTTTATGATCAATTTCTTTAAAATTAAATGCAAAAGGTTTTAGTCTAAGAGAGAGGAAAGGAAAAAAAAGTCCATAAGAATTCAATACCTAATACCAAATAATGAAAAAAAAAAAAAAACAAAAACACAAGCCTATGAAAATTGAAGATTAATGATCAAGAAAACTAAAAAACAAAATCAAAACAAACAAACAATATAAACTATGAATAAAATCCAATGAAATTTGAAAGACACATAGAAATGAAAATCCATAATGAACTCAATAACATAAGCAATTTAAAAGAATCAAACACTCGTGAGAAAAAAAAAACTCAAAAACGGAGCACAAAAGGGCAAAGATAAAAGAACCCACAAATTAATGAAAAACCATCATAAAAAAAATAAAAAATAAAACAAAAAACCCATCACAAGTGAGAAATTATAATAAAAGAAATACAAAATAAAATAAAATAAGTTTAATTAAAAAGGCTATAAAAATATATATAAATAAAGATTCATAGACAATACAAAGATAAAAGAAATTTAGAAGAACCAAACCAACTTATGATAATCTAATACTAAAAAATGGAAATATGAAGCCACAAAAGAAATAAGAAAAATCCATAAAAAGATTTCACAAAGAGAACTTAAAGAACCCAATGGAAGTAAAATAAATAATTAACTCATAATGATAAGCATTAAAAAAAAAAAACAACAGAAAAATGAGAATTCACAGAAAATCCCATGATAAAAAGTGATTTAAAAGAAAAAAAAAACCAAGGAGAACCTAATACCCAAAAGTTGAAACAAAAACGGGAAAAAAAAAAAAAAAGAAACTCACAATCTATGAAAACCATACAAATACAAACCATAAAAATATTGCAAATCTATAGAAATCTTAAAATGATGATTCTTTTGTATAAATCATATTAAAATGACATAATTAAAATTGCTCAAATAAAATATGCTGAACTCAAAAGTAAATGAATTAAAAAAGGTTTACCTCTCAAATTGAAACATTTAATAATTGCATCAATTGTCTCAAGATGCTCACATTTTAAAATGGGTTGAACACTGATCTAAGTTAAGCATGCAAATGAGACCCGAGACGATACTAAAAAGAGACACAAAGAAACAAAAGAATTATTGAAGTTGCTCTAATAAAATACAAAGAACTTAAAAGTAAATGAATGAAAAAAAAAAAAGAAAGTTCTCTTGTTGACATAGAGAAATAGAATTATATTGGAGAAAGTAGAAAATGATGATAATAAGAATGAGCTTAATTCTTTATATAGATGGACCAATATTATTGGAGATTTTTTTTATTATTAGTTCCGCATTCTTAACAAAAAGTGTACAATCAAAATCAATAGATAAAAAAGAAACCAGACAATCCAGAACCGAGAGTGGATTAAATAAAAAAGATTAAGGATTAAATAAACCAGAAAACCCAGAAATCAGCATTTCACATTCTAAAAAAAAAGAAAAAAATCACATAATAAAAAACAAACAAAAATACTTGAAATTCCTTAGATTAGTGGCACCTAGACACTCGGACCCATTAACACTCAAATGCTATTGCCTTGATAGAAATAGGATGATATTGAGAGTTTCTTAATAGACAAAAGGCATGATGGAGAGTCCAAATCGCAGGAAAAACTTTATTTGGAAAACTCCAGTATTTTATATTCTTTTATCAAAGAATCAATTTGACCATGGAAATAACCCAGAATGAGGTGAAAATTTGAGGTATCCCATAAATAGCAAGGATGTTTGTCTTAATGATTGTGATTTTTAATAGATGGGGTCTATCGTAGTGTTCCACTCCATTTACATCACGATTTACAAAAGTTAAAGCCACACAAAAAAAAAAAAAAAAACCAAACTCCACCCTTTCTCCCTCGGCAAGCGTGCATGGTAGCACATCAGTTACATGGAAAGTTTTCCGCCTCCTCTTTAGCTCCACTATGTTGTCGCGAGTTTTAATTTCTTTTTTCAATAATATTGTCATTTTCTTATTAATTATAAAACTTATTATTTTTGTTGATCAATTCCATATATTATATATTCATTTGAGTTTCATTTTATTGTAAAATGGTTGTCATAGAAAATTAATGACTATATAGGAAATCATATAAAATAGTTATTTCAAAAGTTTGATAACTCATGCTTAAAGTACAATGCATAAGTATGAAAATAATAACAACAGTATTTATAGGGGTCAATATTTTAAAAATATAGTTATTTTTATAAATACCTCGTAGATAAATTCAAACTCCCGGTCAATATTCCAAAGTGGGGCTGGGTCCCTTCCTCATTAACTAATTTTAAGTTTTTGTTGATAACTTTTAACAAAAGGATGCTCTATGGTGTACTGGTAGGGTTGCCCGGTTGCCCAAATACACGGTTTAGGTTGGGTCCAAAAAGTGTGCTTTATATCTGGCCCGCCCTAATCTTCCCCAATCCGACCTGACCCGTTTGCTAGGGTCAAACTAAATTAAATTGGATGAGTCAAAACCAATTGGAGCGAATTGGAACTTAATTCAATTTGAAACCACTTCACTTCATATATATATATATATATATATAACTAGCAAAACAAGCCCCGTGCTTAGCACGGTCATTATAATTAATTATATAAAAAAATACAAAAATATTAAAAATTATCAGAAATTTAAAATATGCTATTTCTTTGCACATATAGAAATTTTTTAAAAAATAAAATAAAAATAAGCAATCTTTAATCCATCAAAATATAAAAATAATTATTCCAAACCCAAGTTTCATCTAATAAAAAGTAGAAATACCCCAACAATATCCAAATAAGAGCAAAGCCCAAACCGCATTTCCAAACCTAACCAACTTGAAGACAGATCTCGCAATTGATATTTTCTTTTTAGTCATACCCCTCTCATACACGATTAATTTACTAACAAATATGAGAAAGAGAACAAAAATACTTATACCTGGTAGAGAGGGAGAAGATGAATGGTCATATGGGTTTTAATATATATAGGGAAGAAGAAATGGGTAGAGGGACTCGGGATGGGTAGAAATCGCTAGAGTAACACCAAAAGTTGAAACGCATATTGGAAAAATAGTGAAATTAACTACGATTAGATAAAGGAATTGGGCTAGACTCGCTTTGCTTTTACTAATAAGGATTCCATATAACGGTTGGAAAGAGAGAGACGTTGCCATTCTGACGTGGGTTGTAACTTGTATTCTAAATGATGAGACTGCATAGACGTTTTAAACAGAAATGAAATGGAAAGGAGGCAAAGAGAGAAATGATAGCATTAATTTCTAGAAAAGAGAGAAGACTATGGGTATACAATCAATACCAGGTCAAAGTCCCAAGAGACGGTCAAAATCAAATCAGAAATTAGCCCCTCTCTCTCTCTCAAGGTACTAAAGTCTCTTGTATCTTAACGTCATTTACAAGATATTCATGTGTGATTTATGTCTATCAATTTAAACATGAATTTAGACCTTCTGGATTTATGAACTAAAACTAATATAAGAATGCAGTATTTTATCTCTAAATGTGTGGGAATAACATGTTCGTTTATCAATTCATTTGTCCAATTGCAAATACTGGAGAACGCTAAAATTTATCTGCTAGACCCTTCCATACATTTTCAATCATAACCAACACCTTTTGCCAATATCATCCCATGAATGAGATTATCATACAACTCCTCAGTCACGCGAAGACAAAATAAAATGATAAACAAAAACCCTAATAAGCTAACCTTTAGATACTTCAATAACAATGTTCAAGGAATTGAGAAAACAAATGCAAAACATTGAAAAAAGAAAGAAAGATGGCCCACTTGATTGTTTTGAGCAGCTGAAAAACCCCCCATAGTTTCTCAACTCCCCATCATACGGCCTTGAAACATTAGAGAAGAAGCATCAGACATGTTTCTGAGAACACCTAATTCAGCAAGGTGCAAATTTAATTAAAGAATCAAAGTAAAAATAATTGCGGAAATAATGTTCTTTTACAACGATTCCTCGTAGAAAACTAAATACATTGGGCCAAAACATATATGAATCAGACCGGATGCATTAACCTCCATGACTTGGTACTAAAACTATTACTTCTAATCAACTTAAAAGGGTGAATCCAAGGACATGAGAGTTGCAATATCAAAATCATAGTTTCCATTCCAGCATACCCGTAAAAGCTTAAAAGGAAGAGTATAGACCTTATCACAATTCAAAGAGTCATGACATGGGGGGCCCTTATTTTTTTTATTGCTTAAAGGGTAATTGCATTGAAAGAGAATGGGGGGAAATTACAATCCACAAAACCAAACAAAATAATAGAAAATCAATGAAGCATTAAAAAAAAACAGAGGCAGAGAGGTTTTACCCAAATAGATACCAAATGAACCTACAAAACATAGATTTTGGGCTTGTGATTTCTACGATATTGTATTTCCTACCCACATAGGATATTGAGAATCATAGTAAATGAAAATGAAAATCACAACTGAAATTAAGCATTTAGCTCAGCAAGAGTATCAAGCTCTGCAATGGCCTATCAAACCAAAGCATACAAACATTAAGAATTTTTTTTTGAAATATTAGAAAAAATTTAAAATCAGAGATCCAGATCTTTCCATAAATTGAATCCAAAGGTTACTAAAATGAAAAGAAATGATGGAAAAGATGCCCTTTAAACAGCAATGATTTGATAAAAAAATCACACATCATAAAACGATAAAAACTGAAAAAAAAAAATCTTTGACAGAAGATAATCTAACTGAAATCATTCAAAACATCAAGCATGAAATATATGAAAGAGGCGTTTTATATTAAATAATAAAAATGGTATCTTGATTGAGAGAGATCCGTCTGCCCGATCTTCTCTTCTGTCAATGAGATGATGTGCTCCTCCTGTGTCTTTCAGTATTTTTTCAAACATCACCCACATGCCCACACCTTTCCCCAGCTGTGTAATGAAGGAAATGGAAATGAAGACCTTTTCTAATGTGGGTTTAGTGTTACATAAGGAAATTTTAAACATTGAAACCTACTTCGTCTACTTAAACCAAAAGTAAAGAAAATTAGAAGAGGAATTTACCTGGTAGAGCCCTCTAGGATCCTATACCACTTCAGAGGTGTTGTGTTTACCATGGACACGGATAAGGCTCTACATGTACGTTTTTTTTTTGTCGTTTAGCGAATGGTCGATATCGACCACTTTTATGGTCGATATAGACCATTCTGCGGGAATCCAAATAAAAATTGGGTTTTTCACCATTCATGATGGAGGAGGAGGAGGAGGAGGAAGAGGGAGGAGAGGGGAAGGAAGAGGGAGGATCACCATGGGCATCATGCAGTACCCCACAAGGCTCAAGCACCTGTACAAATCCAAATTCCCATTCCTCCCAGCAAGCATATTGAAAACAACATACAAGAAGAGGGCCGAGACCGTCACCCAACCCAAGATGATGCCGAAATGGAGTCTTGCGCCATATCTGGCGCGTGTTGATGCCTAGCTCTTCGAGGAGAGGAAGCTCGTCTTCGAAGCAGCCGCCTCCGCCGCCGCCGATGGTGCCGCTGGCGAAGACGGGGGCGGAGAAGGAGGTGGAGGCGGCGGCGGAACTGACGTCGAAGGACATGAAGGGGAGGTTGGCATTCGTGGGGCGGAGCAGCTGAAACGGCGCCATCGGGAGGCGGCGCATCTACGGGGGAGGAGGTGCGTCCGCCTCCCCCTCTCCTCCCTCTTCCTCCCTCCTCCTCCTCCTCCTCCCCTCTTCTCCATCCTGAAAAACTCAAATTTTTTTGGGTTCCCGCAAAATGGTTGATATCGACCATAAAACTCCCCTCTTATCCATCCTGAAAAACTCAATTTTTATTTGGGTTCCCGCAAAATGGTCGATATCGACCACTTTTATTGTCGATATCGACAACATAACTGAAACAAAAAAAATACAGTCATTGTCAGTATCGACCACTTTTATTGTCGATATCGACCACTGTAAAACAAATGGAAAAAAAAGGA
Source organism: Litsea cubeba (assembly GCA_012931725.1). Taxonomy (NCBI): domain Eukaryota; kingdom Viridiplantae; phylum Streptophyta; class Magnoliopsida; order Laurales; family Lauraceae; genus Litsea; species Litsea cubeba. Next base: position 134,363,252 of record CM022947.1, read on the forward strand.
TGATGGCAGGGATCAGTGCTTCGTTCGGGGATACAAAACCTGTTTTTGTCTTCTATTTAGTTTTGATTTGGAGAGTAAATTTGAATGGGGAACAGCAGCAACAATCAAGAGAGAAAAATCCCATCTCCTCCCTCCTCCTCCCCTCTTCTTCATCCTGAAAAATCCAGTTTTTTTTTTTGGATTCCCGCAGAATGGTCGATATCGACCATTCGCTAAACGACAAAAAAAAAAAAAAAAAGAACAGACCTTGGGGACCTTTTTCATACATACAATATTTTCAACTCCTTCAAAGTGGTATGAGATCCTAGGGGGTCCTGTGGGGTAAATTCCTCAAATTAGAATCCAAAAGGCTTAGATTGTTAGAAACAAGAATCTAGAAAATCTTATTGTCAACAAAGATCCTCCATGTCAAATCATCGGGAGATGTAAAGTGGAAACATACCTTGATCCATAGTGAAAGTTGTTTGCAGGTTGTTGATCTTCCAATCCAATATGGCTACCCAGAGAAACCTTCTTTCTGATGATGGGATGTCATAGAGAATAGGAACTTACCATATGAATTGGGGACCATAACCCTAATATATAATATGAGATTATCATAAGTTTTGCTATTTCTAATTTGGCCCCTCATCAAATTAGAAATTGCATTCTAGTATCTACACATTAATCCCATGACAATTATACCATTAAGCCTTAAAACTTTAAGTCTTAATTAAATCGCTTCAATTAGGCTTAACCAAAGATAGCATAACACATTTAATGGTTACATGTGTGGCCCCACATGATGGAATTTTTCAACAATCTCCCACTGGGCCATAGATGTAACTTAACAAATGTGTATGACTGTATGAGCTCCAAAAATTTTGCTATCATAATTGTAGGGTATATCCGAACAATCTCGTCCATTGAGTATGCCGGTATAGGATCAAAGCGGTTTTCGTCACATTTAACATGACTAAACCCATCAATGGTCACGTACACCAACATAACCAAATGACATAGATCAATCATGGATGCGTAGCATGAAAAATACATGCAATGTGATCTATACATGTCTATTTCCAACTGGTCCTACTTTATTCCTTAGTGAGATCAATATTGAATACAATGTAACAGAGTGAAATGAACTGAATACTTTATTTCTAATCAGAAAAATATCCAAATACATAAATGCATAAGTATGTCCAAAATTAAACAAAAGCAATAGAATATAAACTGATACAAACTCCCACTATAGTGTGATATCCTCACACAAAATAACGCTCATATGAGCAGTGTGCTCATGAAAGACCTTTGGTGGTAATCCCTTTGTAAGCGGATCCGTTATCATGGAGTTTGTCCCGATGTGCTTTATGGATATCTGTCCATCCTGTATTCTCTCATTCACAACGAGGAACTTAATGGCAATATGTTTTGACTTAAATGAGCTCCTATTGTTGTTGGAATATAGCACTGCTGACTTATTGTCACAATATAGTGTGAGTGGTCTTTCAATACCCTATAGAACTCGCAGCCCAGTGACAAAATTCCGCAGCCATATATACCACTACAACAGATGAGTCTTTTTGCGACTTTTTTTTTTTGCAACGCTTTCAAAGAGTTGCTAATACACATTATTGGCAACGCTTTAAAGTGTAGTAAATCAATTTTGGTGGGATATAATCTAGACATTATCAATGACGCTTGTAAGCATTGCTGATAATTTTTTCAAATTAAGTTTTTATTAAAAAAATTTTTTAAGTTGTTTTAAGTGCAGTAGCTACACTTTTAGCGTTGACTTTTCCCTTCCCCCCTTTTTCCCCTACTCCAGCCTTGCTCCCGCGCCCCTGCCCTCTCCTGATTTCACTTTTCTTTTTCCCCCCTTCCAATCCTAAGAAAAACACTCCCAAACTCTCGCAGTCGCTCTATCATTCTCTCGCCCATCTCTCTCCCACTCTCTCGCCGGAACTCCCTCCCCTGCGCACGCCTTCCATCTCTCTCAGTCACTCACTCTATCCCCTGCAACCCTTCATCTCTCACTGTCTCTCTCTCCCCTATGCAAGCCATCCCCATCTCTTCTCTGTCCCCTGTGCATGCAGCCCTCCATCTCTCTCACTCTCTCACCGTCTCTCCCTTCCCCCTGCGCACACAACATCTCTCTCAGTCTTTCACTCTCTCACCGTCTCTCCCCTGCAACCATTCATCTCTCTGGCCCTCTCCATCTCTCTCACGCCACCTCCATCATCTCGCAGACCCACCTTTTCTCTCACCTTGCGCAGTGACATCATCACCTCATGCCGTCCTTTACATCTCTCGCAGCCTACTGAAATTCCTCTCCATTTGAAAACCCCCAAATCTCCAACCCTTACCGCTCGAACCATTGTCCGGATTCCATCCATAAAAGTCAGACTCTCTCCAAGTCAGGCGGTGTTCTTCAAGCTTGATTTTTTTCTTCTCTTTTCTCAGCCATGTGTATGGGTTTTTCTTCTCTTTTCTCAGCCATGTGAGGGGTTCACTTCAGGTGAGATTATAGGAAAAGAAACTCAGGTATCAGTTATGGGTTTTTATTCTCAGATTCCATGTTCTGATTTCCCATTTTTAGCAATTTATAGAATATATTGATGGCTTCTTGTTCACTTGTGTTCCTTTTGGGCTAAGAGATCAGGGCTTCTCTTTTCGTTGTTGTAGTGTGTAACAGCTGAGTCTCTTTTTTGAAGCACACAAAACAAAGGAAGGGAACACAGAAGAGGAGGAAAAGAGGAAGAAAGAACTTGCCGCCTTGAAAGCTCAGGTATTTAGACAGGTGGTTCTATGGTGATTTGAATGATTTATGATTCTTCTTCCTATTTCTTGTATTTCTCATCATCCTCTATACCTTTTTTTAAATTTTTTTTCTTTCTTTCTGGCTTCTGTTTGCTTCATGTTTCCTCTTTGATGGCCTTTTTATGGAAAAATACAAAGTACATTTTGAATTTTGTGTAGGTAGCCTTACAAGTATAAGTAGGTTATTTAATGATGATTAATCGGATGGTCAACACTCAACATGCCAAATTGGATGGATTGCCCAAATTGATGGTCAACAGTGATATATATTTACCTCTCCCTTTCAGGGGAGGTGAGATTTAATTCAAAAGAGGCATGTTTGGAGATCTTTCCTTCCTAGAATTCCTTTTTTTTTCTTAGTTTGGCATGTCAAGGGATCCATTCTTTAGCATGTGTGTGACTTATGAGTTGGTTCAGCTTGTGTGTGACTTATGAGTGTATGTATTGGCCTTTCTAGAGAATTTTATAGAGACAGGTGTACAAGAAGATATTAAGTTTTTTTAAAAGAAAAAATAAGTAAAAAAAAAAACACCATGCATATTTGTTTGGTAGAATTCCAAATTTCAATCATCCTAAAGGGGATGTTGTGTATGCCCTTCCGCAGGAAACCACTTTAAGTTTTGTTTGCTGCTTATAGATTTGCACGAAAAATACCTAAAACTGTGCTTGTACTGTGCTTGTGCTTGAAGAACGGAAATTTTGGAGTTATTGTGTAAGATTTTCTATGATTCCTTTGTTGAGTTGATTGTATGGTATTTATTGGTACATGTATATGATTCTTGACTTGGATGTCTTCTGCTTTTTTGTGTAAGAAGCTCTGTTTTTATGTGAACATGTATCCTAAGAATTGATAAGCCATAGGTCTCTTCAATGTTTTCGACGGCTTGAACCGGTTTGATCCAATGGTGAAATATCACTTTGATCCTTCATCTGTCAATGGGGGATGTTAAATCTAATGGGGTTTTTCTCCATGAAATGTGTGTCCCATGCCTTTAGAATTTAAAGATAGCTAAGATGGATCTTGTTTATATGGATAACCGGATCTTTTTTTTTTTATTTGCAAAGTGCAAATTGTGTGGCTATTGAAAATTTGGTGAACTGCTCACTGTTGGTTGGAAGCATTCCCTACTCAATGAGTTTTGAAGGGATCCTTATTTTGCAATGTTGGTTGGTAATGTGTATTATCAAAAGCTAGGTGCCTTGTTGAAATGCTGAAAACCAGTTGCTATGTTGCTTGATAAAAATAGTTTTTCTTGCCCAAGCATATGCGGAAGCTTTGTGCATCAGTCTACCCCATTTTGTTTGATGGAGCATAAAACTAAAAATATAATTAAAGAGGAACGACCAACAATCAATGCCATATGCACCCTTTTATGCAAAGAACTGATTTCTTAAAGAGGGTGCTGTGTGGGGAGATTTCCAGAACCACAGGATTACGCTAATCACAGCCATCAGATGAGGCTAAGCACTCTCACGTGCCATCCGCGTGCCATCCACGTGGCACCAAGCTCACCCCGGCTACCAGGACAGGGGTCCGGCCGAATTCAGGCAGCTCCGGGCCGCTAGCGCCGAACTGAGCCATCCCGGGTGGCATTTCGGCAGAAAGCTCCACCCCGGCTGAAGAAGCCGGGATGGAAGCCGAAGCAAGAAAGAGCCTCCACTTGCGCCCCTCATCCCCCACGTCATCAGGCACGTGGAGGGATAGGGGCACGAGCTAGCAGGACAGACGCGACATCCAGCCGCTCACAATCTTCGCCAGATCTCTGACAGGGCGGCATCCAGCGGCTAAGGCCACATCAGGGCAAGGCCCGAGGGCAGATCCGATGATCCCCTACCGCCAAAGGCGTCCAACATGATCTGGCCCAACAAGACGCGCATTAAATGCGACGTGGGCTGATCCGACGCGCATTTAATGCAGAGTGGGCTGGATTGGACCGCATTAATTGCAACGTGGGCTGATCATGACTTCCCAGTCGAATCATGAGACCCATGCCAGAATATCGTCCAAGATATCTTCCAAATCGTCTATAAAAAGGACTGCATTTCACATGCAAGGTACGCACAATACAACTCATAGAGCTGTTACTCTGCCTCTCTTCTTCCTCTCCTTCCATTGTTCCAGTTCCTTCACTGACTTTGGCATCGGAGAGCCTTGCGCCGCCCAGGCCAGGGTCCTCTGACCGTGTGTTCTTCCCTTTCAGGCTTTCGGACGGCACCCAGTCATCACCATCATCGGATAAGTCCTCTAAGGCTCCCCAGTTATTGTGGGTCATTATTTTCTGCACCTACAATTGGCGCCGTCTGTGGGAAAGTAATATCCCAACCTTCCCAACCTTCTTAACCTCAATCTTTCAGAAGCCATGCCTCCGAAAGCTAGGAAGGGCGTAGAGTCCTCGAGAGCAGCGCTCGAGCTGCCACCACCGTCGACGGATGTCCCTCCTCAAGGGCGCTCCCGCACGGTGCATGGCACGTCTGCAGGCGAGGGCCGCTTAGGCTCTCAGCTCTTTGTCGAGTTCCCCCTCCAAGAGGGACTCGATGCCTCGATCTCAGCAGAAGAAGTCATGCCACCCAGACGCGATGAGCGTCGGCATGAGCGTCCTCGGAAGGACAAAGCCGTGGCCGTAGGAGAGACGCGCCACGTTCAACCCCCTGCCACTGGAGGGGTTCCTCGAAGCCCAAACTGCTCTCCTCCAGAGGCAAGAGCAGCTGATTCGCGAGCTCCAGCAGCAGCTGAGGGCAGCGTAAACCGCCTCCTTGAGGCAGGTCTCTGAGCCTCAAGGGAAGAAGAGGGACGCCCCCAGCAGGGCAGCCCAGCCTCCCCGCGAGGATCTCAGAAACCATCTGGACCATAAGCGGAACCAGATTCGTGACGAAGGCTCGAGCAACAGCCGGAGTCATCATAGCCGCGATGGCCGAACCCATAGCCATCGTAGTCCGAACCACTCCAAGCGAAATGCTTGGGGTCGACCCTGAGGTCATGTGCCACAAGCTGAATGTGGACCCCGACCACAAGCCGGTAGTGCAGAGGGCCCGTAGGACAGGGCTGCAGCAGACAGATGCGGTCGTCGAAGAGATCGACAACCTGCTAAAGGCAGGAGCCATTCGGGAAGTACAGTACCCGGTGTGGCTGGCCAACACGGTGGTGGTCAAGAAGAAAACTGGAAAGTGGAGGGTGTGCGTGGACTTCACAGACTTGAACAGGGCCTGCCCTAAAGACAGCTTCCCCCTTCCAAAGATTGACCAACTGATCGACGCCACCGCCGGTCACGACCGAATGAGCTTCCTCGACGCCTATAGAGGCTACCACCAGATCCCGCTCTACGAGCCAGACGAGGAGAAAACATCATTCATAACCCCCCGCGGCACTTACTGCTACAAGGTAATGCCCCTCGGGCTAAAGAACGCGGGGGCAACCTATCAGCGCCTCGTCACAAAAATGTTCCAGGCTCAGCTCGGCAGATCGGTAGAGGTGTACATCGACGACATGGTCGTCAAATCAGTGCACTCCGACGATCATCTGGCGGATCTTGGCCAAGTCTTCGACATCCTTCGCACGTACAAGCTCAAGCTAAACGCTTCCAAGTGCGCCTTCGGCGTAGCCTCTGGCAAGTTCCTCGGCAGCTTGGTGACGCGGAGGGGGATAGAGGCTAATCCGGACCAGATCACTGCAATTCAGGGCATCCAGAGCCCCTCCACCACGAAGGAAGTTCAGAAGCTCACAGGAATGGCTGCGGCACTCAACCGCTTCATCAGCCGGTCATCAGATAAGTGCAGGCCTTTCTTTCAGCTTTTAAAGAAAAAATTGAAATTCCAGTGGACCCCCGAGTGCGACCAGGCATTGGCCGCGCTCAAAACCTATTTAATGTCACCACCCTTACTCTCCACCCCAACTTCGGGGGAGATTCTGTATTTGTACCTTGCGGTCTCGGATCACGCAGTGAGCTCCGTCCTCATCAGGGAGGACGAAGGAATTCAAAAGCCAATTTATTATACGAGCAAGACCCTGCTCGATGCCGAGACCAGGTACCTTCTATTGGAGAAGCTTGCGTTGGCTCTCGTTAGTGCCTCTCGCAAGCTCTCCCATTATTTCCAATCCCACACCATTGTGGTGATCACGGAGCACCCACTCCGTTCAGTGTTCAAGAAGGCTGACTTTTCAGGGCGAATATCAAAGTGGGCAGTTGAACTGGGGCAGTATGATATACAGTACCGTCCCCGAACTACGATCAAAGCCCAGATCCTGGCAGACTTCATCGTTGAGTTCGTCTCGCCCAATTCGGCTCCGACCCAGCCCGGAACGGCACTGGGGGGCACAGGGCACGAGCCAGTAGAAACTGAGGTCGAGCAGTCTCCCACCTCGGCATGGAAGATCTTTGTCGACGGGTCGTCCACCTCCAAGAGAGCTGGCGCCGGCATAGTTCTCCAATCGCCAGAAGGTCTGGTCATAGAGCAGGCCTTCACCCTGGACTTCAAAGCGACAAACAATGAGGCAGAGTATGAAGCACTGATTGTAGGGTTGAACAGCGCCCAAATCCTCGGAGCCCAGCACCTGGTGATCTTCAGCGACTCTCAACTGGTAACTAGCCAGCTCGCTGGAGACTACCAGGCCAGGGACGACAGGATGGCGGCCTACCTAGCCCTTGCGAAAAAGCTGCTCTCTCATTTCCAGAAAGCCGAGGTCAGGCAAATATCCCGAGATACCAACACGCACGCAGATGCGCTTGCAAACCTGGCCTCCGCTGTCGAAGCAGGGAAGAAAAGGACCATCGAGGTCGGGTCAGTATCAAGGTCAAGTTTAGAACTCCATTCATCTCGGCTTGTCCTCTGTGCTGACCTCGGCCCAAGCTGGATGGATCCAATTGTCGCCTACTTGAAGGACGACCAGCTCCCCGAGGACAAGGCTGAAGCCCACAGGATCAGACTCAAAGCAGCGCGATTCTGGCTCTCTCCCGAAGGCAAACTCTACAGGAAATCCTTCACAGGTCCATACCTCCAATGCGTCCATCCAAGCAAGGTGGACGACTTCCTGTATGAGATCCACGAAGGAATCTGCGGCAGTCACATAGGAGGTCGATCCCTGGCTTACAGAGCAATAAGCCAGGGCTACTGGTGGCCCTACATGCAGAAAGACGCGCAGGTCTACGCCAGGAAATGCGAGAAGTGCCAGAAGTTCTCCCACTCCCTACATCAGCCAGCACAAGATCTGAGTCCCCTCTCTAGCCCATGGCCCTTCGCTCAATGGGGCCTGGACATTGTGGGGCCTCTTCACCGAGCTCCAGGAAACAAGAGATGGCTGATAGTGGCTACGGACTACTTCACAAAATGGATAGAAGCTGAACCGTTGTCTTCAATCACGGACAGGGACTCCAGGAACTTCGTTTGGAAAAACATCCTTACGAGGTTCGGCATCCCCCGAACCCTGATTTCGGATAACGGGACTCAGTTCGACTCCAAGTCCTTCAAAGACTTCTGCCAAGAGCACGGCATCAGAAATCATTACTCCACTCCGGCATATCCACAGAGTAATGGCCAGGCAGAAATCTCCAACAAAGTGATCCTGGACGGCCTGAAGAAGCGACTGGACAAGGCAAAGGGCAGATGGACAGAGGAGCTTCCGAGCGTGCTGTGGGCATACAGAACAACCCCAAGGAGGTCCACCTCGACAACACCCTTCTCTCTGGCCTACGGGATGGAGGCAGTCATTCCTTTGGAAATCGGCCTTCCTACCCTGAGGACAGAGAGAAGGGTGTTGCCGAGGTGGACCTCCTTGGGGTTGTTCTGTATGCCCACAGCACGCTCGGAAGCTCCTTTGTCCATCTGCCCTTTGCCTTGTCCAGTCGCTTCTTCAGGCCGTCCAGGATCACTTTGTTGGAGATTTCTGCCTGGCCATTACTCTGTGGATATGCCGGAGTGGAGTAATGATTTCTGATGCCGTGCTCTTGGCAGAAGTCTTTGAAGGACTTAGAGTCGAACTAAGTCCCGTTATCCGAAATCAGGGTTCGGGGGATGCCGAACCTCGTAAGGATGTTTTTCCAAACGAAGTTCCTGGAGTCCCTGTCCGTGATTGAAGACAACGGTTCAGCTTCTATCCATTTTGTGAAGTAGTCCGTAGCCACTATCAGCCATCTCTTGTTTCCTGGAGCTCGGTGAAGAGGCCCCACAATGTCCAGGCCCCATTGAGCGAAGGGCCATGGGCTAGAGAGGGGACTCAGATCTTGTGCTGGCTGATGTAGGGAGTGGGAGAACTTCTGGCACTTCTCGCATTTCCTGGCGTAGACCTGCGCGTCTTTCTGCATGTAGGGCCACCAGTAGCCCTGGCTTATTGCTCTGTAAGCCAGGGATCGACCTCCTATGTGACTGCCGCAGATTCCTTCGTGGATCTCATACAGGAAGTCGTCCACCTTGCTTGGATGGACGCATTGGAGGTATGGACCTGTGAAGGATTTCCTGTAGAGTTTGCCTTCGGGAGAGAGCCAGAATCGCGCTGCTTTGAGTCTGATCCTGTGGGCTTCAGCCTTGTCCTCGGGGAGCTGGTCGTCCTTCAAGTAGGCGACAATTGGATCCATCCAGCTTGGGCCGAGGTCAGCACAGAGGACAAGCCGAGATGAATGGAGTTCTAAACTTGACCTTGATACTGACCCGACCTCGATGGTCCTTTTCTTCCCTGCTTCGACAGCGGAGGCCAGGTTTGCAAGCGCATCTGCGTGCGTGTTGGTATCTCGGGATATTTGCCTGACCTCGGCTTTCTGGAAATGAGAGAGCAGCTTTTTCGCAAGGGCTAGGTAGGCCGCCATCCTGTCGTCCCTGGCCTGGTAGTCTCCAGCGAGCTGGCTAGTTACCAGTTGAGAGTCGCTGAAGATCACCAGGTGCTGGGCTCCGAGGATTTGGGCGCTGTTCAACCCTACAATCAGTGCTTCATACTCTGCCTCATTGTTTGTTGCTTTGAAGTCCAGGGTGAAGGCCTGCTCTATGACTAGACCTTCTGGCGATTGGAGAACTATGCCGGCGCCAGCTCTCTTGGAGGTGGACGACCCGTCGACAAAGATCTTCCATGCCGAGGTGGGAGACTGCTCGACCTCAGTTTCTACTGGCTCGTGCCCTGTGCCCCCCAGTGCCGTTCCGGGCTGGGTCGGAGCCGAATTGGGCAAGACGAACTCAACGATGAAGTCTGCCAGGATCTGGGCTTTGATCGCAGTTCGGGGACGGTACTGTATATCATACTGCCCCAGTTCAACTGCCCACTTTGATATTCGCCCTGAAAAGTCAGCCTCCAAGGCCGAAATGAGACGAACCTGGCAATGGAGCTGGAGCTGGCAGACGAGCGACGAGAAGCAGCAGCCCTGCGACTGACCGACTATCAGCAACGGTTAGCCAGGGCATACAATCAAAATGTCAGAGAAAGAAAGTTCTCCGCGGGAGAGCTGGTTCTAAAGAAAACCCTGCCAGCTGACAGAGAGCCAAACGAAGGGAAGCTGGCCCCGAACTGGCATGGCCCGTTCAGAATTGTCTCACTGGCAGGAAAGTCAGCCTACAAGCTCGAAGACTTGGAAGGCAAGCCACTGCCGAGACCATGGAATGCATCCTACTTGAAGAAATTTTATTTCTAAGGATGTATTGAGTCTCAGAATCAATAAAAGCAGCTTTCACCTTGCCATCAATTTGTCGTCTCTCTCTGACTGATTCCGGCAGCACTGGGTCTATGCCCTGGATACAGCCTCGAGTTCTTACACTCGGCCGAATTCCTAAAGTCCCGGGTTTTGAACCCAATCATGGGTCTACGCCCTGGATACAGCCTGGAGTTCTTACACTCGGCCGAATTCCTAAAGTCCTGGGTTTTGAACCCAATCATGGGTCTACGACCTGGATACAGCCTGAAGTTCTTACACTCGGCCGAATTCCTAAAGTCCCGGGTTTTGAACCCAATCATGGGTCTACGCCCTGGATACAGCCTGGAGTTCTTACACTCGGCCGAATTCCTAAAGTCCCGGGTTTTGAACCCAATCATGGGTCTATGCCCTGGATACAGCCTGGAGTTCTTACACTCGGCCGAATTCCTAAAGTCTCGGGTTTTGAACCCACTCAAGGGTCTACCGCCCTGGAAAAGGCCTCGAGTCCAGACTCGGTCGTTTCCTAAAGCTCCGGGTCTACCGCCCTGGAAAAGGCCTCGAGTCCAGACTCGGTCGTTTCCTAAAGCTCCGGGTCTACCGCCCTGGAAAAGGCCTCGAGTCCAGACTCGGTCGTTTCCTAAAGCTCCGGGTCCTGGACCCTGGAAAAGGCCTCGAGTTCGGACACTCGGCCGAATTCCTAAAATCAGGGTTTTTACCCCTCTACAAGGATCTACAGTCCGGGTGCATACACCCCTCAAAGATCATTGCCGAGCTCGCGCTCCCATAGCCGAAACCAGCGAAATGATGACCCCACTTCGGCACAAGCAGCTCGTCTCGGCCAAAGCCAGCCATTTCGGCCAAGGTCAGCTTTTCAGAGAGAAAGCTGTGCCAGCACTCAAACACACAAAAATGCAAGCATTCCAGAACAGTGCAAGGAAAGTGAGAAAGAACTCAAAAGCATTGTACACAGTTTGGGTGATCACAGAACTCCTCCTTTTTATTCATTGTAAACTGCTTTATTACAAGAGTTACAGAACAGAAAGAAAAGTACAAAAAGGAGGATCGCAGTCCTCTGAAAACAGAAAATAAAGAAAAGCTGGGAGACTCTGATCTTCACTGACTCTTCGGGCTGCAGACTGCAAGATGCCGGATCATGGACTGGAGGTTCTGAGTGATCCTGAACTTCACAGAGCTTTATAATACACTTTGGTTGGTCAGACCAAAGCGACTGCAGAGCCCCTCCAGTCCGGAGGCCCTGGACCTCGCCGAGCTCTTCAACACCCTCCGGTCAGTGAGACCAAAGTTTGAAGAACCCCCAGGTCCAGCGGGCCTCAACTCCACCCTTAGTCTTACCATTCTGATAGGGCGCGAGCTTGATGCCACACAGGACCCTGCAGAATCGGCAGACACCCAGGGACCGACCATCCCGCAGTTGCAGAGGTGTCCCCCGCAACCTGACCAGGGACGGTCGGCCATGAACCCGCGTTCAGAGAGCGCGTGGTCCACGGGGAGTTCCTTCAGAGAGCGCGCAGACCGCGATGGGCTTCCCCCCTTAGAGAAAGCCGTCCACAGGCGCAATGGTTCTCCCCGGATCGAAGATTACAGAATGACTGCCAGGCATGGCTCCTAGGTCTACGTGATTTAAACTATCCTACGTTCTGTTCTTTTCATCGCCCATGGCGAGCCTGTCGCCCCTACTTATAGGAAGAAGAAGGGCTCACTCTCCGAAGGAAGTTAAGGGGCGAAGTCTCCCACGCGTTACTCGGGATGCACGACTGTTGACCAGCGATCCCTATGACGCCAAGTGGAGACATCCGTCCGTTTCCCTCATAGGCCGTGCCACCATGTTTATTGCTATTTATGGCCTCCAGAATACGGAGAATCGGCACAGACAGGTATGAGGACCGTTTGACTCTCTCTACCTCGAGGGTCACACGTCACAGTAAAGGCATTCAACACCATTCAATGCACATCCAGAAATGAAGGAGAAACAAATGCAGAGAAAAATGCACAAGTAAAGAAGCCCGACTTTCATTGAATTGACAGAGAATATTATAAGGCTAAGAAGCAAAAACATTACATGCAAGAAGACAGAAATATAGAGGAGCCCGGCTACTATGGTTTCGGCGACTCCACTAGGTCGATCACCGTATCTGATGGGCCAGTGGATTCGGCCGAAACCGTGACCTTGCTTGGAGCGTCGCCGGCAGAGGAGGCTTTGACCGGTACCTCACCCGAACCAGGGGCAGAAGGGGTCTCACCCTGAGGCACGGCCGAAGCATCGCTGGCGACCGGGGCATCGCTCAAGGCCGGGGCAGCTGGAGCGTCGTCAGCAGCAGGAGCAACTGCAGGAGCTTCAACTGGGGCGCTTTCGGCTGCAGGAGCGGAGCTCGGCTCAGGAGCAGAGTCCGAGTACTTCGGCAGGTCCCGATAGACAGGATGATCTTCGGGGACCCCCGCACGTCTTAGTGCGGCCAGGCATCCTTCCTCGAATAGGATGGCGGTGATCTCCTCCACCTGCTTCTCATATAGCTCGGTGGCGTGATCCACCCCATCCTGGAAGGCGGACTGGGCCTCGGACAGAAGAGAGACCTTCTCCTTCTCCAGCTCGGCGTTCGCCTTCTTCAGCCTCGCTGTTTCGGCTCGCCCAGCCAGCACTTCCCCGCGCAGCCTCGTCCCCTCGGCCGTCGATTCAGCCTTTAACCTGGCCAGCTCCGACTCCAGCTCGGCGGTCTTCTTGTTCCTCGCCCAGACCTCGCCTTTCAGATGATTGGCCTTCGACGTAAGTTCGGCGACATCAGCCAGAGCCGATGCCAGCCGAGCAGCCTCATCAGCGCTGGCCTTCTTCATCCGCTCCACTCCCGCCTGCAGCTCCTCCAGTTCCTTCTTCAGCTTGTCTCTCTCGGACTCCAACTGGGAGACCCTCGTCGCGTTCCTGTCGCTCCTTCCCACCACGGTCAGGAGCCTCTGCACGTTCTGCAAATGGAAAAAGTGGGTCAAACCGGGGCAGTCAAGCTGGGTTACTTAGAGAAAAATGCTGAAAACACTTACCAGGAGGTTGGCCTGGATCGCCGAAACCATCAGGCTCTCATTGTCGAACCTCTCATGCGTCTCCATATCTCGCGGCAGAGCGCAGGCCTTGGCAAGAGCCCCGATCACGTCGGCGTTCCCCAGCAGCCGATCCTCGACGTTCAGAGGCTTACCGGGCTGCGTTTCCATCCTCGGCCTCCATGGCGCCGGGGCACTTCGGGGTCCGGGAGCTGATCCAGACCCTTGCCCCACCAAGATTGTGAGCTCGCGGGTCGCCCCGCCGGTCGGCTTGCTCACCGGCGCACTCTTCTCAATTGGAGCCTTGGCTCCGGGGGCCCGCGCAGGGGTCTTACTCTTCGGAGGCTGTTCGGCCCCCGAATCCTTCTCCCCCGCCTTGGACTTCTTTCTAGGCGGGGACCCCTCCCTCGGGCGCTCCGGCGAGCGTCGCCGAACTCCCGCGTTCGAAGCAAGTGCCGGAGCAGAAGCAGGAGCAGGAGCAGAAGCAGGAGCAGAAGCAGGAGCAGGAGCAGAAGCAGGAGCAGGAGCGGAAGTGTCGCCAGCACCTCCCGAGCTCGCAGCTGCTCGGGTGCTGGCAGAAGATAGCGTCGCAGAGGAAGAAGACCCCCGCCTGAACTTGGCCACTAGGTCCTTGACGGCTGGCTCCCTCGACCTTCCCGCCATGTCTTCTTCCTGATCGGAAGAGTAAGCGTCCACTATCTGCCTCAGGCTCGGCGGTTCCGAACTGGAAGTGGACGCCTCCGACCCAGATGCGGCTCGGCTAGCGGCAGGATCGCTCAAAGGGATCCCGGAAGGCACAGCAAGGGAGACGGTTGGACGATCAGGATGCACCTCGTCCACCTCGGGTACCCCGGTCCTCTGGTAGTGGCCGCGGTATCTCGGCGTGTATCCGAGCAGCTTCCAGGCCGACCTAGTCTCGTGCCCCTTGTACCTCTCGACCTTGTTGATGCCGTCGGGGTTCCTCCTCCAGCCTTCACTCGCAGCTCGGCGTCGTCTCGCACCTGCCTCTGCATAACAAACAATAGAGGAGTCAGCTCAGCATCGTCAAAATCAAGCAAAGAAGACGAATGAAAAGGAGCGATGTTTACTTGGGACTGTCCCAGGGCGGCGCGGGACCGCTAGCCTCCTACTTTCGCCAGCGCCGAACTCCCAGTCCCCCGAAACACAGAAGAAGGCTTCTTCGGCATTCTTACTTGAATCTTCCAAGGCCAGGACGAAGCCTCTTCGCTGCGGCTTCACCCGGAGATAATATTTCCCTTCCCCGGCCTTGCAGATATCGTAGGTGTCCTCGATGTCATGAACACCTATGTCGGTCCCCAGAATCTCATTCAGCTTCGCCGTGCCCATGATGACCTTATAGCCATTGGGCATCAGCTGGCACGGGGTAAGGGACCAGGTACTAAGGCAAGCTCTAAGTAGAGGGTGCAGGGGGAATCTGACCCCGCCCTCGATCACAGAGATCAGAGGGAACGGCATCCAGCCGCCGGACCAGCGCATCGTGGCATAGTCGACGGAGTCTGCCGGCTTGAGCAGGACTCGCTCCGGAATATCGAAGGCAGCCCTAAATCTGGCTATGCCCTCTTCGGTGTCTAAACTGAACCTAGGGGTGCCCATGTCTAGAAAGAAGGGTACAGCAAAAGAGAAAACCCTAAAGGTTGCGAAACCCTAAAGAAAAGCTACAAGGAGGCGCGGAGCAACTTACAGAGACGAAAAGGGACAACTCGAGTACAGATCCAGACACGCCCTACGGTCGTCCTCGCTGGAAAGATCTTGAGCAGCAGAGCAGAAATCGGAGATGAGGGCGAAGGCGAAAAGAAATCAGAAGCGAGAAGAGAAGAAGACGACCTTATTTATGGAGAAGAAACTCTCGGCGCGCGCTGCTTTCGAAATTCGAAAGGACGGATTTCGCGATCCGCGCCCATTCCATCAATAAGACAGCGCAACCAGTGAAGAGGCGACGCGTGTAACCGTCGACTCGCTTCCCAGTACAGGTAAGACAGAGCATTCATTGCTTCAGGACAGTTGAAGGGACACCAGGCAATGACCGTCGCATCCCCAGGCGAGTCTTCTAGCTTTCAACCACTAAAGGCCAGGGCGCTCAAGAGGTCAAAAGCTAGGGGGCAATTGTGTGGGGAGATTTCCAGAACCACAGGATTACGCTAATCACAGCCATCAGATGAGGCTAAGCACTCTCACGTGCCATCCGCGTGCCATCCACGTGGCACCAAGCTCACCCCGGCTACCAGGACAGGGGTCCGGCCGAATTCAGGCAGCTCCGGGCCGCTAGCGCCGAACTGAGCCACCCCGGGTGGCATTTCGGCAGAAAGCTCCACCCCGGCTGAAGAAGCCGGGATGGAAGCCGAAGCAAGAAAGAGCCTCCACTTGCGCCCCTCATCCCCCACGTCATCAGGCACGTGGAGGGATAGGGGCACGAGCTAGCAGGACAGACGCGACATCCAGCCGCTCACAATCTTCGCCAGATCTCTGACAGGGCGGCATCCAGCGGCTAAGGCCACATCAGGGCAAGGCCCGAGGGCAGATCCGATGATCCCCTACCGCCAAAGGCGTCCAACACGATCTGGCCCAACAAGACGCGCATTAAATGCGACGTGGGCTGATCCGACGCGCATTTAATGCAGAGTGGGCTGGATTGGACCGCATTAATTGCAACGTGGGCTGATCATGACTTCCCAGTCGAATCATGAGACCCATGCCAGAATATCGTCCAAGATATCTTCCAAATCGTCTATAAAAAGGACTGCATTTCACATGCAAGGTACGCACAATACAACTCATAGAGCTGTTACTCTGCCTCTCTTCTTCCTCTCCTTTCATTGTTCCAGTTCCTTCACTGACTTTGGCATCGGAGAGCCTTGCGCCGCCCAGGCCAGGGTCCTCTGACCGTGTGTTCTTCCCTTTCAGGCTTTCGGACGGCACCCAGTCATCACCATCATCGGATAAGTCCTCTAAGGCTCCCCAGTTATTGTGGGTCATTATTTTCTGCACCTACAGGTGCAATCTTCATTTCTGTACATACTTGCCACTGAGTAAGGAGTGAGCTGGGTTCGTAATGTGTTCATAATGCACTCTTAGCCTAGCTAATTAGGCTTCTTGACCAGAACTAAGTCTTGGGAGTGATTTATTATTGCTTACGGCAATCTAAAATTGATGTTTTGGTGGAGTGTTTGGAT
This sequence comes from Litsea cubeba, assembly GCA_012931725.1. Lineage (NCBI taxonomy): Eukaryota > Viridiplantae > Streptophyta > Magnoliopsida > Laurales > Lauraceae > Litsea > Litsea cubeba. The sequence continues at coordinate 134,379,900 of CM022947.1, forward strand.
TTAGGGGAGGTAATTTGGTTTCGTGTAGCAATTTCAGTTGTAGGGTTTTAGTGGAATGTATCTTTTTGGGTAAAAAAGGAGGTTTTTGGGTAATGTCTGTTGGGAAGTTTTTGTTGAACTATAGTCCCACGTTTTGAAAATTCAACTTAGTAGGGCTTGTAGTTGTAAAGATTTCTATCATTGTTGGTTTTATAAATATTCATATGTACATCATCAAATATATAGATTTTGAATGGATGGGCTATATAGTTTTTAGATTTGTGTCTATGCATCTCATTGATTTTTCTTTGGTGAGTCTGAGCACATGTATTTATATTTGAAGTTTCTAAATTCATGACTTCAGATTTATGAGAAATCTTTTTTTTTTTCCTTTTGGCACAAGTAGATTCTAATTTGTCATGTTGACAATAGGGATTTTAGTGAAGGGATTGTTAATCAAGTATTACTTGTCAGAAATTGTATTGACAATTAAGTTGATAGCTCTTCTTGCTGAGAGAATAATTGTTCAAAAGATTTTAGTGAACAAATTCCCACACTTTTGGTTCTTGGGTATTAAATAAAAATGAAGTGATGCCTTTATAATTTGATTTTTCTCTTTATAAGGTACAATCTAAGAGATGGGAAAGAAGTTGATGTTTGTGGTGTTTATTACTACTAGTATAATAAGGTGTGTTGTGTTTTTAATATGATGATTGTGCTTAACTTCTAATGGTTTTTATACCTTGCTTTTGATGGCTTTATGCCTTTCTTTTGGCCACTTGCATGGTACTTTTCTTCTGCTCATGCAATTTAATTTTTGTGAAATCTGACAACTGTAAATACGGGTGTTTGGTTTTCTACTTGAATTGGTGTTTCCAATAGCATTAATAAGACATTTTGATGTGAACTTTGTTTGCTCATTGTGAAAATTGTATGAAAATTGTGAACTTTTGTAATCATTTTGATGGAATTGTGAACATATTTAATTAAATCAAGAATTTTTACAGTGGCTCGCAACTGTAAGCTGTTCTTATTTGAGATTTTTCTTAAAGTTGTGTTTTTTTGAGGTTTTGATAAGTTTTTTTTTCTAATTTTTTGTAGCTCAGCCGAAAGTATTTGTCTTAGAAGAATTTTGTGCGGCTTAGTTTGTTTAAGCTTTAGTTTGTTGATATAGGTAATTATTCTTTTCTTGTTTATTATACTTGTTATTGTTGATTAGAGTATGTATATTTGGTTGCATGAGTTAACAAAGTTAGTATGAAGTACTCAAATGAGTTAGCAAGCTAGTTTTGTAATTAATTTGTATGACTATTTTTTTTATTTTTTTTCATCACTTGTTTTTTGGGTTTTGAATTAATAATATGCATAGGCCTTGACTCCTTCAGTGCTGGTTGGGTTAATTACTTGTTCTCTAATTTGATTGGTAACATATCAAACTTTTAATTAAGCATTTTCGTTTCAATGAAATTCTATGTTCTGCATGACTTTTCACATTTGATTTTTTTTGTATATGGGCATGTTGGAGCTTTTCATTGTGTTTGTTTGATTGTTATGTTGCACTGTGATGTGTAGACATGACCAGGAATAATGACATGCATTTAACTTTATTATAAGTATATCATGACTTATTCTTACTGTTTGCTTTCAGTTTGTCTTATTGTTTTACAAATGCTGATTTGTACCATTGTTTTTTTAATTTAATTTTTTCTAACATTCCAAATGTAGTGAAATTGCACTATGTGCCTATATAATTGACATATCTTTTCATTTAAATTGTATAGAATTCCACACAAGTATGGATAAGAGTTGGATGGATTTGCCAGATCGGTTTGGAACTCGATATACTGAAGGTGTTGAGGGTTTCATTGTTCTTGCTAGTAATCATGCTGACATCGCGGGTAGGATTCGCTGTCCATGTAGGATTTGCAATAATAGGTACTATAAGCAAGTCGATGAAGTAAAAGATCATTTACTTGACAATGGAATTGACAAGTATTACACTCGTTGGGTACATCATGGTGAAGAATATGAAGTGTTGTCTGATGATGATGACGACGATGATGCTGGTGCTGATCAAGGGGTTGTTTTTGATGGGGTTCGTGACTTGTTTCAAGATTTAGGGGCACATACTTCTATGGATAATCTAGTGCCAAACATGCAATATGGTTATGCAGATAATTTTACAACCAGAGAAGCAGAAACATTTAGTGGTCTTGATAGGAGAGAAGGAAAAGCTACTCTATTTGAGAAACTCGTGAATGAATCGCGGCAACCTTTGTATCCAGGTTGCACAAAATTCTCTAAATTGGATTGTCTGGTGAAGTTGTTTCATGTAAAGGTAATTAATCATTGGAGTAACAAATCATTTGATATGATTCTTCAATTGATTAAAGCAGCTTTGCCTGAGGGTGAGACACTACCAAAGTCCTATCATGAGGCGAAGACATTAATGCGAGAACTAGGGCTTGGTTATATTGCAATTCATGCATGCAAGTATGACTGTGCGCTTTTCTGGGGGAAGGAATATGAAAATCTTCAAAGTTGTCCAGTATGTGGGGAGTCGAGGTACAAAGTTGTTGAAGGCAAGTTTAAGAAAATACCACAAAAGGTTTTAAGATACTTTCCAATTAAACCAAGACTTCAAAGGTTGTTTATGTCAAGGATGATTGCTGTATATATGAGGTGGCACATAGAAAATCGAGTTCGGGAGGAGAATGTATTTAGGCACCCAGCTGATTCCAAAGTATGGGAAGACTTCGACAAGGAGAATGAGTGGTTTTCAAATGAACCTCGCAATATCCGCCTAGGCCTTGCAAGTGATGGATTCAATCCTTTTGGTGACATGAGTACCATTTACAGCATGTGGCCAGTAATGCTCATACCGTATAACTTGACACCATGGAAATGTATGAAAGATCCTTTCATCTTCATGTCACTACTTATTCCTGGTTCTAAATCACCGGGAAATGACATTGATGTGTATTTACGGCCGTTGATAGATGAATTAAAAGATTTATGGGAGAACGGCGTGGAGACATATGATGTTGTGACCAAGCAAACATTTCAGTTGCACGCTGCATTATTGTGGACTATTAATGATGTTCCTGCATTTGCTAACTTGTCTGGATGGAGCACGAAAGGCAAAATGGCATGCCCAAGTTGTAACAAAGACACGGTTTCTATGTATCTAAAGAATAGTCACAAGTTATGTTATATAGACAATCGTCGTTTTTTGCAACCACGACATTCTTGGCAGAGTCGTGGTAAAAACTTATTTGATGGGATGGTTGAGAACAGGCCAAAACCAAAGGATTTATCCGGGGAGGATGTTGTATCACAACTTGAACTGGTTGAAGAATGGAACTTTGGAAAGAATCTGAATAACAAGAAAAGGAAGCGTATGTAGATTGAGTTGAATTGGTCAAAGAAGAGTATATTTTTTGAATTACCATATTGGCGAACCCTCAAGCTACGTCACAACCTTGATGTGATGCATATTGAAAAGAACATTTGTGAGAGCATTTTAGGAACTATTATGGGTATTGATGGTAAAACAAAAGATTCAATGCAAGCTCGATTAGATTTGGCGGCTTTGGGTATAAGAAAAGAACTACATCTAATTCCTAGGGCTGATAAGTTTATTGTACCATCTGCATGCTATACAATGTCATCGACCGAGAAAAAGACATTTTGCGAATGGTTGAAATCTGTTAAGTTTCCAGATGGTTTTGCATCCAATATATATCGATGTGTGCACGTCAATGACGGTAGAATATCATGTTTGAAAAGCCACGACTGCCATGCACTTTTACAGCGACTTCTTCTAGTTGCCATACGTGGTTTCTTGTCCAATGATGTATCTATTGCATTGATTGAGCTAGGTTTCTTCTTCCAAGAGTTGTGTTCGAGGACTTTAAGGTTGGAAGTGCTCGAGAATATGGAGAAAGACATTGCCGTGATACTTTGTAAATTTGAACAAATATTTCCGCCATCTTTTTTTGATGTAATGGTTCATTTCGCTGTTCATTTACCACGAGAGGCAATTCTTGGTGGACCTGTGTAGTATCGATGGATGTATCCCATTGAAAGGTAACAAGTACATGCATTTAAAAGTTTAAAGTTGTACTTTGTTTTGCATATAATAATTATAAACCTTTAAACAGGTTTTTGCATACTTTGAAACAATACGTTCGTAACAAGGCACGTCCGGAAGGCTTAATTGCTGAAGCATACATTGATAACGAATGTCTGACGTTTTGTTCCATGTATCTCCAAGGAATTGAAACACGCTTCAACCGTGAAGAGCGAAATTCTGATGGTGGTCAGGCGAATCAACCTACTAAGCTACATGTTTTCTCACAGAATGTGCGACCATTAGGAGCTTCTAAAATTGTCAGCTTGAATCTAAAGGATCACAACAAGGCTTGTTATTATGTGCTGAATAATACAGAAGAAGTATTGCCATATCTCGAGTGAGTGCACCCATATGTACTAAGATGCAGTATATATATTTTTCTAGTTGATTTTATATATATATATATATCCTTGACATTTTCTTCATGTAGACAACACTTGATTGAGCTTAAAAGGGAAAGTCCAAATAATTTGGAAGAGAGGCAAGAAATGTATTTTGCTGAATGGTTTGAACAACGTGTAAGTTTTCTTAGGGACCCCAAAATAAAGTACTTGTTTGTCCTACTTATATTGTATATTCTATTGATTTTGCATACTTTACTCGTAGATGCAAGAATTGCAATCCCAGAAATCTCCTGAAGCTACCAATGATTTATATTCATTAGCTTGCGGGCCTGATCATCGTGTCATTCGATATAATGGTTGCATCGTTAATGGGATTAGGTTTCACAGAAAGGACAGAGAAGCAAATCTCCGTACTCAAAACTGTGGTGTCGCTGTGCAAGGGTGTCACCAGTCAAAAGAGATTGAATTCTATGGTATTCTAACCGATGTCATTGTATTAAACTTCTTAAATTCCAATCGAGTTTATCTTTTTCAATGTGATTGGTATGATGTTGGTAACCAAAGGACAGGTATTCATACAGATGGCCAGGTGACTAGTGTTAATGTCTCCCGAACTTGGTACAAAGATGACCGATTCGTGCTTGCTGCCCAAGCAAGTCAAGTTTTTTTATGTGAGCGATACTAAATTGCGTGGGTAGTTGGCAAGTTGTGTAGAAAATAAAGCCAAGAAATGTATATGATGTTTCAGAGAAAGAGGAAGAGATTGTAGTAGAGCATGGTGTTGAGGCATTTCAACAGGAGGAGCATGTCGCTGTGATTGGCATTGTCGAACATGATCACACTCTTGACGAACGTAACGGTGATAATATTCATAATGAAGAACTTACACCTCTACATCTGAATAGGGAAGATTTGAACCCAGTTGAAGTTGATACACATGTGGTACTGACCAATATGGGTAGAGTACATACAGAGGATCAGTTCATTAATGATGATGAAATTGATGAAGAAGATGATACATGGATAGATTATTATAGTTCAGAAGAAGAGAATGTCGTATCGAGTGATGATGATACTGACATAGATTGAATGGTCATGTAACTTTTGATTTAATTATCTATAAGTGGTAGTATATGACATATTTTGTGTACTTTGTTATTCCTTCCTAAACATGTTACTTATTATTGAATTTCTTTTGACTTGTTTGTATTTACATGATTAAATTGTTGTCTGCATTACACCTCAAAATGTGATTTATGCTCAATGGGAGTTTGTTTAGTTTATGTTGTCAAATATATATTTCTTGTCTAGTCATGGGTCCAGGTGGGCGAACAACTAGAAGTTCACAAACGCAGCTGGAGCCCCAGCCAAGCACACAACCGGGTGTTGCGTCTCTTCGTGGTAAGATAGTCTTATTTCCTGCAACTTTTGATTTCAGTCCAATCTCTTCATAAATTTTAGTTATGTACACTTGGAACTTTGGTTTATTCCCACTCATACCTTGCATATTTGTGTTGTAAATTTATTGATTCTTGTATAGGCATGGCACCAAGTGGGAGAACCACTAGAAGTTCTTAAATGCAGCCAGAGCCCCAGCCAAGCACACAACTGGGTGTTGCGTCATTTCGTGGTAAGATAGTCTTCTTTCCTGCAACTTTTGATTTCAGTCCAATCTCTTCATAAATTTTAGTCATGTACACTTGGAACTTTGGTTTATTCCCACTCATACCTTGCATATTTGTGTTGTGAATTTATTGATTCTTATCCAGTCATGGGTCCAGTCATTGGACGAACCACTAGAATTTCTCAAATGCAGCCTAAGCTCCAGCCGAGCACACAACCGGGTGTTGTGTCTCCAGGTAGACGTACCACTAGAAGTTTTCAAACGCAGCCAGAGCCCCAGCCAAGCACACAACTGGGTGTTGCGTCTCCAGGTAGACGTACCACTAGAAGTTTTCAAACGCAGCCGGAGCCCCAGCCAAGCACACAACCGGGTGTTGCGTCATTTCATGGTAAGATATTCTTCTTTCCGCAACTTTTGATTTCAGTCCAATCTCTTCATAAATTTTAGTTATGTACACTTGGAACTTTGGTTTATTCCCACTAAGACATTGCATATTCGTGTTTTGAAATTGTGCATTCTTGTATAGATGTGGCAGCAAGTGGATGATCCGCAAGTTCTAGTGCAGTTCCTTCGTCTGTGCCCAACTCTTCTACACAATCGGATAATGTGCCCAACTCTTCTGCACATTCGACTGGTAAGTCCAATATGCTAAACTTACCTTTGTGACTTCTCCATAGTAATAGTTTCATATTATTGATGGATTGGTAAAAAGTGTCTGACGAGCTATGAATTTGTGCTATTGTTATTTCTAAAACGGCTTCAACATCATCAGTTACCAAAAGAGGCAAGGCAAAGAACAACACTCTCATTAACCATATAGCAAGGCGAGGTCAGAAACCGAGGATTGAGATACCACTAGGGAAGTCAAGACCTGTAGGAGATTGGAGTCAGCAATTTGCTTCTGAAGTTGGCATAATTTGCCGCAAATATGCACCTCTGTCACTTTATAATTGGAGAAAGGTGAAGAAGGAATACAACTCCAAAGTTCAGACGATGCACGAACATATTATGGTAATAAAATTATTTTTCTTTAGTTGGGTTATTATTAGTAGAGTCGATTTCTTCCTAACATCGCATTGCAAAACTTATTTGCAGAAGAGCTTTGACATTGACATCCATCTCCCGCATGTCGAAAGGTCTATCAATAAGTACTTAGGACAGCGACTCAAAGAGTTCAGGTGTAGGTTGCACGTTTATTACAAGACTCTCTCAAATGATCAGCACAGACGGAAGCCATATGACAATGTCACACAAGAGGACTGGGATCGGCTTTGTGATTGGTTTGAAACAGACAAGTTCAAGGTAAAAAGAAATGCAATTATTCAAACATTAATTATCTTCTGTTGTACTCCTAACTAACAAAATTATATTGCAGAATCTTAGCACAATCAACAAGGCCTCTCGTGCAAAGAAAATAGTTAACCACCGTGGTGGTTCAAGATCGTTTTTGAATCATCGAGCTGATAAGGTAGTATATATATTTATAACTTTCCATATCTGATTCTCCAACAACTTAAACATGGTTAAACAAAATCACAACACTAATGAATTCCATGAACAACCATCCAACCATAAAACTATGCATTAAATAAACTAGAAACAATAGAACACAGAGAAAAAAAAGTGTAGAAATTTTATGCAGAATTTCTGCACAGATTGACTGAGTTTCCCTGTTTGTGACTCTGTATAATCAACTTTCTGAAATCTTGGCAGACAATATATGTGACTGATATTACGGCCTGCTATATTGGATAACAGCATACCCATGTCAATTCCTGTAGCTATGTGCTTTAAATTTACAAAGAACTCAGATGCACTCTTCCCAGATGCCACTACTTAGCTCACTATAGTGGGGGGGGCTCTCTAATATCTGACATTGACTAAACCTGAAACTACCTTCCTATTAATCCCATGTATTAGTTTTTACACGCGATACAACATATCAGTTACAGGCCACCACACACATTCTTGTGGATATAGGTGAGAATCTCATTTTCTGGGATGCTAAAAGCTAGCTGTTGGAGCCCATTTCTCCACTGAGATCGAATATCTTCCACGACCCACACAGTTGCTGATTCTCATGGATTCAAAGCATACAGCAATCTTGTGGTGTGATAATACTAGTGCCCTTAGGAAAAATGCTGCTTTGGGTTCCCTTGGTGAGTTAAAGTTAATCTGGATAATACTGGTTATGTTGTTCTTCATGCTTTAAAGCATACAGCAATCTTGTGGTGTGATAATACTAGTTATGTTGTTCTTCATGTTTGTTGTTTTTCTGTATTTTTCCTTGGTATATCTCTTATTACCCCCTCACTCTTTGTTGATGGCCTTTTGTATTATTCTGATTTCCTTTAATATAATGTGAAATTACCAATCAACAAATGAAATTTCCAGTACAACATATCTAGAATAGCAGATTTTTACATATGATTAATCATAAAAACAAAAAGGCATGAGAGGGAAGAAAACTTTCATTTATACACTTGGGACTTTTGTTTGAAACTACAGCAACCATAGGGATTATATCCTTACCTGCAACAATTCACTCATATATATATGACTATTGGTTATTAAGGAAAGTGCATTTTGATGGTTGAAGTTAATATGTTCATACTTCTTATAGCATTGCACATGACCAATACATCCACCTAATTTTTAGGTTGTGTCAAGCCGATGGTCATGTCCTCTAGTTGTTGTAGGCTTAAAGTTAGGCACTATGAAATGGCAACATTAATGATAAATACAAAATAATTTATGGGAGTTAAGAGAAGACAAACATGCATATCAGCTTTTTGAAACTTGTGATATGTTTGCAAGAAGGAAATTGCAACCCAATTAGGTACATGACATCAAATTTCATATTCTATTTTCTTTATTTCATGAATAAATTAAGTATGAACAAATTGCTTTCAGTTTCTTAAAAATCTCTTAGTCTCACATTTGCTTTCAGTTTCAAGGTACTAAGCTTGATAATTGATATGCTTCCTTTATATGAGTGTCTCTTGTAAATGGTTTGATTATTAAAAAAAAAGTGTAACTTTCTTAATATTGGTTTATGGACTGTTTTGCCATGTGTTGGTAAAAGGAGTGTAACTTTCTCCTTAGATAATGGTTTTTTGAACAATTTTTTGTTCTTCAAAGCAGACATCTCTATCTTTCCAAAGGTAGCAATTATGCCCTCTATTCTGTACTGATTTAGTACAGAACTGCCTACTAATTTTAAGGTATTTTACAGCATGATGCACAAACACAACAAGAGCCCGGCAGGATTGAATTTTATCGCATGATGTATTATAATCCGGGCAAAGGCTGGAGTGGCTCTGCTCAAGAAAATTATGTGAGGAGCAAGTTTTCTTTCCCCTTTCTTGTCTGTAATTATGGGTTGTCATCTAAAATATTATTTTTATATGATACTTGCCTCTTATTTAAAATTACAGGATAAGATGTTGGAGATGCAGTCTGAGTCCCTAGAAGAAGGTTCTACTCCCATGACTGAGGACGACATTGCTAATAAAGTCATAGGTGCAAAACCAGGTTACATCGGTGGTCTTGGTCACGGCGTGGACCCAATGTCATCCTCCTCCTCCTCCTACTATTATCCAGAGGTTGAGGAACTTAGGAGGAGAGCCGAGGCAGCTGAGAGACAGGCTGAGGAGTATGAGAGACAGGCACAAGAGCTCACAACGCGTTTACATGAAAATGAGGACAAGGTAGAGGAGTTACAAAACTAGAAAGCAGCTTCTGAAGCTAAGTTGGACTTTCTCATGGCGCACATTCGGGCCAACTTTTCTGTGGTATGTATTTACATATGAGAATGTGTTCATCTTTATCTTTATTTGTGGTATGAAAGTATATAAAGTTTTATGTCTATTGGTTTTTGCTTTTTGTTTGGAATTTTTTTTATATTTTCTCCTCTCTCATCTCTCTCTTCTTTGATTCCTTTTCTGCTTCGTCTTCTTCCTCATCTTTTAGCTGATTTTCGGGTTCTTGATACTGGGGTTTTGAAGATGTTGCGAGTTGCGTGTGTGTTTGAGTTGATCTTGGTGTTTGGGGATGAGTTTGACCTGTTTGGATTAGCTTATGGCAGGGTGGGACTGATGCGTATCCATTTTGCTGTGTGGTGGTTAGGAGATTGGAGTTTGAATCCATTCTTCAAAAAAAAAGAAAAAAAAAGATTGGAGCTTGAATACTGTTTGTTTTGTTTTTGGCCTGAAGTTTATATTGGTGATTGGTGTTTGTGTTGATGTGGTTTGTAATGGAGAAGGTGGGGCACTGTTTGTGATTTTGATTCTGTTGCAGCTCAAAATGCATTGCAGATCGGATGGTCATCCATCAGTTCCACCCACCCAAACACTCAAAGCGGTCCATAAAGAATTCGTTTACTTAGTCATATATATTCATCATATAGATACATTTGTATGTATGTATGTATATGTGCATGATTTATGTACAATTGAGGTATACAGCTGGCATTTATTTGTGATATTATGAGAGAAATTGATCATTTTCTCGTGGTATTTCGATTTAACCCACTCTTAAATGCTCAGTTACATTTTCTGCAGCCACTTTGCAGCTTTACTGTCTCTCCTTTTACCACGTTTTTTTTTATACTTTTGTTGTGGGCTAGAGAGAGCTGACATATAAAGAGAAAATATAGAAGTCAATGTGGCCTTACCAGTGATTCCAACCCTCCCTTAAACGTTGCTCCTGTAAATTGTAATTGCCACCATGCCCAAATTTAACCTGATGGATTTGAGGTGATCTGAAAAGTTTCCTAACCATGCAAGTTTTACTCAAATTATAAAGACTTGCTGGAGATCTTTGGATCTATACCTACATGTTCTTTAAAGATCAAATTTACAGTATCCAAAGATCAGGCCTCATAAAATTCTCTAAATAAACCAACCGGTGAGGTTAGATGTTAAATCTAAACCTCTTATAACCAGTTTCTCCAATGCATTACTGCTAGGATAAATTCCATTCCAAATTTGATTAATGTGCAAAGACATGTGATTGAACTCATTTTTCTCTCATTTTACATTAACATGGGGTTGCCACCATCCACTAGTTTCCTTCATTAAAATGCAAGTGATTTTCCTTTTGGCCTTGTTATCCAAATACAGACCCTTTTTCATCCTCCGACCTTGTCCCAGGTGGGCCCCATTGGCCATTCACCCACTAATACAATAAGAAATCTTGGACAAGAGATTACATCTCTGATTTCCTTGTAATTATATGGCAATCTTCAGCCCCTTTATTCCAAATCTGTATATGCATAGCTTCTACTTGCCTTGTTGTAGATTATATGCCTTGCTTTATTCCAAATCTGTATATGTAATTATATGCCTTGCTTTATTCCAAATCTGTATATGTAATTATATGCCTTGCTGTATATTCCAACTCTACTTGTTGTTTCTTAATTGGCGCCGCCTTCATATATAACCAATTTTCTTTTTTGAAATTGCAGAATGGTTCAACATCATGAATACTTTGCAGAGATCGACTGTTGGGGTTGAAAAGGATTGAAGATGATCGTAAATGCAATACTTCATTTTTTGAATTTTGAATGATATTTTGTAAGGTTATGAAGGATGTGATTATTGTAAACTAAAATAACTGGCAAGGCTATGTGTAAATTATTTTGGATCTTATGACACTTTTCTACATTTGGAACCTATGAAATTAAATATTTTGTTACATAAATGTTTTTGAGTGTGTAAAGGTCTTTACAAGCAGGGAGAAGAAAATCTCTTCTACAACGCATTCAAATGGTTGCAAATATAAAGGAGTGATTGCTACGCTTTTAAAAGCGTTGTAAATGCATAAGCGGTTATACCTTACAAATGGTCTTTTTACAACCCTTATAAGTGTTGCTAACACTTTATAGAGAATAATATTAGTGCACGCAAATGGTACTTTTACAACTCTTAGAAGGGCTGCAAATAATAATACTTCACCAATGGTAGAAAGCGTAGCAAGTAGTATAACATCACCAACGCTTACAGACCGTAGCCAAAGTACACAATCAGCAACATATATAAAAACGTTGCAGTTAGTGAACCTTTTGCAACTCTTAAAAGCGTCGGGAAACATATTTTAATGGAAATTATCAAAATAAGAAAAAAAAATTAACTAGCGACACTTTGAGTGCTTTAGCAACGCTTAATTTCGTTGTTGACGTATATGCCTTTTGCAACGCTTTGTAGCGTCGTTAGTTATCTTCTACGTCTACATCTACTGCAACCGCACATCGATGCTTTCAAAACCATTGCTGATAATTGTTTGCAATGCTTTTAGTTTCTATTGCTACGCTTTTAAACGTCGCAAAAAGACTCATCTGTTGTAGTGTACCATGGTTGGATGCCTCATAGCATGCTACAAACTCTGCTGCCATGGTGGAATCAGTAATGAGTGTCTGTTTGGCACTCCTCCAAGAAATAGCTCCACCAGCTAACAGGTATATGTATCTTGATGTGGGTTTCATACTGTCTTGGCATCCAGCATAATCGGAGTCGGAATACCCTATGATCTCCAACTGATCCGATCTCCAATATGTGAGCATGTGATCTTTTATTCTCTGTAAATACCTCATAACCCGCTTGGCCGCTTTCCAATGATCCATTCAAGGATTACTTAAATACTGCCTAACATACCAACAATGTACGCAATATCTGGATGCGTACACACCTGAGCATACATTAGACTCCCTACAACTGATGCATAGGGAATCTTTTGCATTTCCTTAACTTCAAGGTTAGTTTTAGGGCACTGATTTAGACTGAACTTGTCTCCCTTAGAAACAGGGGTGTTACCGGGTTTGCTGTCATGCATGCCAAACCTTTTGAGTACTGTATCGATATAACTTCTTTGTGATAATCCAAGAATACCCCGAGAGCGATCATGTTGTATCCAGATCCCTAATACAAAGGAGGCGTCACCAAGATCTTTCATCTCAAAATTCTTTGATAGAAATCTCTTGGTTTCATGCAACATGCCTATATCATTTGTGGCAAGCAGTATGTCATCGACATACAAAACCAGGAATATATGCTTACTCCCACTGAATTTGTGATACACACAATTATCAACAGCGTTTGTCTCAAAACCAAATGAGATAATCACTTGATGAAACTTGTGATACCACTGACGAGAAGCTTGCTTGAGTCCATAGATGGACTTTGTCAATTTACAGACCATATTCTTTGGGTCTCCCGACTCGAAGTTTTCTGGCTGCACCATATAAATTGTTTCGTCAATGTCACCATTGAGAAAAGCTGTCTTGATGTCCATCTGATGAAGCTCAAGATCAAAATGTGCAACAAGTGCCATGATTGTCCTAAAAGAGTCTTTCGATGAAACCGGAGAGAAAGTCTCTTTAAAGTCAATCCCTTCCTTTTGGGTAAAGCCTTTAGCTACAAGACGAGCCTTATACCTCTCCACATTACCATTCGAATCCCTTTTGGTTTTAAAAATCCATTTGCAACCAATGGGCTTCGCACCTTCTGGTAATGGAACAAGTTCCCAAACCTTATTGTCTTGCATAGACTTATACTCCTCATTCATGGCATCAATCCACTTTTGAGAGTTGGAACCTTGCATGGCCTGATGGAAGTTGATTGGATCATTTTCCACCATTCCAATTTCTTCCTCATGTTCTTGGAGAAATACGAAAAAATCATCCGGAATAGCATTTCTCCTTTCTCTAGTGGATCGTCTTAATGGCACCGGTTCTTGAGGTTGTTGAGTTTGTTCCTCAGGAACAATCACCTCATCTTGAATAGGGGGTTGATCAACATTGTCTGGCTGAGGATCCGGATTCGCTTCTTGATCAATGACAGGCATAGAAACTGGCACATTGTCAATAGCGATAGTGGGAATCGAAACCGATTCTTCCTCAAAGACAATGTCTCTAACCTTATTTCTCCCCCAAACTCAACATCCTCAAAAAATGTTGCAGTTCCTGTCTCAAAAATTGACTTAAGTGTGGGATCATAAAACTTATAGGCCCTAGATCGCTCAGAGTAGCCAATGAAGTAGCTGCTCATAGTTTTGGAGTCCAATTTCTTTTCATGTGGCCTCTAAGGCCTTGCCTCAGCAGGACATCCTCAAATGTGAAAATGCTTGAGACTAGGCTTACGACCTGTCCAAAGCTCATAAGGTGTTTTTGCAGCTGCTTTAGTTGGCACTCTATTCAGAATATAAGCTGCTGTTTTGAGTGCTTCTCCCCAGAGTGACTCTGGTAGAGATGAATGACTAATCATACTCCTTACCATATCCTTAAGAGTCCGGTTTCGTCTTTCAGCAACACCAGTCATGCTAGGTGACCCTGGCATGGTGTACTGTGGAACGATTCCACATTCCTCTAGGAATTTAGCAAATGGTCCTGGACGTTGTTCACCTGAACTGTCATATCTGCCGTAGTATTCACCACCACGGTCAGACCTGACACTCTTTATTCTTTTGTTGAGTTTGTTCTCAACTTCAGCTTTAAATGTTTTGAACACGTCCAAAGATTGTAATTTCTCATGAATGAGAAATAGGTACTCATAGCGAGAGTAATTATCTATAAATGATATGAAATATTGTTGGCCATTCCAGGAAGCCGTAGGGAATGGGCTACAGATATCTGTGTGTATCAATTCTAAGACGTCTGTAGTTCTATTGGCACCTAATTTCTTCATTTTGGTCTGTTTTCCCTTGATGCAAGCAATACAAACATCAAAGTCTGTAAAGTCAATGGAATTTAAAATTCCATTAGACACAAGTCGCTCAACTCTAGTTTTAGAGATGTGACCTAAGCGTTTGTGCCATAATGTGGCTGAATTTTCTTTACTCAGTTTGCGCTTAGTACCTCGTGATTCCATATGCAAGGATTCATTATAAGAAACAATTGTATCAAGCAAATATAAGTTGTCATATACACATAGAGAACCAGTTCCAACAACATTTGAATTTATAGATAGACTGAATTGATTGTTTCCAAATGAACAAAAATAACCAAACTTGTCCAATAAAGAAACTGAAACCAAATTCCGTCTAAAAGACGGTACAATAAAAGTATCTACTAAATCCAAATAATAACCAGTTTTTAATAACAACCTAAAATGCCCTATTGCCTCTACTTCTACCGAGTTGCCATCGCCCACAAAGATGTGTCTTTCAGCATCACTTGGCTTTCGGCAGCTCAGGCAACCCTGCATAGAAACACTGATGTGAGCAGTAGCACCAGAATCTAACCACCACGTGTTTCCAGGTACTGAAGCTAAATTTACCTCAGAACAGACCAAAGTAAGAAATGTACCTTTCTTGGCTCGCCAAGCGTGATATTTGGTATAGTCCTTCTTCACATGTCCAGGTTTGTTGCAAAAGAAATAACCCTCATTTGTTTGCTGTTGTTTCTTTTGGGCTGGACCCTCATTTATTTGTTGTTGTTTCTTTTGGGCTGGACCCTTAGCAGCGTCATTATTCATCCTCTTTTTGCCCTTATCCTTAGAGGTGCTAGCCAAATGAGCACTTTCTGTCCTGTCTTGCTTCAATCTCTCTTCCTCTTGCACACAGTAAGAAATGAGCTCATTAAGAGTCCATTTCTCCCTTTGACAGTTATAACTGACCTTAAATTGACTGTATTGTGCAGGAAGTGATATTAACACCAAATGCACGAGCAAATCGTCAGACAGCTCGAGCTTCAGTGCCTTAAGTTTGGAAGCAATATGAGACATATCCATAATGTACTCCCGTATGTTCCTCTTGCCATTGTACTTCATAGAAATCAAGCTTTGCAAAAGCGTGCTTGATTCTGCCTTATCGTTTTTCACAAAACGCTTTTCAATTTCGGCTAGGAATTCTTTGGCTGTGGTTAACTTGTCAGATACCACACCCCTAAAAGCCTCCGGAATGCCGCGATTGATGATCATAAGATTCATGCGATTTGAGCGATCCCACTTCTCAAAGTTCTTTTTGTCATCAGGAGAACTTGTATCCGTAAGAGAAGCGGGTTGCTCAATCCGTAGTGCAAGGTCTAGATCCATGCAGCCGAAAACAATTTCTATGTTTTCTTTCCAATCCTTAAAGTTAGTCCCATTAAGCACAGGTATTGAGTTGATATTAGCATATAAGGTAGAAACACTAGCTGTGAAGAGAACAAAAAACAAACAGACAAACATGCTCATATTAATAACCAAATACAATAATCAATAGATTCAAATAATGGTAAGTCTCATCTCAAGATACCTAGCACAACATTAATATCAAGTCTTTGGACAGTAATATTAATTGTAAATGGTACCCTTGTTGTAGTGATCGAACATTGATAATAATTTATGTCAAATAATAAATCTATCTTTGGATCGACTTATTATTCACATGTATAACCTTATAATTGTCACATGTTTACCACCACAGGTGTGTAAGCAATTCGGCCAAGTATTAACCTTCCTTTGGGCCGACTAAGACCCGCATGAACTTACAAACACACAAACATCCATTATTCCTCATGAACAATCGATACAAGAGGGGTCACTTTGGTGACATCTTGTTTCAATAAGCCCATTTAGAATAATAGACTATTTTATTTAACCATAAAAGATATACCATAAAATATTTGAATTTGAGTTGAAGAAAACCCTAGTTTTTGTTGTTACGCCGCCTAAAAAAAAGAAACTCATGCCGCAAACGACAATAAAATAAAAATAAATAAAACGACGAGCGGCAGCGCAAAACCCATCGATCAAACATAAATTTCATCTCTAGAATCCATATGTCAGTAACATATATTAAACAATATATCATATAACAGTGTATAAACAACACATCAGACATACTTTTATGTCGCACGCGATTTTCCGGGCCGAATATAGAACTATTCTGTCTTGCGCTTGATCACGCTGGAACATGATTGATGATAAATAAAAAATACTAGATCCATAGAAAGAAAAAAAATAAAACAAAAGCAAGCTAGCGCACATCCGAGGCAACATCATGTCAACAACATGAGTTGATGCAAAAGAAACAACTGAGTGATTGTTTGATCCATTAAAAACAAAACAACAACAGAAAGTTGCAAAAGAAACATCCGGATGCTTTATCCATTGACTTATACAATCGCACATGTCCCTAGATCCATATTTATGCACATGTCACGAGATCCATATTGATGCAATAAAAAATAATAATGCTCATGGCGTGCCAGATGGATTGATGATGATCCATTGATCAATTAAAAACAATTTTAAGGCAATGGACGCGCAAATCAACAGAAAACTTGGGGATATATTACGCACGCAAAACTTAATCCAAAGAACAGAAGATCAACAGATTGCATTATATCTTGATCAGAAAGAAAACACTGGATGCCCAATGGCTTAACATGGAGATGCTCTGATACCACTTGTTAGAAACAAGAATCTAGAAAACCTTATTGTCAACCAAGATCCTCAATGTCAAATCATCGGGAGATGTAAAGCGGAAACATATCTTGATCCATAGTGAAAGTTGTTTACAGGTTGTTGATCTTCCAATCCAATATGGCTACTCAGAGAAACCTTCTTTCTGATGATGGGATGTCAGAGAGAATATTAACTTACCATATGAATTGGGGACCATAACCCTAATATATAATAATGAGATTATCATAAGTTTTGCTATTTCTAATTTGGCCCCTCATCAAATTAGAAATTGCATTCTGGTATCTACACATTAATCCCATAACAATTATACCATTAAGCCTTAAAACTTTAAGTCTTAATTAGATCACTTCAATTAGGCTTAACCAAAAATAACATAACACATTTAATGGTTACATGTGTGGCCCCACATGATGGAATTTTCCAACATAGACATGATATTCCACGTAATGCATCTGATGAGAAAACCTTGAAACACTTGAGGTGCCATTTCCTTTCCCAATCACCAATCTTCAATCTCCACCCTCAGATCACAAACTTGAAATTCTAATACATGGGTTTTCTGTAGAGGATCATGTTAGCCAAAAACAACCATTGAGAATATGCATACATGCATGGAACCTAATAAAACACAATCATAACTCTGAATCAAAATTGCAATCAACCATTCATCAAAGAACATTGAAAATAGGAATTAGGCTCGATCATTGTAGAATTTGGCAATATTAGATATTAAAAAAATATTGGCAAATATTAGATATTAAAAAAATTGGCAAAAGGGTAAAAAGTCCCAATCGGCAATTTGAAAACAGAAAAGCGACAGTAATAGATGAAAAAAAGAAGGGGGTGAGAAAAAAGTCCAAAAACTTTCCTTCTCCAATTCAAATCCTTAGATCTTCAACTTATGTCTATTTGGTACCCCTTGAAAGAGTAAAAACTCAAGAGGATTTTACCGGAAAAAACACTTAATCCGGTCATATTACGCAATCAAACATTTTAGCAAGTGTAGCACCAATTAGAGCAATTGGGTGTGATTTTCAATTTTTTTTACCAAAAGAGCACATCGTCGGCGCCGACCTTATTCTGTTTTTGGAAAAAAATTCTAAGTGCGGTCGGTGATGACCTTAGCTTTGTAAAATAAGGTCATCACCGACGCAAAAATCTCTTATTTTTACAAATAAGTTGTAACTTTTTCATGCTTTTCAAGCTACAGCGTCGGTGATGACCTTGGCTTCGTAGAATAAGGTCATCACCGATGCAGAAATCCCTTATTTGTACACAATAGTTGTAATTTTTTCATGCTTTCTCAAGTGTATTTACTACTACAGCGTCGGTGATGACCTTATTTTAAGAGGAAAAAAAATGAATTTTGGGACTGAGATTTTCATCAAAATACAACTATGTGCTTCCAATCACGGTGGACAACATTCAAGTACAAACAAACGCATTCAAATGACATTCAATCAACATCCCATATACAATTACATCCTATAAGGTCAACATCAACAAGTATTACAGAGACTCCAATTCAAGACCTTCCAATTCAAATTACAGAGAACTCGACTCAAATAGGGACCTGAATTCAAGACAACCCAATTCAAATTACAGAGACTCCAATTCGAATTACAGGGAATCTGATCCACACAGAGACCATTCAAATTACAGAGAATTTTATTCATTTTGTTTACACAGATTTTGAAATTAGACCAATCCTTATTAATTGAGAGGCCACGAAAAAGCTGCTTTTTTTTCCTTGTTTTAGGTGACACGCTAATTTCATTAAAAGATCAAGAAAATCTTACACCACCAAACATACAAGTGAACAACCAAAATACTGAAGGGTAGCTGCAAGAGCATTGTGCCATATGCAACAAACAACAGAACTACTAAATCGTCCCATTGAAAAGAGACTTGAAACACCAAGAAAGTGCCTTAAATCTAAAAAATAAAAATAAAAAAAAATAATCCAAGGGTTGTTGGAGGTGGAGGATTCGCGCCAGCACCCAGTTGCAGAGTTCGAACAGAAGAAGAAGACCACAGGTCAGGTGCGGCAGTGCACAATCATTTCTTCGGGCGGTTCATCTCCGGGTGGACCACAGACATCAGAAGATGGGGTATAGATGGAGTACTAAGAAAATCAAAAAATATGATCTGAGGCGCTTGTTCCCTCCATTACAGTTCAGCCACGCCAGCTCTATTCTATTCGCCACAAATGCCTGCACGCTATAATACCCCTTGGCCTTCAACCACGGCAACTCGCACCACGACGAATCCAAGCCACCGTCATCCCCTCTTAGAAACCCCCCATCTGAGACCTCATCCATAATCGAGACAAACCGATCAACATCGGTGACCAGATCATCCGAGACGGTGATGCAATCTAGCGAGTCGAGGGAGAGGGAGGGGGAGGGGGAGGGGGAGGGAGAGCATGCGGCGGGCATGGGCTCTCCTTCTTTGGAGGCAAAGATGCGGATGGAGGAGGAGATGGCGAGTGGGGAGGCGTTGGAGACGGTGGAACGGGAGAGGAGGCCGCGGGAGCGGCGGAAGCAGAGGGATGGGAGGGAGGGGTGGGCAGGGGATGGGAGATCGGGGAGGAGGATGAAGAAGCCGTGGCCGTGGGGGAGGAGGTGGCGCTACATCTGGAGGAGGATCTGGAGGAAATCGAGGTCGACGACGGTGAGGAAGGACTGGCGGTGGGGGACGGAGAGGGAGGAGAACCAGCGGAGGATGAGGTTTCTGCTAGGGTTAGATGGAGATGGAGAGGAAGAAGAGCATGGGATGGAGGAGTGGTAGAGAGCGATGTGTGCAGTGAGAGTGTCCATCAGCTGCTGATGATTGGAGAAGGAATCCATTTTGCGTTTGGGTTTAGCTTTAGGTTTGGGTGGTTTTTCTCGTCTCTCTCTCTCTCTCGTCTTCTTCTTCTGTTTCGTTTCTCTTCTACTTCTTTTCTTCTTCCTTTCTTCATTGTCTCGCCTTTATTCTGTTTTTGGGGAAAAGGTAGGCTGGTGTGTAGAGGCCGACAGTGGATCCGGATGAGGCGGAGAAGTACATTCAGATGAAGGAGCAACAGCAACGGGGGTTGCAGAAACTGAAGGGGGGTGGGGAAGGGAAAGGTGAGGGCTTTGGTTATAAGGGAACATTTTATGTTGGTTTTTGGATTTTTAGACATGGTTCCGGACAGGGTCATCGCCGACCTTATTTAGTGTAAATAAGGTCGGTGCCGACCTTATTCAAGTATAAATAAGGTCGGCGCTGACGATGTGCTCTTTTGGTAAAAAAAATTGAAAATCGGGTTCAATTGCTCTAATTGGTGCTACACTTGCTAAAATGTTTGATTGCGTAACATGACCGGATTAAGTATTTTATCCCGTAAAATTCTCAAAACTCAAATCCTTGAAAGAGTAAAATTCAAGGCTATTAGAACCGAAATATAAAAGTCCAGAGGCAAAGATACATGCTCTGCAGATTATTATTTCCAACTGCGCCAAAACATAAAAGAGAAATTTAACCCTAGCAGTTAGGAACGTCTTAGGATTTGAAGTGCAGCACTTTCCTCAAATTGAGGTTTCCAAGGAGATGCCAAACTTAAGAAGGGCAACCTTGGTGGTGAAGACATCCGACTGAAGAACCACATGAAATGATTAAAAATGATCAGGTTAGGGATTTTGAGATTGGGGCTTAAGAGAGGATTTGGTAAACAGAAAGAGGATGAGAGAGAGGGTCGGCTGACAGGGAGATAAAGAATGATACAGAGTGTAAGAGAAAGACAGAGAGAGATTTACATGATCTATAGGAGGATGAAGGTCGAGAGAAGAACCTTCGTAGGAGAGAAACCAAAAGCGAGGGAGAGAGGGGAAAACAGAATGGCGGAAGACTCTCTCCATGTAGATTGCTTTCTTCATTTCAATTTTCTCTTCTTCTCTCGTCTTTTCGAGGTTCTGGGAAGTGCAAAGATATTTTTCTCTTCTTCTCTGGAAGTGCAAACATGCAGAGGGGTTTTGTGAATGGGGGAGATTTTGTATGTGAAAGTCTTTCTTTTGGAAAATGGGTAAGTGATCAGTACGTGAATGAGTATTTTTAGAAGTACTTGAAGAGCTGTCGAACGGTAGGGAAGAGTTACGCTCACTTTGGCATGGTGGGAAACGTTTCAGAACATGCCATGTTTGGTATCTCGTCCTTTTTCTTCTTCTTCTTCTTCTACTTCTTCTTCTACTTCTTCTTCTTATAGTTTTTGATAGTCCAGTAAAAATAGAGTAATAGAAAGAAGATGCCAAAGCGGCCCACCTTTTTAGCGGCCCACCTTTTTAGCATTTGAATTTTAAAGAATTTGTCTGTAAATGTCTAAAATGGACAGAGGCAAAAATGTTGTGCTAAACTCTCTTATTTTTATAACCTCTGTCCGCTTTAGAAATTTAGACAAGTAGAGGCTGAAAATAAAGGTGCTAAACCCCAAAATCAATAATTTCCTGCGGTAAAAATCAAGTTGAAATCAGAAAATGGATATACGAAGAGTTTTTTTAGAAGTACTTAAAGAGTTGTGGCACGATGGGGAAGAGTTACGCTCACATACGCAGGGTGGAAAATGTTTTAGAAGATTAAGTACACCCCCAAGTCAGTAATTTCCTACAGTCAAAATCAAATTGAAATCAAGAGGCAGAATTCCCAATTGGATTCAGTTCGCTTCATATACATAATATATAATAGGTCCGAGGATATTTTCATAATTTCTCACTAAGAGAGTTAGGAACTGTAGTCATTATAATGATCATATTTAAGATTTTTTTTTCCGCTACTGGTTAGGAGCGATACTTCTAGCTTGAGAACCAAGGGACCAATCCCTACGTGTGACACTAAGGTGACAATATTGCTCGACCATCATTGTGTTGGCAACAAAATAATCGTAATTATGTTACCTCTTCTTGCGATCAAGCAAACTGAACTTTAATATATTCTAGATATCATATACTAACTAGTAAAGCTTTACAAGGTAAGAAGTTTTACAAAATTAAACCCCAAAGGCAAAGACTGACATGCTTCTTTTTTTATTAATTGAATGTAGAACTCAACCAATTTTGAATAGGGTTGCAAATGGGTATCCAATTATTAAAGTGTCCTAAGTCTAGGGTTTGAATGAAACAGGTATGAAACCTACATTTTGATCCAGGAGAATTTAAACCTGGGTCCAAATCTAAGCATATAGAATTAGGAACATTGACACCCAGATTTAGATCCTTGTATGTTCCAACATGAGGATCCCATTGCAGGATGATTACATCCGCATAAAAAAATATAACTTTTAGGAGGTGTATGGAAATGAGATATTTTAAGAGATTTTGCTATATTATCTACTGGATTAGAATGTAATTTATTCACTTAAAAATGAGGTGTTTGGATAACTTATAAAGTATCTTACAATATCTCACTTTCTTCCAAAAATCTTCATATTACATTATTCAAGGATATGTTGTATAAAATAATCTTTTAAAAAATCTTTTCTAAATACGAATGGAGAGTTTTAGTAAAAAACCATTGGAAAGTTCATGAGCAACCATTAATTATAATGGCCCACAATAAGTTCTAACATTTATGAGTCCCACTATTAGATTGGCCCTACAGTGCTTACAAATTTAATGTGGGCTCCTATATCCATATCACGACTACATAGCCCTTGTTAACTATCAATATTAGGTGGGTCCTATAAATGTCACGCTCGAGTCTTTCATTGTGATTACCAACATTAGGTGGGTCCCATACTACCAAAATTATCCGGATCCCATGATTACCAAGATTGAATTGTGTGATTGTTATTATCATTTTGCCATCATTAAATGGGTTGCACGATTTGATAATGCTCCTAGTGTTAATATGACTACCAACATCAAATGGGCCCCACAAAGATTTCTCAAAAAAAAAAAAAAAAAAAGCTAGATAGGGCCATTTGTGATAATCATCATTCGATGTATTATAGTATAGTTACCAACGCTTGGATAAAATAACATTGCTGGGATCTCCTCATTTAAATTTAATCTTATATATATTTTACAATAGATGGGTCCTACCATGATTTTTAACACTTGTGATTACTAATTAGTGGGTCCCGTGTTGGGTTAATTGATTATATTCTCTCAATTTCTTATTTGGTACATCATCTTGTGACTTTTTTTATAAATTGTCAAACACTTTAAAGGTATATTAAAATCTGAACACCATAAGTGAGACAATATAATAATATGATACTATTTTATTCTATGATAATGAAATCTTACAATATTTAAACTTATTGATATTATATTATACACTTATCCAAATACCCAATTAGTCATATATTGATATTTGAGGATCTATTTAGCTTCAATAATGTAGCATTTAATAGCCTTACTTGTATATTTGGAAAATATATTTTTAAACCCCTTTATCTAATTATACTAATTATTTCCATATCTTATTTTGGATCTAGATCTTTTATTTTCAGTTGATACTAGATTTGGATTGTAATAGATAAGTATCATGCTGGATCTGGTATAGGTCCAAATCTATAAAGATGGATCCGGGTCCAAATCCACCATGGTTCCCACCATGCGGAAGAGCCGTTGTGTCAGTGTCATGAGCATTAACGAGAAAAAGTTGCTGCTGCATCTAAATATTTTTATAAAAATTTCATTTGTCCTGCGAGCCTTTGTTCATCATAGGAAGGTCCAGGTGCAAGTTAGGGTTATCAAAGGATTGGGCCTGATGGACCTTGCTTTCATCAGGGCAGGCCATTCAAAACTCTGTTTCTCCCGTCCCAAAAAAATTGACAGCCCTATCAATCTATCAATGGAGCCCATCGCTTGACTCTCCAGTATCCTTGATATCATTACAGGTGGGGCCTGCAATAAGTGAGGGGTATTATGGGCTTCACATACCCGATTGCCGGATGGATATGACAAAAGAAATTGGGCATATATAACCCACCCTGGATCCTGCCCAAACTCCAATGTGTTTACATCATATGGCCCAATTAATTGAAGAAACCAATCCAATCTAGCTCAAACAAACAGCAAATGGACCGACCTTGACCCCACCTAAAACCAGGCCCTTTACATCCCAAAAACAAGTGATCCGTGGTCTGTATCGGACTAGGTCGCACCTAATCGTGGATTTGGATAGCCGAACAACTTGCTGCAATTAAGGGTTAAAACCCTTCAACTGGGAGCCAAAATAATAGATTGCTAAGGAGAAATCAGCTATCCATAAGAAAAGTGCAGCAATTGAGGTTGCTGATTCTGACCTTATTAGATATCTTTAGGTCAGCCTCTCTCTCTCTGCTGATTCAGAGGTTTTCATTATGATGTTTGTTTAACTAGATCAGTGCTTTTTGGGGAGAAGCATTTTTAACTCTCTCTTTTCTTGCAATGGCCCTGCATAGAGATAGATTTCTATTTGTTGAAATTCAATAATGTATGCTTTTTATTTAGTTTTTCTTTTTTAATTATTATCCTTCTCTTTCTGTTTTGTTAGGTTCAGATCTCATGAAGAAGATTATGGTATTACACTCATAAACCCTAACTTTTTTATTATTGAGAGCTGTGGTGTGTTAGTGGTAGAAGGAATTTGTTATAGCAGTCCCTCCGCTGGCTTGTAGTAAGCAGTCGGCTGGGTGTTAGGAGTGGAAGAGAATGTAGAGACAACATAACGGTTTTTGTTTGGTGAATAGTGGGAATAAATAGGGCTTGTTTTTTTTTGCTGGAATTCCAGGAATTCATGTCTGGAATTTCTGAATTCTGAGATATAATGGAATTCTTGGATGCTCCCTTGAGCTTGAACATTCAGAAATTCCACCAAAAATCAAAAGAGTTGGAATTCCTGGATTTCCAGTGGTCATTTGAGACCTTTCATGTATTGGAATTCAGGAATCATAAAGAAGAAATATGACATTGGAAAATGCCAGGGGACAAGATGTCACATCAAGTCCAAAATTCCCCATCATAGTGAATTCTTGTCAGAAATTCCACAAAAGAAATATGCCCTTATTGTAGTTGAGATCAGATCCTTACCTAGCTAGTTCTCATTGGGAGGTCTTGGGTTAAAATCCCGCGTCATCTCTCTTTACATATGTGAGCTATGTGTGAGCTTTGTTTATTCTCCTAGCATGTGTGTGTGAGTTGTGCCTTTCTCTCCTCTCATGTCTGAGTTGTGTCATATGAGTCTCACCAGGTCCCAGCCCCTTCATTGGGTTACCCCAAAAAAATATATTATTGTAGTCTTTACACGCTTCCATTCCAAACTTATTTTGTTTTTAGGAAACTTTTTTCTTAATACGATTCAACCTTAGTTAACTCATTGCAAATTACAAAAAACATCCAAACTGCTCTGTTTATTATATTTTAATATATCATGATTTAATATAATTAATTAATTATTAGAAAGTCCTGATCATGGGACTACGCCCTATGCATTCATTGGGCAATTGGAGTGCCTATCATAACACTAAAATAGCAAAATGTGCCCGTGTTTATGATATTAGTTTTTTATAAAAGAATATTAATAATTTGGAAAAAATAAAAATAACTATACTTTCTATATGAATTATATTGCAGTTGTTAAAATCAAAATCAAACAACAATATATAAACACATATAAAACGAATGGCATATAACATTCAATTTGGAGCAAATTTGAAACAGCTTCCATAGTGAGGTCGCCCATTAACTTTAGCACCATACAGTGGTGAAGTGGCAATACAGCAAGATGGTATTTAAATTTGAATGGTAATGATATTGCTGATGAATGGTGCATGGTACATGGTACATGACAATTATGCCATTTTTAAGCACGGACAAATATTAGATAAATACCTCGAAAAATCACGTCTTGAATACGTTACTCATGAGAACCAATATTATGCATAAACATACAATTGATTGGAAATTGTCAAGTTTCAATTAAAAAAATGGAAACTGTAAAACAGTGCAAATTACGGAAAATAAACTATAGTGAGATTAATTTTATATATCAAATATGTAAGCCGGCCCAAATAATAACATGCATTTACCAAAAAAAAATAAAAAATTATTAACTATACTTTGGACCCCATTGCTGTCTTCACCATCGTTGAGAAAAGCATGCAACTCAAGGTTTTGCCTTAATTGTGATAAAATATGATATGCATAATCATGCAACTACAAAAGCATAATCAAATGATAATCAGTTATTTAAATAAATTAAAAACCATTCAAAAATAAACACCCGAATTAAGATGGAGTTCATAGTTGATAGAGGTCACATTCTTAAGAAGAATATAACCAAAATTTCTGCAAAACAATAAATGCTTCTTGTATAATCTTATTATGATGAAAAATAGAAGTGGAAGAAGAAAATCAAAACCATTAGAAAGATTGAGATTCATAAAAAAAAAAAGAAAAAAGAATCTAACAAACAGTGAGAGGATGATGGAAGGATGAAGTCACCCAATGCAGCAAGGAGATGTATTCTATCCCTAGATTCAATCTTGAGCTGATACCAAAAAATAAAAAATAAAAACAGGCTTGAGCTTTATAGAACAAGCTATACCTTCATGGTATAATGGATAGGGCCGGGGCTTATACCCATTCCAAATTAGCACTACTTTAAGCGGCAGACTATACCCATTTGAAAACAATAAAATTTAGAAAATTAGAAGTAGACATAAATTCAAGACTTTTTTTTCACTTCCATGCGTCTTGAGTGAGTCTTGACCATTTCAAAATCCTTTTATGCCTCCAACTTGAATCCCATCCGAATCTCAGTAGGAGAATCAAGTTCTCCATCAAATCAAACCCAACGAAAAGAATCTAAGATCACGAGTCTTTGCAATTTCTACAAAAAGTAGAAAAATAGTAGTAAACCAAATGGATATGGAAAAACTGATAGAAAAATATTAAAAAAAAAAAAAAAACATCTACTTCTTAAAACTATACTATAAACAGAAAATTTATCATAAATTAAAAAGAATATTTAAAAATAAAATAAAGAGAAGTAAAATAAAAGAAAAGCATACCCTATCAAGATCCCCGTCGTAATGGATGGGTGAATTGAAAAAAAAAATACTATAATGATCTTATGATCAGGACTATCACAGATGTCTGCAACATACAATTGGTATGCATGATGCCATTGTAACATAATTCAAGATGAAAAAGAAGTCATGAAGACTCCAACATAGAGTTGGTATAACTAAGGAACTTCTTGGATGAAAAGAGAAAAAAAACGAGCAGACCTCCAAAAGTTGAGGCAAGTCTTGGATTGCTAAATGCGGTCACACATATCAAACATAGGAATCATCGATACCGAG
Source organism: Litsea cubeba (assembly GCA_012931725.1). Lineage (NCBI taxonomy): Eukaryota > Viridiplantae > Streptophyta > Magnoliopsida > Laurales > Lauraceae > Litsea > Litsea cubeba. The sequence continues at coordinate 134,407,696 of CM022947.1, forward strand.
ATAATTTAAAATAATGAAAAAGGATAAAGAATACAAAAATAAAAATTATAACGAGTTGATTTGAAATTAGGGGGATTCGGTTGCAGGTCCCTATACCTTAGCAGTTAAGGGGCAAATTAGTCATAGAAATTGGAATTGGCCTAATGAAGGACTTTGTGGCTGTAATATTTCCAACCGCAAGGGACTAGAGGCATTAGTGCAAAATAACTTGGATTGCGCTTTTATTTTATGAGATTGTAGGGACTTCTCGCTAATTGTTCCAAAAAAAAAAAAAAAGTTCTCTAGGCTGAGTGACCAAATTGTAAATAGAGGACCTCAATAGTTTAGGTCGACTGACCATATTGAGAGCCTCTTGATAGATGGCTTGTTAATACGCATTTATGTTGAAACCTTTCTTATCTAACCATCATGGCTTGTTAATACGCATTTATGACAAGTGGGAAGAGGTGGCGTACCCAGGGTTCGAACCCAGGCTGCTAGATGAGAAGGCTGCTAGATGAGAAGGCTGCTAGATGAGAACTACCGCCACGGTAAGTGGCCATTCTCGATACGCATTTATGTTGAAACACTTCTTATTGCGATCGCCCGGTCATCCAAACAAACCAAAATAGAATCCCTGGTGAACCCTTTCACAGCAATGAAACTAGTGCATTCATTTTAAAGATCAAGTTGTGCTTTAAATATGCAGTTCATTGCAGTTAGTATACCAGCACCCCTGCCTGCCTTCACGTCAAGCTAAAGGCTGGTCATCTCCTTACTTTTGGTACTTCCCAATCATTTTATCCAATATTGCAAATATCCTTCTTAGGCCTTCATTCTCTCTAGAATATATTGAGAAATTTTCATATATTGGCCTTTTCTTATGATATTTTAGGAAAGATTCTGCAACCAATCAAATAATTATAAAATAGAAATAGGTTTAAAAAATGTAGACATAAGGTAACAAGTGGTTTAAAAATACAAATTAAAAGGAAAAACGTATATATGAACATTATTGATTATAGGGGAATTTACGGGAAAAAACCCCATGGTTGGCCGCACACATATGAGGACCTAGTACCTATTTGCAAACGGATAAGGTCCTCAAGTTACTTTTCTGATATTTTTTGTTATTTTGCAATATTACAGTCGATATCGACCATGTAATAGTCGAGACCATTATCCAAAATTGCTTTATATCTCGCCCCGGGCCCGCTTTTCTTTATCGTGCCTTTTTCGTTCTCTGTGATTGTTCTATAGCGATTCTCCCTTTTACAAGTCCCATAATATTACTCCATCACAGTGGTGGTTGGACAGTTGGACTTGGACTCCATCAATAACCCAAATCAGATCTTTCAACGCCAGATCGAATCAGGCTAATCTGGAGAACCCATTTTTACCTGAATGGAGTCTAGTTTGGTGAACAAGTCTGAGGCTTTATGTGAGACGCCATCTAGGGCGTGATGGTCTTTGTCAATGTTGAGGTCAACGTCCACCCTCGCTCCTGAGCGGTCATAATTGTGGTCGAGCCCTCGCCTTCACCATAAACTATTGTTGTGTTGTTTTCTATCACCAATTAATTTTGGGATAAGTGGTAGCTCAATGGAGTGTAAGATCCTACAAGTGGTATCAGAGCCTGGTAGGTCAGGTGTTCAAGTCACGGGACACGCGTTTTGCGAGTTCGCAGCAGGAGTCGCGGCGGGTGTGCCGTTGACGGAGGGATTGTTGAGGTTAACGTCCACCCTCGCTCCTGAGTGGTTATAATTGTGGTCGAGCCCTCATCCTCACCATAAAATTATTGTTGTGCCGTTTTCTATCATCAATTGATTTTGGGATAAGTGGTAGCTCAATGGGGTGTAAGATCTTACAGTCTAGGAGGGAGGATTTGAGGGAGGCGAATTGGATTTGATTGTGGCGAGGTCTTTCAAATTGCGGAGAGTCTGCGATCGGCGAAAGAGGAAGGCACGGAAGTGGGTTTGTATTGTCCGGGCGGCAAGGTGGCGGAGAGAGGGAAAAGGAGGAGGAAAAGGACGAGGGGTTTGTGAAGGAGGAGAGGAGAGGTGGTGGAGAGAGGATTCAAGTGCAGAAGACATGACTGAGGAGGGATTGAAGGAGGAGAAGGGTTTGGTTTCGGGATTGGGCTTGGGTTTGTTGGTGGTGCTGATGTTGGTACTTGGATTGAAAGTTAGGGGGTGGAGAATGGAGGAGAGGGGAAGCAATGATTTGAAGAAGATATAGATGGTGAGGTAGAGAGAAGAGATGGGAGGTAGCACAGCAACTGCATCTGCAGCAACATGTTGGGTGATGGGGGTTATGAGGGTGGAGGTAGGATGCCATGAGAGAGAGAGTGCTATGAGGGTTGATGCCCGTTGAGTTGATGGTGGAATAGAAAGCCAATGAAAAAGAAAGTTGGTGATGTAAAATTAAAAGATTATGAGGAGAGTTGTATCTCAACATGAGTCATTGAGTCGGGACTCGGGAGCTATGTCTTTCTTGTTTATTTGTAAGGTAACACGTTATAGCTATTGCATATCATAAAAGAGAATCTGAATCCCCTGTTTGGTCAAAATAGGGTTTCAGGGGGTGACACATGAGCTTGTTGAGTTTAAAAACTGGTGTTGTCTTTCCGTCTTTTAAGTACAAAACAAATGTGTCACCCCGTGATTGGTCCAAACAGGGGATCCGGATCCCATAAAAGAAGGTTTTCAATTTCATGACCTTTACTACTCCCTTCTCGATTTTGAATTCTAGTGTGCTCGAATCAATCTTTTAAGATTTTAACTGAAAAGGCATATAACCCGAAGGCTGAAGGGAAGGGAGTTGCGAAAAACGAATTGCGCCATTGGGAGTAGTAAAATAAATGAAGACGAATGGAGTAGTAAAATGAAAGGAATAAAATGGCCATGGGCCGTGAAGGGAAAGAGTAAAAAATGCGCCGTTGGGAGAAGACTAAGAAACATAGCTCGTTCTCTTTTTAGTAGAATAACAGACCGACATCTTTGCCGATATCGACATCTTTTTATGATCGATATCGACCAACCTGTCTGTCAGAAACCACCTTAATTGAAACCGTCATTTTTTATAATACATGTTTTTATGATCGATATCAACCATCACCACTTAGATGCGATGTCGATGTCGAGCATATCGCAAAACGACAAAGAAGGCGGAAAAACAATTAGAGGACCTTCTTCGTTTGCAAAACTTTATTAGGTCCGTACCAGTGTAGAGGCCACTTATGGGGATTTTTCCCATAAATTTCCCTTGATTATATCATGAAAATATTACATTTAGTTATTTTTGGGAATATTTTGAAAATATCACAGTTTTAGTTATTAAGTTTTTATCAGTATCATGGCATTTTAATAAGGTGGACGATAATCCGGACAGTGATTCTTTTCAATTGGAGACTAAGGCCATTAAAGCGAATGGTGAGAACCAAATCAATCTAATACGATTCGACTCATGTAGTTCAAGGACGAGCACTTTTACGATCAATTCCAAATCCTCACATGCCCACCTCCTAGAAATTGGTTTTGATCTGCTTCGACTCTGTATGACCATTGGACCGTATCATGTTAAAAACGAAGTCGTAAAACTTTATAAAGCCCTAGAATCAAGGATTGGGATCCCATTTATATAGATCACAACTGCCCATTTGTGATCAACTTAAATCCTCACACCATCTACCTTCATATAGCAGTGGGGTAGTTGGCTTCTTTCCAATGCCTGGGCTCTCTCGTCATCCCCGCCCCTTATATTGAGGGATGATTTTCACTTACAGCATATTGATATGCAGTTGAGCTTATGGGTTTCACTTTTTTCATTTTAGGTCCCACTTAAACACATGCAAATTCAGAAATGGAAAGGTCTCATCATTCAAGCGCGTATATGGAAAAGGAAAAAAAAAGAAAAAAAGAAAAACCCACTCTTGATTTATAGAGTCATAGTCTTTGGAATTTTCACCCACCTCTTAGCATATTTATATGTGGTCAGCTTATAAGTCCCTTTGGTGCATGCCAATTGCGATCGGCCAAAGAGACGAAAAGCTATCATCATGGATAAATCTGACACAAGAAAAGGTCATTTCTAAAGGTTAGATGAGTGTCAAGTAAGCTATGGTGTCAGGTCATGTTGATTTGAGAGGGGTTTCACACTGATGAAAGGTGGGCCCAATAGAGCTGAATTTTAGCTGTCAATATAGTCTAACCATATGCAAGGGAGAACATTAGGGCCCAATAGAGTTGAATGCTAACGTCCCTCTTCGAGTCACCTATGCAAGGGAGAACATTAGACCGTGTTTGGCACTTTACTAGTTAAAGTGAATTTAAATAAAAACTGATAAGGGGTCACATCAAAAATACACAATTTCAATATTTTCTCTTGATTTAAAAAAAAAAAAGTAAAAAAAACAACATCCTTTCTTCACTAGGAGACAAAAAAAAAAACTCTACTTTTCTATATAAAAAATTAAAAAATTCCATACTAAATAACTAAAAATAAAACACCATCATAACACCTTATATTTTATTCTCTCTTAATTTGATAATTCACTTCACCATACTTCAATTAACCACACATCCAAACAAACATGCCCCGAGTTCATCTTCATCTTTGAGAGTTGATATTGATAAACTTGAGAATTTTCTTTTCTGATAGCTCTAGTCTTCCTCTGCTTTGGGAAAGAGGAGAGAGTAACGGACTCGAGAAGGGGTCTCGAGCAGCAGCCGTCGAGACGTACGGCTCATGCGCGCAGACAGGTGCGATTCGATGTTCAGTAGAGAGGTGCTGCCTTCGTTGCTCGAGGAGACAACGATGTGTGCGCAAACAGCAACCGTCGAGATCGCTGCAATCCCTCGAGTTGTTTTCTGTTTGATTTGATTCTCGCATATTTGGTTTTCGATCTTGAGAAGAACAGGGCATGTGGACTAGCTTTTTTTTTTTTTTTTTATAAAACTAGCAGTTGCAGATTACAATGATCTGTAAATGAAAACCCACCAAAACACCGGTTTCCGATTCAAGTGGAGAAATGGGTGTTGTTGATTTTCCGAGATCAAAGCCAAAACCCCCCGAATTGCCTCTTTTGATGCCTGTCATGATTGTCATTGTGAAGAACCCGGATAACCTATTTCACATGTAGTGTGGGATAATTCAGAAAATTATAGATGGGAAGGCTGGGGTTTTGTTTGTAGGTGGGATATCACGTTTAATCTCAGTGAGCTCGAGCAGAGGGAGAAGGGACCTCCAATGGTGAATCTTAAATCTGCATCCCTTGAGCCTTTGCTCGAAAAGTGAGTGGTTTCTGTTTGGATTTGTTGCATTTGCTTTCTGTTTGTAGAAGAAGAGTACGAAGATGGGTCTCACACTTGCAGTCTGGTAAAGCAACTTGGTAGAGTTATTTATACAGAAAGAAAACTAAAAAACACACTTGTAGGTGCAGAAAATAACGACCCACAATAACTGGGGAGCCTTAAAGAACTTATCCAACGAGGTGATGACTGGGTACCGTCCGAAAGCCTGAAAGAGAAGAGCAAACAGTCAGAGGACCCTGGCCTGGGCGGCGCAAGGCTCTCCGATGCCAAAGTCAGTGAGTGAACTGGAACAATGGAAGGAGAGGAAGAAGAGAGGCAGAGTAACGGCTCTGTGGGTTGAATTGTGCGTACCTTGCATGCGGTATGAGGCTCTATTTATAGAGGCTTGGGTCATATCTTTGGAGGATATCTTGGTGTGGGTCCCATGATTCGACTGGGAAATCATGATCAGCCCACAAAGTAATAAATGCGGTCAAATCCAGCCCACTCTGCATTTAATGCCAGTCGGATCAGCCCACATCGCATTAAATGCGCGTCTTGTTGGGCCAGATTGTGTTGGACGCCTTTGGCGGTAGGAGTACCATCGGATCTGCCCTCGGGCCTTGCCCTGATGTGGCCTCAGCCGCTGGATGCCGCCCTGTCAGTGATCTGGCGAAGATTGTGGACGGCTGGATGTCGCATCTGTCTCGCTAGCTCGCGCCCCTATTCCTCCACGTGCCTGATGACGTGGGGGATGAGGGGTGCGAGTGGAGGTTCTTTCTTGCTTCGTCTTTCGTCCCGGCTCCTTCAGCCGAGGTGGGGCTCTCAGCCGAGATGGGCACGTGGGGTAGCCGAGCTCGGCGCTGGCGTCCCAGAGCTGCTTGACTTCGGCCGGACCCCCTGTCTTGGTAGCCGGGGTGAATTTGGTGCCACGTGGATGGCACGTGGATGGCACGTGCGAATGCTTAGTCTCATCTGATGGCTGTGATTAGCGTAATCCTGTAGTTCTGGAAATCTCCCCACACAACAGTATTCACACAGAAATAGAGAACTGGGAGTCCTCATGGACTTGATTGATAGAATGAATTACCATTTCCCCCTCTTGATTGCCTCAAATAAAACCTTTTTTTTCACAAAGACGATGGACGACGGGCTGCACTCAATGTTCTAAAAGAAAAGGAACAATAATGGGTTTAGTATCTTTTTTCATGACGCCGGAAATATTATTTCCTTTTTCGTACAATGGTCACCTACACTGAATTTTTCAGTAAAATCCTCAACTATTAATCATGAAGTCCAAAGATCAAGTTTCGAGTTCATATGATCAGAGTGATATTTGGCAAATTCTATTCCACACAATGCCTTTGCATCCCATTGATAATGTGATATGCATGCATTTGAATAAGTTGCATAAATTAATTTTTTTAAAAATCAAACCAGGTTTTTGTATCTTCATCTCAATTCCCATCCTTTCTAGCAAAATCAGAGAAAGTACGCCCCATTGCAAAATCTTTAAGTAGGCCCAGTTGGCATAAGGCATGGGTTTGCTCCCCGTGTCATGTATTCGAAACCATTCCAAATTTACCCAATATACTTTTGTGTAGATTTTGCGTGCGCAATTTAAGTTGGATCAAAGATCTCAGAAATATCAATGTCATAAAAAATAAAAAATAAAAATAAAAATAAAAATAGCGGCACTTAACCCTTCATCAGGGTTTGAACTTTGAACAGTTTTCGACCCAATCAAACTTGGGACCGCTGGCCACGTGCTTTGTTTACCAAGAACGCCAGGGGAAGTCACGAGCTCATGCCAAAAAGCATGCACAAACAAAAAGAAAGACGAGGTCACTGATTTAACTTATCAAAATGAGATAGATGCAGCCATGCAGGCAACTTCGTATTATTACATGTAATTGAGAATATTATATAATTTGAGAACGAGAATTCATCATCAATGGCCAACATAGGAACTGTGTGGGGATATTTCCGAGCCACCAAAGACCACCAGCTCAGCGGGTCTTGGCCTCCCCCGGCAGCGCCACCTCTTTCCTTTCAGCGGGTCCTGGCCTCGGCATCCTCCAGCTCGGCCACATATCTCAGCTCAGCCAGCTCCGTCTCGGCCAGGTGCTCCCACCTCGGCCCGTGCTTCCTTCTCGGCAGACCCCACTTCGGCCAAGCACTCCACTTCGGTCAAGTGTTGCACCTCGACACCCGTGCCAGGTCGCCAACCAGGTCAATGTCGCTCCTGACCTTGGTCACGCACCTCAGATATAGCGCCAGAGAGCTAGCTAAGGCAGGGACTGGCAGCTGTCCTCCCATGGACACTCAAGCACGTTACAGGACGTACGACAAGACAAGGGCACCGCCCATTCCCCTGACAGAACGGCGTTCACAGCTCCCAAGGCATCAGGGTATGGTCCGATGGGACAGATGGATTGCAATAGGACTTCCCGTCAGAGCACAGAGCTCTCTCTCTCCAAAGTCAATGCTTTCTCCCTCTTCCTGTCGATATAAGGAGCAGTAGGCGCAGAGAGCAGAGGACCCCAGATCCAATAGAGAACACACAGAACCACACTGCTGGTATCATCTTCTTCCCCATTTTCCATCCTTAGTCCAGTTTCAGCACTGACTTAGGCATCAGAGGGCCTTAAGCTGCCAGCAGCCAGGGTCGTCTGACATCCTACTGTTATTCTTCCTCCCTTTCCAGGTTTCAGGCAGGCATCGGTTCTTCCTAAAGAGCTCTGGCTCCACCCTTCTTGTGAGTCATTTTTATGCACTTACAATTGGCGCCGTCTGTGGGGAGAGAAAAATAAGCCATCTTCCCAAACACCATAAGGGAAAGAACCATCAACAATGCCAACGCATCTGTCGTCGGTCCCCTGCCAGGGGAGGTCCGGGGCAAGGTCTGGTTCAGCGGGCATCCACAGGCCGAAATCCTAGTCAGGTTCATCCTCAACGGGTCGGACAGCACCTTCCCGGCGGGATAGCCTTCGACTGGGGTTTTCCAAGTAAAATGAACCCCAGCCAGATGAACCAATCATCAAATTGGCGACGACAACCCGCTTCTCGCAAAGATCAGGGCCCAAAACCTTACCATCCAAGCACAGTGTAAGGTCTGTGACCTTACTGGGTCAGTTGGGCCCAATAACCCGGGCCGTTGACCCGTTTAATTTGTTATTATTTTAATTAATTGTATTTTTAGATATTTAAGTGGGTTTAGATCATGAGCGAGTTTCTTTTAGCATTAGAATAGTATCTGCGAAGTTTCGTTTGATTCCGAGTTCGTTTGATCATAGCAGGGGGGTAGTTTGCAATTTAGGAAAAATTGAGTGTTTTTCCGAAATATTCCAAACGCCGTGATTTTTAGGTTCGTTGGAAAGATCTCGTCGTTCTGATGACTTTTGTCTCTTGATTTATCGCGATCCGGCGATTAGAAACCTTTCAAGTGATCCATTCTTTCACCGGACCCACTTAAAGGGCGATTCGGCCTTTTTTTCTCTTTCTCTTCTTCTTAAACGAAAGCCTAACCCTAATTCCACTTTTTCTCTGCAACGAACGAAAGAACAGCCTCCCATCTTTTCTTCCTCTTCCTTTCTCAAGCCAGATCTCAGCCCTAGAAGACCTCGTTTGGAGATCCGATCCGCTAGGATTCATCCTTGCGATCTTCTCTTGCTTCCGGTATCAAATTGGTAAGCATTCTCATACTTTTATCTTTTCATTCATTTTTCCTTCGGTTAGATTTAGGTCCAATCTTGATTCCTCCTCTTTCTTTCTTCTCCTTTGCGTTATAGGTTGTATTTGTTCGGTTTAGATTATTGATTTTGGGGTAGAAAAGCTTCTCCTCGAGTTTTCCCCAATTACTTCATCTTCTGACATTGAGGCAAGTAGATCTGCATTGCATTTTAAATATGTATGTTTGTTTCATTTGACTGGTTATGATTCCTGGTAGATTTCCCGTTAATTCCAAGCTTTTCTGATTATTAATGGAAATTACATGTTAGGTTAGGTTTTGGATAAATGTGATATTAGGTTGTTTAGAGTTTGTTTAATTTGATTAGATGGAATGGGATTGAATGGAATGGATGATGGGGAGAGCAGGAGGCTCTATTTGATGCAGGTTTTAGCCTTGGAAAGGTTTGGGAAATGGAGAAAATGAAATGGGAAAGAAAGAGTTCAGAAATGGCCTGAACCTGTACGAGTTCCGTACCGTCGGTTCACTCGTCGGTTCAGTGTCGGTCAACCGACAGCATGGTGTCGGTCAGCCGATCACCATCTCGGTCAGAAAACCCGAGGGCCTGTTTTACACCAATTTTGTACAGTCGGTCAGCTCTCGGTTCGAACGTCGGTCAGCCGACAGCTTGCCTTCGGTCAACCGACACTGTTCTCGGTTCCAAAACCAGAGAGAGCAGAAATTGGTTCTGTTCCATCGGTTAACCCTCGGTTCGTGTCGGTCAACCGAGACCACCACGTCGGTCAACCGACACCATCATGAGGGTCAGCCGAAAATGGCCATTTCACTTGTATTTTTCCAGATTAAGATTGAAACCTAGGATTGGGACTTAGATGATGGAAACCTCTAATTTACTATGACATGACTATAAATGGGATTGAAATCGAATTACATAGCTTGGTGTGAATTCGATGGGTTGTCTAGGTATTCATGTATTATACGTAGTGTAACCGAATGCACATGGAGTTGGATTTAATGATGCTCCACATGATTGTACACCAAGGAATTATCCTAAAAGCATCATTGATCCAATTTCCACATGTACTCTGTTAGAATACGGGGAATACAGGAATGACACCACTTGCCTAGGATTGGATTGTAATTCTTCCTTGACTTGTGACTTGTATCCGTTGATAATATCTCCTTGTACACTCTCTTGGCATAAAACACGTAATCAATTATGGAACATAAATTCTTATAGAATTAGGACTTGGACCTGACTTAGAGTGTACCTTAGGAAACCGTGTCTTGTTTGATGAACATGACTGGCTAGTAATGGAAGGGATTATCACGTGGCTTGTCTTGTATTGATTTGGAAGAAATAATCCCTAAGAACTTGTCTTGTACTTGTAACTAGCCAGACTTGCTTGTCTTGATATTCTTGTGTCAGAACCACTTTATTATTATTGTTGCATATCATGGCCATCTGCACTTTGGGATTTAATGACGAATCGGTTACTCCGGTTGTCGGGGTGGGCAGTCGGCGTAGGACGGCGTCCATGGCGTTGAATAGCTGGGAACGGGCTAGGACCGTGCTGCTATTCCCAGGACAGGGAGCTAGGATCCCACTGGAGCCGGACTATGGTATCAGTAGTCCAAGGGTAGAATGAAAGAATCGTTAGTTGCCCATATCTAGTGAACTCACATATGATATGAGTAGAGAGAAAAAAATCACACAAGCTTCCTTTGGCAATTGACACATGTTGAATTGAATGTCTAGTCTTTTTAATATATATACTTCCCCAGAATTAAAAGTAAAAATAAATAAATGGACCTCAAATAACATCCCAATAATTAAAGAATAAAATCCGAGATATCACTCTATTAAAGCAATTTGCTCATGTGATCTACAACTCCATCCTTAAATCTTTCATCACTCGTAGTCTTTAATGATCATCGGTGTGATTCACTTGTTAATAAATTCTAAAATATTGAATTCCATGCAAAAAGAGGGGCCCTTAAGGGAGCAGATCTATGAAAGTAATTTTTAGCAATTCTATCGCAAGAGGTGCCAAAGTACAATATACTTCTATTCTCGTCATTTTTTTAATCAAGTCTCTAATTTGCCTTCTAGAAAAATTGGAGACTGGGCACTTCGAAAAGTTTTTTTTTTTCTTGTAGAAGTTTAAAAAATTTGTAAAAAAATCCATGTTAGCTGTTCAAAATAATAACTAAAGTATTTCATGGATTTGGCCTATTATTGTTTGGGAAATTTTATTGGAAACAAACTTTGAGATAAAATATCATTTGGTCTTCATTCATTTGTTTGTTCAAATCAAAACCAAAACTACTCCCCAAAACTCCTTCCTAAAACCGTATTGTAAATTTCAACCAAATATTGCATCAGAATTAAATAAAATTAGCTAACAATCAATAACATGCATCGGTATATTAAAAATCAATGATGACAGATTAGATGCATCTTTCCTCCGTGACTCTAATTTGAATGTTTGCTCTTTGTTCATTGAAATCAAATCCCAACTCCATCCAGGAGAACCCATTTCAATAATGAGGATTTCTAGAAAACTCCCTCATTTCTTAAAAATCTTTCATGAATCAAGAAAACCCATTTCAAAAATGGGGATTTTGGAAGATTGAGGATTTTAAAAAATTCCCCATTTCTAACATTGCCATTTCTGTAAGATATTTTTGGGACCAATCACCTAATAAAAAAGCCCCCCGCAACACCTAAAATATTATTTAGAACCGACACACAGAGCGGAGAGAGACTGCGATGAGCGACGGAGCCGGAGCTCATCTATCACCAATTTGGAATTTTAGGAGAGAGAGATATTTGATGGGGGCTTATGGGAATTTGTTCAATGGGGGCTGAGCAAGCCAGCCCAATAGTCCTAATGGTTTTTTTTTTCCATATTTAAAGGGGGGCTTCAATGATATGTTGGTCCGCCCCAGAGGGCATGTTTGTTGGGTTGGAAACGGAATGGTTCCGGATAGGAACCACAGCGGACTCCAACCCGTTTATAAATAACATTTCCGGTTTCGAATCCCGTTTTGACTCGGACCCTGTTTAGTTGGTTCAAGACCCGGCTCCGATGGGAAAACCCGGATTCAGGTCCACCTCGAGGACTGGAATATAGTTCCAAAATCGATTCTAATTTATCTTTATTCTTCATTTTTCTAAAAATAAGCATATCATTTAGCTTAAAAATAGTGCGTCAAGTCTACTACCTCTAATATTGTACATTAGAATGGCAAAAAAAGCTCATTTTGAGGTACAACTCTCAATATCAAAATGCTCATATACCGGGACCCGGGACTACAGGTCGGAACCAATATGGATCCGGACCCATTTATCAATCGGAACCTAAACTAGGTTCCGACCCGACCTGTTGATTAATCAGAACCTAAAATAGGTTCCAGACCCGGTTTTATACGGGTCGTAACTTCCGGGTAATCGGATACCCGCTTGTAACCCTACATGTTTGCGAGTATAGGCTTTTTTTCTTCCTGTTGAAATGATGGTTGCTGGTTTCACTTATATTCTCAATCGTAGATATTAGGATCTCTGGTTTTTTATGGTAACAATTTTGCACCCAAGAATCAATAATTTCGTAGATTAAGGCAAGCATGCCCTTAATGAGTCAATTTTTCCGTGTACAGTCCATCTTGAAATTGGTTTGAGAGAGCCCATTCCGTCGCTACCTATTACACAGTGAAACCCACTTTTCATCCGCAAGGATCCGATCCAAAAAACCCGGATGTTGTTGATTTTTGAAACTAGGATTTAATCACGAGTGGACACAGCCCTATTCGTCCAATTCTCACTCACTGACTATTTCATATTTGGCAAGCTTACTTTACCGGTTGAGTAAAGTGAAGGGCTAATACGAGAGACATTAAAAAGATGGGGCCAAATAAAAAATATTAGATTTCGAATACCATCTCTTCCATAAAGAAAAAAGGTTAAAAGTACACTCTCTTATGCTAGTGAATGAAAAAAAAGAGTAGGGGTGTTCATGAACGAGGCAGGGCAATTCCGAAGAATGTCCAACAACCACTTCTAAACATGAAGCCTAACCCTGGCCAAAATGTGAGTCAGGCCTGAAATTGTTGCCCCGAACCCAAGCCGGATGGAAATGATGAGGCCCGAGCCCGACCTATCTTACACCTATAAAACAGAAGAATGAGTTCCTTACCCTGTCCTAGGTACGGATGTAAATAGGTTCCCGATTCTCTGCTTTACTCTAAGGTTCCGACCCATTAAAAATTGGGTATCCGTCCTCATTTAGGCCCCGAAAAGCAAATGGATCTGGGTTCGGTTCCACTTTGGTACGGACCCGTGGACCCAAGACTCGACGTACTACCTGAAGTTGCAAAATTTTCTCCTAAAAACCAAATATATATTTTTTAATATCCTTCTCTACCTAGACCCGGACCTGGATCCGGACCCGTCCCATATATGGTTCTGGTTCCGGTTTCGGAACTAAGAAACCGGTTCCGGAGCGGTTCCGGGTCCGGATCCGGTTCCATTTTCACCTTAACGGTTCTGGTTCCGTGTCCACCATGGACCTGGACCGGAACCGACCCACTTATAACCCTAGTCCTAGGCCAGCTCAGCTGCTCTGATCATATCACCTTCTATGAGAGGTCATGGGTTTGAGTTCCCACATTATTGTTCCCTCCCTCCCTCATAAATAAATGAATAAATATATATTTGGGCCGAACGGGGATTCCGACTCTCGGGCACTAGGTGGAAATAAAAAATAAAAAACCTTAGCACGGCCCATCTATTAATAACTAAACCCCATGCCCAACGCCCAACCCTTACCAAAAAAAAAAAGACTATTCTTTTTAAGAGAAAAAATGAAAATGCTACTCTCTCACCTTTTGATTCTACTACAACACCCTTACTTTTGTTCTCTCCTATATTGACCATTTACTTTACTTCACCAGTAAAGTAAATTTACGATTTATTGTGTGTTTATTGTGATTTGATATTATACCATCCAATTCTTATTCACACATGTCCATCCTTCATTTTGTGAACTAAGCCCCCACCCGTGACCCACCAACAAGTAAAAGAAGGGAAAAAAGGCTTAAAATTCGGTATGCAAGATTTCCGCCATATGTACCAGTGGTATATCTGAAATTTCCGATTTTCCTCCTTTTAGAGAGGAGGAAAACTGGAAAATGCGAGTTTACCGCCCACGGCAGCAGCAGCAAAGCTGCGTGAGTGTCCAAATAAAGTTGCAACACCTTTCCATTTCCAATTAATATAAAATAGAATGAAAGAATCATTAGTTGCGTTTTTTCTTGTAGCCCATATCTAGTGAACTCACATATCTAGAGAGAAAAAAAAATCACACAAGCTTCCTTTGGCAACTGACACATTTTGAATTGAATGTCTAGTCTTTTTAATATATATACTTCCCCAGAAATAAAAGTAGAAATATATAAATGGTCATCAAATAACATCCCAATAATTAAAGAATAAAATCCGAGATATCACTCTATTAAAGCAATTTGCTCATGTGATCTACAACTCCATCCTTAAATTTTTCATCACTCGTAGTCTTTAATGATCATCGGTGTGATTCACTTGATAATAAATTCTTAAATATTCAATTCCATGCAAAAAGAGGGGCCCTTAAGGGAACACATCTATGAAAGCAATTTTTAGCAATTCTATCGCAAGAGGTGCCAAAGTACAATATACAATATGGACCCGGACCCCTTCATCAATCGGAACTTAAATAAGGTTCCGAACCCGGACCCGTTGATTAATCGGAACCTAAAATAGGTTCCAGACCCGGTTTTGTACGGGTCGAAACTTTCGGGTAATCGGACACCCGTTTGCAAGCCTACATGTTTGCGAGTATAGGCTTTTTTTCTTCCTGTTGTGATGATGGTTTTGCTGGTTTCACTTATATTCTCAATCGTAGAAATTAGGATCTCTGGTTTTTTATGGTAACAATTTTGCACCCCGTATAGAAGAATCAATAATTTTGTAGAATCAAAGATATATTTAGTTTGGAAATTTCTTGGAAAATATAGGTTGTGCATGGCCATGAGATACTTAAAACACATACATAATCGTCATGGGCTGCATTCTCACTTGAAGGCCGGCAAATTGTTGTGCAATGCAAGTGCTAAATACTAAATGAAATAAGAAAGAGAAGCTGAAACAATCATAACAGAATGGTCAGCCAGATATATGTTAACTGTAAAGATAATAGGCAGATAGCTGTCAAAAGCTGCCTAAGAATT
Organism: Litsea cubeba; assembly: GCA_012931725.1. Lineage (NCBI taxonomy): Eukaryota > Viridiplantae > Streptophyta > Magnoliopsida > Laurales > Lauraceae > Litsea > Litsea cubeba. The sequence goes on from CM022947.1 coordinate 134,422,924, forward strand.
TTTCTTCTCTCTTTCCAGACGATTTTAACTGGAAAGTCCCCTTAGGATTCGTGTTGACCAAAAAGGCCGGACACAAGTTAGCCCTAGCTAGAGCAAACCTTTGAGTGTCCTTTTCTCCAACTTAGATAGGCCTACCCGGGAGATGGAGAGTGGTCTAGTTAGGACCAGATCAATTTGGTTGACCTATTATCATCCTAAATTATGGCAAGCATGCCCTTAATGAATCAATTTTTCCGTGTACAAGTCCATCTTGAAATTGGTTTGAGATAGCCCATTCCGTCGCTACCTATTACACAGTGAAACCCACTTTTCATCTGCAAGGATCCGATCTAAAAAACCCAGATGTTGTTGATTTTTGAAATTAGGATTTAATCACGAGTGGACACAGCCCTATTCGTCCATTCCTTAGTCATTCACTATTTCATATTTGGTAAGCTTACTTTGCCGGTTAAGTAAAGTGAAGGGCTAATACGAGAGACATTAAAAAGACAGGGCCAAATAAAAAAATATTAGGTTTCAAATACCATCTCTTCCATAAAGAAAAAAGGTTAAAAGGACACTCTCTCATGCAAGTGAATGATAAAAAAGAGTAGGGGTGTTCATTGACGAGGCAGGGCTATTCCGAAGAATGTCCAACAACCACTTCTAAACTAGAAGCCTAACCCTGGCCCAAACGTGAGTCAGTCCTGAAGTTGTTGGCCCGAAACCAAGCCGGATGGAAATGATGAGGCCCGAGCCCGACCTATCTTAGACCTATAGAACAGAAGAATGAGTTCCTTACCCTGTCCTAGGTAGGGATGTAAATAGGTTCCCGATTCTCTGCTTTACCTGGAGGTTCCGACCCGTTAAAAATTGGGTATCAGTCCTTATTTAGGCCCCGATAAGTAAATGGGTCCGGGTCCGGTTCAACTTTGGTACGGACCCGTGGACCCGAGACTCGACGTACTACCTAAAGTTTCAAAATTTTCTCCTAAAAACCAAATATATATATATTTTAATACCCTTCTCTACCTAGACCCGGACCTGGATCCGGACCCGTCCCATATATGGTTCCGGTTCCGGTTCCGGAACTAAGAAACCGGTTCCGAAGCGGTTCCGGGTCTGGATCCGGTTCCATTTTCTCCTTAACGGTTCTGGTTCCGTGTCCACCATGGACCCGGACCGGAACCGACCCGTTTATAACCCTAGTCCTAGGCCAGCTCAGCTGCTCTGGTCATATCACCTTTTATGAGAGGTCATGGGTTTGAGTTCCCGCATTATTGCTCCCTCCCTCCCTCATAAATAAATAAATAAATATATATTTGGGCCGAACGGGGATTCCGGCTCTAGGGCACTAGGAGGAAATAAAATAAAAAAAACCTTAGCACGGCCCATCTATTAATAACTAAACCCAATGCCCAAAGCCCAATCCACGCGCTCCCTTTCCCAAAAAAAACACTATTCCTTTTAAGAGAAAAAATGAAAATGCTACTCTCTCACCTTTTGATTCTACTACAATACCCTTACTTTTGTTTTCTCCTATATTGACCATTTACTTTGCTTCACCGGTAAAGTAAATTTACGATTTATTGTGTGTTTATTGTGATTTGATATTATATCATCCAATTCTTATTCACACATGTCCATCCTTCATTTTGTGAACTAAGCCCCGACCCGTGACCCACCAACAAGTAAAAGAAGGGAAAAAAGGCTTAAAATTCGGTTTGCAAGATTTCCGCCATATGTACCAGCGGTATGTCTGAAATTTCCAGTTTTCCTCCTCTCAGAGAGGAGGAAAACTGGAAAATGCGAGTTTACCGCCCACGGCAGCAGCGGTCAAGCTGCGTGAGTGTCCAAATAAAGTCGCAACACCTTTCCATTTCCAATTAACATAAAATAGAATGAAAGAATTATTAGTTGCGTTTTTTCTTGTAGCCCATATCTAGTGATTTCACATATGATATGAGTAGAGAGAAAAAAATCACACCAGCTTCCTTTGGCAATTGACACATTTTGAATTGAATGTCTAGTCTTTTTAATATATATACTTCCCCAGAAATAAAAGTATAAATATATAAATGGACCTCAAATAACATCCCAATAATTAAAGAATAAAATCCGAGATATCACTCTATTAAAGCAATTTGCTGATGTGATCTACAACTCCATCCTTAAATCTTTCATCACTCGTAGTCTTTAATGATCATCGGTGTGATTCACTAGTTAATAAATTCTAAAATATTGAATTCCATGCAAAAAGAGGGGCCCTTAAGGGAGCAGATCTATGAAAGCAATTTTTAGCAATTCTATCGCAAGAGGTGCCAAAGTACATTATACTTCTATTCTCGTCATTTTTTTAATCAAGTCTCTAATTTGCCTTCTAGGAAAATTGGAGACTGGGCTCTTCGAAAGTTTTTTTTTTTCTTGTTGAAGTTTGAAAAATTGGTAAAAAAATCCATGTTAGTTGTTCGAAATAATAACTAGAGTATTTCATGGATTTGGCCTATTATTGTTTGGGAGATTTTATTGGAAACAAACAATGAGATAAAATATCATTTGGTCTTCATTCATTTGTTTGTTCAAATCAAAACCAAAACTTCTCCCCAAAACTCCTTCCTAAAACCGTATTGTAAATTTTAACCAAATATTGCATCAAAATTAAATAAAATTAGCTAACAATCAATAACATGTATCGGTATATTAAAAATCAACGATGACAGATTAGATGCATCTTTCCTCCGTCTCTAATTTGAATGTTTGCTCTTTTTTCATTGAAATCAAATCCCAACTCCATCCAAGAGAACCCATTTCAATAATGAGGATTTCAAGAAAAATCCCCCAATTCTTAAACATCTTTCATGAATCAAAAGAACCCATTTCAAAAATGGGGATTTTTGGAAGAATGAGGATTTTAAAAAATTCCCCATTTCTAACATTGCCATTTTTGTAAGATATTTTTGGGACAAATCACCTAATAAAAAAGCCCCCCGCAACACCTAAAAAATTATTTAGTACCGACACACGGAGGGGAGAGAGACTTCGATGAGCGACGGAACCGGAGCTCATCTATCACCAATTTGAAATTTTAGGAGAGAGAGATATTTGATGGGGGCTTATGGGCTTTGTTCCATGGGGGCTGAGAAAGCCAGCCCAATAGGCCAAATGGTTTTTTTTTCAGATTTAAAGGGGGGCTGAAGCCCCCATACAATGATGTGTAGGTCCGCCCCTGAGGGCATGTTTGTAGGGTTGCAAACGGAACGGTTCCAGATAGGAACCATAGCGGACTCCGACCCGTTTCTAAATAACGGTTCCATTTTGACTCGGACCCTGTTTAGTTGGTTCTAGACCCGGCCCCGATGGGAAAACCCGGATCCAAGTCCACCTAGAGGACTGGAATATAGTTCCAAAATCGATTCTAATTTATCTTTATTCTTCATTTTTCTAAAATAAGCATATCATTCAGCTTAAAAACAGTGCGTCAAGTCTACTACCTCTAATATTGTACATAAAATTGTAAAAAAAAAAGTTAATTTTGAGGTACAACTCTCAATATCAAAATGCTCATATACCGGGACCCGGGACCATAGGTCGGAAACAAACGTGAGTCAGGCCTGAAGTTGTTGGCCCGAACCCAAGCCGGATGGAAATGATGAGGCCCGAGCCCGACCTATCTTAGACCTATAGAACAGAAGAATGAGTTCCTTACCCTGTCCTAGGTAGGGATGTAAACAGGTTCCCGATTCTCTGCTTTACCCGGAGGTTTCGACCCGTTAAAAATTAGGTATTAATCCTTATTTAGGCCCCGATTAGTAAATGGTTACGGGTCCGGTTCCACTTTGGTTTGGACCCGTTGACCCGAGACTCGACGTACTACCTAAAGTTTCAAATTTTTCTCCTAAAAACCAAATATATATATATTTTAATATCCTTCTCTACCAAGACCCGGACCTAGATCCGGACCCGTCCCATATATGGTTCTGGTTCTGGTTCCGGAACTAAGAAACCGGTTCCGGGTCCGGATCCGGTTCCATTTCCTCCTTAACGGTTCCGGTCCGGGTCCACACGGTTCTGGTTCCGTGTCCACCATGGACCCGGACCGGAACCGACCCGTTTATAACCGTAGTCCTAGGCCAGCTCAGCTGCTCTGGTCATATCACATTCTATGAGAGGTCATGGTTTGAGTTCCCGCATTATTGCTCCCTCCCTCCCTCATAAATAAATGAATAAATATATATTTGGGCCAAACGGGGATTCCGGCTCTCGGGCACTAGGTGGAAATAAAAAAAAAAAACCGTAGCACGACCCATCTATTAATATCTAAACCCCATGCCCAAAGCCCAATCCACGCGCTCCCTTACCAAAAAAACACTATTCTTTTTAAGAGAAAAAATAAAAATGATACTCTCTCACCTTTTGATTCTACTACAGTACCCTTACTTTTGTTCTCTCCTAAATTGACCATTTACTTTACTTTACCGGTAAAGTAAATTTATGATTTATTGTGTGTTTATTGTGATTTGATATTACATCATCCAATTGTTATTCACACATGTCCATCCATCATTTTGTGAACTAAGCCCCCACCCGTGACCCACCAATAAGTAAAAGAAGGGAAAAAAGGCTTAAAATTCGATTTGCAAGATTTCCGCCATATGTATCAGTGGTATGTCTGAAATTTCCGGGTTTCCTCCTCTCAGAGAGGATGAAAACTGGAAAACGCGAGTTTACCGCCCATCGCAGCAACGGTAAAGCTGCGTGAGTGTCCAAATAAAGTCGCAACACCTTTCCATTTCCAATTAACATAAAATAGAATGAAAGAATCATTAGTTGCGTTTTTTCTTGTAGCCCATATCTAGTGAACTCACATATGATATGAGTAGAGAGAAAAAAATCACACAAGCTTCCTTTGGTAATTGACACTTGTTGAATTGAATGTCTAGTCTTTTTAATATATATGCTTCCCCAGAATTAAAAGAAGAAATAAATAAATGGACCTCAAATAACATCCCAATAATTAAAGAATAAAATCCGAGATATCACTCTATTAAAGCAATTTGCTGATGTGATCTACAACTCCATCCTTAAATCTTTCATCACTCGTAGTCTTTAATGATCATCGGTGTGATTCACTTGTTAATAAATTCTAAATATTGAATTCCATGCAAAAAGAGGGGCCCTTAAGGGAACACATCTATGAAAGCAATTTTTAGCAATTCTATCGCAAGAGGTGCCAAAGTACAATATACTTCTATTCTCGTCATTTTTTTAATCAAGTCTCTAATTTGCCTTCTAGAAAAATTGGAGACTGGGCACTTCGAAAAGTTTTTTTTTTTCTTGTAGAAGTTTAAAAAATTTGTAAAAAAATCCATGTTAGCTGTTCAAAATAATAACTAAAGTATTTCATGGATTTGGCCTATTATTGTTTGGGAAATTTTATTGGAAACAAACTTTGAGATAAAATATCATTTGGTCTTCATTCATTTGTTTGTTCAAATCAAAACCAAAACTACTCCCCAAAACTCCTTCCTAAAACCGTATTGTAAATTTCAACCAAATATTGCATCAAAATTAAATAAAATTAGCTAACAATCAATAACATGCATCGGTATATTAAAAATCAATGATGACAGATTAGATGCATCTTTCCTCCGTGACTCTAATTTGAATGTTTGCTCTTTGTTCATTGAAATCAAATCCCAACTCCATCCAGGAGAACCCATTTCAATAATGAGGATTTCTAGAAAACTCCCCCATTTCTTAAAAAATCTTTCATGAATCAAGAAAACCCATTTTAAAAATGGGGATTTTGGAAGATTGAGGATTTTAAAAAATTCCCCATTTCTAACATTGCCATTTCTGTAAGATATTTTTGGGACCAATCACCTAATAAAAAAGCCCCCCGCAACACGTAAAATATTATTTAGAACCGACACATAGAGCGGAGAGAGACTGCGATGAGCGACGGAGCCGGAGCTCATCTATCACCAATTTGGAATTTTAGGAGAGAGAGATATTTGATGGGGGCTTATGGGAATTTGTTCCATGGGGGCTGAGCAAGCCAGCCCAATAGTCCTAATGGTTTTTTTTTCCAGATTGAAAGGGGGGTTGAAGCCCCCATACAATGATATGTTGGTCCGCCCCAGAGGGCATGTTTGTTGGGTTGGAAACGGAACGGTTCCGGATAGGAACCACAGCGGACTCCAACCCATTTATAAATAACATTTCCGGTTTCGAATCCCGTTTTGACTCGGACCCTGTTTAGTTGGTTCAAGACCCGGCTCCGATGGGAAAACCCGGATTCAGGTCCACCTCGAGGACTGGAATATTGTTCCAAAATCGATTCTAATTTATCTTTATTCTTCATTTTTCTAAAAATAAGCATATCATTTAGCTTAAAAATAGTGCGTCAAGTCTACTACCTCTAATATTGTATATTAAAATGGCAAAAAAAGTTCATTTTGAGGTACAACTCTCAATATCGAAATGCTCATATACCGGGACCCGGGACTACAGGTCGGAACCAATATGGATCCGGACCCAATTATCAATCGAAACCTAAACTAGGTTCCGAACCCGACCTGTTGATTAATCAGAACCTAAAATAGGTTCCAGACCCGATTTTATACGGGTCGTAACTTCCGGGTAATTGGATACCCGTTTGTAACCCTACATGTTTGCGAGTATAGGCTTTTTTTCTTCCTGTTGAAATGATGGTTTTGCTGGTTTCACTTATATTCTCAATCGTAGATATTAGGATCTCTGGTTTTTTATGGTAACAATTTTGCACCCCATATAGAAGAATCAATAATTTCGTAGAACCAAATATATATTTAGTTTGGAAATTTCTTGGAAAATATAGGTTGTGCATGGCCATGAGATACTTAAAACACATACATAATCGTCATGGGCTGCATTCTCGCTTGAAGGCCGGCAAATTGTTGTGCAATGCAAGTGCTATATACTAAATGAAATAAGAAAGAGAAGCTGAAACAATCATAACAGAATGGTCAGCCAGATATATGTTAACTGTAAAGATAATAGGAAGATAGCTGTCAAAAGCTGCCTAAGAATTTTTCTTCTCTCTTTCCAGACGATTTTAACTGGAAAGTCCCCTTAGGATTCGTGTTGACCAAAAAGGCCGGACACAAGTTAGCCTAGCTAGAGCAAACCTTTGAGTGTCCTTTTCTCCAACTTAGATAGGCCTACCCGGGAGATGGAGAGTGGTCTAGTTAGGACCAGATCAATTTGGTTGACCTATTATCATCCTAAATTATGGCAAGCATGCCCTTAATGAATCAATTTTTCCGTGTATAAGTCCATCTTGAAATTGGTTTGAGATAGCCCATTCCGTCGCTACCTATTACACAGTGAAACCCACTTTTCATCTGCAAGGATCCGATCCAAAAAGCCCAGATGTTGTTGATTTTTGAAACTAGGATTTAATCACGAGTGGACACAACCCTATTCGTCCAATTCTCACTCACTGACTATTTCATATTTGGTAAGCTTACTTTATCGGTTAGGTAAAGTGAAGGGCTAATACGAGAGACATTAAAAAGACGGAGCCAAATAAAAAAAATTAGATTTCGAATACCATCTCTTCCATAAAGAAAAAAGGTTAAAAAGACACTCTCTCATGCTAGTGAATGAAAAAAAAGAGTAGGGGTGTTCATTAACGAGGCAGGGCAATTCCGAAGAATGTCCAACAACCACTTCTAAACTTGAAGCCTAACCCTGGCCCAAACGTGAGTCAGGCTTGAAGTTGTTGCCCCGAACCCAAGCCGGATGGAAATGATGAGGCCCGAGCCCGACCTATCTTACACCTATAAAACAGAAGAATGAGTTCCTTACCCTGTCCTAGGTGAGGATGTAAATAGGTTCCCGATTCTCTGCTTTACTCTGAGGTTCCGACCCATTAAAAATTGGGTATCCGTCCTCATTTAGGCCCCGAAAAGCAAATGTGTCTGGGTCCGGTTCCACTTTGGTACGGACCCGTGGACCCGAGACTCGACGTACTACCTAAAGTTGTAAAATTTTCTCCTAAAAACCAAATATATCTATTTTTTAATATCCTTCTCTACCTAGACCCGGACCTGGATCTGGACCCGTCCCATATATGGTTCTGGTTCCGGTTCCGGAACTAAGAAACTAGTTCCGGCGCGGTTCCGGGTCCGGATCCGGTTCCATTTTCTCCTTAACGGTTCTGGTTCCGTGTCCACCATGGACCTGGACCGGAACCGACCCATTTATAACCCTAGTCCTAGGCCAGCTCAGCTGCTCTGATCATATCACCTTCTATGAGAGGTCATGGGTTCGAGTTCCCGCATTATTGCTCCCTCCCTCCCTCATAAATAAATGAATAAATATATATTTGGGCCGAACGGGGATTCCGACTCTCGGGCACTAGGTGGAAATAAAAAATAAAAAACCTTAGCATGGCCCATCTATTAATAACTAAACCCCATGCCCAACGCCCAATCCACGCGCTCCCTTACCAAAAAAAAAAAACACTATTCTTTTTAAGAGAAAAAAAATGAAAATGCTACTCTCTCACCTTTTGATTCTACTACAATACCCTTACTTTTGTTCTCTCCTATATTGACCATTTACTTTACTTCACCGGTAAAGTAAATTTACGATTTATTGTGTGTTTATTGTGATTTGATATTATATCATCCAATTGTTACTCACACATGTCCATCCTTCATTTTGTGAACTAAGCCCCGACCCGTGACCCACCAACAAGTAAAAGAAGGGAAAAAAGGCTTAAAATTCGGTTTGCATGATTTCCGCCATATGTGTTAGTAGTATGTCTGAAATTTCCGGTTTTCCTCCTCTCAGAGAGGAGGAAAAACGGAAAATGTGAGTTTAAAGCCCATGGCAGCAGCGGTAAAGCTACGTGAGTGTCCAAATAAAGTCGCAACACCTTTCTATTTCAAATTAACATAAAATAGAATGAAAGAATCATAAGTTGTGTTTTTTCTTGTAGCCCATATCTAGTGAACTCACATATGATATGAGTAGAGAGAAAAAAATCACACAAGCTTCCTTTGGCAATCGACACGTGCTGAATTGAATGTCTAGTCTTTTTAATATATATACTTCCCCAGAAATAAAAGTACAAATATATAAATGGTCATCAAATAACATCCCAATAAATAAAGAAGAAAATCCGAGATATCTCTCTATTAAAGCAATTTGCTCATGTGATCTACAACTCCATCCTTAAATCTTTCATCACTCGTAGTCTTTAATGATCATCAGTGTGATTCACTTGATAATAAATTCTTAAATATTATATTCAATGTAAAAAGAGGGGCCCTTAAGGGAACACATCTATGAAAGCAATTTTTAGCAATTCTATCGCAAGAGGTGCCAAAGTACAATATACTTCTATTCTCGTCGTTTTTTTAATCAAGTCTCTAATTTGCCTTCTAGAAAAATTGGAGACTGTGCACTTCGAAAAGTCTATTTTTTTTTCTTGTAGAAGTTTGAAAATTTTAAAAAAAAATCCATGTTAGCTGTTCAAAATAATAACCAAAGTATTTGATGGATTTGGCCTATTATTGTTTAGGAAATTTTAGTGGAAACAAACTTTGAGATAAAATATCATTTGGTCTTCATTCATTTGTTTGTTTAAATCAAAACAAAAACTACTCCCCAAAACTCCTTCCTAAAACCGTATTGTAAATTTCAACCAAATATTGCATCAAAATTAAATAAAATTAGCTAACAATCAATAACATGCATCGGTATATTAAAAATCAATGATGACAGATTAGATGCATCTTTCCTCCCTGTCTCTAATTTGAATGTTTGATTTTTGTTCGTTGAAATCAAATCCCAACTCCATCCAAGAGAACCCATTTCAATAATGAGGATTTCTAGAAAAATCCACCATTTCTTAAAAATCTTTCACGAATCAAATGAACCCATTTCAAAAATGGGGATTTTTGGAAGACTGAGGATTTTAAAAAATCCCCCATTTCTAACATTGCCATTTCTGTAAGATATTTTTGGGACAAGTCACCTAATAGAAAAGGCCACCGCAACACCTAAAAAATTATGTGAACCGACACACAGAGGGGAGAGAGACTTCGATGAGCGACGGAGCCGGAGCTCATCCATCACCAATTTGGGATTTTAGGATAGAGAGATATTTGATGGGGGCTTATGGGCTTTGTTCCATCGGGGCTGAGCAAGCCAGCCCAATAGGCCTAATGTTTTTTTTTTTCAGATTTAAAGGGGGGCTGAAGCCCCCATACAATGATGTGTAGGTCCGCCCCTGAGGGCATGTTTGTAGGGTTGCAAACGGAACGGTTCCGGATAGGAACCATAGCAGACTCCGACCCGTTTCTAAATAACGGTTCCGGTTTCGAATCCCGTTTTGACTCGGACCCTGTTTAGTTGGTTCCAGACCCGGCTCCGATGGGAAAACCCGGATCCGGGTCCACCTAGAGGACTGTAATATAGTTCCAAAATCGATTCTAATTTATCTTTCTTCTTCATTTTTCTAAAAATAAGCATATCATTCAGGTTAAAAACAGTGCGTCAAGTCTACTACCTCTAATATTGTACATAAAAATGTCAAAAAAAGTTCATTTTGAGGTACAACTCTCAATATCAAATGCTCATATACCGGGACCCGGGACCACAGGTCGTAACCAATATCGACCCGGACCCATTTATCAATCGGAACCTAAATAAGGTTCCGAACCCGGAACCGTTGATTAATCGGAACCTAAAATAGGTTCCAGACCCATCTTTGTACCGGTCGTAACTTTCGGGTAATCGGATACCCGTTTGCAACCCTACATGTTTGCGAGTATAGGCTTTTTTTCTTCCTGTTGAAATGATGGTTTTGCTGGTTTCACTTATATTCTCAATCGTAGATATTAGGATCATAACAGAATGGTCAGTCACATATATGTTAACTGTAAAGATAATACGTAGATAGCTCTCAAAAGCTATCTAAGAGTTTTTCTTCTCTCTTTCCAGACGATTTTAACGGGAAAGTCCCCTTAGGATTCATGTTGACCAAAAAGGCCGGACACAAGTTAGCCCTAGCTAGAGCAAACCTTTGAGTGTCCTTTTCTCCAACTTAGATAGGCCTACCCGGGAGATGGAGAGTGGTCTAGTTAGGACCAGATCAATTTGGTTAACCTATAATCATCCTAAATTGAGGCAAGCATGCCCTTAATGAATCAATTTTTCCATGTACAGTCCATCTTGAAATTGGTTTGAGAGAGCCCATTCCGCCGCTACCTATTACACAGTGAAACCCACTTTTCAGCTGCAAGGATCCGATTCAGAAAACCCAGATGTTGTTGATTTTTGAAACTAGGGTTTAATCACGAGTGGACACAGCCCTATTCGTCCATTTCTCACTCACTGACTATTTCATATTTGGTAAGCTTACTTTACAGGTTAAGTAAAGTGAAGGGCTAATACGAGAGACATTAAAAAGACGGGGCCAAATAAAAAAAATATTAGGTTTCGAATACCATCTCTTCCATAAAGAAAAAAGGTTAAAAGGACACTCTCTCATGCAAGTGAAAAAAAAAGAGTAGGGGTGTTCATTGACGAGGCAGGGCTATTCCGAAGAACGTCCAACAACCACTTCTAAACTAAAAGCCTAACCCTGGCCCAAACGTGAGTTATGCCTGAAGTTGTTGTCCCGAACCCAAGCTGGATGGAAATGATGAGGTCCGAGCCTGACCTGTCTTAGACCTATAGAACAGAAGAATGAGTTCCTTACCCTGTCCTAGGTAGGGATGTAAATAGGTTCCCGATTCTCTGCTTTACTCGGAGGTTCCGACACGTTAAAAATTGGGTATCAATCCTTATTTAGGCCCCGACTAGTATATGGTTCCAAGTCCGGTTCCACTTTTGTACGGACCCGTTGACCCGAGACTCGACATACTACCTAAAGTTTCAAATTTTCTCCTAAAAACAAAATATCTATATTTTTTAATATCCTTCTCTACATAGACCCAAACCTGGATCCGGACCCGTCCCATATATGGTTCTGGTTCCAGTTCCGGAACTAAGAAACCGGTTCCGGAGCGGTTCGGGGTCCGGATCCGGTTCCATTTTCTCCTTAACGGTTCTAGTTCCGTGTCCACCATGGACCCGGACCGGAACCGACCCGTTTATAACCCTATTCCTAGGCCAGCTCAGCTGCTCTGGTCATATCACCTTCTATGAAAGGTCATGGGTTTGAGTTCCCGCATTATAGCTCCCTCCCTCCCTCATAAATAAATGAATAAACATATATTTCGGCCGAACGGGGATTCCGACTCTCGGGCACTAGGTGGAAATAAAAAAAAAAAACCTTAGCATGGCCCATCTATTAATAACTAAACCCCATGCGCAACGCCCAATCCACGTGCTCCCTTACCAAAAAAAAATACTATTCTTTATAAGAGAAAAAATGAAAATGCTACTCTCTCACCTTTTGATTCTACTACAATACCCTTACTTTTGTTCTCTCCTATATTGACCATTTACTTTACTTCACCGGTAAAGTAAATTTACGATTTATTGTGTGTTTATTGTGATCTGATATTATATCATCCAATTGTTATTCACACATGTCCATCCTTCATTTTGTGAACTAAGCCCCGACCCGTGACCCACTAACAACTAAAACAAGGGAAAAAAGGCTTAAAATTCGGTTTGCATGATTTCCGCCATATATATCAGCGGTATGTCTAAAATTTCCAGTTCTCTTCCTCTCAGAGAGGAGGAAAACTGGAAAATGCGAGTTTACTACCCATGGCAGCAGCGGTAAAGCTGCGTGAGTGTCCAAATAAAGTCGCAATACCTTTCCATTTCCAATGAACATAAAATAGAATGAAAGAATCATTAGTTGCGTTTTTTCTTGTAGCCCATATCTAGTGAACTCACATATGATATGAGTAGAGAGAAAAAAATCACACAAGCTTCCTTTGGCAATTGACACATGTTGAATTGAATGTCTAGTCTTTTTAATATATATACTTCCCCAGAAATAAAAGTACAAATATATAAATGATCATCAAATAACATCCCAATAATTAAAGAATAAAATCCGAGATATCACTCTATTAAAGCAATTTGCTCATGTGATCAACGACTCCATCCTTAAATCTTTCATCACTCGTAGTCTTTAATGATCATATGTGTGATTCACTTGATAATAAATTCTTAAATATTCAATTCAATGTAAAAAGAGGGGCCCTTAAGGGAACACATCTATGAAAGCAATTTTTAGCAATTCCATCGCAAGATGTGCCAAAGTACAATATACTTCTATTCTCGTCATTTTTTTAATCAAGTCTCTAATTTGCCTTCTAGAAAAATTGGAGACTGGGCACTTAGAAAGGTCTTTTTTTTTCTTGTAGAAGTTTGAAAAATTTGTAAAAAAATACATGTTAGCTGTTCAAAATAATAACTAAAGTATTTCATGGATTTGGCCTATCAATGTTTGGGAAATTTTATTGGAAACAAACTTTGAGATAAAATATCATTTGGTCTTCATTCATTTGTTTGTTCAAATCAAAACAAAAACTACTCCCCAAAACTCCTTCCTAAAACCGTATTGTAAATCTCAACCAAATATTGCATCAAAATTAAAGAAAATTAGCTAACAATCAATAACATGCATCGGTATATTAAAAATCAATGATGACAGATTAGATGCATCTTTCCCCCTGTCTCTAATTTGAATGTTTGCTCTTTGTTCGTTGAAATCAAATCCCAACTCCATCCAAGAGAACCCATTTCAATAATGAGGATTTCTAGAAAAATCCACCATTTCTTAAAAATCTTTCATGAATCAAGAGAACCCATTTCAGAAATGGAGATTTTTGGAAGATTGGAAGAATGAGGATTTTAAAAAATTCCCCATTTCTAACATTGCCATTTCTGCAAGATATTTTTGGGACAAATCACCTAATAGAAAAGGCCACCGCAACACCTAAAAAATTATGTGAACCGACACACAGAGGGGAGAGAGACTTCGATAAGCGACGGAGCCGGAGCTCATCCATCACCAATTTGGGATTTTAGGATAGAGAGATATTTGATGGGGGCTTATGGGCTTTGTTCAATGGGGGCTGAGCAAGCCAGCCCAATAGGCCTAATGTTTTTTTTTTTTCAGATTTAAAGTGGGAGCTTAAGCCCCCATACAATGATGTGTAGGTCCGCCCATGAGGGCATGTTTGTAGGGTTGCAAACGGAACGGTTCCGGATATGAACCATAGCGGACTCCGACCCGTTTCTAAATAACGGTTCCGGTTTCGAATCCCGTTTTGACTCGGACCCAGTTTAGTTGGTTTCAGACACGGCTCCGATGGGAAAACTCGGATCCGGGTCCACCTAGAGGACTGGAATATAGTTCCAAAATCGATTCTAATTTATCTTTATTCTTCATTTTTCTAAAAATAAGCATTTCATTCAGCTTAAAAACAGTGCGTCAAGTCTACTACCTCTAATATTGTACATAAAAATGTCAAAAAAAGTTCATTTTGAGGTACAACTCTCAATATCAAATTCTCATATACCGGGACCCGGGACCACAGGTTGGAACCAATATCGACCCGGACCCATTTATCAATCGGAACCTAAATAAGGTTCCAAACCCGGACCCGTTGATTAATCGGAACCTAAAATAGGTTACAGACCAAGTTTTGAACGGGTCACAACTTCCGGGTAATCGGATACCCGTTTGCAACCCTACATGTTTGTGAGTATGGGCTTTTTTTCTTCCTGTTGAAATGATGGTTTTGCTGGTTTCACTTATATTCTCAATCGTAGATATTAGGATCTCTGGTTTTTTATGGTAACAATTTTGTACCCCGTATAAAAGAGTCAATAATTTCGTAGAACCAAAGATATATTTAGTTTGAAAATTTCTTGGAAAATATAGGTTGTGCATGGCCATGAGAAACTTAAAACACATATATAATTGTCATGGTCTGCATTCTCACTTGAAGGCCAGCAAATTGTTGTGCAATGCATGTGCTAAATAATAAATGAAATAAGAAAGAGAAGCTGAAACAATCATAACAGAATGGTCATTCACATATATGTTAACTGTAAAGATAATACGTAGATAGTTGTCAAAAGCTGTCTAAGAATTTTTCTTCTCTCTTTCCAGACGATTTTAATGGGAAAGTCGCCTTAGGATTCGTGTTGACCAAAAAGGACGGACACAAGTTAGCCCTAGCTAGAGCAAACCTTTGAGTGTCCTTTTCTCCAACTTAGATAGGCCTACCCGGGAGATGGAGAGTGGTCTAGTTAGGACCAGATCAATCTGGTTAACCTATAATCATCCTAAATTGAGGCAAACATGCCCTTCGTGTACAGTCCATCTTGAAATTGGTTTGAGAGAGCCCATTCCATCGCTACCTATTACACAGTGAAACCCACTTTTCATCTGCAAGGATCCGATCCAAAAAACCAAGATGTTGTTGATTTTTGAAACTTGGATTTAATCACGAGTGGACACAGCCCTATTCGTCCATTTCTCACTCACTAACTATTTCATATTTGGTAAGCTTACTTTACCGGTTAAGTAAAGTGAAGGGCTAATACGAGAGACATTAAAACGACGGGCCAAATAAAAAAATATTAGGTTTCGAATACCATCTCTTCCATAAAGAAAAAAGGTTAAAAGGAAACTCTCTCATGCAAGTGAATGATAAAAAAGAGTAGGGGTGTTCATTGATGAGGCAGGGCTATTCCGAAGAATGTCCAACAACGACTTCTAAACTAGAAGCCTAACCCTAGCCCAAACGTGAGTCAGGCCTGAAGTTGTTGGCCCGAATCCAAGCCGGATGGAAATGATGAGGCCCGAGCCCGACCTATCTTAGACCTATATAGAACAGAAGAATGAGTTCCTTACCCTGTCCTAGGTAGGGACGTAAATAAGTTCCTATTTCTCAGCTTTACCCGGAGGTTCCGACCCATTAAAAATTGGGTATCAGTCCTTATTTAGGCCCTGATTAGTAAATGGGTCCGGGTCCGGTTCCACTTTGGTACGGACCCGTTGACCCGAGACTCGACGTACTTCCTAAAGTTTCAAAATCTTCTCCTAAAAACCAAATATATATATATTTTTTAATATCCTTCTCTGCCTAGACCCGGACCTGGATCCGAAGTGATTCCGGGTCCAGATCCGGTTCCATTTTCTCCTTAACAGTTCTGGTTCCGTGTCCACCATGGACCCGGACCGGAACCGACCCGTTTATAACCCTAGTCCTAGGCCAGCTCAGCTGCTCTGGTCATATCACCTTCTATGAGAGGTCATGGGTTTGAGTTCCTGCATTATTGCTCCCTCCCTCCCTCATAAATAAATGAATAAATATATATTTGGGCTTAACGGGGATTCCGGCTCTCGGGCACTAGGTGGCAATAAAAAAAAAAAACTTAGCACGGCCCATCTATTAATAAGTAAACCCCATGCCCAAAGCCCAATCCACGCACTCCGTTACAAAAAAAAAAAAAAAAAAACACTATTCTTTTTAAGAGAAAAAATGAAAATGCTACTCTCTCACCATTTGATTCTACTACAATACCCTTACTTTTGTTCTCTCCTATATTAACCATTTACTTTACTTCACCGCTAAAGTAAATTTACGATTTATTGTGTGTTTATTGTGATTTGATATTATACCATCCAATTGTTACTCACACATGTCCATCCTTCATTTTGTGAACTAAGCCCCGACCCGTGACCCACCAACAAGTAAAAGAAGGGAAAAAAGGCTTAAAATTCGGTTTGCAAGATTTCCGCCATATGTATCAGCGGTATGTCTGAAATTTCCGGTTTTCCTCCTCTCAGAGAGGAGGAAAAACGGAAAATGTGAGTTTAAAGCCCATGGCAGCAGCGGTAAAGCTACGTGAGTGTCCAAATAAAGTCGCAACACCTTTCTATTTCCAATTAACATAAAATAGAATGAAATAGTCATTAGTTGCGTTTTTTCTTGTAGCCCATATCTAGTGAACTCACATATGATATAAGTGGAGAGAAAAAAATCACACAAGCTTCCTTTGGCAATTGACACATGTTGAATTGAATGTCTAGTCTTTTTAATATATATACTTCCCCAGAAATAAAAGTAGAAATATATAAATGGTCATCAAATGACATCCCAATAATTAAAGAATAAGATCCGAGATATCACTCTATTAAAGGAATTTGCTCATGTGATCTACAACTCCATCCTTAAATCTTTCATCACTCGTAGTCTTTAATGATCATCGGTGTGATTCACTTGATAATAAATTCTTAAATATTCAATTCCATGCAAAAAGAGGGGCCCTTAAGGGAACACATCTATGAAAGAAATTTTTAGCAATTCTATCGCAAGAGGTGCCAAAGTTCAACATACTTCTATTCTCATCATTTTTTTAATCAAGTCTCTAATTTGCCTTCTAGAAAAATTGGAGACTGGGCACTTCGAAAAGTCTTTTTTTTCTAGTAGAAGTTTGAAAATTTTGTAAAAAAAATCCATGTTAGCTGTTCAAAATAATAACTAAAGTATTTCATGGATTTGGCCTATTATTGTTTGGGAAATTTTATTGGAAACAAACTTCGTAATAAAATATCAATTGGTCTTCATTCAGTTGTTTGTTCAAATCGAAACCAAAACTACTCCCCAAAACTCCTCCCTAAAACCGTATTGTAAATTTCAACCAAATATTGCATCAAAATTAAATAAAATTAGCTAACAATCAATAACATGCAACAGTGTGAGACCCCACCCCTGGTGGGCCCTCATTGTGAATTTGAATACTATTTATTAGCCTAAGTATTTTAATTATACTAATTATGGGACTTAGTGAGGGTAGTTATGTATTTTCCTAGGGTTAGTCTAGTGGTGTAATTAGTAGAGTCAATAGGGTGTCTTTTGTTATTTCTTAGAAGTTGGTTAGTTTGTTAGAGGCCCTAGCTAGAGTTTTGTTTTTACCATAAGGGGTTTGCACCAAGGAATCTTCTAGAAGTCACCTAAAGACCTAAATACCCTCTACCCTAACCCTAATCCTATTCTAACCCCAAGGGCAATTTTGTCCCTAACCCAAAAACCCAACCTATATAAACAAAACCCTCCCCCTGCCCTAACAACTACTGTTCATCTCCTTTTTCCTCTCTCGAGTTTCAATCTCTTCTCTCTTCTTCTTCTTCTTCTTCCCCAATTCCCTCCAACGAACCCTCGTTTCTCCTCCAATCTCTCTTCTCTCTCTCCCTCGCCCCAGAAATCCTCGACAGAAGGCCTGCCGAGACCCTGCCTTTTGGTTTCCCTGTGGTTTTCTTTCTTTTCCTTCTACCTTCAATCGATCAAGGCAAGTGCACTGTGCTGGTAGTTTAGATTGCATGTTTCCTTCCTTTGATTGGCAGTAGAATTTCAATTTGTAATATATATGTTTAGATCGATCCTTGAGCATGTTTGTTTGGTTCCTTTGGCCATTGATGGATGGGATTACCTCATTTGGATGATCAATGGCCGGTTGATGATGGGTGGATGATGTAGGAAGGATTTATTTTGCTTCTGTAATGGTCTATGGAGAAACCCAGGAGAATTGGGTTGCAGTGATGGGTTTTCCGGAGATGGAATGACGAGAACCCACCTCGTTGTGTTGTGATCGGAATCGAAGTAGGACCTCCCTTGGTGGATCAGGACCCTACGTTTATGTGAGGGGGCTTGTGCGACCATGGGTGGCTACTTGATCTGGATTCTGATCAGAGGTGGACCACCATTCCTGTGCTTTAATGAAGAGAAGTTGTGTCCTGTCGCAGAACTGGGTTCTGTAACAGAACACAACACTGATAGGAGAGATGGACAGAGTCCAGCGATGGCCGAGCTCCGAACCTGCAGAGCCCAGCGGTTGCCGAGCTCGGCATTAGTGCAGCTCAGCAACTGCCGAACTCAGCACTTGCAGAGCCCAGCGGTTGCCGAGCTCAGCGTTAGCGCAGCTCAGCAACTGCCGAGCTCAGTACTGGCCGGACTCAGCGCTGGATTCAACACTAGACGAACTCAGAGTTCTGCCGAGCATGATGATTAGGATGAGATTTGCGTTTAGCCGAGCTAAGTGTATAGGCCGAGCTCAGTGCCCAAAGCCGAGTTCAGTGTTACGGCCAAACTCAGTGTTATGGCCGAACTCAGTGTTACTGAGCTCAGCGCCAGACCGGGTTCCGTGCCAGACCGGACTTCGAGCTTAGCCGAACTCAGTGCTTAACCGAGCTGAGAGCTAAACCAACCTCTGTCCTGACAAGCCCAATGCATTTCCCCGAACTCAGCTGGGTGATCCAACTGAGCTAGGCCCTTTGCCGAGCTGAGCTGGGTGGCCGAACTGAGTATCAATTGAGCTCCATTGCTTAGCCGAACTCCGGGATGGATTTCCAAAAAGGCGGGATTTCAACAAAGGAGACTAGAACCTGGGACATTCCCTTGAGCCAGGATTCTTAGTGTGCACGGCCAACTACCCAGGCCAGGGAGTTAGCCGAACTCACAGGAAGTCCTGGACAAGCAGGCTTTGCCTGTAGGGTGTTTTTCCTTCTCTGGTCCCAGTGTGCCGAGCTGACCGCCCAGGCCAGGAGGTCGGTTGAGCACACTGTGTACAGTGACGATCCCCAGATTCTAATTTCTATTGTTGCAATCATATGTAGGGCCCATTGACCATTCAAATAGACTTCCATCACTGTGCCAGCCACGAGTCAATGGTACGGCTCAACCTTGACTCGTGGGGCCCACTAATTAAAGTCCAGGTTATGTAATCTTAGATGATTCGACCTTTATACGTTACCAAATGATGCACATAACTTCTAAGCACCAAACACAATATTCCTTAGTATCTGTGGTTTCGCTTAAAGATCGAATTACCTGAGATGAACCTGTATCCGAAAGTGGACCATTTACCTAGGTTAGACTGTTGCTATCTCCCTATGATTCGTGTACTTGGAGATTCATCTCCCTCATACTATGACTATCACTCTATTGTCCTTATTATTGCTCATACCTGTTAATTAAATGGAAAATGGAGGACCTAAACCTAGGAATACGTAGAGGTGACCCGGTAATCTGATTTGGTGGATCATTGACCCG
Source organism: Litsea cubeba (assembly GCA_012931725.1). Classification (NCBI taxonomy): domain Eukaryota; kingdom Viridiplantae; phylum Streptophyta; class Magnoliopsida; order Laurales; family Lauraceae; genus Litsea; species Litsea cubeba. The sequence goes on from CM022947.1 coordinate 134,442,993, forward strand.
TGTCTGTGGCTAGGCGGGCCCTTTTTATGGCCTAAGTTGGATGTGAATTACCCTAGAATGGAGAGGTTAGATTGTATGGGCTTGTGACCCATTAAGGTTGTAAATGGATCATATGTCATTGAACATGGACTTATATATCATATGGACTGTTATAGATCCGGCCATGTATTTGGTGGGCCTTGGTATGGATCCAATGATGGAATTGGACTTGGACTATGATCCACAGTTTATATTGAGTACTTGGACCTCTTAGGGACTTTTGTTAAGACCTTGTTCACGCAAGGTAAAGGCCTAGACAGACACAGACCTTTATTGTTTCCGAGTCGGCATAGACATTCACTGAGTTGATTTAAGCTCAGCCAGTTGGACTGATCATCACTGGTAGGAGCTATTGAGATTTGTTGTGTGGCTATCATGATGAGCACTGTTGGGACGGACGGTGTGATGCCGGTTCCGGTCGTTGTGGATGATGTTGGTGATATTTTGCAGGGTTAGTAATCCCTAGCATTAGCTTAGGATCCCTACCGCGACTGTGTTCAGTATGGGAGGGCCGCGGCATAATATCCCGCGGTGACCAGCTTATGTGGATGTGCCATATTGTGTAGGTTTATTACTGTTATGTTTATTATGATTCTACATGGTTATCTTGCACGACTGCATAGCATATGTACCTTTGTTACTCTCTTAACTTTATACATGTCTCTACTCATTTGATGCATACATTCTATATTATCTGCATATTGTGACTTGCCAGATCTTTAGATCTGACCCACTCTTGGTGCTTAGGTCTTGACCCCGAGTTCGAGGGCGATGCGTTCGCACTCGTTGAGGTGCCCGTAGTAGGCGACTACGGATGGGGGCCGGCCGACCATGAGGTCGAGCCGGAAGGTGAAGAGCCGACACTAGCTGCAGGGGTTTGAGTGTTCTTTTGTCTGGGTTTTGAGAGACATTTGTTGTGAGTTGGGTAGTAATGAAAAATATGTAATTAAACTTTGATTTGTTATCACTATGCATCTAGGCTGGACTTCAGCCCTTCTACATTTGACATATATACAATGATACCTTATGCTTCCGCTATCTCTGTATGGCTTCCGCTTATAATACGCTTCCGCGATAACAACCATTGTTACATTATTGTTCAAAAAGTTCTAAATTGGACCTCACTGCGGACCTACGATCTTGGAAGTTCTCGGATTTTCCGGGAAGTAGCGCGCCAATTTCGGTACTTTGACGATCTTTTCGGTATCCGGAATTGGGGCGTTACAAACAGTATATTAAAAGTCAATGATGACAGATTAGATGCATCTTTCCCCCTGTCTCTAATTTGAATGTTTGCTCTTTGTTCATTGAAATCAAATCCCAACTCCATCCAAGAGAACCCATTTCAATAATGAGGATTTCTAGAAAAATCCCCCATTTCTTAAAAATCTTTCTTGAATCAAGAGAACCCATTTCAAAAATGGGGATTTTTGGAAGAAGGAGGATTTTAAAAATTCCCCATTCCTAACATTCTCTGTAAGATATTTTTGGGACAAATCACCTAATAAAAAAGCCCCCCGCAACACCTAAAAAATTATTTAGAACCGATACACAGAGGGGAGAGAGACTTTGATGAGCGACGGAGCCGGAGCTCATCTATCACCAATTTGGGATTTTAGGAGAGAGAGATATTTGATGGGGGCTTATGGGCTTTATTCCATGGGGGCTGAGCAAGCCAGCCCAATAGGCCTAATGTTTTTTTTCAGATTTAAAGGGGGGCTGAAGCCCCCATACAATGATGTCTAGGTCCGCCCCTGAGGGCATGTTTGTAGTATTGCAAACGGAATGGTTCCGGATAGGAACCACAGTGGACTCCGACCCGTTTCTAAATAACGGTTCCGGTTTCGAATCCCATTTTGACTGGGACCCTCTTTAGTTGGTTCTAGACCCGGCTCCGATGGGAAAACCCGGATCCGTGTCCACCTAGAGGACTGGAATATAGTTCCAAAATCGATTCTAATTTATCTTTATTCTACATTTTTCTAAAAATAAGCATATCATTCAGCTTAAAAACAGTGCGTCAACTCTACTACCTCTAATATTGTACATAAACATGTCAAAAAAAAGTTCATTTTGAGGTACAACTCCCAATATCAAATGCTAATATACCGGGACTCGGGACCACAGGTCGGAACCAATATGGACTCGGACCCATTTATCAATCGGAACTTAAATAAGGTTCCAAACCCGGACCCGTTGATTAATCGAAACCTAAAATAGGTTCCAGACCCGGTTTTGTACGGGTCGTAACTTTCGGGTAATCGGACACCCATTTACAAGCCTACATGTTTGCGATTATAGGCTTTTTTTCTTCCTATTGAAATGATGGTTTTGCTGGTTTCACTTATATTCTCATTCGTAGATATTAGGATCTCTGGTTTTTTATGGTAACAATTTTGCACCCCGTATAGAAGATTCAAAAATTTCGTAGAACCAAAGATATATTTAGTTTGGAAATTTCTTGGAAAATATAGGTTGTGCATAGCCATGAGATACTTAAAACACATACATAATTGTCATGGGCTGCATTCTCACTTGAAGGCTAGCAAATTGTTGTGCAATGCATGTGCTAAATAATAAATGAAATAAGAAAGAGAAGCTGAAACAATCATAACAGAATGGTCAGTCAGTTAAATGTTAACTGTAAAGATAATAGGTAGATAGCTCTCAAAAGCTGTCTAAGAATTTTTCTTATCTCTTTCCATACGATTTTAACGGGAAAGTCCCCTTAGGATTCTTGTTGACCAAAAAGGCCGGACACAAGTTAGCCCTAGCTAGAGCAAACCTTTGAGTGTCCTTTTCTCCAACTTAGATAGGACTACCCGGGAGATGGAGAGTGGTCTAATTAGGACCAGATCAATTTGGTTAACCTATAATCATCCTAAATTGAGGCAAACATGCCATTAATGAGTCAATTTTTCCATGTACAGTCCATCTTGAAATTGGTTTGAGAGAGCCCATTCCGTCGCTACCTATTACACAGTGAAACCCACTTTTCATCTGCAAGGATCCGATCCAAAAAACCCATATGTTGTTGATTTTTGAAACTTGGATTTAATCACGAGTGGACACAGCCCTATTCGTCCATTTCTCACTCACTGACCATTTCATATTTGGTAAGCTTACTTTACCGGTTAAGTAAAGTGAAGGGCTAATATGAGAGACATTAAAACGACGGGCCAAGTAAAAAAATATTAGGTTTCGAATACCATCTCTTCCATAAAGAAAAAAGGTTAAAAGGAAACTCTCTCATGCAAGTGAATGATAAAAAAGAGTAGGGGTGTTCATTGAAGAGGCAGGGCTATTCCGAAGAATGTCCAACAACCACTTCTAAACTAGAAGCCTAACCCTGGCCCAAACATGAGTCAGGCCTGAAGTTGTTGGCCCGAACCCAAGCCGGATGGAAATGATGAGGCCCGAGCCTGACCTATCTTAGACCTATATAGAACAGAAGAATGAGTTCCTTACCCTGTCCTAGGTAGGGACGTAAATAGGTTCCTATTTCTCTGCTTTACCCGGTGGTTCCGACCCGTTAAAAATTGGGTATCAGTCCTTATTTAGGCCCCGATTAGTAAATGGGTCTGGGTCCGGTTCCACTTTGCTACGGACCCGTTGACCCGAGACTCGACGTACTACCTAAAGTTTCAAAATTTTCTCCTAAAAACCAAATATATATATTTTTTAATATCCCTCTCTACCTAGACTCGAACCTGGATCCGGACCCGTCCCATATATGGTTCTGGTTCCGGTTCCGAAGCGGTTCCGGATCCGGATCCGGTTCCATTTTCTCCTTAACGGTTCTGGTTCTGTGTCCACCATGGACCCGGACCGGAACCGACCCGTTTATAACCCTAGTCCTACGCCAGCTCAGCTGCTCTGGTCATATCACCTTCTATGAGAGGTCATGGGTTTGAGTTCCTGCATTATTGCTCCCTCCCTCCCTCATAAATAAAGGAATAAATATATATTTGGGCCGAACGGGGATTCCGGCTCTCGGGCACTAGGTGGGAAAAAAAAACCTTAGCACGGCCCATCTATTAATAACTAAACCCCATGCCCAAAGCCCAATCCACGCGCTCCCTTACCAAAAAAAACACTATTCTTTTTAAGAGAAAAAATGAAAATGCCACTTTCTCACCTTTTGATTCTACTACAGTACCCGTACTTTTGTTCTCTCCTATATTGACCATTTACTTTATTTCACCGGTAAAGTAAATTTGTGATTTGATAAAGTAAATTTACGATTTATTGTGTGTTTATTGTGATTTGATATTATATCATCCAATTGTTATTCACACATGTCCATCCTTCATTTTGTGAACTAAGCCCCGACCCGTGACCCACCAACAAGTAAAAGAAGGGAAAAAAAGGCTTAAAATTCGGTTTGCAAGATTTCCGCCATACTTATCAGGGGTATGTGTGAAATTTCCGGTTTTCCTCCTCTCAGAAAGGTGGAAAACTGGAAATGATGATTGTGAATTCTTCGCTGATGTTTTGGCTATGGTTGACAATGAGGTACCCCCACCCACCCTCTCAGAGGATCCCGATTCGACTCTTGATCAATCACCCAAATCAGGTACCTCCATTTATCGAGCCGCTCAAACCTTGAATGAAAAATAGTCACTGAAGGCACCTATATAACTGATAAATCAATCATATGCCTAGCTGAAAATATCCTTCGTTATCCCCACTTCTGTTTGTCTCCCTTTCCTCAATCAGTACAAAATTATATATATTTTTTAAAAATTATGAAATTCATTAATAAAGAAAAGCAGTACAAGAGAGCTATACTTCTCAAATAAAAAATTTAAAAAAAAAAGAGCGCTGACCAAACATCAGCTAAGGGAAAGGCCCAAGCTCTCCAATTTAGCGCAATTATATCAGTTGGAGTGCCCCTAAATTGTGTACCGGTAGAAACCCAGGTAGCAGTTTTGAATCTGATGTTATCCAGAAGACTCTCTGTATTAGAGGACTTTCCATCAAAACATCTAGAGTTCCTCTCTCTCCATATAACGCATAGGGTGGCAAGGAAAGAGGTCATCCATAACTGTTTGCCTTTAGTTGCGCCAGACATCAATTTCCAAGCATTGAAGTGGTCTAAAAGTGTTTTTAGAAAGATCCAGCTGAGACCAAACCAACCAAGAACTGCGATCCAAAAGCTATAAGCAATGTTACACCCTAAAAGGAGATGATCCGCCGTTTCCTCATCAGCTAAACACATGGGGCAAGCATTGATTATGATTATTCTCCGGAAGCAATTACTCTGGGAGGAGCTTTTATCTTCCAGAGAAAATGCAAAGTGCTTGGAGGATTCTGATTGCCTACGAGAGCTGAGAAGAATGAAGAGACCATGATGACAAGGGCACTTGAAGATAGTGCATATTCATCATCTCCAAAACCATGACTTATTTTACAATAAAGATATTTTCTGCATATTGAAGTATACTACCTAAATAATTATTGACTAAAACCAGATAGCAAATAAAACCGCACAAACAATTTAAAAATGTCAACTGTATTTCGCCATCAAGCTCTTCGGATACAAAAATCTGGACCATTCTTCAGCCTACTTGCTTCAAAGGGTTGTCTGAAACCAATTTGATGCAATCCTTGTTTTTTCGAATGTGGTATGATCCCATGCCATACATGTGTTTATCATTAAATGTAAAAAATATCAAAGAGATAATATAATAAAGAATCTCTATAAAAGCTTCCTACCTTTTTTTTTTATCGATAGGAAAGCCTCTTAGTTTCTTTCCAATAATAATAAAGAAAGAAAGAAATATAGCTTCCTAGTTCCTACTTCTTAGCTTGAATTATAAAGATGCTGAAACTAGTAAAATTGTACCATTTGCAAGAAACTCAACCAATTCATCCATAAATTTGGCAACTTCCAGGCCTAAATACGCTTTTGAAATAAGTAATTTCTAGAAACAATAAAGTAGTTGGAAGGTGCACATTAATTGGGGATAAGATTTCCACTACCACCTTTGCTGGTTCAGCAATATGCCCAACTTTAATATTTTCTGTTTCATTATAACTCAATGAACCAAAGGTGCAAAAATGGTGAATCTATTGCCAAAAAGATTATGATGTCCAATTACAAAATGGAGGATTATGCTCTAAACAACAAACACCAACACCACCCCCAAAAGGAAATGGAGAGAGAGAGAGATAACTACATATTAGCATTGGCAATGGGATGAGCAAAATAGTTACTAATCAAAGAGGAAAATATATTTCGAGCCATTTGCATAAAATAGAAGAAACAAAAGAAGCACATAAAGGAACAGCAAAAGGAAACAAACATATATACAGAAAAATTTTAGGATTTCCTATGCCTGAAAGGAATAAGAGCTCAATCTCTAATTAGAGAGGTGAGCAAAAATGACAAAAACTGCATCCCACTTGATTCAACAGCAACTAACACACCATGCCAAATGCAAAGCTCAGAAAAAACAAACCTACATTCTACCAAAAACACTCAAACCAATTGCACAAATTTACTCATAACATGTGAAAATGAAAATCATCAGCCTCATAATTCAATCTTGACAAATAATACTTCATCAAACAAGCAATTGACAACATACTCTCAACTTCTTTTTTTTTTATTCTTCCTCATAATTCACTTCATTTCTATGAAGTGGGTCCTCTCAATCTCCTCAACCGATCCACCCACTGATCATCAGGCACTCTATCTGCCCAATCCGGCGCAAACCCCCGGAACGAAACCCCTCTCATCACGTCGACGATCCTCGACGCGTTCTCCGGCGTCAGAGGGGCGTTACGCCGCCTCTCGTCCTCCCTAAAAGCCCTAGAAATCTCCCGCTCGGCCGCCTCCCTCAGCCTCTCTTCCTCCTCTTCTTCTTCATCAGTTTCATCACAGCCATTAAAACCACCACCATTACTGCTGCTCAGATCTAGAGAAGAGATTCCGTTCTCGGCCTGATAGATTCCGTTGGAGTAATTGCGTGAATTAGGGTTTTGGACATGGTACTCACTGGAATGCTCGATGAGATCTGGGCCGTTGGATTCGGTGTCCGAATCGTGATCGTCCAATTCCGAGATCGGCTGGTAATCGTCTGCTGCCACATCCGAATTAGCGTCGGAATCGCTTTCCGCATTCTCTGCAAAGAGAAGAAAGACTGTAATTAGAGAGAGAAAAGAGAAGAAAGACTGTGATTAGAGAGAGAGGCGTAGTTTAGCAAAAGATGCGTAGCATAAGAAAAGGAGCTCTTCTTCTTCTTCTAGGGTTCTTATACCTCGGGAGAAATGGTCGGAAGAAATCGACATTTTTTCTAAGAGATAAGAGAGAGAGAGAAAGCTGCCTGCGAAGACGACCAGAGATTTTATGACCACTGGTGTGAAGTTAGTTTTAACTTAACTTCTGATTTTGACGGAGTAACTCTCCCACTCTCAATGTATAATGGTAACCACTCAAGTCTTCCTTCTGCTTTTTTACCAAGGAGGTTCACTTTTATCCCAAATCTCATTCTCTTCTTTTCTTTGTACATCACTTTTCCTAGCCAATTTTCTACTCCATGGACTATAGGATTGAGAGAGGAGGTAGTCTAGTAATCTTCTTTTCTTTTATTTTCTTCTCAAAATTTATCAAAACTAAATCGCTGTGAGTAAGTATTTTGAGGATGATTTTATGTAATTTAAATTTTTAAATGGATCAAACAATATATTTTATAGTTGTTGGTAAACACATTCGTGTTTAGCATGGGTTATTGTGCTAATTTTTTATTAACTAAAGGTTATATATAATGGTAACCACTCAAGTCTGCTTTTTACCAAGGAGGTTCACTTTTAATCCCAAATCTCATTCTCTTCTTTTCTTTGTACATCACTTTTCCTAGCCAATTTCATACTCCATGGACTATAGGATTGAGGGAGGAGGTAGTCTAGTAATCTTCTCTTCTTTCATTTTCTTTTCAAAATTTATCAAAACTAAATCGCTGTAAGTATTTTGAGGATGATTTTACGTAATTTAAATTTTTAAGTGGATTGAACAATATATTTTGTAGTTGTTTAGCATGGGTTATTGTGCTAATTTTTTATTAACTAAAGGTTATATATGGACCCTGCAGTTGTGTTGAGCCCATTTGCGACCCACAGATCATGGGATAGGGAGATCGAAAGATTCAAGTGGGGCCACTCCTTCAAATATCAAATTTAAAGTTAATCTTATGACCCTAGCCCATTCATTCACCCATGTCCTATGCATTTAATGGCTTTATAAAAATATAAAAATAGTCCTTTGATGTAAGGTCCAGTCCATTTGAATTGGTGCAAACTGCAAATCCATTGAGTTGGTGACTATAGGGGTGTGAATGTACTATGTTGGAAAATGACCATTGACTTGTTTGTTTGGATGGTAAAATGAATTGAGGTGAGGTAAAGATTCCTCGAAAAGACCACCTATCATATTAAAGTACAAGAATTTAAAATTTCCTCATTCTTTAAAAAAAAAGTAAAAATATAACTTTCATTTTCTACTAAATGATAAAAAAACCATCATCATTTTACACCACCTTACTTTACTTAAATTCACCGTTCATCCAAACAAGCCTTCAGATCTATGGTGGTGGACTGAGTGAGATGAACGGTCTGGATAGATATCATTCATGCTTGGCGGTTGACAAGTAGCATAGGCGGGAATAAAACGCATATCCGAATCTGAGGTGGCATCCAATCTCAACAGTCACCCAACACCTCCGGAGTCCCTCTTCCTCTACACAAGACACGAGAGAGAGGAGTGAAGACTGAAGAGGAATGGCGATTTCTATAATGAGGTCTTTTACTGTCTGTGATCGAAGAAGAATATATGTATCTACTCGTAAGAATTTCAAAGCTTCTTCTTCATATCTTGTAATTCCAACAAAGAATAAAGAGGAGGAGGAGAAAAAGAAGAGTCTCTTCTCTGTTTCTTGTCTCCCTTCAACAACACCACCACCACCATCTCATCCCCTTCGGTAATCTCTCTCTACTGCCTTTACCTTTAGTAGGATTTCTTGAATGGGCTCTCCCATGACTCTAAGCTGTCACTGCAGTATCAGTTGTGTTTTTTTTTTTTCTTTCTTTCTTTTTTCTGGTGGTATTGTGGCACCTGAGAATTATGTCTGGAATTGGAATTTGCTTGATAACATGTTTCTATTGATTTCGGAACTCTCTCTATATATGACTGGAATTTGCTAAAACTCCAGTTTCTACAAAAACTTTGAGATTTCTAGGAATTGGACAGATTCCCAGAAAAAGGGGTGAATTCCACCTCATGGAATTTGCCACCAAATGGATACTTGGCATGAATTTTTTCAGTTGGGGCCACCGGATGATGAATGGGTTATATAGGAGATGGCTAACTTTCCAAATTCGAAGCATGATTGGGACGGTTAAGATTTTTCCATTATTGTCTTTCTCAGTAATTTGTGCTGGTCATCTTTTCATTCTTAAAGACTAGACTTTGAGATTTCATCATAAACACAATGGAACAGCCTAAGTTGATCTATTTTGCTGTAATTGTAGGTCGGAGGTATCCTTTTCTGTTGGGACTCACCTCATACCGCATCCAAGCAAGGTAGTGCTGAGCTTAAGGCAGTTTGTTCCTTTTTAAACGCTGAAATTTCTTGGGTGCCATTCAGACATAGATATGACTGCATTACAGGTCAGACATGGGACTCTAAATAGGGTGCCTTTTGTAAACATGGCAGATTCAAGGTTAGGCTTTAAGGCACCTTGGATTCTATTAGTCCTCTATTAGGGATAAATGTTCTACACTCTAGTTTATATCTTTACTGTCTGAATGATGAGTAGATCCCACTAGATTATCTTTTTGGGGGCTTATCTGTTTGCATTTTGCCTATATGTGTTGTATCTTTTTTGGGGGCTTATCTGTTTGCATTTTGCCTAGATGTGTTGATGTCATATGTATGTACTTTATGTAATTGAATGGGCAAAATGGGGGTGGCCAATGGCCTGAGCTAGATCTTTATATTAAATGGCCTAACAGGCAGATTTGGATTAGGACTAAAAAAAACATTTCATCAGATTTGAGCTTAAGATTCAGACCCTATAAAAAAAATTGGGCTGACTCTTCCTCATGAGGATCCAGCACAAGTCTGATTTGTTGCCAGTAGAAGCCCAATGTTGAATGAGTGAACCATACCAAAATAAGATTCTGTCCTCTGTGTGGGGCCCACTTAGGACCACCGACATTCTTCAGGCAAGTAGGACTGGCTTGTCTAATCATGGATGTGGCTTGGCTAAAAAAATATATATATATCATCCTTGGTATGCAATGATAGTTATTGATCATTAGGACCCTAATGGTTTAAAATCATAAAATACTTAGGGAGATTCAATCCAATGATCACTATCACTCTAATCACGATCAAACTTGGACCAATGCAAATAGATGTAGCGGAGGGTGGAGGGGGTGAGGGCATTGGGTTGACCATAGTGGGTCCCGCAAAAAGTTTGTTCCTGTTAATGGCTATTAACTGTAACATTTTCCTATCTTCACATTAGATTTGGTTGAATGCTGAATAGCTAATGCTATAAAACACCAACTTCGTGTTAAGTGCATGTTATAATTTAGTCTTTAACTCAATTCTTTCCAGGTTGATAGAGGTGGTGAAGATGCTTTCTTTGTGAGTAATTATAATGGAGGAGTTCTTGCCATTGCTGATGGTGTTTCTGGGTGAGAAGCTTTAATACACAGGACATAGTGTTTTAGTGCTTTCATTACAGAGAAGTACATCACTATTGGAAAGAATAAAGGTCCAAGTGAAGAAGGGGATTTTTTATTTTTTGAATGGTAGTTTGAATTAATCAATAGTAGTGAAGATGTCCAGGGAAAAGTAAACAGTAGATTTCGCAAGCTGTGGAATTCACGGCAGTTTAGAAATGTTCCCTTGATGATTTTTTAGTTCATCTCAGCATCTTTTCACCCTAAAAGTTCAGTGATTTGTCCAATTGATAAAAATCATTGAGAATATGTCAAAGTAGACTGGGTGGGGAGATCAAGAAAGCAGAAAATATAAAGGCAACTATACCTTTTCATTTTGATATTGAAAAAGGTGAGTTTGGTTGATATTTACATCTGACAGAAAGTAGAATATTTTGAACATGGGTAGTCTGTGACTCTGTTCCCTCAGTGCTGTGTTACGAAAACAAGTTTAAAAGAAACTGTTGTTCGAGAGCTGGGTATGCCCATAAAGTTTATGACCTATGAAGAGAAAAGTGTGACAATTTTATTCTGCTTTTTTATTGGTTCAGTTAAAGACTTGAGAGAAGAATGGATATTAGAAGAAAGAACAGGATAGCTGTGAGTTGGAATCCATTTTAGGGAGAAACAAGAAAGATAAGGCTAGACAAAAATCTTGTCTGTCTATGAATAAAAAAAGAAACTCTGTCCATCCTTTTAGTCAGTTGTTTTGATTGGTAGCAAAGTTCAATACATGAAAATTGTCACTTAACTTTTTTATGTGCTGTTTTGATTGATAGAGTTGATCTTTAAGTGAACAAGGGAAAGGTTTCTTAAGGGATGATTACCAGGCAAAGAACTTAAAAAAGAAAAATCATTATCATCATCAACATCAAAGCCTAGTCCCAACTATGTTGGGGCCAGCTACATGAATTATGTTTCACTACTCCGGTCCACAGGAATTCATGTATAGTTCTAACAAAAGTTTTATGCCGGCTGTCAACCTGCCTAACACAATCCTCCTTTATCCAGGCTTGGGAGAGGAGAGAGGACCAATAGTTAGCACAAACTAGTGGAGTAGAAACTTTATGAAAAAAGGAATGGACTACTAGTTTTTGCTCTATTACAAACTTGTCTAAATTTAGGAAGATATAGGTTGGCTTTCAAAAAAAAAAAAAGACAGAAAAAAAAAGACAAAGAAAAGAGTAAAAAAGGTTAGTTCAGTTTCTACAAGGCCTTTTAAAATGGAAAATGTTGAAACTTCATGCTTATCCCAAGCTAAAGTGCATATTGAATTTTAAATATTGGCGTGAGTGACAGGTGGGCTGAACGAGATGTGGACCCTGCGCTCTTTCCTAAAGAGCTGATGGCTAATGCTTCATCTTTGGTTGAGGATATAGAGGTATATATTACTTGAGATGAAGTTTTACGTTAACAAAACGATCAGGTATTTTGTGTTCCAGGGGACTTCATTATCTTTAACTTGGGGATATGATAGTCCTCAGGCATAGAATTTGCACATGGGACCCATTGTTTGGTTATTCATTTGGATGATCTAATGGCTCTTTGGTGGATAGACCATGCGCCAGGAATAATCCAGATAGGAATATCCAAGTCATCTGTTGCTGGCCTTTTTTCGCGGTGGATGTGCGCGCCCTGGATTATTTTCTTTACAGTTATAAGCAGACCGTCAATTGACGGATGGCATTTGTCCTGTTGAGGAATTTCTGGTCACTGCCTATTCACAGTTGGTCCATCAGGTCTATGGCCAGGAATACTGAACCATGGACCCGTATACTCATTCCTCTGATTGGTGTACACTCTTTCAGTGGTTTGAGGACCATATAGCTTATCCTATGTGCTTGTAATTTGAGAGAGAACAAAAATATGATGGTTCAACAAAATACAAAACAAAAATAGAAAACCAACATACTCCCTCACATATATTGATGTTGTTATGTTGTCGGTTCTGCTGCTATTTTTTATTTCTTGTTGTAACTGGAGGTTCGCTTCATGCCATCTTAGAAGTATGGATTTTTTAAAGCTTTCATTTTTTTAGTGAAAGGTAAGATATAATGTTAAAATTGTTTGTGCTAAATTCATTTCATTTTTCAGAATTTAGTGATATTTTGAAGGCCTTCCTCACTGTTGGATATATATAGTCCAGCCTGCTAGTAATTTCTCAGAAATGATTTGCTCAGTTGACAGGTTGATTATGATCCTCGAATTCTCTTGAGGAAAGCACATGCAGCTACTTCCTCCATGGGTTCAGCTACAGTGTAAGTTTATTCATTAAAACTTCAAAATGTCCCCTCAAAATATAAGTAATATGTAAAAGTTGTCAATTTCTTATTACATGGGAGAAGGCTTTGTTGATGATGATGATGTTCCTTCCTATTGGTTTTTCACATCTACTCTTTATACATGGTTCTTACAAGGATTTTCTTGTTTCTTTTCTTTTTTCTCTAGCAGTGGTCTGAATTTCAGAATGGATGCATAATTCTTAAAATATGCGTTTGGGAATGCAGAAATCAGAGTTTCAATACGTGGAATACCATAGTTGTGCTTTCCTAACCAAAATCATTTATTAAAGTTCTTAACCAATCACTTATCAATAATTTGGAATACCATTGTCACCGAACTTGTAGCTCACCTAGTTAGGATGATTGTTTGTGTGTGAGTGAATGTGTGTTCAACTCCTCCCTTCCACTTAAACCCTATTGTTTTTTTCTTTTATTAATAAAATTTACTGTTATCAAAAAAAGAATATTGACTTAGGAAAAGGTCAGAACATTGGTATTTTCATGATTTCCTTCCCAAAATTACTTGGTGTTTTTTTGCCAATGTCGATTTTGGGAACAAGTGTGAACAATGGCATTGCACGCAATTTAATTTCTGGTTTCCATATAATTCTAAATGGACAATGTAATAGATAACCATCCTTTGTGCAAAAATCTTCAAACCATTTATGGTTCGTCTTCAAACACACCATAATCTATTGCCTGCTTTAACAGATTGAAAATAACAAGGCCAACTGGAGTTTAACTGGCATGCTCCAACCATTTCAGTGGTTATTTTGGTGGCCAATACCGGATGTTTCATCCATTTTGGCAAGATGAGCCACAATTGGAAAATGTGGTTCCTTTAGCCAAATGAATTGACAATCTGGCAGATTTTCATTTGTTCTTTTTGCCAACTGTGACTATCACCGGCAAATGCAACTGCCTACTTCTATAGCTTTGCATATAAAATTTTAAAAAACATATACTTTCTTTTCTAACTTTCTACTCTTGGGTAAATAGAATTGTTGCTATGCTGGAGAAGAATGGAACTTTAAAAATTGCAAATGTTGGAGATTGTGGATTAAGAGTCCTACGGGAAGGTAACAAGTTTATACTTCTGTAGCTATTTTTCTCCCTTCTTTTGGTTTCTCATGAGGATTTTTGAGAGCATACGCACTTCTCTGTCCTGTTGGGTTTTTCATGGTCATTTGTCAAAAGCATTCACATAGTTCTTTTTATTATTTTATAGGCCAAGTAAAATTTTCTTCCTCTCCACAAGAACATTATTTTGACTGTCCTTTCCAGTTGAGCTCTGAGATGGTTGGCCAAACTTACCTGGATGCCATGGTATGCACTTTCTAGCGTCCTCAACTAGAAGAACAATGAACTTCACTACTATAATGCTTTTTCTAGCAATGAAAAATGGGACCATTAGTATTCACATGCACACAAAAACAGTACTTCCCCTCTCCCAAGTAATCTATTTTATTTTGTCAAGAAATATTTATAAATCGAAGCATATCAATATTCATTCATCTAGAATACATGATCAGCCGATCCATGTAAGAGTGCATACATTTTTTACTTAGATGGATAGGTTTTTAAACTTTCTATGATCATCCGCAGCCACTAGTTGGCCTCTTGAGGTTACAGTAATGAAGGTGGTAACATGTGAATGATTGGGCCCTACATCAAGGTGGTAAACATGTAAATGTTCCAGCTCATGAGTCATGCTGGAGTATTTATCAGATGGCCTCAGTGTACGAAACAAATGGACGAACACATGTGGGGCCTGAAGAACCATGATCCAGCTTATTTTTAGCAAAGTGATCAACTTGATAGACCCACCTGATCCATGTCTTGGGTGCAGCATGTTTTTTTGCATGTTTCATTCCATATATGGTCCCAAGGCATGGAGGAGAGCTGACTCCTTACCTTCAGGTTTGGATTTTGTTGAACTCCTTGAGAGAGCTTTGCCTATGGGAGAGCTGTTTTCTTACATTTAGGTTTGGACTTTGTTGAACTCCTTTGAGCTATCTGGAGAGCTGTCTTCACATATGGATTGATTTTGGACCCTGCAGATGCATGCCCCTGCTTATTTTTCAGTGACAAGCACAGTTTGTTCCACCTGATGCATGCCTTTGGATGTGTCATAGTGTTTGCATCTCTTTGATCCCCAATATGATTCCAAATTTCCAATTTCCAGGAGAGCTGTCTTCTCTGCAGTTAGTTTTGAATTTTGTTGAACGCCTTTGAAACTCTCTGACAAGAGCTATCTTCAAATAGGTAATAAGAATATAAGATAAGTATACTGGAAGGCCTTTGCTTACTGAGGTTTCTCACACATACCTATATCGAGGCTCTTACCCAAGGAATTCCTTGGAGTTCAGTTTTCACTGCCACTTTCACCATGGCTCTTGCCCTAGTATCTAATTGGAGATATTTAATTGCCATCTACAAAATAAAAACTGATTCCATTTGGATTTTATGCCGTGCACTGCATCCGATGAAGGCTTAGATCATTCACTTAAACATCTTTTGTAATTGGTGGCTGCATGCTTATAGATTTTATCTAATTAAGTGATTGAGCATACTGTAGAAGATAATAGGCCTTAAACAGGCCCAGCCCTTCGAGTTCCTCTCTGCAGAATGACGACACAGACACTGCTTGGAAGAAAATGTTCTCTGACTAGAACCTTGAGAAGAGATTTCAACTGAGAGACAGTTGAGATGAGATTCCACAGTGCTCTGATACCATGTAATAATGTGAGAAGGAGAGGAAGAAGAAAAGAAGAAGAATGGGAGAAGGTCGTATCTCCTTAGAGTATCGACAGTCCATTTTATAATATCGTTATGCCTCAATCAAGGCCCTAAGTATGTTAAGAATACAATTAGAAGAAAGAAAGAATAGAAAGAATATAACCTAGTCTAAACAAGGAAAATAAAAGGAGACTATACAGCTACACAATCTTTAGACAATATCCCACACGTGGGATTTATACATGGGCCCTTGAAGGGCTGGGCCTGTTTAAGGCCTATTATCTTCTACACATACATCCTGAAAACAGAGACCGTTTCTCCTGTGAAAATAGGCTAGGCTAAGCATGGGCAGAAAGCCTAATTTTGCAACTTATCCACCTTCCTCGATTGCAATATTAAAATATTCAGAAGAGAGCTGACCATTTTATATTTAAACTTTTTAGCCTCAATAGTTTTTGAAATTCTTCAATATTTTTCTTTGCACTGGGGCCTTGGACAGCCTAATGTTACAAATGTTGCAATATAAGGCATGTCCAAATTCATTTACTATATACTGTTGATGTATGAATGCTTTAACCCCCCTGGTTTCTTAGTTTGGAACTGCCTATAATATTGGAAACTTCATCCCTTAATTTGTTGTTGCTGGTCATTCAATACATATACTGATGTCTTGATACCAGATGCTTCCTTCTGAAGTTTGCATGATATTTTCTTGAAAGCAGGTTTATAGAGTGGATTTGAAGGAAGGTGACACAATTGTTATGGGTTCAGATGGATTGTTTGATAATGTTTTTGACCATGAAATTGTTTCAATAATATCTAGATCTAAAGATGTTCTTGAGGCTGGTAGGCTCATTTTTCGTCTGGCATATCATTTTGATAATTGTTTATCTATCTCTCCCCCTGATCAACAATAGTCTTGTACTGTAGCAAAGACATTAGCGGATCTAGCTAGCAGCCATTCAAAAGATTACAATTTTGATTCGCCCTACTCTTTGGAGGCCAGAAGTAGAGTACGTCATAATCACACTATCTGCTTCTTATCATTCTTCTCAATTCTCTTGTTTGTATCTATGAACTACTGCAGTTTCTTTTTTGAAGAAAACCACATGACTGTCACGTTGTAGGCTTGTGATATCTCAAGAGGAGGATACAATACCATAAAAAAACAAAAAGGAATGAGGATACTATGTGGATGTTGGTAGTGAACAAGGCAAGATAATTGTTAGGGAAGTAAACATATCAGGTTTGCTACAGTCCATGGTAGACATGGATCCAGACCTGGACCCAATTAAATGTATATTTCTTGGACTGGGTCCAAACCTGATGAACCTATTGGACCTTAATGTGATCCGTGCCCAACTTAAAACCTTCAAATAATAATAACAATAACACGGTACAAGGATTCAAACCTGTAACCATTTAGTCACAAGGTTGACCTTTACTATCTTCCCCCAAGACTTGGTTGTTCAATGATTCTAAAATATAATAATGACAAAATTTATCAAAGATATATTATATATAGTATTTAGTGTCTTATGCACGTCAATAAGGTAATTGGATATTTGTGTCCATACCTGGACATGAATAGCAGACGGGTCCAAAAAGAGGGTCAATACCTGGATTTTTCAGGTCGCAACCCTTGGGTGAGTGGGTAATCAGAGGTCCATTGACATCCCTAAGATTGGAGCATGTCTAATGCTATTAAAAAATATTATACATATCATACATGCAATACACTAAATGTATACTTATGTTATTTTGTAGATATATGGAAGTTTGTGATGATAAATATAATGGCTCAAGACAAGGGCCTGCATCAAAGTTGGAAGGCTCTCATTGTTGCAACCACTAGGTTGCTTGCTTGAGTCGGTTTGCCTATCAAGAAATAAATACTATTGTGGCTTACTGTGTCAAGACTCAAGACCATCATCATGTTTGGGTTGTGACAAAATTTTATGATGGCTGTCAACCTACGTAACACAACCCTCCTCCTTTATCCGGGCTTAGGACCGGCAGTAAAAAAAACTATCAAGATTCAAGACCATTTTATGATTTTATTTTTTATTATTTTGGTTTCATCTTTAAAATGGTAATGATCCTACAGTTCTTACTGGTGGGAAGGTAACTTGGATGGTTGCACTTAGTTCCATCTCTAAGTTTTTTGCTTGAATTTCCGTTCCCAATCCATATTATAATTCATAACAAGCAATCTAGCTTGAGGAGCTATTATGAAAAGGGGATTATCATTTTCTAATTTCTATATTGTTCTTGTGTCCAACAATTGTGTATACACCAGACTTGTAAACCCATGTTAACAATTTTAATAGGAATAATATTATCATTCTTTATTAAAATGTATTTATTGTCTATTGTAAGCCTTATTATGCAGACCACAAATAGTGTTGATTTTTGCAGCCTCTCATGGCTCATGTGAGGAAAGGATCTATGACTGTGATGGCCCACTTTATGTATGTCAATTATGGTACAATAGGGTGATCGAAAGGTCCCTGCCCAGATTAGATTTTGGGCAAAAACCAGACCAATTGACTCTTTGCAACCCTTGATTTAAGAGGTTCAAGTTTTAACAGTTTATTAAGTTACATTTTTCTGTTGAACTTCAGTCCACCACTTATAGGACGCATGAATGTCAAATTGGAATATCAATTCTTGTGTAGCGTGAATGAGAAGGGTTGGATTGTCGATACATGGGTCCACAAGGTGCTGAAATAGTTTCCTATCATGCAAGTCATGAAAGGTACCTCTTGGCAAAATAGTTTCCTCTCATGCAAGCCATGAAAGGTACCTCTTGGCAAACTAGTTTCCTATCATGCAAGCCATGAAAGGGGTACCTCTTGGCAAAATATTCTACCAAAAATAGATAGATAGAGCAAGGCATTTTTTTTTGGGATGATTATATTGTACTCCATGCAAGTATGTTGATATATAGCCAAGGCTAATTTTTGTTGGCCTCATGTTCTGCAACTGATGCCCATGTCCAATAATGATCCACATATTCAAGTTACATAGAGGTTGTTTTGCATTTTCTAAAAGAAAATCTTTGAAACCAAATGTAAGTGACAATGTAAATATCTTAAATTGGTCCGCATTCTATCGTATCGTGCAAGTATCACCTGAATAGTATAGTCTGAAATATAATATATGTCTGCAAGAGTGGTGGACCAACATTGCCAGGGTCAGTTTTATTTTGAATCATGGTATATAGAATGATCTTAATAACATTTTTTTGCAGGGATATGATGTCCCACTTTGGAAGAAAATTCTTGGAAAGAAACTGACAGGCACGATTAAACACTCTGTGACTTCTTTTGCCACATGACTGTTAATGTGAAAAATGTTCTTGGGTTCACTGTGCATTAATTCTCTCTTCAAAGAAGTGACTCTTAAGGCTAACAATATCTTGTGTGTGGCAGGAGGTAAACCAGACGACATCACTGTGATTGTGGGTCGAGTTGTAAGTTCATGAGGGTTTTTTTTTTTTTTTCCTCTTTAGAGTAATGGTGTTGAAAAATGAAAAGTCCAGGTCTTAGTTAGTATCAATTGGGTCTTATGTAAAATTGGTTGGTTTACTACTGAAGTAATATTTACTTATTCTTTAGGGTACTTTGATGGATGAAGTAAAAGTGCTTTACTCATTTAGATGTGTCCTTGATGAAATAAGAGAGCATATGTTCTATGAACTAACAACTGAAAGGTAAATGTCCGAAATCTTCATTCTTATTATGCCTTCCAATAAACAGATGGAGAGTTCTGTTTGTGCTGGGCAGAATTATAGTTTGATTGACAGCCCACAAGCCATGATCATAGATGTCTGAATTGTGAATTAAATGTGTTTGATTGAGCAAATTACCATAATTATTGTTTAAATCATGGGTTACACATGGATCTTAGTTATGGATAATCAATTGTAAGGCTGCCAACCAGCCATGGTCTGGCTAGGGTCCAGCTGGGTCTGGCCCTCAAAGTGTTGAATTTGGTCACATATTTGGATTTGTTGGATCTGATTAGATAAATAGGCTGGGTTTAGGACCTTTAATTTAGTGTCTGTTACTGTTAGACCCTAATTACATTCAGTTCTTCTGTTATATGTATTAAATTGTGAGAAATGATCTTATGATGCATTAGTATAGTGCTTACTGCGCCTAACTACCTGATTTAACCCTTTTGAGTCCCCACCTATAATCAATTGAAGCCACTCATGTAACAATGACCTCTGTTATTTCACTTCACTGTTGGATTATGCGTAGAAAACATAAAAACACGTTTGCACATGATCAATCAAACGGTGCATATCACTGTGGTCGAAAAGAAACTTTGGCCATTGCCTAAACATAGGGCATGTGATATGAGCGACTTGGATTAAAAAAAAAAAAGATGGACCCTGCTCAGCTTGAATCAGGTGTAAGCTACCATCAGCACCATACCAATGGCAGCAAGGGATCATTTCTCATCAAATATATATTATATCATATTCATCACTATCACCATCATCAGATCCTTACCCTAACCTCATCTTTGTCAGTTTTATTTCTCTCATATTTCTATTCAGTAGAGCCAATTTATTTCATTTTACAATGTCATGATATATTCGAGGTCTGTATTGTTCTTCCCTTCTAGCTTCTTGTACCTGTAGCACTTCAATCCTTTGCTTTAGGGCAGTTTTCAATCTTCTATGTACATGCCAAGCTATCTCATACTGTATTCCTTGATATCTCTTCTGCCAGGAGTCACCCCTTGTTTTCCTCTTATGCTTATTTGGAATTAGATATTTTCTTGTTGCTCAATGCATAAACCTTATTGTTTGCATCTCAGCACCGACTAGCTTGTTTCTTCTTTCCCTACCCTGTACTCATATCTGCAATATCCTCTTGAACTTTTTGCTGTTACAGTTTATTTAAGAATCTTTCACATTGTGGAATTAAGTGGGTTTTGAATAACTGAACTCATATTTATTGACCATGCACTCCACTCTCATATTTATTAACCTTGAACTCCAAATCCTGCTTTCCTTGAAGTCACACAGCGGCATGGTGAGCGCAGATAGAACTATTCTTTCTCCTTTAACCATAAAAATGGAGCTCAACAGCCTCTCACCAAGGTTCTACCTCGTCATTTACATAATTTTATTGTCCAATTGATCTCACACCACATGCCAACAACATGCACGCACCAGGAATTCCTTTTTGAGTTTTTCCTATTACCTTTAACCAGGGCAAGTAAATGAGGGCTTAAAGCAGACCGTTGGTGCCATCTATGCTAGAAACTCAAATCTCTCCACAATTCTTACAACCTATATCCCTCCATGACAATGGCAGACCAGGATTTTTATTTGGGTGGTGGGGTCAATGATCAAGTAACTAAGTCAAATAATAAAATAAAAATTTTAATATATTATTGAAAGAGTTTCTCGAATTATGCGGGTACGGTCGGACCCGTGTGTGACCACTTGGGTCAGCCCCTGCTCCGTGATAATATCTTTTACAATCTCAATTTATTAATGAAGTACTCTCTCTCTCTCTCTCTCTACTTTTCCATGAGTTCCATAATAGGAAAGTGGATTATTTTTAGATCTACATGGCATAAGACTAAACTGGTTTCACTGTTCAGAAATATTCTTTCCTTCCCTAAGATGTTATTCTGTTAATGACTTCAAATGCTCCATATCACAGTACAGCACAAATTTTATTAGGGTCCGTGCACAGTGGAATGTACTTCATTATTAATCAGGATTTTGGGTTCAGTCATGTTACCAATCGATATAAAATAAAAAGAATGTGCTTCATTATTATTTATTTTGCTCTCAAAACCTCCATACATAAGATATTTTTCTCTAGACATATTGCCTTAATGCTCCCTTTTACTTCAATTTTTCGCAAGGTGGGATTCTCTCGTGTTTATCATATTTTAGGGAGAATTTCAAATAAGGCCTCAAGTTTTTGTCTTATTTCAAAAAAGGACATAAGTTTTAAAACTTTTCAAATTAGTCCTTAAGTTTTCTTGAGAGTTTTCAATTAAGGGCATCTGTTCCATTTAAAGCTATTTTTTGGCAATTTTTATTAATCAACCTCGATTTACTTTCCATTAACGTTATCCTTTACTTCATCTTCTTATACACCAAGATGCAAGGAAACTTTTTCCCTTGCTCTCCAAATGAATCTTAGTAATACTTAAAATAACAAGAGTAACACTCTCAATCCACCGTTGATGACAACAAATACATCTTAGCATTCCTTTTTTTGCCGCTATTCATTTTGACTTGATATTAAGACGCTAGGGAGAATGAGAGAGGTCATCAACCATATAGCTTATTTGCTTCATTTTATGGCTATAATCAAATGGTGGAGTGGGTGGTCTGGTTCAAACTAATTCCATTATCCTGTTTAACCCAGTTCATGAACTGTGAGAAAACTGATAAAAAGGTAATGATAATACATCTTACTTGGCTCCATCCGGTTCAACCCACAGGTTATGACCTGTATAACAGCTTTCATCCGACCAGACAGTTTGATAGAACCCATAGGCTAGTGACGCTGATGGTGATTTCCACGGTATGGAGTTGGATGGGGATTGATAGTATGTATTCATTGGTGTCCACGAGAGAGGCTGCATTTCTCTTTCATGAGTTATACTCAACTCTGCCAAGGAAACAAAACATTTCAGCACGGCATCCTGTGTAAGCCAGTCAGATCCTGATAACAAATGGGTGACAAACTGAACCACATTTCAGTTACATACACAATAGTTCAAGATAAACCTTGACCTGACCTGACCTGAATCCAACTCATTTACATCCCTAAACTGAACCTAATGATATTATAAAATCAGGAATGTTAGCTTAGAGTAAGTAATCAGTCAATGACTTATTGACTATTGAACTATCAGAAGGATTGGTTTCTGAAACTGGACCATGGCACAACACAAGTGAATTGATTCCATGCACAACTTAGGCCGTAACTACAAAGCAGCCCAAACTTCATTAATCGCGATCTCTACTACTACTACTACTACACAACGTGGGCACCCCAATTTCAAGAGGTGCAGGTCAGCACGAATTGATCATGTAATGCCCTCTTAAGGAACAGACAAGGCTAAAGCTGTCGGATGGCCCATCTGTTCAGGGCAATAAAGACATGGTCATTACCATAACCACTGTAACAGCCACTGCCAAACAAGCACAACGTCTTGATAACATCCTCTGCAAATAATGTTTTGAAACACAAATAATGATCCATGTTAAGTTGCAAAAAAGAAAAGAAATGAAAAAAAAAAAAAAACATGGCTTGGGAGAGAGACATTTGCCTCAGTAAATAGTAAATTGTATAGTACACCTCGATTTATCCCATAAATAATGGAATACAAAATTATAGTAAATGTAAGATTAAGATTGCCCTCGCCCTAATTCCATGCCATTCTCATTCGTATGACAAACAAAAGAACAGGGAAATTTTCAACAGCCGTTGAATTCTTATAAATATTATTACTTATCTGAACAGAAATACATAGTACAAACAAATCTTCAGATCAGGGGCAACGGCTTGCTTTCATCACCTGTTGATAGCAACAACCAACTAGCAAGCAATCCATCTGCTTCCAATTTGCTGCATCACCTTGAGGCTATCAAGTAATTTGTCATTGATGACAAGATGAGCCATCTTTAAGATGACGAGGTGAAAAAATCAATTCTCTTCCCTTGAGTCATGATTGCCTGCGGCTCTCATTCATTTTTTGAAAGAAGGTTTTGGATGCTTCATATGTAGACCAGCAGATAGCTGCAGCAGGTGCATGGAAGAGCATTCTGGGCTTCCAACCCCTCATGAGCCCTGCATACCCATCCTGCCTCACTATGGTTCGAAAGACATCCCCTATAGAGCTGTTAGTGTACCTGTCACATCCACATACACCCTGCATTGCCATTAATAAATATAAGTTACCGCCATAATGAGAGTCTAAACAGAAAATAAGGGCAATCATCAACGATAAGATTCGAGCCTCAGGGATTGTAAATATGAGAATGGATCGAATGCACTTTTACCTTATCACAATTATATAAAAAACAAGCAAATCTATACATCTAAACTGATCAACGTAAACCTCCACCATTAATTAGATCACTGAGTGAAGAATTATCCTATCCCAAGATCTAACCCCAAAAAAGCTCCAAACAGTGGTCCTAAACCTCAGAGTCTCAGCACTGTTTCAGACCCCTAACAACCTGTTAAGAGCATTCACCAGCCTTATTGAAGCCCCAATATTCCCTCAACAGGAACACCTAAAACTACACAGTACAACCCCGAATGGCCCCAAAAGTCACCCAACAAGCCAATTGAAACAGCTTAATACTGTTTCTGTTAACCATCCCAGTCCCTGCCATATTCAATCCTAAGTCCAGCCAAAAACACTAATATATAGCCCATTGGACAGCAACTTTCAGCCGTTCGAGGTTCTTAGTTCACAGCTCAACTAGTTCAGACTCAAGAATGTAATCCATCTTAGTTCACAAATTAGATGGAGTAGGTCATTTCAGTTCACTTAATTGTTAATTCTAGTAAACTAGCTTCAATGAGTGTTCAAATTTATAGTTCAATCCAGTTTGACATAAGTGTGAACTTGTAGCTTCAATTCAACTAATTAATAGGTACAAAAATTGTACGTGGTCTCTAATAATGAAAATGGCCTCGCTGAAACTAATGGATCGGTCAATTATAAGTACTAATATGACCTTAAAAATCCATTTCTAAATAAAATGATAATTGAAATACACATTCCATATAATTTGGCATGACTAACGATATATAATTATGATATTTTAAATGAAATGAACCGGTTCAATCGAATTCGATGCAGTGGACCAGTGTTGACAGAATTGAATTGTGAAAAAGAAATGAAGTCAATAAATCAATGGCAGTTGGTACACTAGGTAACAGTGGTTCAAACACCTAAACTAGTCCCCAGTCCAAACTTAAGCTCTGTCCCAATTAATCCTAATCTCATATAAACCCAATCTGGTAACAGCCTCAGCCATTAAAGAAACTCAGTTTGCCAGTTCCAGGCCTCAGGAAACAGAAATTTAACCATGTCTGCCTGAGTTGGCCAAACCTTTTAGGGGCCTTTGTTTTTTTTTTTTTTTTTTTTGCATTGAATTCTTGGGAATTCAAAGCAATGCATTACTAACAAAGAGGCGAAATTTGAAGAAGTAAATGTCTCCACTTAGGTAGGAAATGAATGCTCCGCCACTGCCATAGTAAATCAAGTCCTAGGAAAGTGAGGTTCCCATCTACATCTCCACCTTCTATCCTTCACTCTTCACCTCGTTGATGTTCATCTGTTCCAACTGACTTTACCATTAACTTGTATGAATCCAATGCAGAGAAAACAGACAGGCCATTAGAGAACATTCAAGAGTATCCACATGATGAAATTCTTATGCAAAACATGGATTCCCAGAAACATCAATTAACTTTTTTTTTTTGAATGATAAACATTAATTAACTTCATTCAATTGACTTTTTTTTTTTTTTTGAATGTTACTTCATTCAATTGACTTCACTGCTCAGGTTTGTCTGCCTAATGGGTGGGTCAAATTCAATGTGGATGGTGCTTATAAAGGCAACCAGGGCCGGTGGGCATTGGTGGGGCTTGAAAAATGAATGAGAAACGGCGTTCTTTTTCTACAGGTCAAATTCTTATTCAGTTGGTGCAAAACATGGATTCCCCATCACTTAACTTCAGTCAATTGATTTAATTAAATTGAGTTTGTCCGCCTAATGGCTGGGTCAAATTCAATGTGGATGGCACTTCTAAAGGTAACCAGGGCTGCTGGGCATTGGTGGGGCTTTGAAAAATGAATGAGGAGAAATTGTTTTTTTTTAAACATACAGGTATCATTAAATCAAATTAAGCAGAGATGTTGGCGACTAGAGAGGCAAAATATTTAATGTAAACTTCATAAGAAATTCAATGACAGAAGGCACCTCAAGACATGCTATGAAGTCAGAATCGAAGCTATGTGAAAGCTCTGTTAGGGAGACTTTCGCTCTGGCAGAATAATTTTGGAATTGCAGTCAAGCATCAGACATGAATTTAAGCACATTGGCAGATCGGGCAATGAACTCGCAAATTGATTGGCTAAAGAGAGTGTTAATAGATCCAATATGGTTGTAAGGAGAACCTAATGTTTTAAAGGGAGTTTAAGAATCAAATTGTATAATTCTCTCAACTGTTCAATGATGCCCCCTTTTTTTTGTATAATGAATCAAAAGGAGATTCATTAAAGGCAAGAAAAGGTCAACAAGATCAAAATGAACTGTGTGAATACCTATTAAGGCCTTGTTTGATATTTCAACTCTTATACAAATAGAGCAATAAAAAGGGGGGGGGGCTAAAAACAGAAAATGTGTTTTGTCTTAAAAAAAAATCCCACCTCTATTTTTGAGACCCTGCAGCTCTTATTTTCAGAAGCACAGAATTGGGGCTTCTCATTTGAAGAAGATTTGCCTCTACTTCTCTAAAGCAGGTAGAGGCTAGAATCGTGTGCCAACCACTCTAATTTTCCAAACCTATATCCGCCTTAGACATTTAGACAAGTAGAGGTTGGAAATAGAGATGTCAAACATGCACTAAGAACAAAACAAGCCAACCAGATTGTTTGCAAAACCCAAAAATGTATACACTAATTAAGAAGTATTCTTGCAGCTCTCAAAAGTGATTTCAAAAGCACTGGATGTCCCATGCTACTCCCTGCCACCTGCTGCTTCATGGTTGCCCATTATTGATGTGTGTGTGAGAGAGAGAGAGAGAGAGAGAGAGAGAGAGAGAGAGAGAGAGAGAGAGAGAGAGAGAGAGAGAGAGAGAGAGAGAAGAAGGGGGGGGTTAAAAGGGTTCTTTAGGTGACAAGTAGCAAGTTCTAGCATGTGGCTCTTGTAAGATGGATTCAAGAGGATCCTTGCAAAGTCAAGAGGCAGAAGAAGATTCTTTAGGTGACAAGTAGCAAGTTCTAGCATGTGGCTCTTGTAAGATGGATTCAAGAGGATCCTTGCAAAGTCAAGAGGCACAAGGCTAATATGTAGCCATTGTGATGATGTCCAAGAAGACCCTAGTGCAGACTTGCACAGTTGCACAAACCTAACATACAGCCTTCAATTATTGGATCTGAGAGGTTCGCAGTGTCAAGTGGATCAAGGCTTCCCATTAAGCTTTATGATAGGATTCTAAAGAGACAATCATCCCTTCAAGTAACAAGCAGCAAAAGACTACATTGCAGCTGTTATAATGGAGATCCATGTGGACAGTGGATACATTGATGCCCAGATCTAAGATGCACAAGGGTACATAAAGCCTGTTGCAGTATGATCTTAAGATCTAAGAGTAACACAACTCCTTAGATCCAAGTAGATCATGGATAATGTATGGAAATTATGATGGAAGATGTTCTCCTATGTGCAACGGGAAAACGGATCGGTGCTGGTTGTCACGGGCCCAATAGTAAAATTGAGGGTTGATCCCGCCTTTGGGATGGTCCGGATGGGAGATTAGAGCACTGCACGTGGAGAGTATTTTCCAATTATGATAGTGATGGAACCTTCAAGGATCTGTTTGAATGCCACTGTCAAGTGACATAAATTTACCTCATAAGTCATAACTAGTAAATGATGGGAACCAACAGGATACCTTGGGTCTAACTGTCTAAGTCCCAAGTCACAAAACATAAAATACCCTGGCAGTTTTTGGCCAAAATACACTTGACAAGTCAGTCTATATGGTGTCAATTTTTCACAAGAAAATAGTATGACTGCTCATATCAGACCATATGAGCCAAATGAATAGCCATGGTACTGATCGTATCTACTGATGCATCAGTGGATTTGTAATTGACAACACGCTCTGTACATCACTCATAACTCATAACAGTCGCCTAAGCAGCCAGTACAAAGATGTGTTGGCTGATATGTAAAACCTTGAACTTCTTCAAAGTACTGAGTGGTGCTAGGTTGGCATACATATGCTAAGACCTACACCAGAACCCCAAATGACAAGTGGAAGATGGCAAATATATGCTGCAATATGATGGGCTCCTTGCCAGGTGATAAGTATATGGAATCCATAGAAATCCCGCCTGTTTGGTAAATTCACTTTACTAGTGAAGTGAGGTGAAGGGTCATTTCAAGAGACCCTAAAAGAAAAGGGGTCAAATAAATAAGTATCATATTTCAAAAAACAATTCTTTACCAAAAAAAGTCAAAAAATTACTTTCTCATGCCACTAAATGACAAAAAACCATCTCATTTAAAAAAAAAAAAAGTCCAAAAGCTACATTCTCATTTCACTAAATGACAAAAAGCCATAACTTTTTTTATTTGACCCCTTCTTTTCTTCTCTCTTAATTTGAACCTTCACCTCACTTCACTTTACTAGTAAAGTTGTCAAACAGGGTGCTAAGTGGCATGAGGTGCCAGAGTCTTTTATGCTATGCTGCACGGATTCTTTGAAATTAGAAACATAAAGGTTCCAAACATGTATTGAACAAATGAACATCTCAGGTTCTTCCATTACTAACTAAAAATTGTTTTCCATTTGTTAAAATATTTTTATGCTTTTTTTAGAAAATATCAAAATGTTTATTATTCGATTCTTTAAAATAATAGTTAGTGTTATACCCTGTTTTTCATCGACCAAATCAAAAGTGGAATGTTAAGGGCCTTGCTCTATCGTAGAGGTGTAAAACGGGCCGTTCCGTGCCAGGTCAGCAAGGGCTCAGCCCAGCATGTCCCACAGGCACGAGCTGGGCCATGCCGTGCTTGGCCGTGCCCTCCATGGACCAGATTGGGCCGGAATGGACTGTGCGGGCCCATGTGCCTTTTTTCTTTCTTTATTTTTTCATGTCAAACTTATATTTAATGCTACCTGTGGATTAGAAAAAGTATCTTCCCAATGCTCCACCTTTAATGGTAAGTAATAATTCCATTGGGTTGGAGGAAAGAGTAGCTTCCCAATGCTAATACCCATTTAAGCAATGCTAATGACATTGACTAACATCTTGGAGAAGATAATTTAGATCCATATGAATTAATGCCAATACCCATAAGTTAATACTCAAATGAATTAATATAATTTATATCCATATGAATTAATGATAATACCCATAAGTTAATACTCATATGATTTAATACCATCTTGGGAAAGATAATTCCCATAATCCCATTAATAGTTCCCATAATCCCATAAGGCCCATAACCCATTGACCGGGCCGCGGGGCCGGGCCTACCAGGCCAGGCAAGTGGACCGTGTCACGGGCCACGGCCTGTGTTTGGGACGCTGGACCTGGGCGGCCTGACCCTATGTACACCTCACTTCATATAAATTACAACACGCACATCATTACTCATGCAAATAATCATTGAGCAACTCAAAAGAGGGATGTTAAGACCCTTGCTCTTCCCTCCAACATCATATAAATCCCGACACACACATCCTTACTCAACCAACTAAACTCAAACTTGATTTGAGGGTCTCCACAGACTATACAACTTAAACTCACTCCATGAGAACCTCCATCACCTCTAATAGCAATGCTTCATAGCCTCATTTTCCAATAGAAGATGCCATTCCTTTCTTTCCAAGGGAGGCACAAAAATAATTGCCCTCTAGTTCCATTTCGGCAGGGAAATTCCCAATTCTACAACTTTGCAAGGCGCCAGAACAACTGGATGAAACAGAGGGGAGGCAAATAGGAGGAAAGTAATTGTGACCTTGAAAATAGTTGAATAAAGGGTACAATTATAAATCAACAAAAAAGAAACCTACAAATTAGGTCCTCAATGACACCAAGCGTTCAAACAATCAATCAACACCATAAAGTGAGAAGGTAAGTTGTACCATGATCCGAACAGTTTTAGCCATTACCCCTCTTCCCACCGCTTCTAAAGACTAAAAAGATGGTGAAAATTAGAAAACTTATCATAGTAGAGACCATGATAGAACAGTGAAACAATTGACATCAGATATTCTCCAAAGTGCAGTATACATGATTTAGGTTCTTCAATATCAATCCTTCCATTCACTACAAACACAATAGTTTCTCTGAGAGAGTAAGATACAACATAAGTGCGTCACTTGCATAAAGTTTCTTATTTTTAGGATCATACTTAATCCTACAAAAGTGTAATAAACCAAATCCACCTAAATACTGAACTCTGTAGTGATCTCCATGATCTTGAGACAAACTTTAACAAATCTTGAGTAATTAATTTATATATTTATTAATTTTATAATATTAACTTTCTTTAATACGAGCTCAGCAGTACATGAGATATATACTCTCAAGCAAGTAACCCAAGAGAAAGACTTTTAAAATATCTAATATCCAACATAGAGGTTAAGGAATTCAAATAAGAGGAAGGGAGGGAAACATGGCCCTAGTTCTAAAGTTCAAACCTTAGAAGTAGAGGCCCAAGGAAGAATACATCGACATTCGAAATTTATTTCAGGGCTCAATTAAAAACATATGGAAAATTGTGACTAAATTAACTTTTGGGAGGCCCTGTGGTTGCTGAAAGATCCCTTAAGTCTTTTTTTTTTGTCGGTATCGCTTAAGTCAATTTACCCGTTAATTTTGTAATGTTTCAGCTGACAAGAGAACTGAATTTAAGAATGTGGAATTTGTGACAGGAGAATTGTTTCGAAGTGGCCCTTTAGAAGAAATATAGGTTGAGGCAGAAAGGCAGGAATGGACTGTTCTTTGAATAAGAACAAAGATTCTCAACTGGCTTATTCGGCCAAAGACACTTGGAGGAGGGACTGGTACTTGAATTGGGTATTCACAGTTAAAAACTGTTTTTGTCTAGGTTGTCAACCTCTAGTGCACCAAACTTACTAAATGAATATACATACATACATGCAATATATATATATAGAGAGAGAGAGAGATCCAGCTCTCCTAAGCTCAAGTGTGTGGCGGGGCCCACCTGGGGATCCACATGGGGATGGGGATGGGGGGATTTCAAGGACTCCCTGGGATCCTCCTCTCTGCAAAAAATCAGTCCCAACCGTGATTTCTATTATCTCCATATGGGCCCAAAAGTTTAATGGTCAACGGTCCATTCAGATCGATACATAGTCGATCCAATGGTCCAGTAATTTCGGATCTGACCAAAAGTTTGTGGACATGTGCAATTTAGGGGGATCATGTGTTTGGTCCATTTGGATGGACCAAAGGTGGGCCCCACAAGCATGAGCTTACGAAATTATATCCTAAGCTCGAGCTTAGGAAAGCCTTGCCCCATATATATATATATATAGAGAGAGAGAGAGAGACGTTTGAGATGGTTTAATGTAGGCCAGCAACGGCGCCAGTAAGAAAAAGTTTGGTTATGAAGGTTGATTGCCCACCAAAGGGAAGGGGTATGCCAAAAAGTATGTGGATGGAGGTAGTAAACATAGATATGAAGAAGTATAACTAATCTAAGGATTTGAAGAGAGAGAGAGAACACTCCTCCATCTGTGAAGGCTTTTGCGAGCTAGAGGCCTTAGACCGAATTCTGACTTACAACCAAATCAAAGGCAGAAAAATCCGGCTTGCTAATATGTACTTCAGGTGCTAGAAAGCAGAAGACATGAAGAACACCTGCTCCTCCAGGGTTCCACAACAAAGGTGCCGTGAATGTTTGGTCTTTTTTTCCTTTTTCACTTTTTTTTCCTTTTTCACCTTCCCAATTCAGGGGATAGTTGAGCTACTTTCTTGTTCTTGGTATAGCAGCCATTCTGAGCAAAAAGGCAATATTATATGGAATGTAATAACAGAATATGCACTACTCATGTCATCATTACAAAAGCTGATTTAGAAAATCCATGCTGCTTTCGTCAGGTGGACAATTTGCAACAAGTATTTCGATGGGTTTCTCAAAGTAATGTTTTGGTTAACTGCATCTCTCTGCTGAATCATGAATATCCTTTTTGCCTTTCATTTTTAGATGTAGGTGTTGCATTTTTCATGTTCTAGTCTGAGGTTAATTTGTATTAGACTGTCCATTTCTGCCCAATTTTCTTGAATTATTTAGGAAGACATTGCACAATGGAAGGTGGAAGACGCCAGTGGCATAGTGGAAGGTGCTCACTATTGCAACCTTGAGGTTGTGGGTTCAATTCACGTCACGAATCTAATAATAATAATAATAATAATAATATGTAAAGATTATCCATTCCCCTATCAGCTTGTATCTTTCCTCTCTTTAGTAATGCTTACCATTGCTTGTTTAAGGAAGAAATAAACAAATACATGAAAGCATAGCAAACATAATGTCTCGACACCAAGACAACTAAATTGCAAGCAAGTATAAGGAATCATTCCTGAGAAATGGTGGAAACATGAAGTTGAAAGTGAAAAATGCATCTGAAGTCCAGGATGATCCTATTAAAAGCAAGCCTCTAAAACATCTACAGCCGATTATTAATAAGTCCAACAAGAACAACACTGATTTGGGATTTTGATCTTGAGGAAGTGAGATAGAGCAACCAACATCACAGATAAAAACATGAAAAACTATTATTGAATCAAATGAACATAAAATTACAATAAAAGTATCAAACAAACAAAACAAAGAAGAATTTCAAAATCATAAACGATTTTCATAGTCATGTTTGCTTGTACAAAGAAGAAGAATTAAACTCCTAGAGAAAATCGAATCAGCCACCCAAGATATACTCAGCAAACAGTACAAAGAAGAGAGAGTAATAATCAGCTAGTAACTGAACATATATCAGGCCTACACACCACTAATCCACACAATTAAACAGGTGAGTAATTTCACACTAAATGCAAAGCATTAGCTATATTCCCATTTGAAAATCCCAATTTCAAACTCTCACCTATCTAACAATTAAGATTATATGACATAGGTAAGCTTAAGTGGGATGAACAATTGCAATAATATCATTCAAAAGAGGAGGAGGAGATTGATTACCTGGCATTGCAACTGAGTCTTCACAACATCCAGCGGCGTGGTCAGGGCAGCGGCCAACGCACCTGCAGCAGCACCCGCAGTGGCATGAACAGCCAAACTCTCTTCATCACCACTGCTCTCAGGCGATAGCTCCTTCAGCGCCCTCTTGGCTGCTTCATAGGTGGTGAAGTGCACTGCCGTGAAAGGGGCGTTCATCAGGACAGTCGTCCGATACGACGCGTAGAACGCCCCAAATCCTTCTTCCCTCAAAACCCTCTTCACGCAATCCATGACCCCCTTATAAGGGCTGCTCCGCAGCTGCAGCCTTTGCTTCACCATATCCATGGGCGTGAACACGGCATCGCTGGAGACCGTAGCTAGCACACCAGACGCCGCGTGCGCCAAGTGGTTGTTGGGGTTCCCGGCAGATAGCATCTCCTTGCTCGTCTCATAGACGGAGAAGTAGACAGCATGGGCGGGTCCAGCGCCGAGCATCATCGCAGCAATGCCCCGATAGAGGCCAACAAGGCCCTCGACCTTGAGGACCGAGCGGAGGGACTGGCGGAGACCGAGGGAAACGGTGTGAGGGGCGGCGCAGGCGGGGCGTGCCTGCATACGGGTCTTGAGGGTGTCAACGGGGAACATGGCACTGTGCTCGACGCAGCCGGCGATGGACCCGGCGACCATGAACTGCCAGAATTCGAGGCCATCGTGGGGAGAAACCCTAATCTCGGGGCGGAATTCTGCGGCGGCCTCGCGGAATTCCGCGGTGTCGCGGAAATTGGGAGAGGCGTCGGCCATGTGTTTGTGGGAATGCCTGTGAGAAGAAAAAAAGAAAACGATACAAACTGTTTGTGGCAATGCCTGTGAGAAAAAGAGGGAGGGATTTGGGAGATATAAGAAGATGGTGGGGTTAGAACGTTGAAATCGCTATCGGATGGGAAGTGATTTGTGTTGTTGTCGCCATACAATTATTTCCCAAATCCCTTTTGCTCTGTTTGTTTGGGAGTAAAGAGAGATGGGAATCGAAGAAACGATGCTTTCTCTTTCTTTTGTTGTTTTGTTTTGGATTGTGATTTCTTTCTTTCCTCCTCCTCCTCCTTCTTGTTATGGAAGAGTCAAAAGAAAGGATCGGAGAAAGATATGGAAGCGTGGAAGGAGTGTAATTAGTTTTACTAGGGTTTTGGAGATTTTGATTTTTTTTTTATTTTTGTTTTGGCCACGTCGCGGTGTATGTCCTGACGGACACACGAAAGTGTGAGTTTTCTTTTTTTGACCTGGAGTTTTGAACTGGACACGTGTTAACTTGAAGAGGTATGAAATTTGCCACGATGGTGTAGGCCGTAGGGCAGTGTGAGTCGGTTTTTTAGTCGCGTAATAACGGTGGTTTTTCGGGCGTTATCTATTCCCGATAGGGTCCACATGTATGGGTCCTCCATCCTGCATTAATACCTTAGCAATCAAATAAGGAAAATTTTTTCTCCTCTTCTTTTCAAGGGCTTCAAATAAATGCACCTTCAGGGGAGGATTTGTATAACAAAGTTTAGATCTTTTTCCAAGCATCTTTTTTTCGTGATTTGATGCGATACACTTTTCTGAAAGAGATGCGGCAAGGAGCAATTAAAATTTTTCAAAATGCGCATAATTATAATAAGAAACGGGTGGAATTTCACGAACCTTGCATTTTATAGTATTATTTCTATGGAAACATATGACAGATTTTTATTTTTATTCGATCATCCCATTTCCACAACTTGTTGCAGTAGATTTTTTTTCAAGAAAAAGATTGGATAAAATAATTGATTTTATGTAATATCGCATAAAGCCTTTTCTTATGAAGGGATATTCATGTGAATGCCTTTTTTTTCTGTCCACACAAAGGCAAAAGTCTATAAAACCACTTTTAGACCACGTTTGGTATCAATGAGGAAATCACATATTTGAAGAGTCCTCATTGCCCTAGGAATATGATTCTTCACTGAGGATTTATATAGTTGAGGATTTTACAACAATAGCAATGTGTACCAATAAGTATAGTTGAGAAAATTTAGTATTGACGCATAAATCTAAAGAAATAAGGATTCCCATCGGCCCAAATCATTAGAGATTTACAATTGTCAAATATAGTTTTTTCACAACTTTGTAGAAAATTAATGAAATTTATAGGAATTTAATTGACAAATGTGACTTTATAAGGCGCTACACAAATATGTCCTTAATATCGAGACAAGAAAGTAAGTAAAAGTTTCTTGTAAAGGCTCCAGACATTAAAGAATTGAAGCCCTATCAAATTACTGGGATCCTTGCGAATATCATAAAACTAAATGAACTGGACATTTATGTGAACTTTGCCAAAATGTTTAAAACCTTAGACCATCTATCTCACTCAATTTTAAGTCAAATAGAAATGAGAAATAGACTTCTGAAATGACACATATTATTAAGAAGTTCAATATCCCAGCAGATTCCAAGCATATCCCATCCATTCCAAATGAATGGGATGTGTCCCAGACAAGCTCCAAAAGATGGCACACTTTTCAAAAAGTGTGAAGCCTTGTGATAGTTGTGTTTACACTGAAGTTTAGCAATATAATTAGTTTGGTTAGCTCAGTCACACCTGTTTTTTTTTTCTCTTTGTACTGTATCCTTTCTGTGACGGAGCAAACAAGGTAAAGGTCAGATTGCATTATAGTTATCTGATCAATGGGTTTCATTGATCTAAATTGCCCAAACCCTGTAACAAAGTAGGTTTTTTTTTTTTTTTTTATAAGACTTCATAATGAATAAAAATAAAGAAAGTAACATATATATATCAACACTAAGAACCATGCATTATACAAAAGTTTCGGCCCTGAATGTAACGGATTAGACACCTTGTGGTGGAACCATGCATCTGAGATTTGATAATGGGCATAGGATCCATGCACTTGTGGAAATTTATATAAAAAACTCCTTCTGGTAAGCCGTAGTTAGTGGGTCTTGGTCGTGAGAACGACTAGTGCATAGCATACAATAAAAAATAAGCAACTGAAGGGACTGGTAGCTTTTCTGTGGCATGCAAGTAGAGCCACTGAATATGAAATCACTCTTACACTTATTCTGAGTTTTCGAAATTTTTTTTTTTAATTTGAATGTTTGGATGCCCACAGTTTTTGAATATGCGTTATCACTTATGATACCCGAGACTTTAACCATTACACCACCGAAGCCTGATTTGATTCATATGAACCCAAAAGGAATGTATATATGCATCTTTATATCGTGATCTAAAAGCTTAAATCATTATGGTTCTACAAGCTACCTAGGGGGCATTTGTTTGCAAGAATTCCCCCCCTTAGATATCTTGCTATTGGGAGTTTTTGATAGGCATGTTTGCGGTTGTCCCCTTACATTAGGATATCCTTGTTTGGTTTCTAAATCTTTAAAAATCCAGCCATTTGAATTTGCCTTTATGACCTAATTTATTTTTTAAATTCTCATATATCTAACTTTTAAAATAATAGGGAGTCATTGAATATTTTTGAATCCAGCTAAGATAGGACATGGGGATTCTCACTTATTCTCCTGTCAGAAATTCTCATATATCCTCTATGCAACAAGCCCTTAGAGTTGGTCCAATATATTCCACCGGTGAGCCATGATCAGATCATCAATATAAAGTATGAACACAATCCTAAAACAAGCTTGGTACCAGAAGGCCAGCTTATGCATCAGCCAACCATAATGGGGGGCACATCACCAGAAAGGTATTTTGATAAAGACGAGACAACAAAATGCCAAAATGTTTAGATAAAGCTAACACTCAACAGAGTAGCCAAATGCTCGACCAGAATTATAAAAGCTCGGTCAAAAGCTCAAAATCTGCTAGTATGTTCAAGTCACATTAAATCATGTCAAAGCCTCTTCTTAATAAGACCCATCTTCTATTCTTCTTGTTGTTTATTTTTCTCTGGATTGAAAGAAGACATTACAAACGGTTGGACTTGCATCTCACAACAATCTTCTATAGAGTGGTACCTCTCATGATTTACCTGGGAGGTAACTATTTCCGCTCCTCCTTTCAGTCCCATTTTCCTTCATGAATTGGCGGTTGACACTCACTTCCATTTGACACTTTTTAACTTATACTCAGTATTTGATAGTATATGGGTAGCTTAGTCCAATCTAGCTAGTTCCCCTTCTTTTTTTTTCTTCTTAAATCTAATCTATAGTTAAAACTTTCCTATTACCACACAGATTGACATAGATCCAAGTGGTGGAGCAAACAGAAAACCGATGCTCAGATACGGAATAGATATGGTAGAGACAAGCTACAGATATGACAGGGCAGAGATTTTACACATAAAAACTGAAGTAAATGATATGAATACAACATGATATTTATATGGAAAGCATAGATAAGATGTATCTCTTGACAAAAGATTCTCACAATGAGTATTTTCTGCTAAAAGCCGTCCTCACAAACATTTCATATGTTCCTCCTATGCACTGCCCACACATAACCAATCCAAAAGATTGATGTATGTCCTTTAGCGATCTATTTACAGGAAAATGAATGGTGGTTAAATTTTTCAATCCATGGAGGGACCACCCATCAAATTGATATAATGGATCACCAAGTCATAGGAACTAGAGAGGCATTGCACTCTTCATTTTTTTCTCCCAAGCATGCATGTACCAGCCTGTAGTGCCCTGGTGAACGGTAGCATCCAAACTTGGTTAATGTTGACAATATGTTCCTGAAGTGACAAAGATGTGTGTGTGGGGCCTATGCATTTCACTTGCAGATGATGGAGGAGGTGGGCCCTTGAAACTGGGCACTCTCTTAGTGCTTGTAATTGTATGGTATAATCTCACTATCACAAGCTTCAAATCTCTCTTTTGATATATTCTGTTTTGCATCAAATTCAGTAGCTTTTCAAAATAAGCATCTTGAATTTAATTTGCTGGTCGTCTTTATTGACATTCGTCAATGGGTTGGGTTTACAAAGCTTCAAAAGAGGGTCGGGTTACTACTATGGAGTAATAACAAGCCACTGACACTGAGTTTGGCATTTGGTAATGGATTGGCACCAAAATATGAGTTTCTCTGGTCACTGATTTCTTGTTGTGCACACATGGATGAGAAACCTAAAAGAGCTTAGACTTGTAGCCCATGTTTGTGTAACACCAGTGAAGAGTATGAGGAAAAAAAACTTAATAAAAAAGGAGGTCCCTCTCTCTCTTCTTGAGTCTTGAGATGGGATTGCTTCAATTGTTGTGATTATGGTCCCCCTCTATATAAACTACAAACATAGCGTGTTATCTGGCACTACTTGGTGAGCACTATAAACTACAACATCATGCTATTTGAAACCATTTTTAATTAAGGTGCAAACCCTACAGCTTTGCATTTCTACTCAATGGCAAATAGCACTCATATCACTCCAATCAGGATAAAATTTGTGTGTACAAAAGTGTGCGCACATATATATATAGTGTCAAGGGCGACTTTAATAAGCACTAGTTTACTTCATTTTTTGTGTCAATTCAATTCAAACATATTTAGTTCGGCCCATCTATCTCCAATGCAAACTTTTCAATCATATCAAACCATGCATCCCAAACTTAAACTGACCATAACCATCGTTGGACTCAACACACACAACTTTCAACTGCCTCTCAAAATGTGCACCCTCATATTTCCAATAGTAAAGGTTGCCTTTGCTAATCAATCCTTGCTTACCAACCACTACAATTAGGTTCCATCATTCATGTTATGTTAGCTCCAAAAGGCCATCTAACCTTAGAATCAACTCCCAAAGTATAACTTTAAACTCACATTTAAGTTTAGCAACTTTTTTTTTTAATTACTTATAGCAGCATCTACATATCCATACCAATTCTATAACAATCAAATGTTGACGGGCCTTTCACCATTATTAGGCATAAGAATACTTCTTACTACTTATGTCCTTTAGCCATCTTTCCAATAACCCATATACAAACAACAATATGCAGTAAGGACTAAAGAGCATCTATCTTTCAGTCCCATTCAAAGAAAAAAAAATTTCATTGCCACAAGCGGTCCACACACGTCTTGGATGTAGATATGTGGTGCGCTGCATGGTATGTGGATAACATACTCCTAATGGCGTCGACCACAAAGATCTCTTTCTTTCGTGTGCTGGGCACTCATCTTTCTTGATATTTATCTTATTATCAGATTCTCAATTAAGAAAGGAGGAAAGAGAGTGATGTGCCACTTCAGTCATAAATCATAAAATGAACAGAATGAGCATCTAATTCCATCTTACTTGATAATTTACTTAAATCCTAACAGATAAACAATCTACTTTCTTCTTAGCCGATGATTTAATTAAGCGCAGAAATCTCTATATTTAGAGTTGGAACTTGTTTTAGATTCAATTAAAGGCTAAAGAAGTTGCTGAAGCTCTACTTTAAACTTTAAAGATAGGCATGTAAAAAGAGTCCTACTATGTTTTTTGTTCTAGCCCCAAATGGAACTTAAACATCCATGGTAGCAATCCATATGTAGACATAGTACTAATTTAGGTACAGTCGACTAACCCTTTTACATAATGAGATTGTATATAAACCGTATTTGAGTTCGAGTATTGATATGAAATGAATCATAATCTGATAATCCAATTGACTCCATGAATACAACTCCAGCTCATTCTAAAAGATCTGCCAATTCTTTTGTTCCTTGGTACAACATAACTTAATTCAAGAAACAGACCCGGAGGCTATCAGAGGGTATATGGTATGATGAGCAATTGTAATAGTTAATTCATTATTATTCCTAATAAATTGTGTGCTCACACCACTGAAAATCTTCCTTAAATTCAGCCATAAAGGTCACTAATTGCTGTCATCAACAGTTAATCACTTGATTATGGATAGAAAATAGTACATAGAAGTTACTAACAAAACCAAAAAATGCAGGCTTGCGTGCCATCTGCAGCAGAATCCTGGCAACTGTTCTGAGAAAACCTTCACCCCCAGGGGCAAAAGACATGAGACTGTAGAGCCAAAGAGGGTCTTTGGTATATTTATATAAAACTGATCCTTTTTTGTATCAGTTAATATCAAAGTGATATTTTGGAAATATTTAGGTAACAGCGTCTAAAATCTAAGCCACTTCTCATAAATCTTAACCCCCAAGATAGAGCAAACACAGGCCATTTCCAATCATTTAGTTTTTTTTTTTTTAATGAGAAAGGATGTATAGTTATGATCTGCACCAAAAAAATTGACACTTGTTTATGCAAAATAATAAGAAAAAAAATCCCTCTTTCCTTTGCTCTTTTTTTCTTCTGCTATTTTTATTCAATTTGACTGCAACAGTCCTTCAAATGCAAAATACCCATAGATGGAAAATTGACTTCTTCAGACTTTCATCGAGTGTATAACCACCATTAATCAAGATGAGTAATGAGAAAATATATTTAACAAGAGATGAAGTATCACATTGATCAAAGTGTATTTAACATCCTGATATTGTTATATAAACTTCAAAAAAGAAAAAAAAAAAAAAAAAAGAACTGTAAGATTCCATACCTTGTTACATTTCCTAAAAGGCTTCATGATGAGATGTTTTCTCAAGGGCATTTGGATAAAACCCAGTTGAAACCATCCTCCACCAAAACAACTCACAAGTGCATGAAACCTATAAAAATGTAATCCCAAAAGAATAAAAAATTATTCCATGCCCTCATTCTATATCCAGTTGGACTGATCAGATACATGATACAACATTGATCCTCGTCATAGAATGATACGCAAAGAAAAATGCCATATCTACCAAAAGTCTCAACCACAAGGACATCTGCATGTCTGTTTCGCTGCCTCATGCGCAATGCAAAACTCAACACAGGATTTGCTCGCCAAAAATGAAATGACCAATGAAGTATCAGTGAAAATATACTGCTGCTCAGAAGTTGACTGGAGAATACGTAGTTCGATTTCCTTGAGGCTGTCTTCTAAATCTTCTTCCCAAAGATCCAAGTAAATTCTGGAGAAGAGAAACATGATGAAAAAAAACATGACAATCAATGATCTCTAGAGCATCAACACTGTTGTGCTGACTAAGACATTGTTGAGTATTAACATCTTGTGGAGAGAACAGTGAATCTGAGTGCAAGATTGGTTCTTGTTAGGATTCAACATAGTTAACCAATGATGCCAAAAAAACACCTCTTGCACCCATGCACCTGTGTCTCCACAAGTGTGCTTTCCCAAAATAAATGCAATACGGTAAGGGATATAGGATAAAAAAAACATTGTGGATTAAGCAATGTGGACCCCACATCAGTAATCTCCAGGATATACAGCACTTCATAGAGTATATGGATACACCGGACCATTTCTCAATTCTCAACGATACATATATGAATGTCATCAAGTGCATGACCACATTTGAAGAACTGTGATTGTGAATGAATAAACAGAGGTACTGAATAGACAAAAGCTTCCACTTGCAGTTCATAAGTTCATAATTTGAATTACCTGTGATTGTCTTGGTAAGCTACGCCAAAAATCCAAGTTAGGGACAGCCTAGAGACAGAAAGTCAAAACACCACAGTATTAGTTCCAAATTATTCTAGCTACTTCAGGAAAGCACTGTTGCTCTAATTAACATAGAAAACTAAGTTGGTTTTTGAGACATTGACAGCATGATTCCTTGACATGGATTCTGTATATTCCATTAGGTTCATTTCATCACTAAGAGCCTGTTTGTTTCATGAAATTAAATTCTTAGGAATTCTAAGGCCGTATTTCTATAAGTGGTTAAAAATGAAGAGACAAAGGTGAATATCCAAAAAGGCCCTAACTACCCTTAAGAGGAAATTGAATTAAGGGAAAATGGGAAATAAATACTCAGCCATCACCCTAGTAATTCAAATCCTAGGAAAGTCAAGCTCCAATCTATATTGCTACCTTATATCCTTCACCCCTCACCTCATATCCTTCACCCTTCACCTCTTTAATTATCCTTTGTGGAGCTAATTCGGCCATTAACCTATGTAATCTATGCAAACAAAACAACTAACAGATTACTGTGAAAAAATCACAATATTTAAAATTGAATGTCTGCAGTCCAATATCTTATCAATGTACTCTCACCCTCTACCAACATTCGATCACACAACCACATGGTTACAGAAGTACACTCTAACCATGTGAACTGAAGAGTAATTGGTATCTTATCATTGTCCTAAAGTTACAAAATGTAAAGTCAGGATCATATGTGAAACTGAAGTCCAATCATCTTGTATTCAGTAGACCTCACTTTGGAATGCCTATCCAATTGCAACTCAGTGGTATATCTTACAATGCTGTGACAAAAGATTTCTATTGTCATCACCGCTTAATATTGTTAGTGTCGAACGGCGTCCATTTAATGGGCACTTAAAATCACCCAATTATTGCGTGATTGCTCATCTTAGAGGTTTGACAAGTTCCTATTGATGGGAAATGTGAAGATCATACCTATTCCAGAAGTAGGGTTTGATTGGACTTTAGGAAATTCCACATACCCATATTTGGCAGACGTGCTTGGTGATCCTAACCTACCAAGCCCAGATATGGGATGGAAATTCCACGGGCATGCCATGGATAAGACAGAGAGAGAGAGAATTTACACATAAAAATGTATGTGATAAAAAATGGATATAGTCACCAATATAAAACATACTTTGAAATAGGTATGGTAGCTGTTAATCATCCATTCAACCTCACATAATATTACTCAAATTAGAGCGTAAAATGGGTTGAGATCTTCAACCTAACAAAAGTTGTGACACCACATGAAGATGACTCGACCAAATGGTGAATTTCAATCTGATCTAAGTGATACTTTGGGCTACTGGATTCCATCTCATGCGCGCGCGCACACAGCAATTGTGTTTGCTTTTCAGAAGAATAGTCCATATCATCAATCTTGACCACAGACAGTCCAACAAACTTTTCAGAAGTGAATTAGATGATTTTAAGTATCCAATCGACATGCTACAAACTCAAGGGTAGGAATGTTTGAAATAAAAAAAATAAAAAAAGGCCAGTTACAAATCTAACTAATTCAATCTAAGGGCAGTGGGCTCTTGTAGAGAGCGCCTTGGTGGATGGCCAATGTGGTGAAAGAGGAGACTGATTTAGGAACTGCCTTGAATGCATCTTTCTCCCACATAAAAAGAAGTACCAACCCTGCAGCAGATTGCTTAGCCAATAAGGAATTACACGGCAAAGCCTAATGACAGATCAGAATGGAGTTACATCTCCTTTGACGTAGAAGATGTCATGTGTTTTCTTTCATCTGGGCGTTTCCATGTTGTAGAGCTTTTTGTTTGTGTTTTCTTTGTGATGCTTTCAGTAAATTTCTCTTGCGCTTAGCTTCTTTTTAATAAAATTATGTTACCATTCAAAGAGAAGAAGTAATATAATTGATAAGGCCCATCTCAAATTATTAATGATTTCCAAGAATCGTTCTTAAAATGATCCTGACAATTTCATATTTTGTATTTGAAAGTATGATACTAGTCCAACATTGTTATGGTGGGTGTTCCAATCAATGCTACATTTGACAAGTTGTATGACTGATAACATAGATTATCCTAGAATTCAAAATTCAACTGGATTCACTGCCAATGGGTTCCCATGATGTTGTGTGCATGTATGAACGTGTATGCATATATGGATGTATTATTACAGTAGAATCATGACGATGATACCAACTGTGACAATTGACAATTAAGAGTAACATTTAACATGGTAGACTTTGACAAAACCAGTTGCATTTGGACAGGATGTTTCAGTACTTGCTACAACAGAAAAAATGGATTTGAGCATTGAGGTAAGAAATGACTGTGAAGCGCCTTCTTCTATAACATCATCGTCATCAAAGCCTTCTCCCAACTACGTTGAGGTTGGCTTCATGAATTTTGTTTCCCCATTCAGGTCTTTCTCGAGCCAATCCTCGGATAGGTTTCACTTTTTTAGCTCTATCATTACCACTTCCATACATGTCCTATTCGGCCTATCCCTTTCCCTTCGTGGGCCATCAACTTGCATTGAAAAAAAAAATCAACAGCTTTGTTGCAGGCCTGCATTGGACGTGCCTCATCCATCTCAAACAAGTCTCTATATTTATCACCTACCGATGTTGCCACAAAATGCTTCTGAATGCACTCATTGCTGATTCTATCTTCCTAGTTTTACCACACATCCATCTCAACATTTTCATCTCTGCTATTGATTGGCCAACATGCTGCTCCACAAGTCATATGGCTTAATTGCTAGCATGTAAAAATTTTCCTTCAATCTTGTTAGTATGAGCTGATCATAAAGCACTTAAGAAGCAAGTCTTCACTTCAACCATCCCATTCTTATCTTATA
The DNA here is from genome assembly GCA_012931725.1 of Litsea cubeba. Taxonomy (NCBI): domain Eukaryota; kingdom Viridiplantae; phylum Streptophyta; class Magnoliopsida; order Laurales; family Lauraceae; genus Litsea; species Litsea cubeba. The sequence goes on from CM022947.1 coordinate 134,487,137, forward strand.
TTCGAAATTTTCCTCAATCTATCCATCCTTACTAATTATTGAGCCAAGATATCGAAATGAATCTCTTGGTATCTCTTGAGCTTCAATTCTTAAAGGAGTTTAAACTCTTTGGACATCCCCACTTAAGTTGCACTTCGTCTATTGTCTTCATACAACTTATTTTAAAGCCTTTGAAATGAAGTCTAAAGCCTCCTGCCATCTCTCAAGTTTCATACTCACAACATCTCTCCATAATAAGTGCCACATTCTACAACAAACGAAAGAAATGTGAAGCAAGAAACATAGGTTTTGGTAAAGGAATTGACTTTCCCCAAAACCATGGTCCCAATCACTGAACTAGACCATCTATTTGGTCCAATCAATTGTACAAAAATACAAAAGTCGGATATTCTTAAGCCTCCATATAGTGTTGCTTTCTTTTCTTTTTTTGTTATAGACCTCATCGTCATTTTGCATGTCATTGATTAAATGGTCAGAACTTAGAATTGCTTGATCAAAGAGTTTTTTTTAAATGATGTGATGAGTGGGATGAATGAACCAATTGAACACTCCACTCTGATTTGTCATGTGCCAAAGTCCTCGGCTCAATTATTGTTGATTGGTATTTACAGGGATTAAAAGAAGGAAAATGAGGAGAATGGAAGAAGGGAGGAGGTGTGGGGTTTGTGTGTGCGCACGCGCGTGTGCGTAGAGGGGCGTGTGTGCGTGTGCAGAGCCTACCGGTGTTTCAGAGTACAAAAGAGTAGACCCTACTTATCAAACTGAAAGCCAAAGCAAACTGGATGCCATCAATACACTGTCTAAACAAGTAAATAAGAGCAAAACAAAATTAGCATAAGATTAAAAAAAATACCTCTATGCCATGAATTCCAAGGAAAAAGAAACGATAGACTGTACCAGCCAGCATATAGCCTCCTAAGAGACATAATAATCTGGATAACAGCAGCAGGTATCAATTATTCCATATAGATATCACTTTTGTATAGTGCAAACAGACTAATATGAACATAGGCATGACATGATCGTGCTTTACATAATTAAATTCCATTCACAAATTAATAGCAACAAGGGAAATGATTAAAACACATACATTGTGATAAAAGTACCAAACCAACCCCACCCTCTTCCATGGAAAGATATTACTGTGGGACAACCATAAGGATGCCTTAGCGCAACAGCCTGTATTACAACACAGATCATGAAAATGAAAAGGTTTTAGGTAGAAAATATAGCACTATATTAAGATAGATGTGTGGAGCATGAAGGATAGTAGGAATCAAGGTGGTTCAAATAAAAGAGAAAATCAAGGGATGTCATATGGATTGTTTGTTGGTTTACAGTGGAAATTAGGACTTTTTATTAATTATTAGAACTCTAAAAAACATTTTTTTCTGGTTTGTCTAATACACTGCTATAATTTATGAACTATCAGTATTGATAGTACTCAGTAGTTGGTACTTTCCTTCTCATTTTGTTACTATATTTATGTTTTGCATAGGCTTGTACATGGATGGTGTAGTAGAATACAGAATAGGCCAAATGGCTTCTGTTTGGTTTAATGGTTTGACATAATTATAAAATCTTTGAAAAAATATTAATTCCTTGTTTTATATTGGAGATCTTCCTGGCATACTTAGGCTCACACCTAGGCATGGCCCCCCATGCTTCTGGCTTCAGAAGGGCTTGGTGCCTTGCATCTTGACTACATAGAATCAAATGGCACTGACATATGGACAGGTGATGTCAATAATGTTCCCATGAGGTTTCCTTCCCCAGCGAGTACCTTGCTCTAACACCAAGTTTATCCAAAGAGTAATTGTTTGATCAAAGTAGAGAAGAAACCAAAGTGAAGTTGCTGAGGAGGAGAGAATTGTGATAAATCTTTGACTAATGCCTTTGTTATTACAGTACTATAAAGGGTTAAAGTGCCCTGCAAGATTGCATTAACACTAACACTAAAAACTAGATACACTTCTTATTGTATTCTTCCATAGTTCAAAACCAAAGCTTTCATAAGTGGCACCACTATGAAGGCCTTAGGCAATAGGGTTAAAGTCTTAAAGATTGATCCCTTTGTCACGTGGTGTAAAGTTAGCACTTGGCCTTTTTCTCCTTATGTTCCTCTTGCAAAATTCCCTATTTGACCAAGGTAAGGCACAGGGCCCCGACTCAGGGAAGCCTATATCTTCTCCTTGTCATACTTAATATATTGGCAATGAGCAGTTAATAAAGAAACAAGCTATTGTTTTTTTCCCTTTTTCTTTTTTTTTTTCTTTTTTCTTAATGGTAGGCTAAGTTTTCTAGTAACGAGAAGAAAATTAAAAGTCTGTTACTAGATTTACATCAATGGAAATTTCGTACATAAAAGCCTACATTCCCCAACAAGCATTATTTTAAGAAAAAAGATGTGTATTATGATTGCATCAACAAAATCTGGAATGGGAAGCATGAAGAATATCTATAATATTAAATCTAAAAAAAATAAAGAATCTTTCCATATACTCACATAGTCACAGTTCCCCACTTTATCCAATGAATATGGTCCCTGCATGAATTTTTTTTTAAGAAAACCTTAGGGCTATCTAGACAGAGATGAACACATGTCAAAACTTGTTAAGATAGGAGCAACTACTACTTACTTGTACTCCATTTGAATCACAGGAAACAGATACAGTAAGTGAGCAATTATTCTTAGGGCCACCAGTTGACATCTTAACTGCAACACCTTCTTGGGGATTCTTTTCATCTGATAAATTTGTTAAAATAGAACTTGCATTGTATTAAAAATTTAATACGAATAACAAAATAAATGATGTAGTTAGTCCATGAAATGTTCTCTTGTTCGATGTTTTAGTAATTGTGAGGTGTTTGGACAATTTCAGCGGAACAATAAGACTCTAATTGTGTTCTTTGCACAAGCAGTGTCAAGGGAAACTCATGATGATAAAAAGGTTATGCTCCCGATTCCCCAAAGTCCCGACTTGGAGATCACCATCATTAAATTGAAGGCAACCAAGTCTTTTTTAGTGATCTCATGTCATAAAATTGTCTTGGTGGAAAACAAAACTAGGTTATAAAAACAGTAAAGGTTGAACACCTTAGGGACTACTTTATAAGGCTAAGGATCTTAAAATTCCTTATAACAACGACGACATTACCAATGAGACTGATATGTGAGTTTGAAGCTTGGCCAATTGTTGTGCAAACATGATACCCTGCATATACCAGCAAAGTGGGTTAGCAGATTCACCATATCCATATCTTAAGTCTTAACACATCATAATTAATCAGCTGCACTATAACCAAGAGCATAATCAACAGTTATAATAAAGCCATTTCGCATCAAAGGGTCCATGACAGAAGAATTCTTGAGTCTTGATGGACTAACAATCCTTCTTGTATTCCCTATAGGGCAGTCCCAGCTCCCATTAGTGTGTATAGAACTTGTATTTAAGTTAAAATGTAAATATGTAATACTTGCATTCACATGCATGCTACGATGATTTTTTTCCCCTTTCTTTTTTTTTTTTTTTTTTTTTTTTTTTTTTTTTTTTTTGTGTGTGTTGTGTGTGTGTGTGTGTGTGTGTGTGTGTGTGTGTGTGTGTTGTGGGGGGTGGGTGTTTGGGGTGTGTGGGTGTGGGTGTATGTGTGTGGGGTGGGGGGACGTGTTATAAGTTACTGGGATGCTCATTTCCCACAAAACCACCAATATATTACAAATTTTAGAAAATGAAGGCATTTCATGAATTAGATGCTCACTTCATTTCTGGCATCTGTGTGATCAATTCTGAGTGGTTCAAAACTTGACATGTTCCCTGATCAACAAACGATGAAAGCAGGCTCCCTAGTAAAAGAAAGAATTTTTAACTTCATATTTGAATCTCTGTAATGGTACTGATATTTTTCTTTTCATGTCTGTTTCCTAGCCCTTCTACATGCTGTAAGGATGCTTCTTCTTTCCTTTGCCATTAAAAGAAGATTCCCTCCCTCCCTCCCTCCTATGTAAATCTGGTGTGAAGCCACCATCCTCTTCTCCTTCCTATTTCTTTTCTTCACTTCTTCATTCAGCATCTCCTCATCTCTTTTGCCTGTTCCTTATTACTCATCATAAACACCATTTGAGAATTACTACACTGAAACTATGAGGGGACTACTTCAGATCAACAGCTGCATTCTTCCATCCTTGCATAACATATATCTGATGCTTCAGCAGTAGATTTCACTGCATGTATTGATAAAATTTTCAGTCTAAGCAACCAGGTTAATTTCTCTTTGCCTGCTAGGATTGGAAGGATTAATAGTAGAACTATTTTAGTAGATACTAACGCTTTGATGATGATGATGATGATCAGGCACTATTTTAGTATGATTTTGAAAAGTTTTGGTTCTTCCTGGTGCAAAGATCAAACAAAACTCAAATCTCCATCAATCAGTACCTAGTATTATCTTGAGCATCTGTACTGCTAATTGTCAGCTTGTCACGCTACCCATGGGCTGCCAATGAAGCAATTTTGTTGTTAATTTATGAACCATTTTGGTCCAACTCAATAATAGTGCTCACCCAAATACTTTAGAGTTGGCTTGGTATTATAGCGTTGCAAGTATGATCAATGTTAAGATCTCAGCGACCTGATTTAAGTGGAATCAGGCAATTCAGATGTTTCATTCAAGTATTGAGTGGCACATGACTTGTATAAAAGTGGCATCGTAGCATTTTATTGTGCCATATAAGGAGTTGGGTGGCTTGTGATTTGCACCAAACATCCACGCGACGATATTAATTACTCCCCCGGTATTTTTTGGCATTGAACTCTGGTCTACAGATCCACCCACCTCCTTGAAACATTTCGTGTAATGTAGACAATAGGTTCCTGATTTGTACATCCATGGAAGGCAGAATCACAATAGATCAGAGCAATTCATTACTTGATTTAGTTGACAATAGGTTAGAGCAAGAAAGTACTTCATTTAGTTGATGAAATGTGTAAGTTCACTTATTAATGAAATTTCTTCGACAGAAAAATAAAAAATCGCATTTGAAGCAATTGTTTTGTCTTCTTAATACATTTGATAACATTACATATCCATTTCTTTTAATGGTATATTTGATAGCATGAATATGAAGAAACGTTCCTGAGGGTGAGCTGCAAACAAAAAATGGAATATATAATGCATCTACCTCCAACTTTTCTTGCCACAAGTGCACTACACTTAATCCCACAATGTGATGGACCTCCGCAATCCTATGACATCAATTGAGGCAGTTAAATTAAACAGAAAGCATAAGAATAGGTGGGAGTGAGAAATACTGAATTTTACAAGAGGTCTCCATTTTTACTGTAAGGTAAATCAAAGATAGTAAAATTTTACAAACTGTATATTAGTAAAATCTTACAAACTGTAAATCAGTTCAAATGACTAAGATAGTTACTGTGCAAAGTTTTTTTTTCATTTCTAGTATGTATGTGATGCAACAAAATCTGTTGGCACAACAAAGTCATAGTAATGCAGCACAAGAAGGAAAGCAAAGGCGAGCTAACTGAATCAGGCCCAAATTCACAAACGAAGGGTCCAAGAACATTCCGATCAACCAGCTTGAAGAGAAGGGCCCTCGTCACTTAGAATACAATCACGAACATGTCAGAAAACATCGCTGAAGCGATGACATGGGCCCTTTCGCACATTCAGAAGTGTTCTTGGAGTTGTTTAAAGAGTTTTGAGTATTAGAAAGTCTTTGTCACGTTAACTAGTTGTTTTATTTGGAGTCTTTGGTTGGTTAAGAGTTTTCACAGAAAAATTAGTAGGAGGCGGTGTTGTTGAAAAATTAGTAGGAGGCCGCGTTGTTTGGGCTGGAAAAAATGTGTCTTGAAAAAATTGGGAAAAAGGAGTCCACAGTTCGCACAAGAGGGGACGGTCAGTAGTTTCCTTTATACCAACATGTAATGCCTCCAAAAATTAAGAAATAAATGTTGGGTGAACCATCCAAACCCTCACATTCACTTGTCTCCCACACAAAGTTGTCCAACAAAAAGTTAAAACATGAGGGTGCGCTTTAATCTTCCACAGATAGCCCATCCATTAGAAGGGGGAATATGGCCTGCCAAATACGTCATAAAACAACTTCACAAAGAAAATATGTTTTGCATGTGGCATCCAATTCCAAAAGAAAATACGTTTTGTATGTGGCATCCAATTCCAAGTACAATAATCTGTTTTGTAAAATGGCACAAACAAACCCTGAAGAACGAATAGAAGCTGGACTAGCTGATCTATTTCCTTATCATGAAGATTTCCACATATTATTTCCAAAGAATCAGAAACAACTTAAGACTGTTATCTACTACCTGGGCCAACATAGAAAAGCTAGATGAAGAGGCACATCGACACATCAGTTAAACCATCCAAAACCAGATATGCCAGCCATACTAACTTTATAAGCAATCCATGATAGAAATCGAAATTTAACAGAGCAGACTGCCCAACACATAGCTGAGTCATCAACTACTAGGTCCTGAGAATATCCAACCATCTCTTCCAATACGGTAAACTATTAATTTGTAAATATTATATGGATTATAACTTTTAGCATTCTATACAAGGTGAATTCTCCAGATAATCCACTTATTTAGCTGCCCATTTTGGATTTTCATATAGGGGGGCCAATTTTGATTGTCCAATCCCTTCACACACAGGGATCCCTCTAGCATTGGCACTAGTCCTAATTTAACACTAGCACAATAAACGTCCATAGAATGCAATTTAAATATTCACTCATACAATGCAAATAAAATATTCATGCATAGCAATGAATTTTTAGAAAGAAAAAAAAAATATATGACTGTACCTATTTTCAGAATTGTAAGTAGGGAGAGTAAAAAGGGAGTGAGTTAAAAAAAATATATATGTAGAAATGGAATAGGAGATGCGGGCAAAAAGGTGATTTTGCAGAAATTAAAAGAAGAAAAGAAAAGGTAACTGGTAGTTATAAGAAGTGGGCAGTAGCTATAAGAAGTGAGAAGTTATATTTTAGTTACGGTCAAAATCAAATTAATTGGTCAAAATTATCTAAAAAGCCTCTAGCTTAATATATAATAATTGTTCCAGACATTCATCGTTAGATTTTTTTTTTTCAAAATAAATTGGAATGATGTATATCAACTTAACCATGGGAACTAAAACCAAGGGTTCCGATCATTTGCCTGTTACTTTATACTCCCCTAATACATGTCCAAAACTTTCCATTACAGTACCTCCCTTTGTTTTTATGCATTCAAGTCTGCCCCACCGCGCGAGTCGGCATTTTTCCTTGGAGCCTTGATATACATATGGAAATGCTCCTATGAGAGTAGTGTGTTGGGTGGGTGGGGGTGGGGGGTCTCATACTTAGGCTGTTGCCATTGGATATGGATGTGAAGGCCCCAACCCTTACTTTCATAGGAGCATCTCCCATATATATATATATATATATAATGATCTTACTACCATTTATTGTTTTCTACTTCATATGAAGATGAGCAAATGAATGTTTTTAGTTGGCCTTAGAAGGGATTGTCCCTGCCATAATTACCTAGTTCGCTAATGAGGCTCTCGAACCGCAAACTGTTCATTTCGAACAATTCGCAATTTGATTTGTGAACTGTTAAAAAAAAAGGAGTCTTATGAAACCATCTCTAATTAGACTTTGCCCCCACCTTAAGAATGATCACTTGTAACACATGGGATTTTATTCGATTTTTATTTTAATCAGATATTTGACATGGTCAATCTGAAGGTGACCCAAATTTAATTGGAGTGGAATTTGGCCCAAAGTTAATAAAAGGAAAATCAGTTACTTCGTGCGCTTTGGCTTCTAGATGTAGGCACCGATGATGAATTTATGTCGTGGACACAGATGAATTAGTTCATCGAACTCGTCAAACTCGAACTCTAAATCAAACTAACCGAAAAGCGAATCAAATAAATTCACCCAATTGAATATGCAAATCAAGTCGAGTCTTGAATTATGAATTGCAAACTTAATGTGAATTGGTCGATTGTCGAACTGTTAATTAGGTAACTATGGTGCATACTTCACAATTAAAACTAAAAGAGATGAGTTCCATAGCACGAAACATTCATTTTTCATACATTTAAATAAAAATAGGAAAAATCGAATAAACATTCATTTTTCATACATTTAACTATTGGGCCTGAGCCCGAGTTCAACTTTCTTCTTAAGGGCGGGGCTTGGGCTTGACATGTAGTGTTTAAGGGCCGATTATAAATGCACTGGCTTTGGAGTTTGGCCACGCCTAAGCCTGGTCCTAGCATGGCCCACTAACAACCATAGATCTATGCAAGCCCCAAAAAACAGTTCGCAAGATATTTTATATGGAACCAGTTGGGAAATAAGTACATACACACCTTGTGGGGCCTGCCTACTCAAACCCCCTTCCCCCAAGATATGATTTGACAGACATCTACCATGTGCCTCATTCATTGTTGGATAGACTCGTTCTTTTTAACTATTTTACCATTGATGATGATTTAGACTCTTTTTGTAGCATCTATAATCCATTATCCATAGACCTTTCCATCCCAAAACCCCCATGATTGGCATGCAGCATCCAGTTGGGTCCTGCAGGTGGTTCACATATAGCTAATAGGTATAGTCCTTAGGTGAACTGAAGTATAAATAAGCATATATAACGTGTGTTGGTCCTTTTTTCTACCATACAGCAAAAATAAAGACGGGCATAGAATGTTTTAATTGTGCAGTTCCATGCCCTTGCTATGAGGTTTTAAGAAAACAAACCATAAATCATTTCGCTGACACCAAGTTCACCATAATAACAGGGTTCTAAGCAATTCCTAGTGGAACCAAATCATATAAATTTCTTAAAATGTCAATTGATTAAAAAAATAAAATCCATATTGCACTGTATTTAACTAACGCATAATGCTCATGAAGAAACACCACCAAAAAATGTAGATTACTCTAACAGCAGTTACCTGACAATCAGAGCACCTAGGTGGTTCATGGTTGAATATCATCCGATCACATAGCTGCTTGCATTGAAGTAAAGACCAAGATATTAATCTTTTCGTAACCTTGATGTAAAGCTTAGAATCAATGCAGAATCTTTTCGAGAACAAATAAATTTATGCATATCCCCAAATCGCAGTACGTTTGAATATTGTATTAGGAGCAACAGAAATCAGAATTCACATTAGGTAGGATAATGTCCTACGTACTTTCTCCTGCCCTAAATGTTGTTCAGAGTCTGTGCAAGAATGACATAAAACTAGCGAGTGCTTGAGATTTGGGATACAACAACCACAAAAGTTGGAGAATGAGATAACCCATTGGAGAATGAGATAACCCAAGCACTTTGTCAATACACACAACATAAAGATACTGAAGTATTTAATTTTACAAAGAAGAAAAAAGCAACCTGGTGAAGCCAACCTGAAACCAAAGCAAAGTTTTGTTCACCGCAACCTTGTAAAACCTGCAAAATAGTATACGAGCATCTTGCAATCAGAAGTTTAAACATTTCACCACCGTGGTAGATTACTATTAAACCCAAGAAGAAAAAATAAAATAGAATTGATTGCATGAAGTTCGATTTGCACCAACATCTTAAAAAAAAAAAAAAAGGGAAAACTACCAGCCATTAAAAAGTGATCAGTGGGGCACAAAAATATTTGAGCTGAAACGGAGAGACAACCTGCTAAATCCCAAAGTGACGTGGGAGACAATATATATATATATATATACACACACACATATATATAGGGAGATTGCTCTTGTGAGAGTTACTCTCACGGTACTATGACAATAAGGGGTGGGGGCCCTCACATTTAGGCTGTTGGCATTGGATATGAATGTGAGGGCCCTCACCTTTACTCTCATAGTACAGTGAGAGTAACTCTCACAAAAGCATCTCCCATATATATATCGGGAAAAGAGAACATATAACCATTCAATATTTTCAACATTTCCATAACAAGAATACAGTTAAAGATTCACGCACAACAAGATTGTGCTTGATGTTGATAGTTATAAGAACATAACATCAAGGTTAGTGGTAGCAAATTTGGTGACGTTCTTTATTTCTTTTCCTTTTTTTTATAATCAACATTGCCTTGTACAATACCCTATTGGAATCTCCTTTTGATGATATCTGGTGTGATAAAAGTCAATTGGATGGTTGTTGATTTGTTTCAGTATGTCCTTGTACAGACACTCGACACAGCCTCTTGTACCCCTTTCACTGCACTTGAATAATTTTATGCCACCAATTAAACATAAAAATAATAAAACTATTAGGAAATTGTCACATTTCCTTAAACATGGATATATGGCCACAAAGTTATGGTGGATAAGAAAGCCTTCCGACACGAATAAGCCTTATGAAGGCTTCTCACTCCAGAATTAAAGTATCAGTAGATATCAAGCCTTGGAGAATACAGGTTCCACCATTACTCCAGAATTAAAGTATCAGAAGATATCAAGCCTTGGAGAATACAGGTTCCACCATTAGATTTTGAAAAAGTAGCGGAGAAAAATGTGCATGCCATTCCCCCATCTAGCAATGAATCATCGATTGACAAGTAAGATGAATTACGCATATGCACATGAGCGTGTGGACACACACATTAGTGATTGGCCAAACAGTGTAGCTCACCCAAATTGCCCCATGTGGGGCCCACTTAGGTGCATGAAATTGTTGGGAATGGGGAGGATGGAAATATGAATATTTGGATAAGGGTCTACCAAAAATCAGCCTGAATGACCATCATCATTATCAAAGCCTTGTCCCAACTATGTTGGGATCGGCTACATGAATTCTATTTCTCCATTCCGATCTACTTTTAGCCAAATTCTCAGATAAATTGCACTTCTTTATATCTATTTTTACTGCCTCCATCCACGTCCTCTTCGGCCTACCCCTTCCCTTTGGTGGGCCATCATCTTGCATGGCCAAACTTTTCCTAACGGGCGCCATTGTTGGCCTACGTTGGAGATGCTCAAAAGAATTTCTCTAGTTTTATCCCCTATTGATGTTACCCCTAAATGCTCTCGAAATCGCTCATTTCTGATTTTATTCTTCCTAGTTTTACCATACACCCACCTCAACATTCTCATCCCTGCTACATTCATTTTGTGCATATGTTACTTCTTGATTGATCAACAATCAAGATGATCAAAATTAGGAATGAACATCATATGACATAGATATTAAGACCTCAAGATGACCAAAATCTTACGGACTTCATTACATAGAAGCTATCATGGAACAAAATGAAAGATTTAAGTTAGTTATAGCTCGTAGAATTAATACAACGTGGGCAAAGTAAAGACAAGCTAACAAGTGCTTTGCAATTGGCAAAAGTCGCTTAGCTTGAATGGCCATTTTGACAAGACATAAGCCAGGCTTTAAAAAATGAATATGATGAATATCGGGCAATGAAGAATTGTGAAGAAGTTAAATTCAAGTGTATGAATGCACATGTATAGGATAGGCAAAGTGGAAGAGTAATAAAAAAGAGGCCAAAAGCCTCCATCTGAAAGTGGGTCCCACTGAGAAAGTCAATAATATGACATCATCAGGTCCTGGTGCCAACCTCATCCACACCAGTTTCAGATCCAATAAAATCAGAAGCAGGTTTGCTGGGTTCTTGATTTCAGAAACATCTGTAAATGTTTCTTTTAAAACCCTAGCCCTCTCTTCTCAAAACCCTAATCTTCCATCTTCAATTAACATTTCCGACTTAGTATGAAAAATTTTGCTGGGTTCTTCACTAAATCCTCAAATAAGATCAGAATTCAACCAGAAAAGCGTTACAAATTACACCAATTGGTGCATTTTTAGCATCTTGCTATCGTGCTCGAGGAATAGAGGGGAATGGAGAAATACCGTACCCGTCTTCGCTGAGGATTCCGTGAGGGTGTTTGGGACTCGGACGAGTCAAGCTGAAATTGTAGAGCGCGTTTTGGTAAGGAACGCTGAGTTCGCACAGGGCACCGACTCGATACATGAGGATTTGGTGTAAGAGCGCCGCAAGAAGAAATGCCCATGTGTTGTTGTTCCTCATCTTCTCTCCAGCCGGCATCAATACGAACGAACTAAAAAATTCTTCCGAACGATTGTTTGGTTCGTCGATCGAGAATCGGAGATGGAAAATACTCTCTCTCTTCTCTCTATTTTTTTTTTGTTGATTCCTGATCGCGATTGAGCGCGTAGACCCGTGTTTGACGCGGATCGTTCATTTGGTGGGCCACTGATCATAAATAGGTGTGAGTTGTTCGCTGGTTTTTTGCTTTGTTTTTCTCATCTTCTGCAAGTAGTAACTGTCTGGATGTAAATGGATATTCAATCATTCAAAATTTCGACCCTAAAAACTTGGACCGGCTAACTGAAGTTGAAACCTATTTTAAATTTCCATTCATAAATAGATTTAATTTAGTCAGAGTCCGTTTTCTAAAAAAAAAAAAAAAAATATTTTTGTAAGTCTTTAAATCTCTTCAAATAGCCTCTTAGGGGACAGTCGTGTTGGGTTAAAGTCCGAAAGATACCCACGCCATCAAAATAAAATAAAATAAACTCTTTTAAATAGAACTAATTCAATTAGATTTATTTGAAGAAAAAAAATCTTTCAAAACAGTTCATATTGTAAAACCCTTATCATATGGTGAAAAAACCGTAAAAATAATAAGAGCAAACTTATTGAAAACAAACAAACAACTCGAAAAAGAGGCCAAAAGGTCTTAATGTTGATTTCATAAAAAAATCACATGAAAATCTTCAAAGAGTCTAACATAGTCCAATCATTTGTTTAAATTAGTTTTAAGTTGAATATACCTTTTTAGATGGGTTAATGGGCACCTAATTAAGCATCATACTTGGTTTTAGATATAAAATAGAGTAAGAAAGATTCTGATATAAAATTGCCTGCAACCATTTGAAAGAATAAGAGTAATTTAAGAGTTTACAAAGTTTAGGTTACAAGAGTTTACATGCCTTAATCACAAAATCCAAGTGTTACTTACACCACAGTCCACACAAGGATATGCTACTTGTCATGTTAAAAATTCTGCCCATTTACTTTATGGACCTGTTTTGAGATCCATGGATCCAAGTAGACTCGTGACTCGTGAGCACCACTTGCCTTGGATCCATATATAAAATCCAACTCGGGTTATTTAGTTGCTGGGTCTAATTATAAATAGACGGATCCAACCTATGAAAAGAATGGATCTAGATCAAGAACTTGACACACCATGTTTTACCAATTTTGCCCCATGTCCAATTAATCTACATCCCTATTTGGGATTTCAATGAGTACAGCCAGCTTAACTAGGCTCATTTGAGTTAGGTTTGAGCTCGGCTTTTTAGCCAATGGAGTTGAGCTTGAATTAGACGTGTACAGCTTGACTCAATTAAGGGCTAGGATCAATTAAGTTAATATTATACATGTGTCCAAACCTTAATTCAAGTCTAAACTCCGCTCGTTAGTATGCTTAAAACATACTTAGAAGAAGACAAGCTCATCCTAAGCCCAAGCTCAAGCTTTTTAAAGAGAGGAAATAGAAATTCAAGCTTGACTCTAGCTTCAGTCGAGCTCAATTGTGGATCAGGTAGTTGAGCTCGAGCTTGAGCTCAGCCAAGTTCATATTGACTAGGCTCGTTTACACATCTAAATTTCATGAGATTTTAGAAGACGTGCCCTCTAATCAAATGAAGAGGGGGCGCTGTAAAAATGAGCCGTGTATAGAGTGTCTCTGTTTCTGGTCCACTTTGAATTAATCCACACGTTTATGAGTCGGGCTTCACCCATATCTCAACGTAACTTCCAAGAGTCCAGAGTTCGGACCTATTGAGGCTTTGACTTAGGCGTCCGAAAATTCCAAAACCCCCCAAAATAAAAGGAGAAGTTTTTCCACGCGGGTGAAGAAAACTGAGCTCATTTTCTGCACTTTTTCCACCACAACAAATGTGAATTTTCTTGTACCATGGGAAAATATTTCCACAATCATCACTTTTTCCATAGAAAATCAAGACTCAAGATTTATGTTGGGTGGAGCAGACAATGGTCAATTAAAAAAATCAATCATTATTTTATTATACTTTCTTCACACTAACAATAGTAAAAGAGAGAATATATCACATTTAAATAAATATAATTGGTTTATAAATGAAGACAAATCTCATTATCTGGGCCGAGCTCATTGAATAGGTCCAACAAGTAGACCCCATTGGTCTTTTTAGATCTAATTCCTTATCACAAAGTGGTTTAAGCCTAGATTTGTGACACACACTAACCACGTGTAAGTTTAGATCCTATACTATAAAAGTAATTTTCTCACCTGTTATAGGTTTAGATCTGGCACTCTCTCACGTATTAGAGAGTACTAAGATCCAATTATGAGTCTGACACAAGGACTAGTGACGAGGAGAAGCTCAAGAGATCGGTGTTGAAGATCTTCTCCAGTGCAGTCTGCAAAGGTTGAAAGGAGGTTTTTTTTTTTAGGTGTTCATTTTAGAGTGGGGCAATCATTTTGACATAAGTGGAGCAATGGGGCAACGGCCCATTTGACTCCTAGGGGCTTTTTGGATCCGACCCGAGCAATCACTCCGGATTGTCATAACTTGGGTCCGCCCTTCACAACATATGCCGTTAGAGAAGTACTGAGTTCAAGGAATGAAACCCCATAGTAGAGACCAATTATTGAGCCACTCAAAATGAATAGGAGTTGTTTCCACAGGAAGACTAGACAATGATTAATAACATGGCTAATAATGCATAATATCATGTCAATCAAGTTATTAATTAAATAATTAGCCTTACTCTTATTGCAAAGAAATTTGGGGATATTATGTAAGTAAAGAGGGTGTTCTTAAGTCTAGATCCTCCTAGGTTTTTTCTTAAAGAAAGTACGAGTTAAAGAACAGGAATTTCAAAGTGGGGTCCAACAGACCCATTTAAAATCTTAGCCACTCAAAATAAGCTCCCTCCCAATCCCAATGTGTAGCATGTCTCCAAGTTCTGCCTCAACAAGAGTGGGTCCCATGATAAAATTAACCGTTTGATGTAAAAAGTAATTAATGCATGAATTTTGTTAAACATTTTTTTTAATCAAGCAGTCAACTTGTGATGGGACCATGTCCTATTGGATTTAAAAGTAGGGATGGCCTATTCACTGGAGCTCTTGATGGAGATGACGTTTATCTTAAACACTATTGATTTTCAGTAGGTGGAGCTCCACTCTTTAACTCAGGATTTCTATAAATTTCATTAACACCTATTAAGCCCATTATCAAATTGGTCAAACCGATGAGGCCGACTATGAACCACTCTGGATCTAACGGGAATTGGCTCATAGATATTAAGGTTTTTTTTTTCTTTTTTGGAGAGCATAGAGATTAAGGTTAAGGTCTGGATCCGAACCCTTTCATTGTATTAGAAACTAACTGAAGCCTAGGCCTGAAGAGCTCCAGCTTACAAGTTACAACCCCACCCCTGTAAGTTGTGAAAACCCTATAATAATGAGGATTGTGGAGCCCACTTGGGCTTAGTCTAAAAGTGCTATCCACAGCTGAAAGAAAACAACAGAATGACATCAAATCCCCATCTGAGAAGGAAAAACAAAAAAGCATCTGGTACAGGGCCACATCCTCCTTTTCTTCTTTCTTGGTCGGCAAGAAATCCACCTTTCAGTGGCTATAAAAGGAGCGAGCTTCTCCACCTAATTCTCACCATTATCTGCTCCCAATGTATCCCATTCCCAACCATGTTCTCACGCTTCACCCTTCCTTTCCTTCTTTGGTCGATCCCTCTTTAATCCCCAAGTCTGCCCAGAAGATCCGACAGTGTGTACAATTCTCTTTGCCGGCTCTCGATAGCCCCAAGCTCTTGCTAATTTTGGATGAATTAGGGTGGAGTAACAAAATGCTTGGCACTCCACCTCGAGGATCACATCAAAGTTTACCCAGAAGTGGAATTCTTTCTATCACTCTACCTCAAGGATCACATCAAAATGACTATGGTGGAGACGTAGAAACACACCACCTCGAGGATCACATCAAAGCGACTTCTTCCCTAAGAAGTACAACCACTTCCGTAGTCATATGCTTGTCTCAAAAAACCACTTCACCTCGAGGATCACATCAAATTGATCATGGGGAAATACTCCCACCTCGAGGATCACATCAAATTTACCATGTTGAAACACTCCCACCTCGAGGATCACATCAAATTCAACATGATGAAACACTCTCACCTCAAGGATCACATCAAGGTGGCTCCTCTAGAGAGGTAGAATCACTCTGAGCAGTTACACGCTTATCTCAAGGAAGTACTTCACCTCGAGGATCACATCAAAGTGACTTCGCTTGAGAAGCTGACCTACTTGGTTGTAACGTAATGACATTATGATGCATCAGTTATGATGCTCTCATCAAAATCGCATCAGAGAACTATGTTCATGTCTAGTTGATCGATTTTTGCTAAATAGATACAGCTAGAGGAAAGTATGTATCCATACAATAGGATGAAACTATGTATAGACATTGGAGCAAAAGAGGAAAGTATGTATCCATACAACAGGATGAAACTATGTATAGACATTGGAGCAAAAGTGATTTCACATAGAGATATTGGGAAGTAATTCCTATTTTATACAAGGCATGCTCTTTACAGAGGCCATTTGTTTTATTCTTATGTCTCTGTTACTTCTCCCTTTTCAGTATGATTTTTTGAAAGCCTGGGTCCTGCGCTTCATGGAAATTTTCCATGGCCGTCTGTAATTTTTCATTATCTTTTGTCCCATCGATCTGGGTTAGCTTGATGTGGTATGCCCATTTAAATTAAGTTAAAATAGTTCTCATTAGAGTTGGTTTGGATCACATTGTTGTCCATATTCACACAAATTGAAGAAAAAAAAACTGTCAATGATCAAGACAGACCCAATTCATCATGAGTCAGGTGCGAGTCTCATTTCAGGCGAGCAGCGTAGGCCTCGGGTTGTTTCCATAAAACCAAACATATACATAATACATGTTCCAGGCAATGGATGGAGATTGTGCCTTACAACAAGACCACTTATCGGTACTTAGGTTGATCCAGACTTTCAGAAGTAACAGAGGAAAACGTGCACAATTTTCAGTTCTAACAAATGAATGGGGAGAAACAGAGACACCCAGGTGAAAACAGGGCATCTGAACTCACACATCCTAACTTTTTTTTTTTTTTTTTTTGCTATCAGAGGGTTACTTTTTGGGCTGGACTAATTCCTTCGGGCCCAAAGGAAAGCCGGATAAACATCCCGGTGGCCCCAAGGTGGTAGCACTAGTGGACCAAACCTTCAAGAGTAAGGGGGAACTGGGGGTCGATACTAAGACCTCTAACTCCAAAAGAGGTAGGAAGTGTGGTCCTGACCACTCGGCTAAAAGGACCGGTCTTTGGAGTCCGTAATACTAAACACGAAACATTCTTAAATGGGTTGGATCTGTGAGTGGATCGTTAATTAAATCTAGTTCGTGGAACTGAAACTGAACCCGATTCTTAAGTAGATTAAAGGAATTAATCCATACTTCATACCCACAAGGAAGAATCGAATCCTAGGTGTTGACAGCACAGAAAAGATATCATTTTTACCATTGGTCCGATTGAACCATGATCATCTAAACAACCAGTACAAGCGTGTCCCACTAAGATGATCTTTAGCTATTCTCTATAACTTGAAGACGGTAGTCGATCTTCTCTTCCTACTCGTAGTAGGCTTGACGCATTACTTACTTTTATAGCGAGATTGTGTGTTTATGCACAATCAAATCTTTGAATGCTCCAATTGTAGAATGTGCCATATATGAATGGGAAGCGGATCCCCAGTTAGTCCAACCAGGGGAGCATTGTTTGGACGAATCAGGGGTCGCCATGTGTGGGGGCGGAGGAAAGAGAAACGCACGTGTCACCCCCTGATTCGTCCAAACAGAGGAGCCCTGTTTGGACAAAATAGGGGATCTGGATCTATATGAATGCAATAGTAGTGGGTCCCATGTTAAGATTAACCGATCGATGTAAAAAGCGATTAATGAATATGCAAGAACTGTGTTAATCACATTTTAATCAAGTGGTCAACTTGTGATGGGACCAAGTCCTATTGGATTTAAAAACTAGGGATGACCCACTCACTGGAATGATATTTATTTTGAGTGGTATGGGTTTTCAGCAGGTGGATGCTTTTAGCTCAAGATTTCTCTAGATGCCAGCAACACACTTACACCTATTATGCCCGTTATCAAATTAGTGGAACCACTCTGGATCTGACAGGAATTGGCTCATAGATATAAACGTTATAAGGTTTGTTTATATGGGTAGATCTGACCCCTTCCATTGTATAACTGAAGCCTAGGATTGAAGGACTCCAGTTTACAAGTTAGAACCCCAACTCCTGAAGTTGTGAAGACCCTATAATGATGTGGATTGTGGAGCCCAGTTGGGCTTAGTCTAAAGTGTTTTCCAAGACTGGAAGAAAACTTTGAAAACAGAATCACATCAAATCTCCATATGAAGAGAGAAGGAAAAAAAAAAGCATCATCAGCTTAAATGAAAGGAAGAGAGAGGGCCATATTCTCTTTTTCTTCTTCATTGGTTCTCTTTTTATTCATCCTTGGTCGCCAAGAAATCCACCTTCAGTGCCTATAAAATGAGCAAGCATCACCACTTACTCCTCACCATTTTCTGCTTTCAATGTGTCCAGACCCTGTTCTCATGCCTTTCTCTTCCCTTCTTTACATCTGTTTGATTCTTATGTCTATATTCCTTCTCCCTGTTCAAATTCTTGGATGCTTCGGTTTAGGAATTTTTCTGTAGTGGGCCATCTAGGTTAGCTTCAAGGGTGGACCTACATGTAGGCCTAGGGTGGCCATGGCGCCCCTTAAGTTTTCAAAATGTTATTTTTTACCACTAAATCTTTTATAATTTTTTCCCCCTAAAATGTTAAAACTTTCTTTTAATAATTTTCATTTGCCCCCACCCCCTAGTTCTATTTTCTGGATCCGCCCTTGGTTAGCTTAACTTGCTGTGCTAGTTTAAATAAATAAACCTGAGACAGAAATTGGATCATACATGGACCACCATAGTTCTCGTGCAGTTGGTTTGGACTTTGGATGACAGTGTAAGTGTTGGCCACATTCACACAAATTGAAAACATCAGCCAATGGTCAAGATGGATCTAATTCATCATGGTTCAGGTGCGAGTCCCGTTTTAGTCCAATAGGATAGACCTGAGCTTCTACTTAAAGCACAACATTTACATGGCCAAGGTAATGGATGTACCTGAGCCTTAAACAGGCCCATCATCAATACTTGGATTGGTGTCCCTTACTTTCAGATGGACAGATGAAAATGTGCCTGATTTTCAGTTCTAACTTCTTAACAGATAAATTGGGGGAGTCTGGATTCTCTCTGAGTCCCCGATTTAAAGATGATTCTTGAGGTGAAAGAGTAAAGCTCTAAAAAGTGAGGCCCGCCTATTAAAAATTGATTTGTCGATCTATTTATGGGGTTTTCTCAAATTTTACTGTAATTAAGATTGGGCCCACCACAGGATTCAATGTATGCTTGGCCTCACTCGGGGTGGAGTTCCACTCAGAAACTCTGAGGATTCCGACTCGTGAAGAGTATCAATGGGTGGGGCAGTAAATGAGTCGGATTTTGGATGCAGTTAGCAGTTTGAGCAGTTGTTTGGACTAACTAATTTAAATTACAAGCATTCCTTGCACGGGGCAAACAGGATGGGACGGGCTTCGAGCTTTCTATCACTTAGTCCAAGCCTGACCCAATTATCAAATGGGCCAAATTACATATACAAGACCAGCCCAAAGCGGACTGGGCCCCGGATCAATATGCATTGCATCCCTATCTTCAAATGGCCTCCCGAAGGATTAGTACTGTTGGCCAAAGGCCTAAAGGATACCCATGTCATCAAAATAAAATAAAATAAACCTAATTCAATTATATCTATTTGAAAAAGAGATCTTACAATTAGAACCATTTATAAATAGGAAACGTCCCTCAAAATGAAAAAAAAAAACACACACACATATCTGAGTTGAAATCCCAAGACAGCAATTGTGCACAAGAGTCCCATGTATGAGAATTGCCCTAGGTAAACACATCATATAGTAAAACCTTTTCAGATAGTAAAAGTAAAAGAGAAACTAATTAAAAAAATTTAAAAAGAGGCAAAAAGATCTTAATGTTGATTTTTGATAAAAAAAAATCACATAAAGATTTTCAAATAGTCTGAAGTATTCCAATTATTTGTTTAGAACAGTTTTAAGTCGAATAGACCTTTTTAGGCAGGTTAATTGACATATAATTGAGCATCAAATTCGGTTTTAGATATAAAATAGATTAAGAAAGATTCTGATATAAAATTGCCTGCAACCATTTGAAAGAATAAGAGAATTTTTAAGAGTTGACAAAGTTTAGGTGAAAAGAGTTTTCATGCCTTAATCACAAAATCCAAGTGTTACTTGTCATGTCAAAAGCTCTGGCTGCTCTACCCGTATACTTGGTGGGACCTGTTTTGAGATCCATTGATCCAAGTATACTCGTGAGCACAGCTTGCCTCGGATCCATATATAAAATCCAACTTGGGGTATTAGTTGCTGGGTCTAATTATAAATAGATGGATCCAACCTATTTAGGGAATCCGGATCAAGAACTTTTTTTCACGGAAAATCAATTGCACGACACATGATTATTGAGCCACTAAAAATGAATACCCTCAAATGGTAAATCCTTTAATTCCAATAAGACTAGACAATAATAACATGGCTAATAATGCATAATATCATGTCAATCATGTTATTAATTAAATAATTAGCCTTACATTGAGGCCAAGAAATTTGGGGATATTCCGTGGTCTGTACGCAAAGAGGGTTCTCTTTGAGTCTAGATCCTCCCATGTTTTTTCTTAGAGAAATTACGAGTTAAAGAAGTGGAGTTTCACAGTGGGGTCCACCGGACCCATTTAAAATATTAGTCACTCAAAATAAGCTCCCTCCCAATCCCAATGTATAGCATATTCCCAAATTTTACCCCGACAGCAGTGGGTCCCATGATAAGATTGACCGTTTGATGTAAAAAAGTAATTAATGCATGAATTGTATTAATTATATTTTTAATCAAGCAGTCAACTTGTGATGGGAACATGTCCTGTTGGATTTAAAACTAGGGGTGGCCTATTCACTGGAGCTCTTGCTGGAGAGACGTTTATCTGGAGCAGTAACTATTTTCTGTAGGTGGACTCCACCATGGAGCTCCTTCAACTAAGGATTTCTATAAATATCAGTAACAACTGTTAAGCCCATTGTCAAATTGGTCGAACCAATGAGACGGACTATGAACCACACTGGATTCAAAGGGAATTGGCTAATAGATATAAACGTTAAGGTCTGGATCCGACCCAACTAACTGAAGCCTAGGCCATTTACCAAAAAAAAAAAAAAACTGAAGCCTAGGCCTAAAGGACTCCAGCTTACAAGTTACAACTTACAACCCCACCCACTGGAAGTTGTGAAAACCCTATAATAATGCGAATTGTGGAGTCCAGTTGGGTTTAATCTAAAAGTGTTGTCCACAACTAGAAGAAAACAACAGAATCACATCAAATCCCCATCCAAAAAGTAGGAAAAAGCATCATGAAAAGGAAGAGGGAGGGCCACATCCTGTTTTTTTTCTTTCTTGGTCGCCAAGAAATGCACCTTTCAGTGGCTATAAGAAGAGCAAGCATCTCCACCTAATTCTCACTGTTATCTGCTGGCAATCTAACACAACTCAGTTCTGATGCCTCACTCTTCCCTTCCTTCCTTGGCCGATCCCTCTTTAATCCCCAAGTCTGCCCAGAAGATCCCATAGAGTGGCCAATTCTCTTCGCCGGCCCTCGATAGTTCGAAGCTCTTGCTAATTTTGGATGAATTATGGTGGAGAACAAAATGCTCAGCACTCCACCTCAAGGATCACATCAAAGTTTACTGAGAAGTGGAATTCTTTCTATCACTCCGCCTCAAGGATCACACCAAAGTGACTGGTGGAGAACTAGAAACACACCACCTCGAGGATCACATCAAAGCGACTTCTTCCTTGAGAAGTACAAATATTTTGGTAGTCATATGCCTGTCTCAAAAAACCTGTTCACCTCGAGGATCACATCAAATCCACCATTTGTAAATACTCCCACCTCGAGGATCACATCAAATTGACCATGTTGAAATTCTCACACCTCGAGGATCACATCAAATTCAACATGATGAAATACTCTCACCTCGAGGATCACATCAAAGTGGCTTCGCTAGAGAGGTAGCGGTCACACGCTTATCTCAAAGAAGTACTTCACCTCGAGGATCACATCAAAGTGACTTCGCTTGAGAAGCTGAACTACTTGGATGTAACATAATGACATTTTGATGCATCAGTTATGATGCTCTCATCTGAGAACTATGTTCATGTCTAGTGATCGATTTTCGCTAAATAGATACAGCTAGAGGAAAGTATGTATCCATACAACAGGAGGAAATTATGTATAGACATTGGAGCAAAAGTGATTTCACATAGAGATATTGGGAAGTAATTCCTATTTTATACAGGGCATGCTATTTCCAGGCCATTTGTTTGATTCTTATGTCTCTGTTACTTCTCCCTTTTCAGTATGACTTTTTTAAAGCCTTGGTCCTACGCTTCAGGAAATTTTCCATGGCCGTCTGTAATTTTTCATTATCTTTTGTACCATCGATCTAGGTTAGCTTAATGTGGTATGCCCATTTAAATTAAGTAGGTTTAAATAGTTCTCATTAGAGTTGGTTTGGATCACTTTGTTGGCTATATTCACACAAATTGAAAAAAAAAATCAACTGTCAATGACCAAGACAGACCCAATTCATCATGAGTCAGGTGCGAGTCTCATTTCAGGCAAGCAGCGTAGGCCTCGGGTTGTTTCTATAAAACCCAACATTATATATATTAAAGCAAAGGAGGAGGTGAGCTGTGAGGGGTGCCACCTCATCCCTTAAAAGTCTCTTTCTTTCAGAGAAATATGCACAAAAAATCCACATTATTTTAAGGTGTCATCTCACTTTGGGCTACTCTTTCTCTCCTAAAACCTCTCTCATAAGAGATTTTTATGAACGTTTGAGTTTGAGTCCTATTTCTTGCCATTATCCAAATTATAAACAAATCTTTACAGTCGGTTTGTTTTCTTTTCCTTAGATCTTCAATCATCAATGGGTCCCATGTTAAATATGTTTTGTTAAATATATTTCAAGATTGGACTCCTGTATTGGATGAAATCTTAATGGCTTTCTCTTAACCCCTTTTTTCTAAGAGTGAGCCCCACTGTTGGCCGTTGTCTAATTTCTTAATGGATGCAAATCAATTGGGCCCCACACATTTAACTTATTTCTGCAGTGAAATCCACTCATGGATTAATATAGCTCCTTTACTCTCCTTTCAGTTTTTTCCCCAAATGGATGGTTCCAGTATGTTGGTCATTTGTTTTAGTTTGTAATTGTTGTCAAACCTAGGGTGTTGGCATGGTGTTGGAAAGCAGTATGATGAAGGTTGCAAGCATTCAAAGTGAAACTGGGCAACTGCATGTTCAGGTCATGTCAGTTAAGCATATTGTTATACTTATATCTTCACATCTAACATCTGAATTAAAAAGTGGTCAACATGACTTTTGTGCATCAGTGAGAGGGCTTGATTTTTGGTTTTGGAATCAGGTCGATCCGACTTCTGGTTTTAAAGTTATGGCCCGAACAGTGGGACAACTCTGCCTCTCTCAGGTTGCTGTTTTTCTCAGACCAGTCAGCTTCGAGAATCATGTCGTTTCGAGCTCGGAAGAGGAAGTTATGAATTTTCTAGTGGAGACAAATTCTGCAGTTTTTCTGCACTGCGAGATTAATTCTTCTTCTTGGTACCTTGTTGTGGGTCCCATTATGTGTTGGAATGTAATCAGCAGATGGCCCATCAGTTTCATCTGATTCAAATGGTAGGTCAGTCCATTTGCATAAGTCTTCATTCAAATGCAAAAGTCTTTTTCATTATAACAAAAGTCTTTTGCATAATGCAAAAGTCTTAATGGAAGAGCCCACAATTGTTGAGTATGCACTTATTTTCAATTAGAAAAATGGGGTTTATTCATTTTTCTTCATAGAGTGCAAAAGTCTTGTGCAAAAGTCCTCTATCAAGTCAAGGTTCAAATAATTAATTGATTCCTACATCTGGTTGGGATCAATTTTCTTCCCCTTGGTGTGCTTCTTTGAAACTAGCTCTTTGAAATCATCATCGATGCTACAACACAACAAATCCATCAATTGAAGTTATATTGATTCTATTCCGGAGAGAGTTGCAGAGATAAACTGAAGGCTGAAAAACCCAAAGTCCCGGTGCAAGCAAGAGAGTTTCAAAGTCTGAGATTCACTCTTGAGATCGTACGAGCCTATCACCATCTCTCACTCAGAGTCATGATTAATATGTTCTTCAGTACATGATGATCTGTTCTTCATCTGTGGTATGGTCATCCTGCCCTCTATTTCATGTGGATTTATATTCCTACTTGTAGTCTTCCTCAGATTATGATTGTGCAGACAAAGGGTGTGACTAGAAATTAGTGATTGTGGTTGATAAGAGTTGCAGGGCAAGTGAACTCATCTCGGTGAAATTATTTGTGTGATTGATATTTTCTTGACACCTATGTGTATTGCTGGAATTTTATTGTAAGGCACCTGTGTGTGTTATAAATTTGTTTATCCTTGTAATCACTCAAGTGGGTGCTTGAGTGTAGGGGTTGGTGCTCTTGTCCGTTGGTGCGGGCAAAGTTGTAAGGGGTTGGTGCTCCTAGCCGTTGTTGTTGCTAAAATAGTGGAAGTGCACTTTTTGTGCACCGTGGATGTAGCCTGAGGGTGAACCACGTAAAACTTCTGTGTTGTGGTTGTGTGGTTGATTGTTTGCATATAAAATTTTTAGGCACACTGATTCACTCCCCCTCTCAGTGTCCGTGTGGGGTCAACACAGTAGTGGGCACCAGTTCGTATTAAATATATTTCAAGATTGGACTCCAGCATTGGATGAAATCTCAATAGCCTTCTATTAACCCCTTTTTTCCAAGAGTGGGCCCCACTGATGGAGGGAGGCAAGCCCCGTTGTCTGGTTTCCTAATGGATGCAAATCAATTAGTGGGCCCCGCACATTTCACTTATTTTTACAGTGGGACCCACTTATGGATTATGCATAGATATTAGTTTTTTAGGTCAATATGTATCCGTAGTGGGCAATCAGACTGGGTTGGTATCATACACAAGCTTAATTTCTTTAATAATTGTTAGGATATCATTTGTGTGCACATGAGTTATGACTATTAGAAACATACTATGATGACTCGTATCTATATCCACGTACACTCATCCCATACAATGTACATCTTTTATGTTTTTTTTCTTTTCTTACACTTGTTCGCCCCCTTCTCTTTTAATTTTTTTTCTTATACTATCAATCATCTGTGGGGGCCAATTGTTCCATCACCATAAATCCAGATGTGGTGTGTGGCCCATTGAAGATGAAATCATTTGATTTCCATTTCTTTTCTTCTTATCTTCCCTTTTTTCTTCTTTGGATGCAGAGTCATCAGTGGGCCCCACACGTTAAAAACATTTCAAAGGTAGTCCCCACTGATGGATCAAACACGTTAATTTTTTTATCCCTTTCTTTTGGTTATTTTTAGTAGATGTAGATCTATCCGGTTTGTTTTCTTTTCTTATATTTTCAATCATCAAAGGCATAATATACCCGTAAATGAGATGGTCGTAATGGTCAATGCCTTTAAATTCAATGGGTCATTGTGTTATGTAAATTTACTTTATTTTATATTTACTTTCATACATAGAGATTTTTTTAATATTCAAAGATAATAAAAAAACTTATTTTATATTTATTTTATCTTAATAATATTTCAAAAGAATTCTTAAATTTTAACATATTTTGATTTTTTGTCCGGGCTTAGCGGGCGTTTGTTGCTAGTATACATTATACATGTTCCAGGCAATGGATGGAGATTGAGCCTTACAACAAGACCACTTATCAGTACTTAAGTTGATCCAGACTTTCACTTTCAGAAGGACCGGAGGAAAACGCACACAATTTTCAGTTCTAACAAATGAATGGGGAGAAACAGAGACACTTTCACAATTTTCAGTTCTAACAAATTAATGGGGAGAAACAGAGACACTCAAGTGAAAAAAGGGCATCTGATCTCACTCAGAACTTTTTTTTTTTTTTTAAGCTATCGGAGGGTTCCCAACCTTTTGGGCTGGGTTAATCCCTCTGGGTCCAAAAGGAAGTCGGAAAAATACCCCTGTGGCATCAAGGTGGTAGTACTATTGAACTCAACCTTCAAGAAGAATGGGAAATCGGGACGATACCAAGACCTCTAGCTTCAGAAGAAGTAGGAACCGTGGTCCTGACTACTCGGCCAAAAGATCCCATCTTGAAAGTCAGTAGTACTAAACACGGGACATTCTTAAATGGGTTGGATCTGTGAGTCGATCGTTAATTAAATCTAGTTCTTGGAACTGAAACTGAACCCGATTCTTAAGTAGATTAAAGGAATTAATCCATACTTCATACCCACATGGAAGAATCGAATCCTAAGCGTTGACAACACAGAAAAAGATATCACTTTTACCATTGGTCCGATTGAACCATGATCATCTAAACAACCAATACAAGCGTGTCCTACTAAGATGATCTTTAGTTGTTCTGTATAGCTTGAAAACTGTAGTCCATCTTCTCTTTCAACTCATAGTAGGCTTGACGCATCACTTTCTTTCATAGCGAGATTGTGTGTGTATGCACAATCAAATCTTTGAATGCTCCAATTGCAGAATGTGCCAGAATGCAATAGTAGTGGGTCGATGTTAAGATTGACCATTTGATGTAAAAAGCGATTAATGAATATGCAAGAACTGTGTTAATCACATTTTTAATCAAACAGTCTACTTGTGATGGGACCAAGTCCTATTGGATTTAAAAACTAGGAATGGCCCATTCACTCGGATGATATTTATTTTGAGTCTCCACCGTTGAGTTCCATGCTTTTAGCTCAGGATTTCTCTAGATACCAGTAACACAGTAACACCCATTATGCCCGTTATCAAATTGGTCGAACCACTCTGGATGTGACAGGAATTGCCTCATAGATATAAACGTTATAAGGTTTGTTTATATCGGTAGATCCGACCCCTTCCATTGTATTAGAAACTAACTGAAGCCTAGTCCTCAAGGACTTCAGCTTCCAAGTTAGAACCCCTAGAAGTTGTGAAGACCCTATATTGATGTGGATTGTGGATTGTGGCCTGTGGCCTGTGGAGCCCAGGTCGGCTTAGTCTAAATTCTTTAAGGGGTCGTTTGTCTTTTACACGTAGGATATGTAAATACAATTTACACATGTAAATGATGAATATTCAAATTTTAAGTATGCAACGTTTACACATGCATTTTTTTTTACAACGTTTGTCTAATAATACTATTTTCGCATCATTTATACATGTGATTCATTTTTCTATGTTTGTTTCGATGATATGTGTATATGTATGAAACGATTTTGTAAATGATACTTATTAATCATTAAATTCTATTCTACTTTAATGATATGAGAATGAGATAAAAAATGTGTAATTTATATCAAAGTTTTCATTTGCATTTTAGATCCTTAAAAAAGAATATGTCTTTCAACATTAAATATACTTTTCAAAAATATACATTTCTATCAATGATCACCTTAAAAATAAAACGCATTCCAACATGTTTGGTTAATGAAATATGAGTTTATATTCTAATGGTTAATATTAATTTTTTTATTAATTAATATTTAATTTAATATTATCTTAATTCATTATTCAATTTGCAAAAAACTTAACCCATGCATCTCACCGGCTTTATGCTAATATTAATCAATTATAGAAAGTTCTTAAAATGAGTATTTTGTTTGTTAAGTTTAATCATATTAAAAGTGTCACAAATTTGTTATGGTTAGATAAAATCGCATTTATACATGATTTTTTAATGATACCATAATGCTATATAAAATATATTTTTTCTTCTCTCTTACATTCATTTATACATGTTTAAATACTTTTAAAGTAATGCAATAATAAATAATTTTAGAAAACTCATTGAGATATTGGAAAAAAACTGAAACAATAAGGTAATTGTTCAAGTTAAAAATCGATAGAAAAACCATTGAGATATTTATCTTACAGGGCGTCTCTTAAAATTCTTACTATTAATAAGGTTTTTTTTTTTTGTCCTGCAGATTTTTTTCATTAAAATTCTAAAAAAGAAAATAGAAGATAGATAATCAAATTCTGAAATAATAAATCTACAAAGTAAATAGATTTTATAAAGGGTTTCTTTTATATATATATATATAGCAAGGCAAGAGAGAGAAATATAGAGGTTACCTTTATAAAAGGGAGATGAGATGTAAGGAGGGTTTTCATTCATAGGTTTTATTATTATTTTTTAAATGCGTTAGAGGGGGTTTCGAACCCAGAACCTCTTTGATGGAAATGCTTCTTTTATTATTATTTTTCTAAATGCGTTAGAGGGGGGTTTAGAACCCAAAACCTCTTTCACGGAAACTACCCAAAACCAAACCGTCCGCCTCCAACGGGTGTTCTTTGAAATCACATGTAGTTTGGTATTTTCTTTTTCCCACCTGCACAGGTGTTCAAATCTTGATGTGAAAATGAGCTCATTTTCACACCATTTACACATCTGATTTACACACAAGATGCGTAAACACGTGCAGACAAACATGATTGATGCGTAAATATTACGCATATTCACCATATACATACGTAAATGGGTGTAGACAAACGACCCCTAAGCGTTTTCCACTAAGAAATGCGCCTTAACCCAATGGTAAGGAGTTGGGCTCTTCCTCGAGAGGTTAGGGGTTCAACCCCCACCTTCCCCTATATTCCCCGCATGTGTATATATTGGCTTTCTTCCCACTTTGGAGGGCTTCTTTCTCGGATGTGCCAGGCTTTTTTTCCATTTCGTGGGCTTCTTTCCCAGGTGTACCAGGCTCTCTAAATAATTTAAAAATTAAAAATTGGTCCCAGCCACACCCTAGCTGGGGTAAAAAAAAAAAGAAATGTGTTTTCCACTACTGGAAGGAAACTTTGAAAACAGAATCACATCAAAATCTCCATATGGAGTAAAAAAAAGCATCTTCAGCTTTTATGAAAGGAAGAAAGAAAAGTGTTTTCCACTACTGGAAGGAAACTTTGAAAACAGAATCACATCAAAATCTCCATATGGAGTAAAAAAAGCATCTTCAGCTTTTATGAAAGGAAGAGAGAGGGCCATATTCTCTTTATCTTCTTCCTTGGTAGCCAAGAAATCCACCTCCAGTGCCTATAAAAGGAGCAAGCATCACCACTTACTACTCACCATTTTCTGCTTTCAATGTGTCCAGACCCTATTCTCATGCCTCTCCCTTCCCTTCCTTCTTTCTCTGTAATCACCAAGTCCACCCAGAAGATCTCAAAGAGCGACCAATGCTCTTTGTTGGGCTCTGATTGCCCGAAGCTCCTCCTAATTTTGGATGAATTGTGGTGGAACGACAAAATGCGTCGCACTCCACCTCGAGGATCACATCAAAGTTTGATGAGAAATGGAATTGTTTCTATCATTCCACCTCGAGGATCACATCAAAGTGATTTCCCTTGAGAAGTAGAAACACTCCACCTCAAGGATCACATCAAAGTTCGCTAAGAAGCGGATTCTTTCCATCATTTCACCTCGAGAAGATCACATCAAAGCGACTTCACTTGAGAAGCTGACCTACTTGATGCATCAAAATGTCATTTGATGCAGCAGGTGTGGGGCTCTCATTGAAATCATCAAGAACTATACTCATGTCAAATTTTTTTCTTTTTTTTTTAATCTATATTCATGTCAAGTTGATCTATTTTTGCTAAATGGATACAACAAGAGGAAACTATGTGTACATATTGGAGTTGAAGTGATTTCACAGGATATTGTGAAGCAATTCTTTATTTTGAGAATACAATGTTGTTTGTTATGAATACTTTTTTTCCTTATAGACATCTGTTTGATTCTTATGTCTGTTCCTTCTCCCTGTTCAAATCTTGGATGCTTCGGTTAAGGAATTTTTCTGTAGTGGACCATCTGGGTTAACTTAACTTGCTATGCTAGTTTAAATAAATAAGCTAAGACAGAAATTGGATCTTACCTGGGCCACCATAGTTCTCTTGTAGTTGGTTTGGATGACAGTATAAGTGTTGGCCAAATTCACACAAATTGAAAACATCAGCCAATGGTTAAGATGGATCTAATTCATCATGGTTCAGGTGCAAGTCCCGTTTTAGTCCAATAGGAAAGACCTGAGCTTCGACTTAAGCACAACATTTACATGGGCCAGGTAATGGATGTACCTGAGCCTTAAACAGGCCCATCACCCGTACTTGGATTGGTGCCACTTACTTTCAGAGAGGGGTGTAAAAAAAAACCCGAAAAACCGTTTAACCAAACCAAACCGAATTGCCACGGTTCGGTTACGGTTTTCAGTATTGACTCACGGTTATTAACCGAACCGAACCGTGAAGTGCGGTTCGGTTAACGGACACACGGTTAACTGTATCGTTATACTAATAAAAAAATAATAAAGGGCCTAAATAATATGTATATAATTCTCAATGGTTTTTAACGGTTAACCGTATTGACAAAATGATTTTTAACAGTTTTTAATAGTTTTTTCCGGATACGGTTCGATTATGTTTTTTAACGGTTAACCGCGGTTCGGTTTTGAACGATTTTTTTGTTACGGTTATGGTTTTCAAAATTGAAAACCATAATTTACGGTTCGGTTAATGGTTCTCCTAAAATGAACGGTTAACCGAACCGTTACACCCCTACTTTCAGAAGGACCGATGAAAATGTGCCTGATTTTCAGTTCCAACTTCTAACATATGTTTTACCAAAAAAAAAGACTTACAGATGAATGGGGGAGAGTTCAAACACTCTCCGAGTCTCTGATTTAAAGATGATTCCTAAGGTGAGAGAGTAAAGTTCCAACAGTGGGCTCTACCTATTAAAAATTGAGCTTTCACTCCATTTATAGGGTTTCCTCAAATTTTATTGTAATTAAAACTGACCCCACCAAAGGATTCAGCATCATCTTAAATTTCTTTAGCAAGCCATTTATACCAAAATCTGTGTTAAATACTTTTCAATACTCCCCTTCGGATGGAACCCACTCCTTACAAGTGGAACCCGATTGGCGCACTTATGGCGACACATTTTTTTTTCGCGCCGAGTGATTCCTCCTGGGATTTGAACTCGCGTTAGGTTGACTCTAATACTATCTTAAATTTCTTTAGCTAGCCATTTATATCAAAACCCTAACGCATTAGTAGAGGCAGCATAAATACTTTTTAACACTCCCCTTCGGATGGAGCCCATTCATTGACAGTACTTGGCTTCACTCAAGGTGGAATTCTGCTCATAAACTCAGATTCCGACTCATGAAGAGAACGAATGAGTGGGGCAGTAAAAGAGTCGGATTTTGGACGCAGTTACGGTTTCAGGGTTTCAGCTATGGATTTGAATACACCAATATGATGTTAATACCTTGAATCAAAATCCGCTCATGCCTTGATGGAAACCGAAATTAAAATTTAGACATATTCTTTTCCATTTTTCAGCTCATAGGTCAGTTAATAGGTCCTGCTCAGAACACAATTGGTGCTGGCTCCGGGTTCCTAAAATCCTAGGGCCTGTTAGGGACAGGCGGGTCTTGCTACAACCCTCCAAAGAAGCTAAAGCTAAAGAAAATGGGACCCACAACCAGGTGGGCTCTTTATAAGGGCTTTATTGATTCTCTTTTGAATGAGCCATCTCTGATGCCTTCCTTGCATATGAAGCAAAATCACTTTTGCAAAAGAAAATTCCATTGCTATAAAAAGGACCCTCATGTATAAACTGTAAACACATCTCATCTCAACCTCACCAACCTCACCAATCAGACCTTTGCAGCATCTTCTTCCTCTCTTTCTTCTCATTTTCATCCCTTTCTGCACCAGACTATGGGGAAGTCCTTCCTGGAAATGTAGCGAGGGAGAGAAAAAACAGCTCTTGCTAATCTTGGATGATGTGATGGGGCACAGAATTGTTTCCGAGCCACCCAAGGATTCGAAAGATAATCCGATGACACTTCCGGGCCGGTCCAATTGCCCCGAACTCTTGACTTCAACCTTAAGTGAGCCGGATTGGACCAAGACTCAACACGATTGGGAATTAAAATGTCGTCAACTGATGTTGAGCTGGTTAAGGACATTGTGTATTAAGTTTGGATGCAACTATTGCGAACTGATGTTGAGCTGGTTAAGGATATTATGCACTACTTGTGGGTGCATGAGTTTGTGTCTCTTGTAAAGCGAAAGAAAGTTTTCAACACAATTATAGTTCTAACATGGGCTTAGCCATAGGCAAACAATTCAGCGTAGGAAGCAAAAGTACAATCCTTGATTGTTGAAGAATAACTGCGTAAGAAGGCAAATACAGAGCTAAAGGAATCCTTCCGTGGAAAAAATTAGCAGAGTTAATGTGTCCACAGTGAACCTTGACCCATGTATCAACCTATGACATGCATGAGTCGTGTCGACTCTTAATCAAGAGGAGAGATTCTGAATAAGGCCTTTGTTAAAGATCAGCTCAGATCTATTAATTAATAAAATGATATTCAAGTTTTGTATAATTATTGTAACAATCTTCATATTTAAAATAATGATAATGATCTTGATCATTGTTATTTTGTTACATTGTAAGATGTTTGAGAAAAAAAAATGTAAATTTATTGCAAATATCTGTAAACGGATTGTCTCCTTATGCGTTTAAATTTTTACAATGTTCTATTGAGCGTTGACCTTTTTCTGCCAATTGGTGGCTGCATAAATAATACATGTTGTAATTTAGGAAAAAGAAGAACACCACTTTTCGGACTTATTTGTGAAATTAGAGGACTTCGTGCTTTGAAAAATTTTAATTTAGTTTCGACGGAGGAATCTTGCTTTCCTACTACTCCAGTAGAAGATTGAAATCATTTGTATTGAAGAAAGCTGGCTCATATTTTATTTCCTACGACAAAAAAAATGTTACATGCATTGAACAATAAAAGAATGATGTACATGAAAAATCGAAAATAATTTTCCTCTCTATCATGTAATTGTCTTATCATGGCATGAATGTACTTTGGAGGCACGGTTGGTAAGTAAATTGTAAATTCGAGGATTCATTGATACCCTTGAAATAAGGATTCCTATGGTTATATAGCAAAGGATTTGAAACAATGATTTATATAGCTAACAATTTCACATTACTATTGGTGCATCGATGCCTATGGTTGAAAAAAAATTTAGTACCAACGTGTAAACCGTAAAAAATAGGAAAAATCCAAATTGGGGGGGTGGGGGGAGAAAAAACCACTAGACTACATGTTTTTCATTTACCAGTTAAACATTTATAGAATGATGCCAATTCTCAGCTTGTGTCATTTTTCCTGTGTAACATCCCTAATCACATCAAGCAACCCCACATCCATCCTCTCAATAATCAATATACACTTTGAATCCCAACTACACGGGATCTCACTGATTGGACCATTAATTTTAAAATCATGAGTCTAGATTCTTTGAGGCTTAAACCTAGAGAAATCCTAAGATAAATGGGTGAAACTCTATAGTGGGGCAACGTTTTGAAATCCAGACATTTCATAATAAAAGCCCCAGGTATGCTCTATCCTCAAATTTTATGTCAATCTGATTTCATTCCTCTATTAGATTGTTTGACTGATGAAAATGTAATAGTGGTTATGCATAAGATTATTTTAATCATTTTTTTATATAACCGTTAATCCAAAGGCGGAACAAGCTCAGATAGACTTAAATATATATATATATGTCAGCTCTTCTAAATAAACTTACCTTATTTTAAATTGAAATAATGTTGATCACACAAATCAAAATCGATTATGTTGTTTTTTGCATAATAATTGTCTTCAACATCAAAATAAATCCAATCAGAATTTAAATTTTCAGTTATATTAAAAATCAGATATAATCAACTTTTATTTGTAGCATCATGGAATTTTATACGGCTCGGATTTCGATAGTTGGATCAATTCAGAACCAACAATTTTAAGCCGTTTGATTTCAGAGGTGGACCAGTGATCAATTCAAGGGCTGGCCCACAAAGGATGGAGGATTCGACCTTGAACTATAAATAGTTATCCGAAAACAGTAATGCGAACCGCGACCTTCCTTCCATTCGAAAGATTGGCAATGGCGGCAGCAGCTGCTGCTTCGTCTCCAACGAACGGAGGAGCCCTAACGAGCCTTCGATTCTCGGAGCTGCAACCATCTCTCTCGCAGCCGGTCCTCGATGCCCTAACCTTAGGCGGCTTCGAGTTCTGCACGCCGGTCCAGGCGGCCACGATCCCTCTTCTCTGCTCCTACAAGGACGTAACGGTAGATGCCGCCACCGGCTCCGGAAAAACCCTAGCTTTCGTCGTTCCCTTCGTCGAGATCCTCCGCCGCTCTCCCAACCCTTCCAAATCCCACCAGGTCCCTTTTCTTTCAACTTCTCTTCTTTATGCTTCGTTGTTTGGAGGATTTGATTCTGCGGAGAATGCATATGTTTCTGTTTGATGGGTAAACGATACTAATTTGAAAGTTTCATTCTTAGTGCTTCTGCAAATTAGGTGGGTTGAGTGGCTCAATTTGTTGCGTTCCATGCTCCAAACCCTTTGGGGGTACTGGGATTTTAGTTGACTGTTGCTTTTTAGGGCTGGTGCAACTTCTTCGTATTGGAAGAAAAGTTGATGCTTTTGTACACAGCGAGTGCTGTTTACCTCTCAAGTTTTAGTCTCGGACATGCGGGCGAGCCAGTCCCAAAATGTCAGATCCAAATGTAAATGGACCCATCTGATTCTGACATGGCCCGTGTGCATGTTGTTCCTACCTGGAACCTTGAATCTGCTCATCACTGTGCTGAACCAGATTCGAAGTTGTCAGGGTGAAAAAGCTTAGGGTGGGAATGGGGCATTTCTGGGTGTGCTTGAAGTATCTACAGGGCACCTTGAACGGGCAGTAAGAAGATGTTGAAACATTGCGACATGAATATCTGATAAGTTGTGATCTACGGTGCACTGATACTTAAAAATGGGCAACGTATTGTATCATATCGTGTTCAATAATTCACTTATTAAGTATAAAATCCATGTCCCTGCCATCTCCATGGTGTCCCTGCCATATCCATGTTGCATCTGGGCATCATAGATTGTGATCTTGGGTATATCAAAAGGTTTATTATATGCAAGGAAAGAGAGTAGAAGACTGTGAACTTTGATGGTCTGTAAAAACCGTTATGGTTGGAGACTTGGAGTTTGATATAGCCATCTGATGTTGGCAAATCTCTTAATCTGGTTAGCCTATTGTTGATAACTTGACATGGCTTAGAGTTCACACTGGTTGGACTAATATGTTAGTCAATTGTGGATCTTTGTAAACTTCCATAGGGTGCTTGGTCACAGTCATCTGAAAAGTGCAACTTCAGGTATAATTTATCACTTAGGGTTGTTGGAAAACCAGACGATCTTGTCAATACTAAAAGGTTAGGTGCTGGATTCTGTTACAAACATTTCATGGACATCTCTCATATTATCATTAATGTAATGCAATAATTTGTTGCTTAAATGTGAAGAACTGACCATTGCAACAAGAGCTCATGGTGCGGTTGGAAGATGCCAAGTGTCACAACCACAAGGTTGTTGGTTCGAATCATATTACCATTCAAAAAGGAAAAGGAAAGAATCGATCAGTTCCAAGTCAAATAATGTATAGATGATTTATTACAGACTGACTGAAATATATTAATCAATTATGAAAAGTGAATAATCATTCATTGAGAAATAATCTGTTATAAATACCCCCTCCAAAAAAAAAAAAAAATCTTATTATATATTGACCTTAAGAAGACATGGTTGACTCTTATCTTTAATTGTTCAAGAACTTTATTATGAGGAGCGGGCCAGTGTCTTTGACATTTTTAGAGGTGTTTTGTCAATGGGGCCCACATCCGACTATTTTGGTAGGATTTGACCATAGCAAGATTTTTCTTTGCTGCAATTCACACCAAATAAATTGGGTATCTTTTGCTTCTCCTTTTTTTTTTTTTGTCACTTTTACTAAATTGGGAAATGTTGGAATAATTTGTTTCCTATGAATATTGGCAAATAGTTTCTGTAAATGAATTATTGGCAGAATTTTCTTTTTCTTTTTGAAAGGTATTGATATCTGCAACATTTACAGGTCCTGGGGATAATCATCTCTCCAACAAGAGAGCTATCTTCTCAAATATACCATGTTGCAGAGCCTTTCATTTCAACTTTGCCAAATGTCAGGGCCCTGCTTCTTGTTGGGGGACTGGACATTAAGACAGACATGAAGAAAATAGAGGAGGAAGGTGTGAACATACTGATAGGCACACCGGGGAGGCTATACGACATTATGGACCGCATGGACATCTTAGATTTTCGGAACCTTGAGGTATGCATTCTACTCTTTAAGAATTGCCACTTCAGTCAATTGCCTTGAGTTGGTTCATATTAGCTGGATTATGATATTATTCAACATGGAACATCCTTTGTTGAAAATTTTCTGGAAAGTAACACTTTGTTGGAAAAGCTATGCAAAACTACGTAAATTAGAAGAGATGACTTCCCTAGGCAGTTGCGGACCCAGGATTTTCGTTTGAGGGGGGCGGACAATGGCCATAATGTTACTTTTTTCATTACTTTGTTGTTTTGAGGGGCGAGGGCTGTTCCTGACTGGGCATGGGCATCTTGTCCATAGCCCCTTTCTGGCTTCTTTTGAGGTCCATGGTGGCAAGTGCTCCCAATACCTAATACCTCAGTCCGCCCATCTCGGTATCCTCATCATCTGGGAGCCATTTTTGTTGACCTTTGATATTTACAATAGCATATCATTTTTCAGAGGACTGAACTTTGGAAAAAACTTCACATCCTCTATGTGGTATTTTGGATTGGATACATGATTTATCCTGAACTTTGTTGATGATACAGATTTTGATCTTAGATGAGGCTGATAGACTCTTGGATATGGGGTTTCAAAAGCAAATAACTTCCATTATATCTCGCTTGCCGAAGCTTCGTAGAACTGGTCTTTTTTCAGCTACCCAATCTGAGGCAGTTGAAGAACTTTCCAAGGCAGGATTGAGAAATCCTGTAAGGGTTGAAGTTCGAACAGAAAGTAAACCTCATGTTGAGTCCTTGCAAGAAGTTGCCTCTTCCAAGACGCCTCTGGGGCTTCATATCGAGGTACACATAGTTATCTTGTAGTTGCATTTGTAGAATTATAATCTGACCTTGCCATTTGCCGCTCTATAGAGTATAGACTCTTTACATTGTTCTTTTCTCTTGATTATTGGTAAGTTGATGCATTTATTTAGTTAAAAGGTGCTCTTGGAAAAATATTTGTTTGTGTTTCATATTATTTTTTATTGATGATTTAAGATATTTTTTGAGTACCGTGTGGTGGAGTTTACATTGGGCCACTGATGATTTAATGGTCAATATACAAAATCTTCTTAGAGCTTAAATTGTATTTGAGAAACCAACCCAGATTTAGGAACAAGAAAGTGAAAAATATCTGCTGGACACCTTCTTCTTCTTCTTTTTTGGCCTGACTAGTTGAGTAATCAACTAATCATCATGCCCAATTCATTGGCAGCAAGAGATTCATTGAAAGGTTGCTGAAATGCACTTAGATTTTGGAAACATTTTACCATGCAAACAATTTGCATCTTCAACTAGAACTTTGTTGTCCTTTTCCTTTTGTTCTTAAGATATTTTTCTATTATTTATGTATCTTTTCTCCATGCGTGCAGTATCTAGAGTGTGAAGCAGAGAAGAAACCATCACAACTTGTTGAATTTCTGTCTAAGAACTTGTCAGAAAAGATCATCATGTAAGGTTTTTCATTAGCATCTTATTGGATTTTCTTGATGAGGCGAGCTTAGCTGTTTATTTAGACGGCCTTAACATGTACTGGGTAATGCCAAAAATAGTTTCCTAATGCTCACCTGGTGACTGAAACCGGTTTAATGGGAACATGTTTTGTAGAAAATCAGTGCGAATTGCTGGCTTGATTTAGAAATTTTATTCTGCCTGTCGAGGGTGCTTAGCTGTTATAGAAGTGTTGCTCCAACCAAAAAAAAAAAAATTTAAGAATCCTTGGATGATGATACCTCAAAGACATGAACTGGATACTGTTATGACCATATGTTACATTTTGGTGCCCAATACCCATTCAGTTCAGGAACACGTTCATTTTTTCAATAAAAAGTTCTTGCTAGATTGGAACTTATATGAATTAAAAACTGTTGCCATTTTGTTTTTTGATGACTGGTAACAGTAAAAACACATTTCATTATAAAGTACAAGTAACACGAAAGATAATGTCGGTGTAACTGTTGAGTACTGGCACAACTATAACATGAAAATACAAGGAACCAATTACAGTAAAGGACCAATTTACATAGAACTTCTACAACAACCCCCACCCCACCCCATCCCATCCCCCCACCCCAACCCTCTTTGGCTAAAGATTGATTGACATCATTTGCCTCTCTCATAAACTATTGGCTTCTACAGAGGGATGCCTCCCTTTTATATGGAAGTTTCACTGATTAAAATGACTCTGTCGCGTGCGCGTGCATGTTGTGTGTGTAACTTTTAAATGCGTGCGTGCATGTGGGTGGGTGCGCCCGCGCGTGTGCATGTTGTGTGTGTAACTTTTAAATTTTTGTAGAAGGACCAACAAGTTACAAAATCCATCAAGGAGCAAAACCCCTAAGGGCCTGTTTGGATGTGTGGTGAATTGAAGTATGGTGAGGAGAAGTATCAAATCAAGAGAGAATAAAATAATTGGTGTTATGATAGTGTTTTGTTTTTAGTTGTTTGGTATGGAATCTTTTTTACTTTATGTATAAAAAATGAAGTTTTTTTATCTTTTAGTGGAAAAATGAGGTTGTTTTTTTGACTTTTTTTTAAAAGTTGGGTGGGAATGGTGAAAGTATGTACTTTTGATATGACATGTGTCATTTCTTGTCTAGAAATACTTCACTTCACTTTAGAGAAGTTAATTGCTAAACACGCCCTTAGAAAAAGAGGTACGTAATGTTAGGGTGATAGCATACTTTAAGGGCCTGTTTGGATAGGCAAAAAATAGAGTAGAGTGAAGTTAAATGAGCCCTAACAGTCTAAAATTTCAACTTTACCCCGTTTGGATGAGTTTGACCCAATAGATGAAGTAATGTTGTGAGCCACATGTACTCCATTTCACTTCAACTCTAAATACTTCTATTTCCTTGAGTAAAAGTGAATTTTACTTCAAAATAAGCATCCAAATGGAGTGAAGTGAAGTACTCTACTTTAATTTCAACCTACTTCTCTTCACTCCACTTCACATGTGAAATCCACTTCATTTCACTCCACTCCTCATTTATCCAAACAGGTCCTAAAGGGCGGAAAAAAGAAAGAAAATCTGCCCCATGATCCCCAAGTCACCTATACACTCATGAAGAAACTGATAGCAGGCTTTTTCATCAAGATCCGCAAAAACATTTTTTAAACCTTTTTCCTTTAGGGATTCACTTAGATTTTTTTTTTAATTTTGATTGGTCTGCCTATTTCCCTTGTACAAATACAATCAGCAACTTAAAAATTGCCAAAGCAATTAGTATAAAATTCTAACTGCATGGAATCTGCCGTGTATATTCTGATGTTTGGGATAATGCTTGGCTGTGTCCTTATAAAACCCTGTAGCCGGGGTGACCTGACTTGGAGTTAGCTGATTCTTAAGCATGGTTGTATTGGCATGTAGCAGTAAGTATATGCTTGTACCAGTTCATAACGGTTTGAATTGCCCCGTATAGGCTCAATAATATCAGCTACCGCCTATGAATTTTCTGATACCATAATTGAAAGTAAATTATTTGTGCGGTATCAACCAATACAAGCCATGCAAGGGCTTGCTCTTGTTGCAACTGTTATTTTGAACTTTGCATGACATGTAGACAAAATGTGATGGACGCATGGTAAGCATATTGATCTCGTGGAAGTTGCATTTAGTAAAATTTAAGGATTTCCTTTTGATTTAGTGTAGTTGATCTGTTATAATTTGGATTGTTTGCTTTCCTTGCTATTTCAGCTACTTCATGACATGTGCCTGTGTTGATTATTGGGGTGTTGTTCTTCCAAAAATTGATCCTCTTAAAGGCTGTTCCTTAATTCCTCTTCATGGGAGGATGAAACAGGTAAATATAAGATTACCTTTGTGGTAGATCATATCTAGGTTGGCTGGCTAATGAAGATAGAACACACTGCTAATTACTCATAGATGTCATTCTTTTTCAAAAGTCTGCAAGGGAGAAAGCGTTGGCATCTTTTACAGCACTTTCAAGTGGTATTCTTCTATGTACTGATGTTGCAGCACGGGGACTTGACATTCCGGGTGTCGATTGGATTGTGCAGGTATATACTGTTTTGTCAAATGTAACTTTTTTAGTGTTGAATGCCCATCTCTTATTCACACACACACACACACACACACACACACACACTATATATATATATATATATATATATATCTATGTATTGGCCAAGACATTTATATTTGATTCTCGTGAGGGCTGAGGAGCCATGATTTTGGTCACGTCAGTTTATATATATGAGCTTACTTGATCATATCAACATTTTTTTTTCACTTTAGGCACATTCTATCCTTATAAGAACTTCCGCTATCAAATGTAGCAGTGGCAATATCCGTTCATTTGACAAAACTAAAAGCAACATATTGGGATAAATGATGAAAATTTACTGTTTGGTAATATTACTTACATGTTCTTATGCTATTGATATTAATGAAGGAGTGCTTTTGAGATAGTTATAGGATGGAAACTGCAAAACAACCAAGATTAGATTTTTTTTAATCCATTTGACTGAAGTGTAAAGGAATATGGTCGTTACGAAAAATGCCTACGAAGTAAGGTTATGACTTATAACTGATAAGTTATTTCCACCTAGTTGATATTAGGGATTGAGTTGATTGACCTTTGATGATTGTATTTGGCCTTCGTAATAGAGCCGCACATTGCACGCGCACACACAGAGAAGAGAAAAGAACTGGCTGGGCAATCTTATCTGTTTGGTGGAGGAATGGTCTGATTTGCATAGCTTGCAGTATAGCAGGTACCTCATTGGGGGCTTATGTACCTTAAATAGTGGATATGTTGGACCTAATGTGGGTTGCTCATCACCAAAATTCACATTGATGAAACAATTAAAGGCTTGCAAATGGGCAAGTAAATGTTTCTAAATGTTCAACCACAATGATGTTTGGGCTACAAGAATAATTCCATTGGATCTTTTGGGATATTCTATACTCTGCAATTTTTGGTGGGTTCAAGTCATCATTTACTAATAATAAATATATAAATCACTGGCGACCCTGGGGACACTTTTTTGCTTATGCTAATTTGATCTCTGAAGTCCCATTCAATTTTTCGCACTGTTCTTTAGTTTTTCATGCTGCTGATAGTGTTTGGCCTGAAAAAAAGAAGCAATTATTTTTGTGTTCCTTGTGCAGTATGATCCCCCTCAAGATCCAAATGTATTTGTACATAGAGTCGGCCGGACTGCACGTATGGGCAGGCCAGGAAGGGCTATTGTTTTTCTTTTGCCAAAGGTTTGCTTGTCAATGTACATTTTTATGATACTTTTATGCTATTTAATAATGTTTCTAACCTTTCAACGTCCTTTCCTTGACCACCTCTTAACAGTCAATATTTTTAAAATAGAACCCACTATTTTTTATGTACAGGAGGATGCCTATGTGGAGTTTCTGCGGATAAGAAGGGTCCCTCTTCAAGAGAGGAATTGTTGTGATAGTGCTGTGGATATTGTTCCTCAGGTAAGTAGTTAGCCCTCACTATGTTATTTACATTGGACACAGTATTTGCTTCCTTTTTTCCTCCATTTCTTTTGGGGCTTGCTGCATCTGTGATACTTTTTTTTAGCTGATTAAATTTCTTGTCTAAAAGAAAGAAACGAAGGGAATTAAAGCAAGAATGAACGTAGGCTTTATTATGATGATCATGTTTTCCTGGGTTCAATTTGAAAAGTTACTTGTAAATTGTGCCAGGTTAATTTACCTAGTTCAACACAACCTATGTGCTGCTTGACAAGGTAAATACTGAATTGGCTTGATGTGGATGCCCTGCTCTTCAAAATCCTCCACTTCAGCATCCAGTCTCGTTTGCCTCTTTGTAAATTAGTAGGAGGCTGTGGATGTGGTTGGATGAACGGTTTTCATGGCAACTGATATTTCTATATTTTTTAGCATCTTATTGGTCTACTTTTTCTTCCCTGCATATGTATAGAGAATTTAGAACAGGCATTGATCTCACATGTCTTTAGGAGGGAGCCAAGATGAACTTTGAAAAATAATAGATCTTATTTCATTCTGTAGCAAAGCAATGTACAAATAAAAGGATGCTTTCAGTTATGGCTTTTTTGCCTGTGCCAATTAACTACAGAAAGTGCCATTCAGTGGGCTTTTATTCACTACCCTTGGAGATCGACATAATGGATGGAATAGTTTACATGTCTTTTTCCTTTTCTGATCCATGTCTTTTTTTGTATATACTTAGGGAGACTAATTCAGAATCCGATTCTCTTGGCGAGGGCAGTTCCTCCTTTGCTTTCTCTCTCTCTCTCTCTATATATATATATATATATATTATTTTTTTTTTTTGAAGGAGGTAACAATGATATATATTAAAAAGAAGAGTTAGTACAATGAAGTGCACTGAAAGCCAAAAACATAGTGATAGTAGTGATGGTATAAGAGCTATGTATCAGGCACCACCCTCGACACCTATCCGATAACAGCACTTACATACATGATTAACCCCTTGCTTTGCTAAAGTGTCTGCCATCCCATTAGCAGACCTACTAACGTGGTGAAAAACAACGCGCGCGCACACACCAACGCGCGCGCACGGTCTAAACGGTTTATGGAAATGCAGTTCTTATGGGGTTTGGATTGGAAAAACTGGCTTACTGCTTATTCAGAAGGGAGCCTGAAGTATGGCCGGAAGTCTTCTGTCTTGGGAAAATGGCAGCCTAATTGTTAATAGCGGCATGATGGCATGGGCAAACGGTTATGGAATTCATTTCATAGATGTTCCTAGAGATTTATGTTCCTAGAGATCATTTTCTAAAAAAAAAAGAAAAGATTTTCCTAGAGAAATAAGATTTTCCTAGAGAAATTTATGCAGCTGTGGGAAGTTCGTAGTAGATGTGGGTCATGATTTATTAGAATGCGTCCATCCAGTAGCTGTGGTTTTAAAATTGTTGGTCTTGATTTTAAGAATGCTGTATTTTTTTTCTTCCATTGTTGAAATGACACTCTCTTCTCTTGGCATTTTTTCAATGAACTCTTTTGTTCTGTGCTAATCTTGAAGCTGCTGTGTTAACTGTTGCAGATACGGTCCGCTGCGAAAAGGGACCGTGATGTCATGGAGAAAGGACTCAAGGCTTTCGTATCATATGTCCGAGCATATAAGGAGCATCACTGCTCTTACATTTTCAGGTTGCTTTACTCCCTATCTTCAGATCTGCTCGAAATGCTTTCAGTGTTCTCATATCATATTTTGCAGGT
This sequence comes from Litsea cubeba, assembly GCA_012931725.1. Taxonomy (NCBI): domain Eukaryota; kingdom Viridiplantae; phylum Streptophyta; class Magnoliopsida; order Laurales; family Lauraceae; genus Litsea; species Litsea cubeba. The sequence continues at coordinate 134,531,017 of CM022947.1, forward strand.
GGAAAGATCTGGAGATTGGGAAATTGGCCATGGGATTTGGTCTACTGCAGCTCCCTTCAATGCCTGAGGTTAGGCACCATTCTCTCTCAATTGAGGGTTTCACGCCTGCGGAGGATGTTGATGTGGCACAAATTAAGTACAAGTAAGCAAACTTATGTATATATCTGTTTTCCTATTTCTTTTTCATGTATAAATCCAGTGAAGCCAATTAACAGCAATCATGTGGTGCCCAATAAAGCATGATGGTTTTGTGTAAGCCAGCAATGTAAAGCTATTGATCTGGTAGAGTTGGCCTCAACCTTGGAATAGACAATGCCCCATTGTCTCTCCTGTTAGATGATCCTATCCATCCAAAAGATTTGGACGACCACAATTGATCTTTATTAACAGGCTTTCATTCTGACGGTTAAGGTCATCTGATGGAGAAGATTTAGTTGGGATATTTCCATTCACTATGGACTCCTATATAAAAATTTTTGGTCACAAAATGTGGGCTTCTTCACATGTATAATAGACTCTATTGGGCACAACAATATTCTCAATCAATTATTGTTTTATAACTCATCATCTGGACTGGTAGAGATAAATCTCGTGAGAAACAAAGACAGAGGAACTTGCAAGCAAATAAGACGGTTGGTCATCAAGAACCAAAGTCTGAGAAGCCGAAGAGAAATCCAAATGGTGCTGCTACCGTCACTAGGAAGAAAACAGGTCGGCAGCGCCGGGCTGCTCAAACAATTGAAGATGATGAAGAATTGGAGCGGGAGTACCGGTTACTGAAGAAGTTGAAGAGAGGTGCAATTGACGAGCTTGAGTTTGAAAAGCTTATGGGTTTAGATGGTTGCTCAGAAGGCCCAGATTCTGTTTCTGGCAACTTGGGCACAGGAACTTGTATTGGGCAGGAGAAAGTGACACAAGACCACAAGCATAAAGGAAATATGAAAAAAAAAGGACGAAAGCTTAGTGAACAAAAAAGAAAAAAGCATTTGAAGTTGTCCTCTAAAGGCAAGACAAAAAGGAAAAGACTGAATGCATAAATTATTGCTTGGGCAATCTTGTTTTGTACATTAGAGCTCAGGCAGCTTAACTGTATGGTCAGGTATTACTGAAGGGAAGGCGTGTAATAGCTGCCATGCCCACTACTCTGAAATCCAAGAATATATTGGTTTATACATCTGTGCATTTCATTCCTTTGCATTATGATGTTACGATGCTCTTTCTTTCTAGCAGACTTTGGATCCACTGTGATCGCGATAAGCAGCAAACCCAATCCTGTATCAGATATGCTGTTGAACTGATAAATTCTCTTGATACATATCATGATTAGAAAAATGGTGACCCACTATAGTTTTAGTTGGAAGCTACCCTATACGGATTTAACCATGAGAAGTCTTAGGTTAATAGAGTGAAACTCCATGTAGGGCCCACTTATTATTCAAATTGGAACGTCAATCCAAGTTTATTTTACCATTGGATTGACAGTTTGATCAAAATCATGATAATGAATATGTATAAATTGTGTTAAACGGGATTTTTTTAATCGATAGTCAATCTAATGGTGAAAAAATTTGGATTCATGTGAGATTTTAGGATTCATGTAAAGTTATGTAGTGGACAACTTTTTTATATGGATTGTCTTAGAGGTGGGTGCTCTTCTAACAAAAAAAAAAAAACACCTTGCGCGTGCTATAAATTCTGTCACATGTTTCATCTTAAGAGGCAACAGCATCAGAGCTTTATTCTTTCTCATATTAAAGAACTCTGGGACCCCAATGCATAGTACTAAACTTGCCGCCTTCCATGGATTGCCACGTGTGCAAATGCCTGTGATGAAGCATAGAAATGGTCCCCAAAAAGAAGGAATAATTAAAGTTTCCCGTTTCCCGACAGTCATAGTTGAGTGGTGTCGGGAACATATATCCCTGGTAGTTCCTCAAAAGAGGTAGCCCGGTATATAAAAAAAGGAAGGGTAATATTCAGGTGGAAAATGTTATTATATTATTTGAGAATTTTTTTGTGGGGCTCAATCGTAATCTCTTCATCCGTGGCTCACAAGTTTAATGACTTCATATTTAAAAAAATATTCAACACTTGATCCAACGGTTTAGTCCATTCGAATATGTATCAATTTTTGTAATTAATGACTATCAGGGGATTTTCTATTGGTTGCTAGGTTTGGATGGGTTGCTAGTTGGGTTCCGAAAAAAAAATTATCATATAATAAGTGAGAACTAATTGAATATTTTTCAAAAAAAAATAAAAATAAAAAAAGGATAACAAGGGTCTCCTTCCACTTGTAGTGATCCATACACTTGAAACTGATCCCACACAATACACGACCTTCCATGAAACTGGTCCCAAAATAAATGAGAAACTCAAAAAAACCTCCCTCTCATTGATGTAATTGCGTGTTTCACACCGTCTGTCTTTATAAAAGATGGCCTTAACTTGCTTGGATTATAATGATACATGCCGTAACAATGTGCGAAATCCATTTTCAGCTGCCGTGGCCATTCCTTCTCAAAGCCATTAAAAGTGGAAGCTAAGTGGTAGGTAATAAGATTTATTATTTCATTCATCCAATCTCAAAAGACAAGGACTTGACTCAGATGATGATGGTACTGGGAGTGAATAGACTTTTCCAATAAAAAAACACGTCTTTATAGTTATAGCCTTATAGGCCTCATTCATACTGATTGGATTTTGGAGAGTAATAGCGAGTGACTCAGGAGTCAAGTCTCCATTTATTTCGCATTGGATTCCTTCCCACCGAAGTCAAGCGAAGTCAAGCCAAAGTCACTCCGGACAGATTATCTCTCTCTTTCTACCCGCCACAATGCCACATGCTTATATGATGAACCTCAGAAAAACCCCTTTCATTCTCATCAAAACAAACCTTCCTCAAACCAATCCAACGCGTCTTCTACTACTTCTTCTCCTTCCTTGCCATGGAAACTACTTCATCATCCCAGCCGTCCGATTCTTCTTCTGCTGCTACTGCTGCTGATCCTTTTGATCCTACCAAGCCCTCGATTCCCATCGCATATCCCATCAAAAAGCTGGAAGATTTGCTGTCCAGATCCTACTTCGACTCCTTCCACCTCCCCTTCAATCGCTCCTCCGTCCATCTCCCTCCCAATTCTCACTCTCCCTCTCGCCCCAGGATCCTCGTCTGCCATGACATGGCCGGGGGCTACATCGATGACAAGTGGGTCCAGGGAGGTACCAATGCCGACGCCTACGCCATCTGGCATTGGCATCTGATTGATGTGTTCGTCTATTTCTCGCATAATCTCGTTACGATTCCTCCACCATGTTGGACTAATACTGCTCACACGCACGGTGTCAAGGTTTTTGCCTTCTGAAATCTGATTTTTCTTTTCCCACTTCTTCTGGGTGTTTGGATTTTGGAATTGTGGGTTTCTTGAATTTCAGGTTTTGGGGTCTGATTTCATTACAGTTTTGATTGGTTTTTTTCATGGTTTTAGTTAGCTTATGCTGTTTAGACAAAAACCCACCCAGTAGTTTTTCTTTGTATGTCTGATTGATGGATATGTGAACATGAAGGTATTGGGGACATTCATTGTCGAATGGGATGCAGGGACAGCTATTGCCAACGTATTGCTATCAACAAAGGAGTCTGCTAGAACGTATGCTGAACGCTTGACGGAGCTTGCTGTTACTTTGGGATTTGATGGCTGGCTGGTAATTTTGGTTAATTTTGCATTTTTTAACCTTCTTTTGGATATTTGACTGTTGGGTTATGGGATCCTATGTTAGTTTCTGTTGTTTTTGTCCCTTTTTAGGCTATATTTGGATGATTATCTTACAAGGCATCACTCTGCCTAGACAATATCCTGTCATGAAAGCAGCAGAATTTGGCCTTGCTGCCACTCTGTAAGGACATGCAGATGCTATATAAGCCTCCACCCAATAGCCAAGAGAGTGGGACTGTGTTTGAATTGTATTTTCAGTTCTATTGGGAAGTTGCAAAGGATTAAGGGCTTTTAATGAGGCTGTGTTCATAAAAGAGGTTTTTTGTTTTGTTGGGCTATCCATAAAACAATAAATATTTGTCTGGTTTCTCTCTTAATTGATCTAATTCTAGTCTTATCTAGTTAAAGTATTCATTTTTGTGTGTGTGTGTGAGCGCGCGTGCATACGTTGGTAGTTCTTATAAGTTATAATGATGAAGGGAATGACATGGTAAAGGGTTAAGATATCTTACATCAAAAATATAAAAAAGAATAAAGGGAGAAATTTTTACAAGCCTCTTTTCATGAAAAGATTTGTTGGGGTTGTTCGTAAAACCATAAATATTTGTCTTGTAACAAATCTGATTTTAGTCTTATCTACTAGATTTTTTTTTTTTTTTTTCCGGGATGGGGTTGGGAGCATTGTTCTAATAAAGATGAAGGGAATAACATGCATGAGGGATAAGCTATCCTACAGCAAAAGTACAAAAAAGAAGTAAAGCTACAAAACTGAGAAATATTCGCACAGCCAAGGTCCAGCAACGAATAAAATCACTAAAGCTAGTGTCAGAGTGACCAGTGTTAGCCTTGATCCATCATTAAATCCCTGTTATCTAACAGACCAAGTCCTCCAATCAACACAGAGTGAAGGGCCAATGGGCAAGAGAGACTTTGATCTCCTCGATAAATTTTGGAAGGGAGATCTGATCTTCCTGGAAAATTCATTTGCAGTACAATCCAAATTTCTGACATGATATAGGGTTGGGCGCAGCAGTCATTAACTCCTATCCCTTTCTTCCAAAGCACCCCTTTTTATACAAATCAAACATCCAAAAATAGTAAGAGAGAAAAAATGGGTCAAATTGAAGTTGTAAGCTTTTGAATTACTGGCTGCCAATCACAAAAACTCTGGAGCATCGAAATAGTGGACCCACTGTGCAAAATGTGCATGAACTAAAAAACACACTAATTTTCTAATTGTCGACAGCCAAACTTCAATGGGTTTGATTCTCCAATCTATGTGATTTTCAGGATACACTCCATCCACATCAGAATCCTAGATTTGGAAAATGTGCTCTGGTGTGCATGTGTTCCATAACAGTGTCTGGTGAACACATGTTACAGTTCATGCCTTCAGGAATATTTTTTGTCTAGATATGAGGATTGAGGAACTCTTTTTTTTTTTACTTTTCTTTTCTAAAGTTGACAAAGAGGAATTATGTGCAGATCAATATGGAGGTTGAATTGGACCCAGGGAAGATCCCTAATTTGAAAGAATTTGTTAGTCATTTAACAAATACTATGCATGCCTCTGTGCCTGAATCTCTGGTCATATGGTAAGTGATATGGGGAATCCTCCTCTTCTTAACCATTTAAATCTCCATAATCGCATCTTCTTTTTGTGACTTATGTTCTCAGTTGTCACCTTGTTTTTCTCTCTGTCATACAGGTATGATAGCGTGACTAAAGATGGCCAACTTAGCTATCAAAACCAACTTAATGAGTACAATAAGCCATTTTTTGATATCTGTGATGGTCTATTTGCCAATTATTCCTGGCAGGTCAGAGTTTCTCCTTTTCTCCTCATTTCAAACTGTGAAGTCATTTTTCCATATCTTTTTAGCTTTCATTTAAATTACCCTGCTGGCTTTATAGGAAGACTATCCAAAGCTTTCAGCTGCTGTTGCCGGAGAGCGGAAGTTTGATGTTTACATGGGTATTGATGTGTTTGGGAGAGGCACTTATGGTGGTGGACAATGGACTGTATGTCAAAAATCCAAGCATGAAAGATATTTAGTCATTTTAACATTTTACTATCAATCTATCACATGTTACCTCTGCAATGTAGATTGTTTACTCGGCTTCATATTTGTATGATCACTGGGAGTCAGATAGTTGAAATGAGCTAAGGTTAAATTTAACTTTTATTGATTCTTAATATGGAATGCAAGCATTAGACTGAAGTGGCCTGGCTATGGTTAGAAACTCGGTGAAATGAATATAGTCCATTAAGCCACTTAAATTTTGTTGTGGCAATTTCAAAGGTAATTCTGTTTCTCCACAAAATAAGAGATAACCAATTGTTGAATATAACATGACGAAAATGATGATATTATAATGAAAATATTTCTAGAAAATTAAAGGGTTATCTTATGTTGGGCAGTTTGTGTATTTCTTTGACCTCATGTCTTGTTCTCTTTTATCGATCTGAGGGAAATTGTTAAGAGACATGGATATATTTTCTGTATGTCATCTTCTTATAATGTGGAGTTAGTCACAATCTTGTGACTAAAATAACAATCTTCTGTCAAACATCTTTTCCCTAAAGCCCTTTTATCTTCTACTTCAGTAAATCAACAGACATAATTCTGTCCTAGAATGGAAGAATGGAGGCGAAGTAATCCATGCAATATCTCACTTGATGAAATGACAGTGGCATAGTGCTTGACAAACAAGCCTATTGTTTATCATAACCTGCATTTTTGGTATTATTTGGGCATTTGTTTTGTTCTCATCTAGGGCTTTGTATAATCTTTTATGATAAGGTTGCTTTTACAATCCATGTAGTTTCTGTAATTCACTTCGTTATTTTGACACCACATCATGGAAAATGAAGTATAGTTTAACTTACAATTAATCTTTGCATGCCAGACTAATGTTGCGCTTGACGTACTAAAGAAAAATGCTGTGTCAGCTGCCATATTTGCTCCTGGATGGGTCTATGAAACTAAGCAAAAGCCGGATTTTCAGACTGCACAAAATCGGTAATTCAGTTTTTCTTAGTATGCTGCCATTAAATTTTTTTTTTTTTTTTAAAGTATGCTTTTGATGGTTTGCAGATATTTTTAGAAGTTGAGGAAGTGCACATTCTTTTTTGTTGGATTTTCCTTGACCGTTGGAACATAAATGATGTTTCTACTTGCAATGTTTCCTGTTGAAGATGATAAACACTTCTCACGATTCAGATAAGCATTAATCATGATAGTTGCTAGCATGATCTTGACCTTTATCTAGGCCGTTGTGGGCGTTATTATAAAAGATTTCTGGTGTAAGATGGCATAAGAGCAATGACTCCATAGCATGCATCCTATATAAGACTGCTTTCCAGTAAGGTTCAAAATATCACCAACTTATTTATATAAACTAAAAAAAATTATATTATATGAAGTTTTAAATTAAATTGTTCCTTCTAATAGCTTGTCATTCATCAGAACACCATAACATACCATGGGTTTGTTCATGGTAAATAGCATTTGAAATTGTTCTTCTATATTTATATTTGAAGAATTGGGCATCTGTTATGTATCAATGACAAGATCTCTTTGCTTTGCCTTATTAATCTTGATAAATGTGTGGTTTATCTGTTCATGAAATCCTGTCTCCTTCAGGCTCTACTATTTAGCTTTTTTCTTCTTAATTTATTTGTGCAGTTGGTGGGGCCTTGTTGAGAAATCTTGGGGAATACAACAACATTATCCTAAAGTGTTACCATTCTACTCAAACTTTGATCAGGTGAGGAGCAAATGTTTTGCCTTGGTTTAGTATTATGCCTAATGGTGAATATTTATTGATGATGACTGTTGTATTTCATTGTGAGGTGCATTGGTATTTTTTTTTTCTTACTTATAACAATACTGATTTTAAATGGTGGGTTATCATGAAGTGCATTGATATGCTTTTATTAGTAACAAATATAGTTTAAAAGATGTAAAAACAAGAGACTTTGCCACAAAAGTAAATATGGAGCCCGGCATCACATTATTTTGACTGACTTGAATCCTACAATATCATGCTTTTACCATCCACTCCCATGTTTTGGCAAAATATCTGCAATATCACTTGCATTTCTAACATGACAGAAGGAAACATTCAGAAAGCTGTTGATGCCCACCATTCCTTCAAAATTGATGTCAGCCTCTGAGAAGTATTTTCATTCTTATTAGACCTTTGGATTTTAAAGTACCTGTGGAGATGAGCTGCCTAAAAATTGATTTCTGGATATTTGTAAAGCTTCTCTTGACTCAACATTTTGGTTTTATTATTCTTCTTCATTTCCACATGATGAGAAGCGAGAAAACGTGCTGCGTGCCTGCAAAACACATTGTTGCATGACCTGGTTTCCCTCTATATGCTGCATCTATGATAATATCCTATCATGTAGAAGCCCAAATTTCTTAAAAGACCGTCTCTACAATGGTTGGTGGTTTGTCAGTTCCCTTGCCTGCATTTTGATAGTTCCTTTCACCTGAAATCAGTAGAATAGATCAGAGTGACATATGGGATAGGCAAAGTAAACCCTGTGAAGTTAGTATCTCTTTAGGAAATTTTGCTTATGAGAATTTGTAAATCTAACTTCTTTAACAATAATGAAAAAACTAATTTTGAATTTTACTAAACCTGACTCTTTAAATATATCTCTAGGGTCATGGTTATCATGTTTTTGTTGGTGGCCTGCAAGTATCAGCAGATTCCTGGAATAACATTTCTTCTCAGAGCTTTCAGGTTTGCACCATATTTTTTATTGTATATATCCTTTAATTTTATCTGTATATTGGTATTGCTTTCATAACAGGCCTTTGTGAATGAAACAAAAGTTAGGAGGCAGAAATGAAGTTGCATATCTGTATATGCCTTTCCTCTTTTAGTCAGTAATGAAAGTCACTAGTTGGAAACGAGAGAGTCTGTTCCAAGGATAAATCAAGGACAATGCAATAACCATTGTACTGTTGGTTGTTGCATTGGAAAAACCTCGAACACTTGAAGAATGAACTAACAGAAGAACATTTTTCTGTTGTGACTCTTTTGGCAGATTTAGATAGAGTGACTGGATGAATGATGGTCTATTAGACTTGCATCCCAATGCAGAATACAACTCTATTTTTATTGTTACTAAAGCTTGATTAAGAATAATCTAATGACAACTATAAGGTTACATTGAGTCCACATCTTGATTACTAAGATGACTCCTACTAACTATACTCTCCCATTGTACCAGAATCCATGTACCCTTACCAGTGTGAAGGGATTCAGTCGTGTAAACTCCTATCTTTTGCACAATGCTTTTGCAAACCTCAGATTCTCGCGTGAATGTCTTTTGCTTGATAATTCTGTCGAGATGAGTCATGCATAAGGATGTCAGTGTGCCCTTGGTGGCCCATTTATCCAAAGGTTTGTTCTGAAAAAATTGGGTTATGGACATTGTTTTAGGCATGCTAATAATAATGTACACATTCAGATACATGGACTCAAGTCATAAACTAATAGGTTTGGATTCAGTCGAGTCCATGCTTGACTATGTGTATACCTGAACAACATTTATGTAAATCATAATTTTTTGACCTGGCTGGTCAACTAGGGAACCAGCTGATTTCACTTGGCTTGGTCACATACTAGGTGACTAGGTTGGATTGTCTTGGTCTGCTGCATTTGGCCGGTGGGCTTGAACTGAAAATTGAAGTTTTAATTACATCAATAGTGGTATTATTTAAAATAGGAAAATATTCATGTGCATCCATCCCTCACCATGTTATGGTGAGGGACAACATAGTAGGGTTGACTTTATAACACATCCGAACCATCCACACACATGAAACCCCCTTAAGTACACTAGACACATTGAATTTTCACTTATCCAAATGGATTGGACCGTTCGAGGGTCAAATCTTTTCCTTTAATATAAAGTCAAAATTTGTAGGCCACGGATGAAGGGGTTAGAGGCATGGGATTGACCCCATATTTGATATATGGTCTCATCCAAGGTGTCTCTTCCCATCCCCCACAAGTCCCATGATTGGTGGGTTCCTAGGTGGGCCCCATTAAGTTTGTCCCTCACCATATGGTGAGGGAAGGATGCACAGGAATATCCCCCTTTAAAATATACTTAAATGATAAGTGGATATTGAAAATTTTGAAATTATAACTCATATGCCATTTATGTAAATATTCATGGAAAAATATATTTTACTTATTTCTCACATATCATCGATTACAGATGTCTATATTTATGATAAAAATGTTTAAAGATTAACTTATGGCTTGCCTGGCTGGCATGCAGGATTTCCTTTTTTGTTTAACCTGGTAACTGATAGAGTTTGATCAACACGTCAAGCTGAAAACTTTAATGTACATATAGATATATATTTATGTGGTATGTGAATTAATTTTAACAGAAACTTTTAGGAATGGCCAAAGCCAGTGGGCCCCACTAGGTCCCTCCTGTCCTCGATACAAGCCCTTCCCAACACTACCCCAGTCCCCATTGAATTCTGACCAACTTGAACTTGACACTCATGTGAATTTTGTAGGTTTCCATAATTGCTTATGCAAAATTTGAGACTCATGGGAATTTGAGGCCCTCAAAATAGAATGTCCTTAGATCAGATTGTTCCTATTTTTTTTTGCATACAGGTAATAGTCACCAGGAGATCTTTCAGACCCCTATTCCCCCCATGACCATTTTTGTCATGATTTCAGGTGGGCCCCTAAGGCTGGACAATACCTTGGTTAGGAACAGTATGACCATTCCTAAACTTCATTGCTGGGGCCCATTTGTTTGCATTAGGGATGGTACTGGGTCGGGCTGAACCTGAACCCATCACATCTCACATATGCCCCGCCTTACCCAACCTAACCCATGATGGGTTTATGATTTGCGATGTCAAACCCACTGTGATAAGTACATATTGGGTCAGTTTGATACTGTTTTTTTTTTTAATTTCAAAATGCTATAAAAATAATTGTATCATATAATTTCTATTGCGTGTCGAAGGTTTTGAGCTGACGACCTTTCACTTCAACTTCAATTCTTTGCAACGTCCTCTATCCACCGTGCTCCACAAGATATGTGTATTACATCCCACCAAAAACAACAAAGGAATATTAAAGAGGTGAGGGCTGAAAGAATAAGGTGGAGAAGTAGGTGGAATGTTAACTTTCCTGGGATTTGATTTACTAAGGTGATGGTTGGCAATCATTTTCCACCGGAGGGGAGATCATTCATGGCCTTCTGTGGATCTTCACCTTTGTATGATTTTATCTTAAATATCAGCCACTTCAATAGGAAAGCATTTCTTAGAATTTCAAGCAACTCAGTTCCGTGCGAACAAATGGCCCCTTTACAATAACCGTTTTCAGTTATTATCCCCTTTTGAGTCTTGTTTGAGCCGAAGTTTGTGTCTGGATCCATAGGGTATCACAGGATTCTTGTTCAGATCCATCACATAGGACACATGTCGGATCTGGGAGTGGATTCAGATTTGGAACCAGATCCTACATGTTTACTTCCCTCTATCTACTCTATAGCTTGTGTGTACCAGTTAGCAAGATTCTCATAGTGGATATGTGCAATTGATCAACAATGTATGCATTTGATGATGTTGATCAGATCATGTTCTCAATTTTTTGTTTCGCTCTCTGTGTTTCATCTTCAAATTCCACATTCCATAAGATCTCAACCTTCTTGTTTTTTTTTTGGAATGGGCTCTCAATTAATGTTCAAAGCTTCTTTTATAATACTATAAAGCTCATTCTTTGTTTTTATTTATTTTTATGCAGCCGGTTCTTGATGTTGCGAATGGTTCGAGCCAAAGTACTATCAAGGTTTTTGTAAAGTAAGCAATGCTGATGGCATCCCTTCCAATAGATGCAATGTTCAGTTAAATTTTCTTGTCAAGTGGGTATCAATAATTAACTTGTGTTTTGAGTATGCAAAAGAAGTGAGTTTTTGAATTGTCTTTTCATATTTACATGAAGGCATCTGCTCTACCTTAACTATTCAAAAAAAGAAAAATAGACGTTTTCTCTACTTTCACCATTAAAAAAAGGAACATAGAATGACTTTAATGGTCTTACATAGTCACTTACATTAACTCAATGACACTTGCATCTGAATGCACCTAAATGAATGCCAGCATCATAACACTCACAGCTGTTTTTTGTTTGTTCATGCAAGCTATGGAATACATGAACTGCATTTTTTTTTATTTAATGCATGCAGAGCCTTTTATAACATAATCCAATTACCAGCAAGAACTCTAAAACCAAATATGTCACACTGTTTGTGAGCTGTTTCTGTCTATGGTTGACCGTGCAACTATTATCTGTTTCTTGACTTTCATTCCACGTGATCAATTTCTCTAAATCACATTAGCTGTTGCAATAATGTCTATAAGTCACTGTTATGAGTGCTACCACAGCTACCATTTTTTTTTCTCCATTTTCTTTTCTTTGTCTTCTCTCTTTTATTACTTTTTTTTTCTTTAGCACTGAATTATTCTGCATTGATCGTCTTGGTATCTGATTCTTAACAAAAGATCCTTTATGATCTTTTTCTTGGTACAGTCCGTACATGGGGCCTACTCTCAATCTTAAGATCTGTATGATTGTGTTTTAACATTGCACAAGATGTGTTAAACTTAGGGACTGTTATTTAAGTGACGTCAACTTTAGTTGATTTTTTTTTTAATTTCAGTCTCAATTTTAGTTGAATTACTGTGATCTCTCTCTCTCTCTCTCTCTCTCTCTCTCTCTCTCTCTCTCTCGCTAAATGTTCCAGTAGCTCAATGGTGAGGTACCTCCATTCCACAGAAACAACTAAGGATCAATCCCTGACTGTAGCGCTGATGGTGAGGGACTTGGGTGAGTGTAAGTATTTACAAGAGCAAATAAACAAAAATTTGATTGTCACGGATCCTATTTCAAAAGAGGGGATCTCGGGAATTTATTATCCTTTCCACGGTTCATCCACTCCAAAAGTAGGATCTACTGTATCAGGGAAAGGCCTTCAAATCATACCAAACTATGTCATCTTAATCCATCCTAGTTAATCTTTTGATCAATAATAAGTGGACTCAAGTTTAATTGTGGCTCTATTTTTTCCAGTTACATCTGCATGAAAACTTCTGTTCGGTCCCATGGTTAATTGAAATTTGTGATTCTTGCTTTGTCTGACTACAAGACCATATTATAATCGCACATTTTCTCTTTTACAATATTGCTATAAAATTGACTGAGCCGATTTTACTATAATCATGAATTTTTTTGGCGGATCCAAATATTATATTTCTGTTCAAAATTTAATAGTTTTGTGGAATTGGTAGTTTCAAGGATGCATCTTATAGTGGGGGAGGGAACATCACATTGAACGGAAGTATTGAAGAGAATGCTTCTTATATGGCGAGGCTCTTTCAAGGGGAGCTTCCTTTGGAACGCCAACCGGTCTACATCTCATATTCTGTAAGCTACCTAATTTGTGGAGTAGACTTGCAGATATAACAATTTTACCCCTGTTCTTGAAGCTAATTTATGTGATTATGCTGAGAAATTGTGTTTTTGTTTTGGTTTAAACTATGAGAGCAGGTCATGACAAATAATTCTCGTGGTTGTGAAGTAATCCTGGTTTCAATTATAATTATCGAATCCACCAATCTTCAACATGCCTTTTTTTAACAAATCAACATGCTATTTTATATATGTAGAATTAAATAATGGTACAGTGAGGGGATCTTAGTGCTTTCTGCAAATATATTTCACAGAAGCAGCTGCTTCTGATTTGGTTGATGATTTATGCATGTAACCTTCACTTAATGGTTCATTAATTATGGTTGGACATATCTTGAGGTGGTGATTCTTGTATGTGCTATTGGATTTGAAAATCCAGTGTGGACTGGGGTATCCTCGGGCTTCCCTTTGTTGGATCTCATTCATTTGCTTCCTTTTTTTTTAGGGTAGTGGAGGGGGTATATTAGCCTTGCTTAGTTTTAAAAAGAGGCCAAGCTGTTTTTATAGTGAACTATTGGTTGCATGGCTTTCTGTATATTGTCCTGGTTATGTAGTGGAATGTTTTGCAAACAAGTTTCAAACTGCATGACTTTCTGAACACTGTCCTGATTATCTAGTGGAATGGGTTGAATGCAAATTTTAGGCATTGGATGCTAGTTTAAATAGCGGCAATGTACTCGAGTAGTGAAATATAACTATCTTTACACTTTTGTATTAATTTATTTTAATCTCTTACAGTTGCCATGCCACATGTTATTCAAATTTCACTATTTTATGGTTCATCTCATCTTCTTTCCCTAAATATGCAAGTTTTTGATCCTGCGTTGAGTATTCCAATCCAGGTGAAATCAGATGGGAATTCTCTGTTGGGTTTGTCCCTTGGATTTGCCAAGGAGAATGAAAGAACTTCAATCCTTGTTGCAACTGGACAAGCACTGCACCAGTTAACAAATAAATTTGACAAAATTATCACGCCACAGCAAGTTACAAGCTCAGTAGCCGAAGTCCAACAGGCCACGGGATGGATCGTACAGGAGACTAGCATCCAAATGCATGGTTACACATTAACAGATATTCACATTGTCTGCTACAGAAAGGGAAAACTTGACCTACAAAAACCCATGTTGGAGCATGAATCAGTAGATCAAGAAGGCACTTTAAGTGCGCCAAAGCTGTTAGATTTCAATGCATCCCTTGGCGATATTAGCATTCGAACTTCCACGCAAAACATGGTCTACCCACCGGCCGCTGATTGGGTGGTTAAGGGTCAATACATTTCATGGGCATCTGGCTCCCAAGGAAACAAAACTGTGAGCCTTAAAATCATTTGGAACTTGAAACATGGATTTGGAGATGCATCACTGTTCTCAAAGTATAATATCTATGTTGAAAAACCTGCCAAACAAGTGGTTGTGGATGCAGATGATGTGAGCATAAGTGCTGAATATATTGGGGTGGCAAGGACACAAGCCTTTTATGTGTCGAGTTTCACTATTCCTTCAAACACTTCAAGTCTCAAATTCATTATCCAAGTTTGTGGGATTGATGGATCCTTCCAGAATCTGCATGAGTCACCATCTTTTTTATTGGATGTTGTTAAAAGTTAATGCAAAGAATATCTTTCTTCTGCTTTCCCATGAGGCAGTTACTATAATTTCCTTCTAAAATAAAGTATTGCTTCATCAGGGAAACTGTTGTAGGATCATAATAAAATTTCCATGATTCGTGAATGTATTCTTACATGATCATGAAGTCATGTGTTGATCTTGTATTGTTACATTATAATGGTATTAATCTTAATCAAAACTTTCTCTTGCAGTATTTTGTTTTTGTTTTCTGGTCTTCTGTGTCAGTTTAGAACTGAAAATGCCCAGATGCTATCTTACATTTTATTGAACATCTTCCCTTTCATTGCTTACAGATATTCAACAATGCTATCTATTTGTATCTAGTTACTGAAGGCTCTTATGGTCATGTTTTTTACATTTGCTACTACTGTTTGAGATGAAATTTCAATGCACTTGGCGGAAATTTGTCCTTGGATACATTATTATCCTAATGGAGATTGGGTTGTTGATATATTTATTTCATAATCCTGTGGCCCACAAGAATCAGCACGACCAAGTTCGAGCAGGTATGGGGAACCTTGTAACTCACATGGGTCAAAAGTGATTAAATAATTTCTTGTGAAATGCTACTTTATCAGATTTTTACTATGAAAAATATGTTGTTCATTACCTTGTGTTACTCTTTTCAATTCACTAGGGTAGCATTTGATTCGCTGGAATGGCTTTAGGCAGGGAGAGAATAGAGAGAGAGGGGGGGGGAGGAAGAAGAAAAGAGAAAAAGGATGATAAAGGGCATTTTGGTCTTAAGAAAAATTTATAAAGGAATGAAATGACCAAATATCTCTACCTCCCAGTGCAATGACCATTCCTCTGCATAATGGAATGGTGATTCCGGAAGTAATGGTCATTCCGTCACTTTTTTGCGAACCAAACGCGGTAATGATCATTTCATTGGAATAACCATTCCATTCCAACCTTCATTATAGCGAACCAAATGCTACCCTAGGTATGATCATTCCATTCCTTTATGGAAGTTGCATATGATCCTATGCTTATAGGTGTGCTTTACTATGGAAGATACATATGATCCTACCCATATTTGGATTAACAGGCTTGATTGGCTGGGCTTGGGCACAAGTTTGTGGTTCAAAAATCTTATTGGTTCGGATTTGGGGCTTGGAGTCTAGAACTGTCAGACTGGTATACTAATCTCCATGAGATTTTCTATTAGACGAAACGACTGTAAAGTGTTTCCATGCCTGTCTTGGACTTAGGCTCAGAGTGGGGCCTTGTAAGCCTAAAAAAGGACCTGGACTTGGTCCTGCTCCCATATTTGTCTCATTTGATTCTGGGTCTGGCTACTGATCGATCCAGCCCCTCCAATTCACATCATCCCCTGGCCATTGTGCCAAAATGACACGATCATATGCAAGATGGTTGTGGCACACAAACATCCCAATCCTTTTTAATTATCTTAAAACAACCTCAGGAATGAGAGGACTTAAGGCTCTTCTCCCAGAAGAGCCAAACTATAAGCATGGACAAGGCATTTTAAACGCAGTGTTAAAGAAAGATGGATAATAAGAAATTATATTTCTATTGTTGGACTTTTGAAGGGGCTCCTTTGCGAAAACCGAAAGGGTATGGGGCCTCCCAAAATAATAGCATTCTTATATGACTCATGATAACATTTATTAACGTCTTAATCATATGATTGATTAACAAATGGATGAGGATTCTTGTGTTGGGTAAGTCTTACTTCGTCCAAGTAATGACTTTTGACGGGACTTCATATACTTATTTGGGTTTTCCACCTATTAGCTAAAGCTTTTTATTTGGTACTTGGCGCGATGGGGCTTTTGAATGGGCCCTAAGCATTCTTATTCGAAATTAACTTAGGGAAATAATCATGTGAGAATTGTTCTCACGGTTCAAACCGTGAGAACTATGAGGTGGGGCTATCTATCACTTAATCAAACCTTGCAATGGACATAAACCCCTTTGATACTCACACGCCACAAGGTTTGGCACCAATGCGAATGAACTGGACTGTTGGATCGAGTATATACCCATACGAATGGATTGGACTTGTCGGCCATGGATGAAGGGGTTAGAAGCATGGAATTGGGGCCAAACTTAATATTCGGGGTGATCCTATATAGATCTTTCAATCCCCACCGGTCCCATTCTAAAATGGAGCCCCCCAGTGGGCCCTGCAAAAAAGTTCTCATGGGACTCCGTGAGAATAGTTGTCACCGGATCACATCCCATTAACTTAATCTTGGTTGTCGGCTACATACAACACTTTATTTTTTCTTGAGAGAGATTTCTACACATGCAGCTCCTTTTTTTTTCTTGAGAGAGAGAAAAGTGAGTTAGGAAGATTAGGTCAACCCTAGCATGTGAGAAATAGAGTAAACAAGGGTTTTGTTGGTTGCTTGTTAAACAACTGTAAGTGTTGAAGTGAGTGCATAGATAAAAAAACAGGGCTTCCTGACCTGGGCTTTGGCCTTTCACGTGAGGGTCAGTGCAAGCAACAGTTGTTTTTGAGTGGGAACAACGATCATAACCAACTACATTGACATCATCTCCTCTCTCAGGAATCAGGATTATCTCTTTCTTTGCTCCTCATTCATTTACATGTCAAAATCAATGCAGCTACAACACAGGATACAAGCCAAAAGGAACACTTGATTGTTTGAAGATTCCTCCCTTGTTTCCGAAGAAATTACCACTGTTGTACGTTTGTCACCATTTGGAACATAAAAAAAGGGCAACTTATCCATCCTTATATCATTCATTCAGCAGTAAAAAATTTATAAACCCAAGGAGTTGGCTCAGTTGTAAGGAACACTGTTCTTTTTTTTTTTTAAGAATTAAAGATTGAGTCCACTAGCCTTCATTAGTAAAAAAAAAAAAAAGTAGTAAAAAAATTTAAATTGAAATTTAAGGGTGTTGGAGCATAAGCCAACACACTCATCGTTGATTGGTGTTGGAACCTTGATATTCTAGATATGTCCAGGAATCGGTCCCAAGTCTCTAGATGGGCAATATCACTCGTGACCCAGCAGGCCAACCTACCCAAAAATGAAAAAAAAAATATACAGAAGTATGTTGGAGCATATGACAATGACAACCAGAGAAAATGGCCGGTGACACATTCACATGAAATTTTGATGAAATCTGATGAGGGTGAAACTTAGCCCAACTCTTTCTGAGGATTGGATTGACAAGATATTTGTGAGGCTTTCGGTCAAATTCTTACTAAAAAATACACTTCGGTGGATGCACTTAGACTCACATCTGAAATGGTGATTTTGATAAATACGAGAATGCATCACACAAGTATATTATTTATATATGTAAATGATTCACATTGTCATTTACATATTTAATTGACAAATGACCCTTTGCTAAAAATTTCTGTTACTCGAAATAAACATCCTCTCTGGCACATACCTTAGCCAAATTTTACTTCATTGGAAATTGGGCTAATCTTTAATACCTAGTTCCACAGGCTGTGTGCGCGCGCAGGTCAGGGGGTTGGGGTCACCAAGTTTCCTTTGATCTGTTTGGACATGCATCGGTCCAAACTGTACTATTTGTCGACTTGCCAAAGTGTGGCAAAAGCACAGACCATAATCTGGCAATTAGGGGTGAGCAAAAACCGAACCGACCGATTTACCAAACCGAATCATAGCCGAAATTTAATTTCGGTTCAGTTATTTCGGGTAATTCGGTTCGGTTCGGGTAAATTTCCTGGCAATTTCGGTTATATAATTTCGGTTCGGTTAATGATCTTATTTAACCGATTAACTGATTAACCGAAATATATATAATTTTGTTTTGAATATTTTTATTACCCATTACCCAGCCCACTAAATATTTTTAGATTTGTTAGTTGGAGTGTTGTTTATGGTTATTGTCTATTTGTGTAATTGTGTTTAATGTATTTTCAAGCACTTCTATAATATATCATTTATAAATAATGGATTTATGGGCCAATTATTAAGCCCAATCTCACAAATGAAATGTATATAATATAGCAATCTAGTTCTAAATTTTTAAAAACTTGGACAATTATTAAATCCAACAAAATGCATCACATTAATCGAACCGACCGAAAACCGAACCTAAATAATTCGGTTCGGCTCGGTTCGGTTAAAAGTTTTACAAAACAAAAAATCGGTTCGGTTCGGTTAATACATTAAAGTGGTCAAAAAATCGGTTTGGTCAAAAATTCTTAAAATAACCGACCGATTAACCGATTGCTCACCCCTACTGACAATATTACAAAAGGAACAGCTGACACAGAAGATTCTTCCCTCATTATCCATTGACAAGCCTAGTGATTTCTCCTCTCTCTCTCTTATCTCTCTCTCTCCATTAGCTGTTCTTGGTCCAGTTATTTTCATGTGAATGATGGCCATGTGATGTGAGACACTAATCTGCCTACTTTCCTAGCTCAAATGTTTTGTCATCTTCTGTCAGTCTTAGCCATGTGATGAGGAAATATTCAGTTTGTGGTCAAGCACTTTAATACAATAATTTTTTAAAGACTTTAAACATTTTTCATATTTGCTAAAAGAGTGTATTGTATTAACAGCTATGCTATATGAATAAATTTTTTGGACAGAATTTGTGACAACCCTTATGATATCCCTTGAATATCTGATATTCAAGGAATATCATAGAGGTTATCACAAATTCTGTCCAAAAAATTTGTCGATGTAGATTTTTTTTTGTATTAAAGAACCTGAAGCAAATACATCTGATTAGTCCAATGGACACAAAAACTGACAGTTACTGTCCTATACACAATTTTAGTTGATAACATATTTATATGTGATATTGGCACCTTGGGTTGTAACTACCATCATCATCATCATCATATAAGTATTGTGTTATCTGTTTTTGAATCAAACTTTTCTTAATTAATGATATACAAAATAATGATCCTTATGGTGAGTGTTACAATTCTAAAGTTACTCTTATATATTCTTTGAGATATTGTTAGAAATTAAATATGTGGCTTTTTTTTTTGTAATGTTTAAATGAGTATACCTAATATCTATATTTGTACATTAGTACGGTTTAGACAATCTTTATCATTGTCTAAATGTCTTCTTGTCTTCAATGGTAATTATTGAACTCTGAGATAGATTTTTCCGTAAAATCTCAAGAAAATCCTAAAAATTGAAGTCTTCTTGATACTATCCCGATAAGAGATATTCGCAAGAGATAATTTGTGGCAATGGTTGCCTTATTAATCTTGGCTCACATGGTTTAACTCTTCTAATCATCCCAATTGACAAACAACCATTCAATTTGCTCATGAAGATTGGCTGATCATCCACCACAAAAGTCTCAGGCCCATCATGTAGGATCAATCCAGTACATTCTTGATCCCACATACGATGGTCAAGGATTGTGTATGCAACAATACGCCCCCAACTAATAATTGAGATTTACCCAAAAAAAAAAACTACTAACAATTGTATCAAATGCATGTATATTTTGTTTGAAGCAGAGTGGTGAGTGCTAATGTGAAATGTAGAAAGTATGTGACATGAGTAAAGATGCATATACGTATGTGTATCCACAAGTATGCATGTCTCTTTGTGCGTGTCAGCTTTTTTGTTTAGATCATTTCAAAAGACAATAAGGCACTTTAATTGCGTGCTTAATCTTAAAAGATGTGTGCTAGGTTCATGAACATTGAAGGGACTGGTGTCTAAGTTTTGGAGTGATGTGCGTTAGATTCTTGGGTTGAGGATATGTATACTGTCTTCATGTGTTGCTATGAAAATCTATAAGCAGTTGGGGTTGACAATACAATTATAATATGGTGTGCAATAACTACAAATATCATATGATTTCTTTGGTTCGGTCAGAAACTACACACAGCAAAAGAGAAACTTTTTTGGGCCTGTTTGTTTGCAATAATACATTGAAATTAAATGCATAGAAACTCATGATAAAAATTAATGATTATTAAAGAGGTGAAGGGTGAACAACATGAGGTGAGGAGTGAATGATATAAGATGGAGATATAGTGGGTTCTTGCCTTTCTTTGCTAGGTGATGGGTGGGTATTTATTTTTCATCTTCCCTTATTCAATTTCTACTTAGAGATAAGGTAATTATTTAATGGTCATTTTTTATGTTTACTTCCGTTTTTTTTTAACCATTTATAGAAATAAAATCCTGCATATTCAATTACATGAAACAAATGGGCAGTTAAAAAGATCCTGTCAATTTTCTCTATGAAATTGAAATCAAGCCTGTATATTTTACCAGTTTTCCCTGAATCCTTTGAAAAAAAAAAAACATTTTTCATGCCTGGATCTTGGAGTCAATAATTTCAAGAAAAACAAAATTAGAGAGATTCTAGGCACAGCTGAATGTACACTTGATTTTAGATTAATCTTTATATAGAAGGTAGGGAGTCCAGATCACCTATCGCATTTGTTATACATTCACCGTGAGTGGACCAATAACACTCCGCCATGTTATCCAAAAAATTTAGGTGATTATCTTATTTAAATTTTTTAAAATTCAAAATCACTTAAATTTTTCGAATAACAAATGCGATAGGTGATCCGGACTCTGAGGATAATAGCCTGATTTTCCCTTATAGGGAGGATGATGGCTTCCTATTTGATGAATTTAGAGAAACAGGGAGGATCCCTTATTGGAATTTGATTAGGGAATATCTAAAAATGGGCTTTACTTATAGTTCAAGTTTTACAAATATTCTGAAACAAAACCAAGTGATATCTGGAAACTTGGGGGCCCAATGTTTTCAAACAAACAATGCCCCTCTCTCACGATTATGGGCCATTCCAACTTTGGGAAATTTTCATGTGGGATTTAGTTTCGCACAAGAGAGAAATCACATGCAAAAGAGAAAACCAATTAAAGAAGATTTTGTCTTTCCCACAAATGTACCATGTTTTTATTGTCCCATCTGATGGCAAACATTGCTCCTGTCAAATGGAACTTGGGTTGCCAGTCAATAGGGATGGGCAGGTTCAAGGAATAGTTATCCATGGACTAACCCTATGATTTCTATGGAAATATCTTGTGATATGACATGATATCCCCATGGATATCATAGGATTAGTCCATGGACTAACTCAATGAGTAATTCCATATAGACTTTTTGTTCAAGGAATCACTCTATCAGTAAAGGTGGCCCCGTTGTCGGGATTTGAACACGCGGCACACAAAATTTTTGTCAATATGCATCCAAATTGGAAAGTGAGAGTGAGAGGGGGGTGGGGGGGGGGGGGGGGGGAAGCTTGTCGGTATAGGCCCAGCCCGTTTGTAAAACATATATTCCCTCCTTCGTGTTTAATTTCAGACAGGCAGGGCCTTCGATCATACGCGGGCTATTGACAGGCCCATTTAACAATATGCTTGAAAACGGGCCCAGATGCAGCCAAATGGAGCTTAGTCCAGCCTAATACAGACCAAATTCAGGGTGGGCAAGCCCATGAGGTACCCTCTGAGAAAAAGAGAGAGGAATAGTGCTTGTCGGCACTCCAATGTGAGTAAAGAATTTGCTCTAGTTTCATTAGACAGACCTGGGCATGGTGATGGTGGTTGAAGACAAAAAAAAATGTCCATAGTTTAACAAACAATAATACATCTCACAGGTATAATCTATTAGTAGATACCTGAGATTGTTAGTTACTAACTTTGATGCTTTTGATAGTTTTTATTAGCCCCAATCAACAGATACTTGGTTAAAAGGGTGTCTCATGTACCTAATTTCTGTAACGTACCCAAGTCTATCCGTTCAGTTCATATTCACTGCACCTCTCATCAACCCAGTTACCTAAACTTCCCAACTTACCTAAAGCCCCTCTCTCTCTCTCTCTCTCTATCTATATATATATATATATATATATATATATATAACATACTAAAATCATAGTTTTCTCACTATCCCATCATCAGATGCTTATCATCCATAACAAGGTCACAATAGAGAAGCAAAACATCCATTCCAGCTATTTCATTCACAAACTAAATCATGTCCAAAGAGACTCGCTTTTTAGAGACTCTTGAATTACATTGCTTGAAGAGGTAAAATCCATGAACTGAGAAAGGTCATCTGGGTCTTGTTGTAGAACTGAAAAGGGAGGCTCTTGTTGCATTTGGATGCATAAGATCTCTGCTTGGGCCACTGCAAGCTGCATTTTCAATTGGGACACTTGGTTTTGTAGGTATGAGATAGCACCAACGCACCCGTAGACTGGGTCCCGCACTCTCGCATTCGCTTCGTATACTAGACTGCTCACAGCATCTGTCCTTTGATGAATTGGAAGCTCCTATGATAAAAGCAATGAATCAAAACAAGTCAATCACTGAAGAGGGTTATTGATACCACTAAGAATTTGGGAGAAAAGTTATGTACCAACTCACAAAGCCCACATAACCAAATGAGCATGCATGTGTGTGTGTGTGTGTGTGTGTGAGAGAGAGAGACCTGTAGCATTTTGCTAACATTGCTAGCACCAAAGACCTTGTGAACAATGGCGAACTTTTGTGGGTCATCAGGAGGGAAGAAAGGAGCAAAGATGCAGTCCTGGGAACAGCGTCTTCTCAGCAATTTGCAGGAAGCACAAGGAGTGTTTCCTCCCATGGTTCCCTTTTAAAGAGGGAGAGGAGAAGGGGTTGCCTTTCAGTTTGGTCTAGACAGTCACTTCGGGAGAGAGGAAGATATAGTGCTTATTTATACACTTGAAAAAGGTACCTTAGCTTTAGCTTGGATAAGCTAAACTAATAGGCAAAACAAGAAAGTTGTACAATATCCCATATTTAGCTTAATACCAAAGAGTGACCAAACTTCCAATTAAATGCTTTGATTGCGTGCTGGTTCTGGAAAATCAAAGTAACAAGAATTCCCAACTGAGCAAATGCACATGTCTCATGGGTAGTTTCCCTTTTTCCAGTATTTACGAAGATTGGGAATGGGTGGGAGCAGTGGTGACCAAAATTTTTCGCTTGAGGGGTGTGGGTCCAAACAGGCAATTGTGTTTATGGAACGAACTCATAATTTTCATGTGAGCTTTAGAGGCAGGCACAAAATTTTTATGTAAATTTTTGAAGCATAACTAGAATCTTCGCTATGATTTTATAAGCGTACTGAGGTCTACGGGTGCATCTGCCCCCATATGGATGTACTTGGGTGCACCCCTTGGTGGAAGGCAAGTGATGAAGGGCAACGGAGTAAGCACACCAAACTTTCTGTAGGATTTATGTTGGTAGGATGATGGGAACTGAATAGTCCTCTGTACATTTATCACTAACCATTCGGTCTTCACTCCCTTTAGACAGTTAGACCAATGCCACTCATGTAAAACCATACGAAATGACAAATGTTGAACAACTTTCAATTGAACCTAGACCCGCTGACTCAATAGACTTAACCTTGGTCTATGTTTGAATCTAGTCTCTGCCCCAAGCCTAGTCCAAATCAAACCTTTGTCGCCCAACAGCCCAAACCTATCTCGGTCGGGCATGCAAACTGGTAGGGTCAAGTTGAATAGCTGCATTAAAGTCATATCAACAAGGATTAGAATGAGCATAAACTCAAAACTTTCATACACTGATACACCCAATTTCGATTTTAAACAATGGGGCCCCAACCATGATCAACCCCTACCCATATAAATGTGTTTTCCCATGACTTACCAGCCACCCATGACAACCGTTGGATTTGGATCAAGCCTTAAACATATCTTCAATCCCTCATCACATCATTGATTGAAATGCATCCAGATGGTCCCACAGTGAAAAGGTTGATGCTAAGGTCTACTGTTGATACATACACGTGCCTAGGAAGAAGGAAAATAGAAGTTTTGGATGCAATATCTTAAGTCAAATATCGACCCTCTTGCATTAAATGCTTCTTATGTTTCTGCTCTCCCTCTTCTCTGCAAGAGGGCAAGGCTCGATTTCCAAGTTGGCCTGGTCAGGCCAGCATGAAAATTTTCTCCTGCAGTCAAATAACTTCCTTGTAATGTAAGGTTTTGAATTTTGGCACTTTTGAATTACCTGCTTTAACATCGATTGGAGGGAGCTCATGGAATTGAATAAACTGAATGAAGGAGAAAAACAGACATCTTCCGTACGTTGCACGAAAAAACACATGTAATTACATCAAAGGTACCACTTGTGTTTACACGAAAAAAATACATGAGAGTTCATCCAATGCACCATCCGAATGGCTGGTTATAGAAGGAAGAAGAGTGATGTTGCATGGATTTCTCTCCTCCATTACTGGACTGCAATGAAGCCATAGACAAAAATCAAGACAGTACTAGCACAAAAGGTTGCCAGTATTTTGGAGTATAGGGTCATTTTTTTTTCCTATCTCCATTGAGAAATTAAAAAGAATTAAACGAAACAAAATAAAATACAAATATCATAAAAATGAAACCTTTCTGTAATGCAATGTTTTAGTAATATTTACTAAACTATCATATAATTTATACTTTTTATTTTGAGATTTTAAATGTATATATTTTCATTATTTTTATTTTAAACTACTTGTTTTGTACAGTGATTTACCTTCTAATGATCCCATAAGAGCACAGGATTTAGAAAATTAAAAAAGAAAGATATTGTTTGCTGATAACTCTAACTGAATGGTCAAACCATGATTTTAGTGACTTGATGAGATCATAAAACCATAGAAAATACAACAATGGACTTAAGGGAAGAACTTCCCAGATAAGCAGTAAATAAATCATATACAGGTTGGAGCCAGACCCACTGTAACAAATTATCGCAATATTTATATGGTCTCAAATACTTGAAACCATATTTTCTGACGAAATCACAATGGTTTCAGAATATCATCAGAACTGGAATATAAGGAGAAAATTGATATATAATCTGAATAAAATGGAAATAATTCTATAGAATGATTTTAACAGTATTTTATACATTCCTATTCATTTGTTATTTTAATTATTTAAAAAGATTTTTTCATGACAATTGACTATCCAGCCCAAAATCCCAAATCTGAAGAAAAGAGACACTTCCCAAAGAACCATATCAATATTCCATCCATAATGAAGATGTTGGCATGTTGGTATTATAAACTCAGTAATGACCCACAGTGACTCACCCAAGTCAACTCAGCTCGTTAGGTGACCTTGAATGAGTTCAACCAAGTATCTGGCAAGACTTGTACATGTTACTGATCTTTGAGCTTCAAAGTTTTGAAACTTGACCCACAGATCTGGTCCAAACCAAGTCTCATGAACTTTTGGATCCAAAATCGAATATACTTTGGATGACCCAAATCCGGTTAGATTTTATAACCGGGATCCTGGCCTGGATATGGATAGATGTTCAGTTGCCATTTACTTTTCTAATTATCTAGAGTTTGAGCCCTGCTGAGGTAGCCACTTTGGTATTCTTTTCCTGACCAGAGGAAAAAAAGAATAAGCCCAAATCGTTGGCAATTCCATTTTAATTTATTTGTTGCCACCTTTAACCAACCCAAGATTCACAAACAATCACCTCAGTTTATCCAACAAAAAATAATGTTTGTATATGAAAAAAGGAAACACGGCAAAGTGTAAGATATTGGGTGCAAGTGGATCTGTATAGTGATGTTCCAGACATAATTTAAAACCAAGAAAATTTACAACAAAATTTTTTACCACTATGATAAGTAGAAAGTCGATAATTCTGCATGATATATACATCAATCACAGGCCCTTGATATGGATCCCATGACATGGATCACATGATAAGGGTGCAGAATCTGTCTATAGAATCAAAGAACTCGTCGTATTGTATTGTTCTTTTTCTTTCCGTTTATTTTTTTTCTTGTTTTCCCCGGTAGCTGCCGAATAGAAGCAGTATTCTACTCCATAGGAAGCTCACTGGTGGACCTAGAACAGGTTTTGAATCTGTCCTCCCACCCTTAGACAAGGACTTTGTTTGATCACTTTCCCAGTGCGATAGGCATAATCGAAACATCTTACTTTTTTTTTTCTTTCAATCAGCAACAACCTAGTACAAAATGCTATGTTCTTCAAAGTATATCATGAACCTGGATGTGGGTTAAAAGATCAATTCCCAATTTCCCATGACTTACCTGAATGTGAAGTGATCAAAACGGAAGACTGTTATACACACTAAAGCTTTCAAGATCCAGTAGTAGTCTGTGAGATGATCCCATCATTAGTATTCAAATTTTTCCTGTCATTTGAACAGAACAAATCGATGCAGACATGAAAAGGCCAGTCTATTAGCCGTTAATATTCTTTTGCTGACTTTGACATTGACGAAGTTTCTGAATGTTCCGTTTCTTAATGCCGCTTCTAAACAATGAGCTAGCCAAATATGGTGCACCCATTGAACAAGAATCATTCTTTCTGCTTTGTGGAACACATTTCCTTTTTAAGTACCGAGCTGTCTGTGCTTGAACTGTTTTAACCACCAAAAGACACAGAAGTGAAAATGAAGATGAACTACTTGAAACAGTCTAGAAATAAAACAAGATTATGATTAGTAAGAAAGGAGAAAATTAGACTGACAACAATATTCATTTACTTGCTAGATTTACAAAAACATTTACAAAGTGTACACACAAGTACTGCCATAAAACATAACGTCCTATGATGATTTAAGTAAATCCATGCTACTGTATAATTTCTTTCCAAATTTTGAATGGCAAAAGTTTGCAGAGCACGTATCCGACTCCATAGTTAAAAAAGTTAGGTACCCTAAGTGTTTCCATATGATAACTCAATGCATGAGAAAAATTGCATGTGCATATTGTCGGTGCAAGTCTCTTTTTTTTTAAAGGAAAAGATACTTAGGTTGATGATACGATAACACAAACATTACAATAACACAAAGATAATTATTATTAGTGTCCAGTGGGTACATGTGATCAGCCATAATAAAATAAGCATACCGGATTGTGAAGCAACTAATGTCCTGGCCATATCTCTGAGTTCCTTAATTTTTCCAACAACTTGCACCTCTGTAAAGATACCAGATTTCTCTTCTACAAGTTTGGTGCGCTGAATACATAGAAGCGCATTTTCATAGCCCTACAAAATAAAATACTTACATAATGGTGTCAATAAAAGGAACACTCCACAATTCCAGGACCAATATAAATACTTTGTCCAAGACAATGTCACCCGAAAGCAATATAAAATTCAGAAACAAAAAAGAGAAACTACAGTTCAAAAACAAACACACACACACACAAAAAAAAAAAAAAGGAAGTACGAAGACTATAAGAACAGGTATCACAATGTTGATGCATTAAATCAAGTGTTTGATGTAAGATGGTGATTGTAAATATGGACATTACATTAAGATGTTTTCTAGGTATTGCACCAATGGAAAAATGTCACCCCTTGTACCAAAGAAAATTGTCTGCAAGGACCAAGTGCTTGCTTTCTTCTCCCCCCCCAAACTGGCTAAGGCTAAGCAGGGATACCCTTTTTCCCTTCTAGATGCGTGAGTGTAATCCAAACAATCAGTCCTCCAACACACTTGCTGATCCAAAGCACCCTTTTTCAGGGTGAAGACTCCACAATCATGTTTGGGACAGGACAAGGGTTCTCAGGCCCAGAGAGCTGCCAGTCATCTTCCATGAAGCAGTATCATTTCAATATGTTTTTACCCAAAATGAAATGAATCTAATATTTTTTTTTCCGAATCACATGTAGTACTTGACTGCATTTTAGTGATCTGAATGTGGCTAGTGTGGTTCTGCTATCTTTGATTAGATGATGCTCTTGTTCCTGGTAATGATGACGATGACTACTCACACATAGTACATTTATATCCATTAGTCTGTGCAAGAAATAAGAGTGATGATTTTTCATCAGTTTGCATATTGTAAAAATATGAAAGTAAATATATTCAAAATTAAGTTCTGTTATTATAAATAGTAAAATTTCCTCCAAACAGGCCACCCTCCTATATTAACAAGTTCCAATAATAGGCTGATTATTAATGAGGACCAATAAATAAGCACTGATAAACTACCATCAATCTGGGTTGAGAGCAAGCTCTTAAAGAGAATCAAAGAAAGAAAGTGTTGTTTTTTAATGAAATACATTAACAACAAGCTCTGCAGCTATAAAAGAAAAAAACCACCAATCTCTGCAAATTGGAACAACAAATCTCTTATAACCATGAAAATGTGATATTCCATAAGGAAGAAATCTCTGATAGTAGTCAGATCAGTATAATTATAGTTCATATTCAGTAACTTAGCATGATCCTAAGAATGAAAATCCAAATAAAAAGTCTTTCTTACAGTTGTACAAGAAAGTGGACAGAAAAATTCAAAGAAAGAATAAAGCATAGGTATTTCTTGTGTAAATACTGTTACGAAGAAATAACAGTTCATAGCTGTCATAACATGATTATTTACCTTCACTGCAATGGAGTAGAACCCATTATTAAGAGAATCGTCAGCAAAAGTTAGCCACTCCTCATGTGACACTTGCAATGAATGATGATTCATATATTTCAACTCCCGCAGAACCAAGACCTCATATTTTAATGC
Source organism: Litsea cubeba (assembly GCA_012931725.1). Lineage (NCBI taxonomy): Eukaryota > Viridiplantae > Streptophyta > Magnoliopsida > Laurales > Lauraceae > Litsea > Litsea cubeba. Next base: position 134,560,406 of record CM022947.1, read on the forward strand.
CAAACAGCTCTGGAGACAGGAACCATACAACTCACAGAACAGGGGAAAAATTGAAAAGATCATTCCTTAAAATTTAATAACATTATACTGAAAAAAATAACATTAAATTGAAAATCCCATAGCACAATTGGAAGGTGCTCATTGTCACAAACACAAAGCTGCAGGTTCTGAGACGCATTATCTTTCAAATATAAATAATAATAAGCAAGTTGTGAAAAAAGAAACAGATGTACTAAAGAAGAAATATGCATAAGTCTAATAATCTGTTTAATGTAATTCATAGAAGCCAGCTCTTGAGTGATCAATATTGAAAACCACAGCCAGTAGCTGCATTTAAATCTCAAAGTATCAATTGACATCCTTTACATAGGATGTTAACAATGAGACATCATTCTTATTAAACAGCAAAGAAACTAAGGCCCGAAATATGCCTGGCTGGGATCCAGCCCACAGGGCATGGTAGTCAGGCTTCAGAACCAAACCCAGTCATTTATTGTGATTATCCACTTGAGAAAGATGGTCTATAATATTAGAATAGATTAAAAAAAAAATCTACTAAATCTAAATGCATTAAACAAAGTTAGTCATGGTTTTTTTCCATTTGTACATGTCTCCAATAAGCATGAGTAAAGGAGATGATCTTTCAAATCATAGATTATGAACTTTCAACAGGCCGTCATTGTTTTTGCCCTTCTCAAAGTGTCCTTATGTCTCCGATAAACATGACGAATGGAGATGAGAATATTTTGTGTCATAGATTATGAACTTTCAACATGCTTAATTTTTCTAATGGCTAATCCAGGAGATAATCTGCAGATTGAAATGGTTTGAATTGGAAGCTCAAGTGAGCCAATTTTGGATTGATACAATTAGTACCAGTTACTAAATTGTAGTCTACAGTCTATATATAGCGACTCCTAAAACTTCGTCTCAACTAGCCCACTTCAGTTAACAGATCAGAACAACGGGCGACATTTAGTCAGACAAGTTCGATCAGAAGATAAATTCTTCTCAGATAGTCTCATCAGAACTTTTACATGACCCATTCACTATAGGAGCTACATTTTGGTAAATTTCAATTCAACAAACCATACGTCCATAGTAACAGAAGTAGCAAACATACTTTCCATTGCAATGCAATCTATCTCATTCAATCCAAATAACAGAAAATTGGATAGGAGAAGAGATCTATGTAGAAATCCAACAATCTATGTGCACAAGTAAAATGAAATTCAAACCTAGGAATTTCAAACACTTGCCTCAACATCGCCAACGAGAGCGAAGGCATTGATGAAGAACTCGACTACAGGGATTTTCGAGTCGATTGATTTCTCTGCGATTTCGCGGAGTACGAGGAGGGCTTCTGATCGAAGAAGGTTTTTCAAGATGGAGCGAGTTTCTATCAAGGATTTGACGTCTTTCGAAGCCAAAAGAGACTCCAAGATCTGGAGAGTCTCGTTGCAGATTCTGCAAAGGATAAAGAAGAAGAGGCAGATGAGATGAGATGCAGATCTGAAGAAGAGAAGAGAAGAGAAGATTCTAGAGAAGGAAAAAGGTTAAAAGCCTTCGATTCTGGAGCTGGATACGGAAGAGGAAAACTCGTTCTGTAATTCCCTCCAACATTTGAAAGTAGTCGAAACTGAGGATCTGGGATTCTGCTGCCATGGGAAGGAACGTTTACTATATATAGGCTCCGGTTTGTCTAATTGAAGTGAACGTGCTTTTAATTTCTTATTTTTATTTATTTACGGGTAATAACTAATTCTCACGTATTATATGAAAAAAAATTTATGGGGTCCAATTATAGGCCTCATTTGGGGATTAGATCAGGGGGATGGAAAGATATATGTGAGACCACCCCAAGTATCAAGTTTGACTCAAAACTCATGCCTCTGATCCCTTTATCCGTGACCCATAAGTTTAATGGCTTCATATTCAAAACAATATTCATCTTCAGATCTAACGGTTCAGTCCATTCGAATGTGTGTCAATCCTTGGGATTAGTGACTATATGGGAGTTCCCTATTGGTTGCTAGGTTTGGATAGGTTGCTAGTTGAACCCCACAAAAAAGTTCTCATATAATAGGTGAGAACTAGTTCTCACTTGAATATTACCCTTTATTTATTTATTTCTTTGACTCAATTTCTTATTTGCTTGCTCATGATATGGTTCCTTGATAAAATCCCATATCTTTTATTTATCAAATTACTGGCCACTGAAATTTTCTATCCTTTATTTCCTATTTTATATATGACAAGATTCATCTTGAATGGGGGATGTGAGCTGCTTTCAGAGTCCAAATTGAAAACTCAGTCAAAATTCAATGCAAAATTATCTCTGCTTTAAAATGGAAATGTTCTCCTACAAGAATACAAGAAAACAGCATATGAGTAGAGCCCCACTTAGATGCCTTCTTGGCAGTGAGGATGTAGAAAATGGAAGGTTATCCATGTTCATAAGGGTCTAAAAAACACAAGGCCCCGTGAGATTATACTAGCCCTTAATTTGAATGGACTTAATATTTAATGACTTTTAATTATAGATTTATTTTAGATTCAATCCGATGGTGGATAAGGCTATGCAAGGGTAGAATTCAGCCTGATTCAAGATCTTTCTTTTTTCTTTTTTATAACTAAGAGTATCTCTCACCCATCCTAGGAGCCTTTGGCTCCGAGAGCCCAAGGGACACTCGATTTTAAACGGTCGAGAACTAATCCCTATAAGTACACATGTAAATTCTCTCATCCACATGCACACATACACAAAGTAAAACTATGAGAGGTGGCCAACGAAAATAGGCGTCGAACACAAAACCTTTTCGCTCTTTGAGACACAAATTTTTTATCCAACTAAACTACCGCTCGTTGGTTCCTGATACAAGATCTTAGAGTGATGAGAGCAAAAGAGGACTTGGACTCAACAAAGGTGCCACAAGTGAGCCTCATGGAGATGAATTGCACATTCACTTAGCCGTTAGCCCGTGGAGAACATTTCTCATTTTAACAGCACATTTGACTGGCGTGAAATTGGGGAGTCTCCTCCATAGGTCAATGATAATAATTAACGCCTCAAAATAGACGATCCACTTGCATTACACCTTGCCAAATTTCACTCGAAGGAGAGTGGAGCCCACCACAACCTTGATCATTTATAAAAACATTCTAAATTTTTATGATAAAGCATGCATGTTTCTTATAAGCTATCAATATGACGTTACATCTAACCATATTTAGAGTAATCATTTGTACGGTCTCACCCGCCCCTAACTTGTTTGTAGTGATATTCAAAGACAACACATGGCAGGCCGCTGGCACATTGGCGGGACACAGTACAACTTACACTTTGGATCCTCCTGATCTTTTTTTTTTTTTTTTTTTTTTTTTGTGTGTGTGTTGTGGCGTGTTAAAAAGTATCCTCCTATGCTTGGAAGACTGTTAGACATACAAATTAATGATGCTCGATTAAATAAAAAGACTCACTTTTTATAAACATAAACCACTTAAAAATAAATTAAATTTAAAAGTTGAAACATAAGCTGTAGGAATCAGATAAAATTACTCGTGCACAAACTTAAGTTAAGCTTGCCTTTGGAAGCTCAGGTGGACTTCGTCCAAGCTCAGACTCAAGCTTCAAGAGTGCACATGTTGGGTTTTGGAATTAAAGCTTCAAAGTACGCACAATGCAAGCTCAATCCATTCTCCAATAATTTTAATTTTTCGCTCTAACTCGCTTTAGGTCATGTTTCATGTTTGGCAATCAAACCCTCAATGAAAAGATTTTCACTTTCCACCCACTCATGGAAAATCTATGTTTGGTGATTGTAAATTTCCGAAAATTTAGAACTATGAAAATCTCCATTTACTTGTATTTTCAAATATGACCTCACCCTATAGGACTTGAAAATCCTCACTTCTGCGGAATTGCGCTTAAATCAATTTTTTTCATATATATACATCGATATGCACTGATATTGATGTGAAACCTTCAACTATATAAATCTTCAGTAGGAAATCCTTGTTTCAAGGGTAGTAAAGAATCCTCACATCTGTGGATTCCTTACCTATTGCCAAACAACATGCTCTAATATGACATAAGGAATATATAAAGCTTATGACCTAACTTGGATGGCTGGACTCAACTCAGATTTTGAATTTAGGATCGACAAAAACTTGGTAATTAGGGCCACATCACAGGCTCAAATGCAAATCAACCCAGCCCAGTCAAAGTCACACCCCTGAAACTCGCATGGAAAGTAATACATGCAAGCTTCCAAATTCAGGATAATCCACATCTAGTTTCACTTCATTCTTGCTGGGCCAAAATGTGGATTCAGCCATTTTGATTACAAATATGTACCATAATTTTATCAATTAAAAGAAGCCAGTGATACGATAAACGAGATAGTCACCACTACCCACTGGGGCTAGTGTGATTTACTGGCTCAGATTCAGGAACACTAACCAATGCGAAAGCTATCAAAGAAATAACCATCACAATTACCTAATTTTGCAACATTACTAGTATTTTTTATTTGTCCAGCCCAGCCCCATAGCCACCTTTCGACTGAGACTAGGGACACTCAATTCTGGACAGCATGCAAACCCTCCTATCCACAAATACCAGGTAAAACTATGGGAGGTGGCCTACGAGGATAAGTGTGTCAAAAACAAGACCTCTCCGCTCCTTGAGGCGTAGAATCCTTAGCCAATTGAGCTAGCACTCGGTGGTTAACATTACTCATTACTGATATTTAAGTAGTATGTGGCATGGAAATAATAAACAACGGTGATTTTTTAAAAAACGGTTTATATTAGGGCCCCTTTAAAGCTTTCAATTTTGTTAGAAATATTCCCCCATAACTGAAGTGCTCGACCTGTTAAAAATATCTTGTTTTTAAAAAAATTTATCTTTTGGGCACTCATATTATGTCTGCAGAAGTCCAACGCTTTCTGCAAAAGAGTCCACCATTCTTAATCCCGGCTGACTACACATCTGAATTTTAAAGTGCTAAAATTGTAGGCCACTGCACAGAAAATAATTACTCAAGAGACCATCATCATCCACTCCACATTCCCAGGTATTCATTACAACCTAGGCAAATGCACAAATTGCCATTTTCCAACACTTACGGGAAAACTACAATATGAAAACATGAACCTGAGTTGGGAGTCTAACTGACATGATAAGAGACATCCAACCTGTGTCCAATGAGATTCACTGAGCCCAGTCGCCTAGTTCCCCTATCCAACTCTTAAGAAATTTCCATCTCATAAAATAGAATGAAAGTTCTAGGTACGAGGTAAGAAGATCTGTACCCGGCCGTTGATCACCTGATTAATCAGGTCATGGGTCCATGTGTCTTTCAGACCCTAAGTAAAGAAAAAAATAATGAAAGATGTAGGAAGATTTGCCTACAATGCATATATGGGAGGGTGGGAAATCACTTAACATGAAATGTGAGCTTAAATGACTGTCAATTGTGAGATGGTCCACCTTAGTCATTTAAGTTAACGGGATTTAACACGCAAGCCTGTGATTAACAATTTGAAATAAGATGGGTGGCCTATGCAGCTATGCTACCATACCAGTAATACTTATAGGCCAAATTGTGAGAGCCATGCTAAATGAATCAACAAATTATCAGCCTCCATGATCGAATGATGGCACTATCGGAACTTGACAAAATATGAAATAATAATAACAAAAATAAGATGGATGGTCTTTAGAAGACCATTAGCATCAACTGATAGAAATTGAGCGGGCTGGTGATGACAAAAGGTCAGCTTGTCAATTTACACTCGCCTGGTCCTAATGTTTTTCAGAGACTGGTGGGTGTGGCATGTGTGAAATCAGCATAAGGATTCAGGACAACCAAAAGTATAGCGACAAGTTTCATCATATACAATCTTTGCAAGTTAAACAATGCCGAGATAGGGGAAACTGAACTCTTGAAACATGCTAGACCTTTTTCATGAATACCAAGAACTTTTGATGGCGTTCTTATTATAGTAACTCACCATTTTGAGATGGAAGTATCTGTAAACCTCTGATTAAATAAGCAAAAAAGCTTGGACCAAGATGATGATTCAGTAACGGATGGAAGAGCCATGATGAAAGAAATGGTCTACTAAAGTTGCCAATCTAAACAAAGGTCTATTAGAATTAGAGGTCAAGAAAAGGAAAGGATACTGGAGGACCGGGACAAACAATTGCTCACGCATGACATGATCAGCCCACCCTTCTGCGCCTCTGCAACTACAGGAGAATATATAACACGAAGACACTACTCTACCTGTTTAAAGAGCCTACCTGGAAGAATATACTGCTTGGCCAGTCAAACTAAATGAGTAATACGGCTGACAATCATGTGCCCAATAGCAACCACCATTTCTCGTTACCAAACTTGACAAAGAATAAATACATGACTATGGAATGTCATAGATTCTGGTGTGTGTTTCACTTTTTTAGGGCCCATATGTGAAGAAAGCATGGGGGATTGCATAAGCACATCTTCAAGTAGCCAAAGCATCCATCCAAGAAGATAATATCAGTGATGGCTGGTGATGAGCTAAGCACCGCCTGCCCCATTGTCTGCTAACACAATCAATGCTAGATATACAAGCCGATCAACATCAACATTTATTTGAAAAAAGAAAAACCAAGTAAAAGAAAATAAGCATTTCACACCATAGTATTTTGAAAATCACTGAATGCAGCAAGTTAAAAATGAAAACCATGCATAGGCATGCGATGCCCATGGATGATGATGTATCAGCAATGGGATGCATGCTATGCATGCCGCATGAATATGCATGATAAACATGCAAGACCATGCTGCAATTCAGTTGCGAAAGCATATTGTGATTATGCAGTTCAAAAGGGCAGCACTCACCTGAAACTCTCAACCTACCAGCAATTAGGAAGATTATCCAGTTGCCTCTATAAAAACATTCACATAGCATAAATTAATTTCAAGCAAATCAATCAAAACCATCCGAACTAGTAGAAAGATGAAAGGTGAAATGGAAGAGTCAAGCTCCAGGAGCACATAACCCACCTAAGTCTCCAGTTTGCATACAACTTTGCGGATTAAGGGTAGACAAAGTTCTCTCAGATCACAGTTTAGTACATAAATTGTTTGCCGTTGATGTTCTTCAGTAAGGGCGCGAGCGCTGCCCACCATGATAATTCCTGTCAGGACCAGAGCCTCCATCTCTGTGACTGTCTCTGCGCCTGTCCCCACCGCCACCATAACCACCTCTGCCACCCCTGTTACAGACAAAGAATAATAAATGCAGTCCCCTCCGTAACATGTCTTGCACCAACAGGAAAAATCACAGATACCTATGTCCTGTCAAGTCAATGATAAGGAAGCCCTGGAGTCCTACAACTTGGTTTACGCCTACTACATATTGTTCAAGCATATGCATAAAAGGAAAATTTTTCAAGTTGTGCAGGGGGGCATATTGGGTGTAGCTCAAGCAAAATAAAGTTATAGTCATGTTTCTTTAAGTACCAGTCGTGATGTTTAAGGAATAGTCATGTTAACCAAGTCAGAGTCATGTTCTTTATGCCATAATCATGTTTTTAATTTTCCAAAGTCATGTTGAGTTATGAAGGTATTTTTTCTTTTCTTCTTCCTTTTTTTTTGGACTACATGCTCACGGGGACTCACGCACACACACTGCTGACCCTAACCAGCTGACCTACAGCCAAGGGTGAATTTACTTAGATCGTTAGTTCATGCACATTGAAAAGAAATCGTTTCCTTTATAAAGTCGCTATATAAGGGACTTCAAAATGTGCTTCGTACAACACAATTTTCAATGTACAAACATTTGACTGGACTACTTAAGCCTTTTTCTTTCCACTTGCATTTGGTGAGGACTCTGCATTCTTCTTGTAATGACTGTGAGAACCTTGACGAATCCAAGACCTGTATAAGTGAAGAATTAGAAACACTAAGGGCCTTTTGTTGAACCAGTATTTGGTTTCTTGGATTAACTAAGCAACGCCTTTTCTATCAAAGGGGCAAAGGTTTTTTCCCCGGAAAACTTTTTCCATCATTTGAAAGCAGCGCAATTTTCCACAAATCCACATAAGGGGAAAAAAAAGTGCCTCCGATTGGTGGGTAGGGGGTGGGGGCATGTTAATCTACAGACTAGATGCTACACAAACATGCCCTAAAGGTGGAGATTCAAAAAGGGCAGGCCTCACTATAATCTGCCCACATTGATTGAAAAAAAAGATCACCCAGTACCCACCCACCACCCCAGTAAGTTAAATCCTATAATGTAATGGTCTCATCTATATCACGTTATAATATTCTCTCCTAACCTTTTTTTGATACCGTCCTCAATACTAAACGCCCCTTTAACATGAGTTCTGAGTCCAGAATGCCAAGTAGGCAAACAAGACCCAAGTGCCAGCAGCCTATCCTGCACCAGGTAGGTAAGAAACCAAGTGGAATTCAATATACGAAACATCGTCACAATTTTTTTCATTCTCACTTACTCTTCTTCCCTTCATAGGCTCCCTTTTCTTTTCTCCTCAAAAAGACTCGAACCATTCCATATCAAAAAAATTGTAGCTGAACATAACCCTTACTAACCATTCTTTAACCATTCAAAGAAAAAAGAGGAGGGGGGAAGAGCCCTAATCCAGCAATTCCCTAAAATCTGAAGTCGGTCTCAGCCGCAGTCCTTCAGCCGAAAATGAGTTATACCATAACAGCCTATTAAAAGCAACTTTCAAAAATTGCTTGAAAGCCTTAAACTAGTCCTTATATTAACCCATAACTCATCAAAACCAAGCAGCTAAATGGGCTGGCTTATCAGACCAAAAATACTAAGAACCAAGCAGCTAAATGTACTAAGAACCTACACCACAGTCCACTTTCAGCCCTTATCTGACCAAAAATACTCATACAACCAACCTATATCATATCCCATGTCTATAGTTTGATAGTTGGGACTTTCACTACAGACAACAGAACTGACCAAATCAAGGTCTTCAGCCACGAATTCTCGAAGTGACCGAAGTTATCAGTAAAGTCTAACAGACCGCTGGAAGTATAAGTTTGCTCATGCAAGCACAAGAACCAATTTCAATAAATTATTGAGTCGTTCTTGTCAAATGACCAAATGAAATAACTACCAATCCTAAAATCAATGGAAGGAGATTATTAACCAATGAGTTGGCTGGCATATAGAAACAATCTCTCGTAGCTAGCAGCTTCCACAGATCAGCACCCTTCTGTCGCAAGTAATGCAGCCACCAATGCCTATCCAATTACCCCAAGGGAGCTTTTGTTGTGAATTTTTGAGAAGACAAATGTAAGATCAACATGCTAACATCTTCCACATAAGTTCAGCGTCAGAAACACTGAAAATTAATTATCGATGAACAAAGCATCTCAAAAAACATTTAAAAATATGAAGTTGCCGGTTAAAAAGCATCCCCATCCCTAACAGGTAGCATGGGTGAGCGATACTGCTACCCGTAACAAAAAGCCGTGCCCCCTGTCAAATTGCCGGGTACAAGGTTTCCAAATGCTGTGAAAATATTCCACTGGTGACTCATATTCTTCATGGACGACCTCAGCTTCATGAACAGAAGGTGCAAACTCATGTGAAGGTTAGCCCTGCTGTTATTTCAATGGTTTCTGGATAGTTCTAAAACCAAGGAAAATAGGAGTGACAAAAACTATATACAGCCAAAACAGTCCTCAAATGTTCTTACCGCACAACAGTTAGAAACTAAAAGGAAAGTGTTATGAATGCTTTGGAGTCAATTTTTCCCAATAGGAATCAAAGATTCAAGACGAAGTGATAGATCATATTGCAAAAGAACAAATCAATAAAAATCTTGACCTATCTTGTCAAAGCAGCTTCTATAAGAATACCTAGAAATGAAGATCTTAAGCTAAGACAGCCTTCCACTGCCTGGTTCTATTGCAACATTTACAGCTTCAGAGCACCTATATCCCTCCCCCACCAAGGTTCTATTGCATGAGTTGCAGCTTGGGATAAACCTTTTTCCTTTTACCTGGGTAATCCAGTTGGAGAACACCCTTGGTCACCTTCAATTTAAATTCCTATAGCAGAATCTTTCGAACACCCTTGTGTCTTTTGGTTAGATCACACATTAAATATGAACTCTCCAATAACCCAATATACTATTTGTCCCAGCTACAAAATCTAGTTTACACAACCACACACAGATTTGATCGAAAAATACTATCTGTAAAAAGGATTGTGTTCAATTCCACACCCCACCAAACCATCCAAAACAAAACCAAACCCACATCCCAGAAAAATCCATCCACCCACCCACACCCCCAAAGAAAGGGGAAAAAAAAAAGAATTGAAAGAACCAAGGAACCTTTTGGTGGGAAGGAGAAGTGATGAGAAGTCCAATTCGATCGATTGAAAGTGGGTAAAGTAACGTAGGAAAACATAGCTATTTGGGCGACGGCCCCAAAACAAAACCAACCCCCCCCCCCCCCCAAAACCCCGCCAACACACACACACACACACACACAAAAATAAAGAAAGAAAGAAAACACCCAAGGAACCCTTTGGTGGAAGGGGGAGAGTGATAAGAAGTTGATTTTGATCAATTGTAAGCAGGTGAGATTTCCTAGGAAAACACAGGTATTGGAGTAGGAACAGAAGGGAGAATATTTAAGACCTCCAAGTTGTATAATAGTGAGATAAGTTGGAATGGAGAAACAAAATTCATGCAGCCAACCCCAACATTGTTGGGACAATGCTTTGATGATGAGGAGGATGATGATGATGATTAAGCCATATGACAGTGAAGGTTTGGGAAGGAGAACAACGCTCCATGGAGAAGGATTATTATTTCAAAATATGGAGAAAAAAATTAGATCTGGTATGCTGATAGAAAATTTGGAAATATTTCAGTTAGGAAAGAAGGTTTTGGTGTAATGCAGAGGAGACAATTCAAGATTTTCATGTAAGGGGCAGAAGTCTAATTTGGTTTCTGAAGCATACAAAGAATGGAAGGTGACAATTCATCAGTCAAGAGTTTAGTCTTGCAAGAAGTAGCCAAATTTTGACTTTCTAACCAAGTCCCTTGGAAACTAGACAATTTTTTTTCACTCATTCGGAGCCATTCCACACCCCTCCCTTGGAAACTAGACAATTTTTTTTTACTCATTCGGAGCCATTCCACACCCCGGTAAGCTCCTTAACATCCACTAAATTCACAAATGTTTGCCTTAGTTGGATATTCATAGATGTGCACCGACATCCTCATTTGAAACAAACGACTGTAAAAATTCCTTACTCTACATCTGAAACTCCCAATTTAACGGTAACTCCCGCACTGGAAATAGATAAAGTGCAACCACGGGATTTTCCATTGGATATGTCAACTGACAACCTCCCGGCGCTTCTACTTTTGTAATGCAAGCTAAAATATCCCTTCAATGATCCACAATTAGGTGGCAAAACTAATTCTATTCTATCATGTAATGTAAACCTAAGCGTAACTCGATGATCTACCATTGAGGTAACTTAAGTCTCAGTCTCTCCAACAATGTTCATTCTGATGTTCCTCGGTTAAGATTGGAGTGCGATTAAGATTGGAGTGCCTATATTTCAAGAAAATAACAAATTTATATAAAGAATACTAAGGGTAGGCATCTGTCTAGTAAAAGAGGCATTAGAAAACAACATTTAAATACCACTCCCCCCCACTAAAACCAAAAACAGACTATATGGCTGTGACTGCATAGATTAATATATTTCTCATAATCTAACCAAACATAACACTAGCTTCCCAATTAAAGCACCTAAAAGAATCCCATGAGATGTGATAGATATATGAATTTGCATGCTCAAGATTTCTTGTAGTGACTAATGTTAAGAAAGATTTCGAAAAGTACAACTATGACAATGTAAAACAAAGGAGAGAGCTGTGCCATAGCATCTCAAAACATGTAAGAAGAATTGACCACTTTCACGGTCACATGACTGATTGGCTACAAGAGATAGACTACAAGGACAGGTAGAGAATAACTCAACATGAATCCTAGTCATGATCACACAAAATTGCATGATGAAATAACAACTTTCTTAAAAAATATAACCTGCGAGGTTGAAAAAATAGCATGGATCATACCCATGAGCACAAACATACCCTTTTTCATGATGACAGAACAGTTTAGCTATAAAGGATAACCTACAAGGGCTTAGGTAAAGGATAACATGGCATGGATCCAGTCAGGAACACACCCAATTTCATGATCAAATTAACAGATTTGCTACAAAAGACAAGCTTCAAGGGCGCGCAAAGATAGAGATAGAGAGAGAGAGTACCCATGGCCATATGCAGGTGGAGCCCGAGGTGCAGATTTCTCTGCCATTGCAACATTGATTTTATAGCCCCTCAAATCATAATCTGATAAAAAAAATCAGCTATAAATATGAACCAAAAAAAAAAGATGAAAAGCATCGAACACCACCATAGATAGAACAACAAAATTAGAATCGAAGACCAGACTTACTGTTATAAAACCCCCCAGCAGAATGTGCTGCAGAGGGATCTTCATAAGACAGAACACCATCACCTTTGCTCTTTCCACCCTCATCAGTGTATAGCTTTATATTCCAAGGCCACTGATCCTTGTAACCTCGCTTCTGCTTGATTCTTCCCACCTACCAAAAAAATACTCAAGCATCATAAATCTGGTTGATTCCCTATTCGAAATGGAAACTGGTAGGAATTATACAAGTTGCATCTGAAAATTAAAAAAAAAATAGCATGACAGGAAATTCAAGTCAAAATAAAAACATAATGAACCAAAGAAAATAAAATAATAGTATGGTAATGTTGCAGAGCTTTTATAACATTCCTCAAGTAATTTTATCCGCATTTTGCAAATTTGGAATGGTTGAGAATGATAATTCTTATTTCTAAATGTATTTTGGATTTAAAACTTTCAATTACATAACCATGCATAGTAGATCCTATGCAATGAATGATGCCAGGTGTATAAGCAGATAAACAAAATATACAGTACCAACTTCCTAGTTCCCCACGCTAGTATCATGTTGCTCATTCAAAAATGTAAAATTAGTAGTCCAACCAACATTAATTTAAATTGTTTAACAGTACAAACGTTAATGAACCTTAGCAAATAATAAACCTGGTTCAGAAGGATAGAAAGAACCACAGCAAGCCACTTCCTCGAGGCCCCATCATCATTGTCATCAGTGCAGCGAGATAAAGAGACACCCCAAAGTCTATTTCGGAAAGAAATATTCACCACTCACAAGTTTGAAGGGGAGTGGTAGAGCAATTATTTTAACATGGAAAGGTGATTAGGAAAACCTTACACAGCATTTATTGGCCCTACAGGTATAAGTCTCCAGCAGGCGTGTGTGTATGTACAGAGAGGAGGGGGGGTCGTTTTTAAAAAAAAAAAAACAAGTTTTGCTTTGAATCTAAATTCTCGCCCCACTTATAATGTTCAATGCGAATCCTTGTTGTGCTTACAAATCAAAGTAATAATGTTCTCGAAAATACAATAATGTCCAAAGAAATACTGACAATATTATGAACATTATATAAACTAGTAACCAAATAATAAGGCTATGTTAGAAACTCAGAATATATTAACAAGCTTTTCCATATCCATTGACAGTAGAAAGTTAATCTTCCAATGCAAAATCTTGGGTTGCAGGTGAAGGTGGAGGGCCTACGAATTTCCCATTCTATCTAAATGAGATTAAACCATTGATGTCCGTTCTCGGCTGTTGCTCAGCTAGTTAGGGACATATATATTGTGCATGGGTTCCAGAGTTCGAGTCACTACTGACCAAAGAAAAAAAAATTGATGCCTCATACTAAGGTGGACTTTCAGCATGTTCTTCAATCGGAAAATGAAAAAGCAGATGGTTCTACTAAGGGGCAACTACAACTAGATCCCTCGCCGATCCTATTATGTAATTGGTTATGGAGCTGTTATTTGTTTTTGTGTTAGCTACAGCGCTCTTATGATAAATTCAATTTGGAAAAGTGGAAAATAGTCATTAAAATAAAATGGTAAATTGGTCTCTCTTTTTTCTATTATTTATTTATTTATTATGAGTTCGCTATTATGTCTGGTACGAAACTAGGTAACACAAAAACTCCTCAACAGGAGATACACAAGTTCTACAAAACAACCAAATAGCCGCTAACTTTTCAGAACAACTAATCTTTTGTTTTTAGTATAGGCAAAATAATTCACCATTTTGCAAGGAAAAAAATAACAAAAACATAAATATTAAACAATACCAAATGGGCACAAAACAATGCTGCGGTGGCTCAGTTGGTTGGAAGGATGGGTGTGAGTATGAGAATGTGTGCATCCGGGTCATCGATGCAAAAAATAATTATATTAATAAATAAAATAATCCCAACAACAGATTATTTAACTGTGCAACTATGCTTCTGCTGTTATATCATGCATACATGAAACTTAGCAGATAATTTTTTTAACAAAAAAATTAGTGAAAATATGCGAACAGCAAATATGAACTAAAAGAGGCAACATACACATCTCTGCAACAACGCCATCAATAATATAATCTAAAAAAAGGAACAAAGAAGTGCATCAAATATACCTTTGCAATATTAAGTTCTTGAGAAAATTGGGGCAATACCAATACAAAAATCATTACAGAGACTGATGAATTTCTTTGTTTACCAACATGCAATTAAGCTACAAAATCATAACATTAAAATAAATATTTTTTTACGACGAACATTAAAATAAATCTATGGTATTCATGTATATATTTTGGTCATAAACTAAACACAATTAGAGGTTCAACCAATTTAACATTCATGATTACCAAAAAAAAAAACAAATTTTACATTCCCATTCCCAATATACAAAGCGATTCCATGGTAAGCGAACTGAGCCAGTTGCACCAAGCTTAAAGCACATCTTTAAACTTGTTAAATAGAAAAATTCTAACTAATCTAAGGGACCCTTGGAGGTTTGGCACCAATGGTGAGTGATCCAAAAAAACTATGAATCGAAGGAATCTAATTAATACAAGAGATTCTGAGAGATTGAGTGCCATTGGAGAATGATCCACGATTGTGTCTACATAAAAGGCCCCCCTGTGTGAAATGTAGGGACCCATATGGGTCTGCTCTAATCTGATAGACCCTATTTTCCAGGATGCATCTTAGGAAGATCGTCAGCAACAGTTTGACAAATTCTATAACAGCCCTCAAGCTTCCAATTAAAATAAATAAATAAATAACATCAGCACTATTCTCAATAGAAGAAAATTAGCATATGCATCACCAGGTAATTCCATAATGGAAGCAGCTGAAGAAATACCAGGTAACAGAAGCAGCCAATAAACATCTTCCATCGTAGGAAAATGAATTCAGAGAATTAAAGCCCTAGATTTCGAACAGCAATTCATAGCTACCACCTACTGAACCTAATAAAGGTAGTTAATAATATAAGACATGTCTTTACCTGCCCAATCCCTCCAAAAAGCTCTCTCAGTTCATCAGTGGTCACATCCGGAGGCAAATTTGATATGTAAATCCGCGAGTTGTCACAAGATTCCGTACAATTCTCATCACATTGCTTCACCTTCGCAGCAGCAGCTTCCACCGGCGGAGCACCATAGCTGCCGCCGCTGCCCCCAGAATAACGAGGGGGAGCGCCCCCATCCCTAGAAGGAGCAGCACCACCATACCCACCATCAAATCCTGTTGGAGGTGGTCCCCGACTGCTCCCCCGGATGTCACCTGATCCATCACCACCATAACTGGTTGGAGGGGGAGCACCATATGAAGGAGGGTATGAGTTGGGCCCACCACTTCCATAGCCAGTTGGAGGAACAGCTTCGGCACCATAATTGGTATTTCCACCGTATGAATTTGGGGGAGGTGCGTAATTTCCACCCGCGCCACCATAGGAGGCAGGTGCCGGAGGAGGAACCTGAGCATAACCGCTATCCTCTCTGCCACCATAAGAACCACCTCTTCCACCACCACCTCCGCCGCTGCCAGCTCCACCATAGTTACCACCCCCTCTGCCACCACGGTTTCCGCCATATCCACCACCACCACCACTACTTCCTCTGTTATAACCACCACCACCACCTCCACCACCGCCACCCTGATCGCCGCCTCCTCCAGACGGACTGGGAGTGCCGCATTTATTGCATTCAGTTCTCCTTGCAAAGTTTAGATTCCCACAGCTACAAACACGGATCATGTTTCAACAATTCAATCGGTTGCAAACCCAAGAGGAATATATACATCTATTGCTATACAGAAAGATAAGAGAGAGAGAGAGAAACTGACCCAGGGTTAGGGCAGTGCCAATCGCCATCTCGGCCGCTGCCGCCACCACTGCGACCGCCACGACCACCGCCACTTCCACCACGGCCACGATCTCCACCTTGATAACCGCCTCCATATCCGCCACCGCCTCGATCACCGCCTCCATATCCACCACCGCCTGGACAAGGAAGATGAGATTAGAAGCCGAAGCCCTAACCCTAACCCTAAAAATAGATTCAAAAGAAACAAAAATAACAACAGATGAGATGGAATTGGAAACCCTAACCTCGGTTTCCACCATAACCGCCGCCACCACCTCCTCTTCCTCCTCCTCTGCCATAGCCGCCGCGAGATGGAGCATCGTCAAATCCTCCACCTCCTCCAGATCCGTACATATCAGACATGGTATTGAGAGATCTTCTGTCCTGCTGCTCTGGTTGGAAAGAAAGACAGGGTTTTTATGCTTTCGATTCTACCTTTCTTCCTCTTCTTGTATTAGAAAGAGAGAGAGGGGAAAGACAAACGGCGGCCCTTATTAGATAGATAGATAGATGTTGGATATTTTCTAGGGCATTTCTCCTGTTCCCCAATCCGCACCGCGTGAGATGTCGAGTAAGGAACGTGTGAAACGCATCCATTAAATAGTCGACCCAAGTACGAGGATCCACTTCGACTCCAAAAGTGTGGACCCGCATAGGGGCCCACTTGATGTTCCATCCGAGTAGGCCACACACATAAGTTCCATCCGAGCACGCCACACACATGTACCCCTATGAATTTCACACGTTTTTTGGGTTTGCATCTATTTGAATTCACTGAATCACTAGATCGACCGTAGACTCATTCGTATAGATTGAACTTGTGGGCCTAAGAAAATCGTTTTAGGAAGATCATACAAGGCTGATTTTTTTTATTAGAAAGGAGTGCGCCACTTAAATCTTCAGAAAAATCCCGGTCCCAACCTTAAGAGTGGCCACAAGTGGGCCCACAATTAGGTGCGCACGGACGCTTGTGCAGTGGCGAATCCAGAAAATATATTTTGGGGGGGCTTGAGATTATCGTGCTTAAAATTTTGGAAGGCAACTGTTGTCTTGATTATATCCAACATAATATAATTGAAAATTTCAATGAAGATTTACAAAAATTCAAACTTGAGATTTCATTCAAACTTTCACAATTGACATCTTCGAGTTTTCATATCTTGAAAACCTTTCATGATATTATCATTGTCGATCTTTTCAACAATTTCTCTCTCTATGTATGTAACTAAGATATCACTTAACCATTCATCACTCATTCAATTGCGTAACCGAGTCTTTATTATATTCATGACTGAAAAATGCTCTCAACCGATGCAGTGGCGACTGGTAATACTAATGCCAAAGTCAGAAGCAAGTAAACCAATGGATATACTTTATTTCTTCTTGTCTTCACCATTGCTCTTGCAAGATCACCAATCCCATCTAAGCTTCCAAATTCATCACTAGAATGCATGTCAGCGATATAAGTGTCAAGTTGATCATGAAGGAGCAATATACTGACATTTCTATACGGGCTTTGGCTTTGGGCAATTGGGCTCTAACATTTGGATTTTGGGTGGGCTTTGTATATTTTTTTTGGGTGGGCTTAGTCACCTATACATTAGTATATGTAATTAAAAAAAAAATAATGGGTAGGCTTGAGCCTACCCATTAATATACATGCATCCGCCACTGCGCTTGTGTTGTATATGTGTGCATGTGTGTGTGAGGAGTACTATAAAACTCCTGAGGGGCTTTAAAAAAAAAAGGTCCCTACCAATTTGGCTCACTATGGCATGTGAAAATCATGGAATGCCGCTTAATAGAATAATTTAGTTGAGATTGTAACTATGTGAAAATTCTCAATTGCATTAGATTATTTTAACCTATTGATCCATGGCCCTAAAGTTTAATAGTTTTAAATACATCACTTTCGAGTGATTTCAATCTAACAGTGAGAAAAAATTGGATAAGTGTTAAATTTTTTTGCTTTGTACCAATTCATAGGGGTAGTATATGTGAAATGATTGTAGTGGCTCAAGGTGGGCTCCATGCCCTAAAAACATAGGAGAGCAAAATTGGGAGTTTTTCAAATGGAGAGTTTTTGGAGATTCCAAGGATCAAGGGGATTCAAAGATCTCACCCTACCCACCCATGTATGACAATGGAGGTCCAAATCATTATCCTAACTACTTGATCAACAACTCATTTGGATTGGTGACAAACTAGTGATCCGTGACAAGGGAGTCTCTATTTTATAGTCCACTTAGATGGATCATAGTTGGGTCCACTAGGTGGATCATAAGAAATCAGGTCCAAGTCCACTAAAAAAATGAAGAGAGGCCATGGTGGGGTCTGCTAACTCAGAAAACCAAGGGAGGCACCCCACCAGCACATTGAAAATCAAATCCATCACAGATTTTTAGCCATCCAAATCAAAATGGGAGTGATGATAAACAGATGGAGAGCTTCATGTTCAACATCCTTTATTTAAAAAACTTGGGATCAAATTAAATGGTGAACATGTACAATAGAGCTAATCTTCTTCTTATTTTTCCTTTTATTTTTTTAGTGTTGCTGAGAGTGCTAATCTTTTCTTTGATGAAAGATCTCCTCCCAAGAAGCTTGGCAAATTTTCACACATTTTGTTCTAAAAATTTCACACATATAACATGCCATGTCAAGCAATACGAAAGTGAACAACCCTTTCAGCCATGTGCAACTGTTGCCCCGTTTTAGTGTATATCTAGACATTTAAATGCAGCCCATTTAGTCATCAGGCCTAATGAAAATGCCCAGATCAAGCAAATGGGCAAACTAGAGAGCCCCAAGTCCATCCCATCAGTAAAATGTTTGTTACATTTGTGACTTTTGGACTGCTTGAAATTCTTTTACGGCCTTCTTCTGTTGGGCACTCCCTTGAATTTATGTTATAGATTACAATTTGAAAAGAGAGGAGAATTAGAATTGTCAAACAACAGGTGGACTACCAACTTATCAACCTGAATCGAACCCACCCTGTTGTACTACTCATGTCCTTAGCAAAGGATGAAAGTGTTACACATCACATAAATTGCATCTGTTACTTGGTTCAGAATACATGGAACTCTGTTGTTTCCACATTTGAATTCTAGAGGATTCAGCTCCGCCTTCTCATGATGGTCTTCGTTTAGGTCTGCCGCTGTTCTTGGTGGTGGTTGTCATGCTTTGTTTCTATTTGTGTTAATGTGGGTGCCAGTCAGATGATTTTGATTTTGCCGGCCAATGTACAAGCCTAGAAAAGGAGGTTTAGTGTTAGGAAGGCGCATGAATGAAATTAGTTGAACCAAATGTTAAGCATATTTTTGTGTGGAAGTAGCACTTGAGCATATTTTTTTTTGGTAAATAACTTTTTTATGTACTTGTCTCTTGTTGCTGGCTTTCAAGTCTCTTATATGCTATTAGTGTGTACTTTCTGTTGATAAAAGAAGCCTCCTATAAGGAAATATTGATGGGATAAACCATTTACATGGTCATATAATGTTGAAGGAATTCCTGGGAAGTCCTTGCAAGGAACACACCTATGCTTGACAAACAATGGGAAGGTGCGTAAAACACCTACCCTCTGACAAACATGGAAAAGAGCCGACCTTTCCACTCCCTACCCTTGTTCAGGCATCTTCTCATGTAATTAGTGGGTCTTTGTATCCTGATGGCTCAGGTACCTTCCCTGGCAACACATCTCACATTTCATTTTAAAGGAATGATAAATGAAAATCCTATACATGGGAGCCTGGTTTTATTTCCAATGAAAATTGTCAGAGTTGCACCCAAATGCATTCTAAAACAAGATAATAATGAAAACTTTCTTGCCTTTCTTGCCAGACCAACTGATAATCTGCTGGTCCAAATTGTTCATCTGCAGGTGGCACCATTGTGGACATTCCATGGCTTAAAATTGGGATAGACGAGGTGATCGATCATAACAGAACCATCAATAGCATTACAATTTACAAGCCATTGAATTGTAATAGTTGCTTCCATCATATTTTAACGGATATTCACACATGAATTTAACTTTTCCCTATTTTTTGCATAATCTTTGAACAAAAATATTTTCTTTTTGTTGAGATTTTTCCAAATAGTTCCGGAGAAAGAACCAATATCTAGGAACTTCTTTCAATGATTTCTAGAGATTTGAATTGAAGAGAAAAACCAAACATGAGACTGGAACCAATGTTTAACATCACAAATTGATTTACCCCCCCCCCCCCCCCCCCCCCGCCCCAAAAAAACAAAAAAAAAACAAAAAAAAAAAAAAAAAAAAAATCACAAATTGTTGAGGTTTAATTTCATCTCTATCTGATTAGATACATCTTTCATTAAAATTTTAATTAATTCATGAAATCAACTTATCTCACACATGCGCCAGACCAATAAACGTGGACATTTTCATGCAATCAATTTTAACCAGAATTAATTATAAAACAGAGAATAAACATTATTCTTTTCCTTTTATTTTCGATAGACAATTTGTCACATTTCTTTTTGAACCATGTATAATACCTTGGAGTAGGGGAGATAACACACACATTTAGCAGCAAAACAATGAAATCAATCACTTTGAAGAAGTAATTTAATCACCACCAATAATGACAAAAACAGCTTTGGAAGCAACCTCAAACCTTGCACAACATGAAAAGGTTACAATATGAGAACAAGAAAAAAGAGATAAAAAGTATAAAAAACAGAAAAGAAGGGCTACAAGCTGAAGCAAAACATGTTAGCTAAAATCATAGCTCACCGCAGCTCTCTGATACACTGAACTAACACGTCTCCAACTAATTCCCTCATTCTACATACATACCAAAAAGAAGGCCATTAAGAGTGTCCACCAGATGAGACGTGTCTCATACTGTGAAGTGGAAAGTGATGTGTTAAGCCCAACGGCGTACCTGCACTCACCAACTGAAGGATCTACAGTTGTTATCAGGCCTAAACCTCCAAAAATGCAGCTATCTGCCCTTTGGTCATGCTGCTGATAGTAACTATTAAACGCATATGATATGTTCCCAGGCCAACTGATATTATAGCAAGAGCCTCCAGGAGATAAGGCAGTGCAATCTGCAATAGAACAGGCCTCCACCGCATTGGCTGAGACATTGGACAGGTCCTTGTTGTTGTTCACCACACACCATTTGGAGGAAAGATATTTGACATTCTGAGCATTCACAAGGTTCCTTGAACCTTGGCCTAAATTTACATGGTACTTAGCCTGACCGTCAAAAGTGAAAACACCCCAATGTCTTTCAAAGTTTCCAGCAGTAATGCTTCTTTGATCTTCATCTAACAGGCTGAAAACATAGGCCTCAATTGGTGGCTTCTTAGGCCTTAGCGGGGTTCCATCTCTGCTCATTAAATGACTCATGAGGCCTTTCATGAAAGCCTCAGCAATGGAAGATGATGCATTGCCTGCTCCATCTGTGGGCCATCCGATCTGCCCAACGATGATCTCCAGGTCAGCAAAGCCAGCATTGGACAAGGCTGTAACTAAAGTATCTATGCTTACGTCAAAGCTGTTTTTATATGTGTTGTGGCCATCCACTAATGTGTGTGTGGTCAGTTGGAAGAGAGTGTACTCGATGCTGAAGTTCTTGGTCAGACGGATGCTCAAGAAAGGGTTAATGTTGACAACAAAAGGAGACCCATGCTTACTCAGGAATGGGAGTAGCTGGGTCATGGTTTTGTTGAGCTCAGGCCTGAAATGCCCTTTCGATGGCAAGCTGGAATTTGACTGATAGACATCAGAACTGCAAGGAACGACAACTTTCACCTTGTCTGCTAACTTTGCTCCGCTCAGAGCTAACTGAATGTTTGTTGCAGCACCAATGACATAAGGTTTGAATTGTTCTCCATAGCTTTGGAGGAATGGATCATCTCCGATGGCAATGTACCTGTACAAGTTATGTCAGTAAAATAAAGCGATGAAGATGTGTTCTGAAATAATTTGTTTGTGGTATTGTTTCCGGATATGATGGTTGCCTAAACTTGCATTAGATCACAAGACAGCAAAATCTATGACAGTACTTGTTTTATTATTCTTTATCACCATTCATTTGTTAACTTGCACAAGGACTGAATGGTAAATTCTCACAAATGTACGAGGATAATGCAAACATCAATAAGCACCAGGATGGAAGCCACAATGTGATATGACCATGATTCTACAATCCAACCATCATAAATCATCTGATGCACCTCACAAACCTAACTTTTACAATGGATGTAGATCAATGATCACCTACAATCAATGGTTGAGATCATTTGATGTTTTCCACAAGGAATGACAGCCACATTTTTCCTTCTCATAGAGATGCAGAGAAGAAACTTCAGAATCACACCACACGTACTTCCTGCTGGTTATCTTGCAACTTCACACCATGTGGAAGGGGATGACCTCACACCATCCCCATTCCCCAATATAAGAGGGAGAAAATACAATTTTCACACAAAAAAGCACAATTGATTTTTATTTCTGGCCGTCACAAACATATAAGAGAGGCTTTTGCCGTTGTTTCCTTAAAGTAATGGAACACACTCATCTTCATAATTTGGATACTTAATTTAAAAATTAGTATTAGAACAATCTGCTTGAGACTCTTGACATAATAACTGGAATCCTAAACAAATTGGACTTCCATACTTAATTTAAAAATTAGTATTAGAACAATCTGCTTGAGACTCTTCACTCTTGACATAAAAACTGGAATCCTAAACAAATAGGACTCCCCACTTCTTAACCCAATTTAACAAATAAGGTCTTAGATTAACTGGACTTCAAAATAGAGGTAATAGTCACTAGGGGCCGTTTCTTTACTAGTTCATAGAATTCATGTCTGGTGGTTGTCTGGGAATTTCCAATGCTGGTATTTGAAATGCTGCCAAATTCTGAAATTCTAAATTCATTGTTTCATTTATGGCCTGAATTCCTGCCTGAGAATTTTGAATCCCTTGTCTCCACAAATTCCTTGTTTCATGGCTAGAAGAATTTCTAACTGGAATTCTTGTCACATATGTATTATTTATATGCAGATTCAACTTTAAATTGCCCTTCAAAGTCTAATATGATACATACATGGGCCCCACTCATACAAATCCAAAGAGAGAGATAAGCTTCTTTTAACTCTACCTGCTTCCTGTGATCATTCAGAAAAGAAAAAAAAAATAATAGAAGCCACAAGCTGGCACTTGTATGTTCATCTTTCCCCTAATCAAAACCGTGTAACAAAAAACCCCCCTTACATACAACAATCCCCTTCAATAAGGTGGGTCTTTTAGCACATCTTAAAGAAAAAGGCCACTTGGTGGACAATCACAACAAAGACGAAACAAAAATATCGATGAAGAAGATGACTGTTGAGCTCCCGGAATGCCGTCGTCCCTCTCCAGGAATTCTAGTGCCAAGAGAGATTTCCAAATCCTCCTTGTTAAAGTGATTTTTCAAATGCTAAGTTTTTTGGGATTTCAAATGCCTAGGAATTCTAGTAATGAAACACAGAATTCTCGACAGGAACTCTGAATTCCCAGCCAGCCTGAATTCCCGCTTCCTGTCGGGAATTCTAGTAAACAAACGGGGCCTAGGTGTAGCATGCACCCTAACTAATCAGGAATACTTGACCGTGGCATGATTTGCCAAAACTTTAACCCAAACACGCCCAAATGGATTTCGTGGGTCTCGTGAGGATCTCCTACGCTTTAATGGTGCTGCATAGAAACCTAAAACTTTGTGGGAGGTAATTTACCAAGATGAACCTTTAAATTGGATTAAAACATTGAGTATGAACCTTAGAAATCATAATTGTGGACTTAATCTGAAATAACCAAACTTGCTGTCCAAGTTAATGTGCAGTAAAACCCATCAATCTTATGTGTAGAAATCAACCTATTAATAACCCACCCAATCTGGTATTAATATCCAATAAAAAATCATATAAATATGATAAATATGAAGGAAATATTAAAAATCAAGACTTCTAATCTGTGACAAATGGAGACCTCTGAACCCACTTTTAGTGACAACATGAAAATCTAGTGGGCCGCTGGAGAAATGTTGACATCACGAGCATGAATTTTTTTTTTTTTTTCGCTCCTCAAATAGGAATAAGGGTAACTGGAGAAGTAATACTTACAAATTGACCATAAATAGATAGGATAGGATAGGATAGCTATGGTGACAGTGAAGTTGATGATCCCTTGATGGAGAAAATACTAGTTTGAGGGTAGCATCAGATTCACTTAATAAACATTTAATGGAGAGGTTACTAGTTTGAGGGAGAATATTAGAATATGCTTCTTAGGGGATGCAGAGTTGCTTAAGAAAGTGTGACTTCTGTATTTCAATATGGATGAGAGCGAGAGAGACTACTCTCTTTCTCATAACCCAAAATTGATGGGATGAGGCTAAGATGGCCCAGAAAAAAACATCAAATTCAATGCCAAGTCACCTGTAAAATAATTCCGAGAATTCTACTAACAAACTGCTCGAGTTTAAACATCTTAAACAACTCCCACATGATTCCTTTCCCCATATACATCATGAATTCATGATAAAGGAATCATCAATGTTCAAATGTCACCAACAGGAGAGTTAGCGATCCTGCTATCTTTCAAATTAAAAAATTTAATTGAACTTTCAATTTCAAAAACTTCATCTCTGATGTCATATAACAATGCCCCTCTTTGGAACAAAAACAGTTGTAAAATGTACTTGTAACTATTTACAAGGACTTGGCTTTCATGGGTCCATCCTAGATAGTTCCTTGTTCATATTGAATGTTAATGGGCGCATTACAATTCTCCTTATTCATGTCAATAATATTCTTATCACAGGCAACCACAGTGGAGCATTCTCATCTTTATTGACCAATCTCAGTCATCTGTTTGCCCTGTAAGGTCTTCGGCCTCTGTATTTCTTCCTCTGAATTAAAGCTCATCATACACCCACAGCTCTATATCTTTCACGATCCAAATATATCTATGATTTACTGCGCCAAACCAAAATGCATGGTGCCAAGCCCATAAGCTCACCTGTCAGTTCTGGCTCTACACTGCCCAAGTTTGATGGCGAACCATTGCCTGACCCGATGGAGTGTGTCGTAATATCGTGGGTCCTCTCAATATGTCACATTGACCAGACTTGATATAGTGTTTGTTCTAAACCAAATCTGTCAATTCATGCTTTCTCCATAGACCTCACATTGGATTTCAATCAAACTCATTCTAAGATTTCTTAAGGGAACTATGCCGAGTGAGCTAGAGATCCGGGTGATTGGTGATTTACAAATTGTTATGGAGCATTTCTTGGCCCGTGCCTCATCTCATGGAGTGCAAAAAAGCAGGCTACCGTTGCATGGCCTAGCATTGAGTCAAAGTACCATTCAATAGCCCACACAATAGTAACTATCATGGCTTCATGGTCTTTCATGATCTTGGTGTCCATCTCAAATCACTTTCATTACTCTATTGTGATTATATTAGCACAATTTGATTAACTCCAATCCTGTCTATCATGCATGTATAAAACATATTGACGTAGACTATCACTTTGTCAGAGAAAAAGTTGTCCAAAATGATATACACATTCGATTTGTTGGGACAGCTGATCATGTTGTCAACATCTTCACCGAAGGGCATCCTTTTGGCGTGCTTTAATCGTCAATGTCACAGAAGTGCCCCTCAACTTGAAGGGGTGTCTTAGCCATCCTGCCACATTGGATGCTTCAAATTCAATAATTGAACTGTCAAATCAACAACTTCATCTCTATCCACCACTGTTACATAATAGCCTCTTTGTAATAGAAACAGTTGTACAATGTATATCTATAGAAAAGAAAAACATACAGTGTTACGAATTTCACCTTTATGAGCCTTTTTTACAAGTAGCCCAATTGATTCATTTCCCATCCACAGCACAAGATAGAAAATCAAAATACAACCCCCTCACTCTAGACCTGAATTCATGCTGTGTTCATTCAGTCCAGCATTCCTAACCACAAGAATCCACCCTTCAGTAATCACTCCATTTAATCATCGACTCAGCCATTAACCCATGAAGGACAGAGAGCATTCTACCTTTAAGTTTCTCTTTCATTGCTAGTTGACTGTCCCCATGTTTTATCCTTTTAACAATCAAAGGTGAGATACCCACTGTAGGGAATTCCAGCTACATCTTAGATTCCTTACAACTCGTATGGGACAAAGATTGGATGATTTGTGATACCAAAGTGCGCCAATACAGTTCAAAAAAAATGAACAGAAACACACACACATACACACAATCCACAAACAAACAAAGGGACATTCGCGAAACCAAGAACAACCCAAAATCCAAAAAACCCAAACATAAACAGTTGGGGAAAAAAAAGAAAGAAAGAAAGAACCCACAAAACTTACTGGATTCGAACGCCTGAAGAACCACCATTGGAAATGTAGCGGGTGATGTTGTCATGAACCCAGCTCTCTGCGGCCTTTTTGGAAGAGTTCAAGCTCCTGAGCATCTCATTGGGAATCCCAACAATGACATCGATTCGTGATCCGGAGAGAGAGTCCAGAATCTGGGGGTTGGCGTCGGAGAGCTTGACTTTGGTAATGTTGTTGGATTGCAAAAGCTCAACGACCTTGGGTGGTGGGAGAGGATGGGAAGAAGAGGTACCCCAGTTCACGCCCACGGCTCCAGCGACGGTTGCGAGGCTCAGACACGAGAGCAGAGTCCAGAAAATGCAAATGGGCGTCGCTGCTGCCGCCATTGTTCTCTCTTCCATCTTTTCTCTTTCACGCATTTCTTCATACAAGTGGTAGGGAGAGGGGGAGAGGGGGAGAGGGGAGCTCCGTCAGAAAAAGTAAAGCCACATTGCTGGTGTGACTGTGAGTGTACTGTGCCATTGGATAGTTTATTAGGTGGGCCCGAAAGAGGAGATGATCATGGCCATCCAATATTTGGCCGAAAAAAATTTCAAATGGACGGCCTAAAACTCATCGACATTAAACATTAAACATTAAACATTAAACATTAAACATTAAACAAAGATGGGTTGGATCAGGTTGATATTTAGGGTCAACTATTAGAAGCTCAATTCATAGACCCGTTTATTAAACAGGTCAAATATTTCTAACCCGCACGTGCAGTGGGTTAGGTTGAGTCAGGTTGAACCGCATAACCTACATCCACGTTATGACTCAAGAACTTACTTCATTTTTCGCTCATGGACCGAGCCAGCCCGAGCCAGCATTGGGCCTGGCTTGGTCCTTAGTATCCGTACTTGGCCGGGCTCAGTTTTTCATGAGGCCTTTTTAATTAACAGATGGGCTAGTTCGATTTAGTTATAGAGAGCCGAAGCCCAACACAACTCGAATATAACAATGGTGTTAGCAAAAAGGAATTACAAGAATTCGAACCATTGCAATCCAACACACAAATGTGTGACCACAACAAAATGGATTCCGGGTCCATGACAACATCACCTGCGAAGGGAATTTTGGGTATTTTAAAGAACCAACTTTGAAATTTCATGGGGAAGAAACGGCCCTAAGGGCATTTTGGGTATTTTAAAGAAAATGGAGAAAAGGGTTGCCGGAAAACTCATGTTCCGGTCAAATGTCCTGATTTGAAATGTTAACGGAAACTTAAATCCTTATTTTAAAAGTGAGTTTTTTTTAGTCAAAAAGTTTGAACCCTATTTTGAAAATTTCCCTTTTTTAAATTATAAATCAAACTTGGGCTGGGTTCGAATTTATGTTTTTCAGGCTGGGTTAGGCTTGGGCCTCAATAATTTTCTTGCAACTTTGCAGGCTCAGTAGTAAAATTCTGCAGGTTAAAACAGAGGTTCTGCAGAAGAATCTGCAACGAGTTATATCATGCGTCATAAAAGAGAGGAGTTATATCAGGGGGATTTTGCAAGTTTTGCAGAAAAGTGCTGCATGTTACAAGTGAAGAAAAAATCAGTTGTGTGGAGAAAGCATAGGGAAAAGATAGAATAACTTGGAAATACTTCTTGGGAGACTTGCAAAACAAAAGTTGTAGAACTTGCAGG
The DNA here is from genome assembly GCA_012931725.1 of Litsea cubeba. Classification (NCBI taxonomy): domain Eukaryota; kingdom Viridiplantae; phylum Streptophyta; class Magnoliopsida; order Laurales; family Lauraceae; genus Litsea; species Litsea cubeba. Next base: position 134,588,827 of record CM022947.1, read on the forward strand.
GATACTTGGATAGTTGGATCAAAGTTGGGTTGAATTTGCAACAGAGATGCAAGGAAACGTGAGTCGATCCAATCTTGCCCCGAATATTGGGCGGGCCTGACCAGGGTTGTCCAATTCTGATCCTAAATTGAACAAGTCAATGTCAAATTCCGTTTCGGGCCAAGCCGAGCCAGGGTTTAGCACGATCTTGAATATAAGCTAAACAAGTTTATTCAACTTTATTCTCCACAATTCCTATTGGTGAAATGAGCAAAATCCATCCAATTACATTTGTGAGAAAGTATTAGGAGAATTCATAATTGTTGCATATAAGAATTCTCATAATTCCTGTAACCAAATAGAAAATAATATGGTTAAAGTCCGCACTTTCAAAATTATAAACTATATTATATATTACCTATAACCCACAAATTGGTGTTTACTTTTGCATGGTAAGCCAGAGGATCGTTTAACACCTTTTACTAGATTAAGTTTTGCATAAGTTCCCTTTGAATGAAAAATTAGTAGAAATGAGATAGCGTTAAACTATTTAACATTAACATAAATATAAAATCAAGAATAGAACTTATCCGATCGTAAAATTATATCATCACCTAATTTGCTTTTAGAAGAGGTAAAATATCAGCCAATAAGATATTTCATAAAATCTAAACAGATTATAAGAATGACACTTGGTCAAAACAAACATGAATCATGAGGCAGAAGATTTCACCTCAATATATTACTTTAATTTATCCTTCACCACAATTTTCCTCACCTGCAAGTTTATTAAAAATGAGTAAAATGTGCTTGCGGCCGAGTCGGGCCGGGCTTATTCTGCCCATTTCTAGTCCCATATTAGCCGGACTTTAAAACCATTGTCCAAGCCAATCCGCGGGGCTCGATTTTTTTTTTAGAAAGCCCTGCATTTTCGGGCTTGGGAAGGGCCGGGATTGGTACCCATTTTAGCGGGCTTAACTGACAGGCCTAGATGTTGAGATACAATCCAAGGAGCCCTAAAAATGTCAAATGTGAATTAGGTGCAGGTCAAGTGGGTTAAGACTTAACCCATTTAAATGTGGGGTCAGAAAACCTGACCTATATCTGTTTATTCTGCGATGCGGTTGGGCTGGTCATACACGGGTTGGATGAGGTTTTGCCAGCTCTAACTACAACTTTGTCTAAAGATCACTACAGTTAATTAATGGGTTTCTCATTGAATGTTTACATCCATGCCTTCGATTGACAAGTAACATTTGGTGCGGCTAATTTTTTTTAAGGTCTTTTTTTTCTTGTTTTGCTAGATGGTTGGTGGTGTAGTACGCTAGTGATTAACCTACCTGCAAAGGGATCAATCTTAGGTGGTGTGTGAGATGAGACCCCCTTACCACTAGTATATTTCATGTTTTTTTTTTTTTCGTAGCAATGGCAATTGTTGCACACTCAAAATTCTGAATATCCTATTTAAACGGTGAGAATTTATAAATCTAATATTATGAAATAACACTTTTGGCTTGTAGAGTTTTCGTAATTTTAGTTTTAATTAAAATACTATATTGTATTTGAGTGTTTGTAAAATCGGGTGTCGGGCAGCATTTGGAGAATTCAAATAAGTCCTACAAAAATTCTCTTGTTTTATTTTTATGACCTAGGGTATCCCTGGCCAGCCTTCGGACCTTTAAAAAATCTTATTGCAGAGAAACATTTACCCGAGTAGTCCACAAACTTCCTCACACTTTGGTGGGGCTAGTGGTCTCTATAAATGTCAGTGTTCACTTTCTACAAAGCAGCCAATTTCATCATGCACTCTAACTATTTGGATGTCAAGAAAGAAATGGTGCACACATATTAAAATTTGGTAGGAGTGGGAAAGTGCCGAAACAAGAAGAATTGAGCAAACGCTTTTAGATAAATGGAGCCTTTATGTGTGGAAAAGGTACCCTCCTATGAGATAGATAACTATTTTATTCCCATGTAAGAATCCAAATTTGTCCACTAGCCAACTATACTCACTTTAATTTGACCCTAATCTAATTACACTCATTTTTTTTCTTTTTCTTTTTATTATCGAAGGGCTTCCAATCATTTGGGCAGGACTAATCCCTTTGGGCCCACAGGTAAGCCGGGTAAACACCCCTATATATGGCCCCAAGGTGGCAGCACTGGTTGACTCAACCTTCAATTCTTGAAGAAGGGGGAACTGGGGGTCGATACCAAGACCTCTAGCTCCGGAAGAGGGAGAAACCGTGGTCCTGACCACTTGGCCAATCCCTTGGGATTATCTAATCACACTCACTTGTAGACAGAATTTTATAAAAAGAATAAACTTAGGCATCATTAAAGTTTAGTGTGTCTGGCAATTAACTAGTTAAAGTAAAGTAAAGTGAATCCAGACAAGAAATGACAAGGGGTCATATTAAAAGTACATAATTTCAAAATTCCATCGAAATTTTTATAAAAAAAAATTAAAAAAAACAACATCCTTTCTCCACTAAAAGACGAAAAAAAACTATATTTTTCTATACAAAAAGTCAAAAAGATTATATACCAAACAACTAAAAATAAAATAACATCATAACACCTTATATTTTATTATCTCTTGATTTGATGCTTCACCTCACCATATTTTAATTCACCCTACATCCAAATAGGCCTTAGACTCTTGAATCAATAGTTATGATGATTTGATTGAGATGATTTTTGTCCAAAATCATATCTACAATTAGCTCTTTCCAACACACTATCTTCCTCTAATTTGTGTGCATCCAAGTGGTTTCTACACGGGGCTTAGAAATTTTTTTTCCATCTCATGGGAGATGATGGACCTTAGATGTGAATGAAGATAAAAGCTTAGCCCATGGAAAGCAAGCCCTTCTTTTTGCTTAGTGCACTGTGGGTTCATTCATAACTAAAAACAGAATAATCCAGGCTTTGAAATGTATTTTCTTATACACAAAACGACACCAGGCTGCCATAGCTGGCTGAACTGGCATAAGAATATGGCCTTCCAAGGGTTCAAAATTAATGGAAAAAGGAAGAGTTGCAAAATCCCTCTTGGGCATGATTCGGTTTGAGGAAAGGTTAAAAAGTGGAGAGATGCATTCCTGTGGGCAATGATTCAGTTTGAGAAAAGGCCACATGAATGCGCATGTGCTGTCAAGAACAGAAGTGAGTAGGCTCAAAATTATAATCTGATTCAACTGGGCCAAGTCATGAGTCATCTTTACAAGGCTAATTAAAGAGTAGTTGATAGCTGCTCTTTATCTGAGTAGCATGGAGTGACAGTTTTCACCTGTTTGTCTAGAGTTTGAATCCTAGATAAGTCACGTCATTTTTTTTCATGCACATGGGCTTTCTTTCTATTTATATGGATTTTCTTCAATCCATATGTGTGTGCTGTCTTTCCATATATGTGCAAGCTTTCAATTGGGTCCTACTCCCCTTAACTGGGTCAAAATAAAAAGAAAGAAAGAAAGAAAAAGGAGCAGTTGCATCATTGGTCCATAACTTTTGTATTTAAATGGGGCCCATGTGTTTATGAGCAGGTCATTGATTAGCTTCCTAACACAAACAACCCCTTGCATGTGGGACCCAGTGGGCCCATGTTTTGGCATGACGAACCTCCCCATAGATAAGATGGTGCTTCAAAATCACATCTGACGCCCACAATCAAAAGGTAAGAAGCTTTCACTCTGATAGATTAAGCAGAGATTCTTAAGCAATCACGTCATCCACAGTAGGACACGGGGCAGTAGGCCTTGTGATGTTAATGGCATGGTGATAAATAAATAATGGACATGGGCCAGGTTAGCCTGAGCCATGCCCGAGCCAAACCCCATTGGGCTAAATTAAGGTTCCACTTTTAGATAAACTGGGTTAAGCCCAAGTCATATATATATATTTTTTTTTTGCTGAAAGGCTAAATGGGCTTCTTATGACATATTTAACACAAGGAACATAACTATTTGCAAATGCTGTGACCTTAATTTTCAACCTTGTAAAGTACATACAGGCTGCTTGAGCTCTTCTTTAATCAACTACAACCTGCCACAGCCAGACTCAACCCGGCCCATAAGGCTGGACAAATAATGTACATTTTCTATGCGCTAGGGGGTCAGAATGATAAATGCATGAGCTGTAAAGATAAGATTCTTGTCTGTTGGCCAAATGGATTGGGATGGAATTGAAAGTGTGTGAAAAGTTGTCTTTTCCTATTTGACTCCTTGCGAACCAGAAAAGCAATGTGTGAATCTGAGTCATTGAATGAAATATAAAAGACATTCTGTTTGTCTATTGGTGTCCTACCTATTTATAATAACTTTGTTAGGATTTTTCTTTCTCCTAGTTATCATAATGTGTCCTCCTCTTAGTCGCTTTCCATTTCATTTAATATAAGGAGATTAAGGTTATTTGCAACTTATTTACATTGTGCTAATCCACATAAACCTCTTTTATTTTTCCTGTTAGGCGACCGGTGGCATCTTTATTTACATTATGCTAATCCAGATACACCTTTCCTTTTTTATTTGCAAAATCCAGACAAAGGTTCTTTTCATCTATCATACTGCTGTGAGATTTTCTATTTTTCCCTGATCAAAACACATAACCTACTTATTTAGTGCTAATTTGATGGTCCACATGATGAGTTCCATCCATCATTACAGCTAGGGATCGATTCCTCGTCTGTTTGATAAGGACTTCAGTAGTACGAATGAATGGTTTTGTGCTTAGTGCTCGGAACATCCTCTCCACATTCTCGATCCCCCTTCGGAGCGGATTTGTCATCGAAATACGGTTCAACTGTTCTCGGAGCGCGGTTCAACCATGCTTGAAGGGCGGTTCGACCGAATATGGAGCAAATCGTGCAGAATCTTTGATTTTTTGTGCATTTTATTTTTTTCGTAAGCTTGACACATATCTTTTGAATGAAGAAACTCATTCTGACTTATTAATTATTATCTATTTTATGTGATCAAATTGTAAAATTAAATTCTTTTCTCCATTTTTTTATACTTGAATATATGGATAAAATATATTTGTACTCATTAGTTAATTGTCTATAAACCCCACAAACATTTTGTTGTATAGGCGCTCTAAATGTGCTCCGGAAATAAAATTATATTTAAAATTTAGTGTTTCAGCGCTCTCGCTCCACGCTCTGGGCACTTAGGTTTTGTAAGTATGCACCAAATGGGCAAAAAAGGAGTCTTATTCAAGAATTTTAATTGGTGTGAAACAAATGAGCGGTTAGGATGAAACGGGGACAATTTTCTACAAAAAGCTAAGGAAGATGGTTCACCTGAAGTTATCTTGCCCCCCCCCCCCCCCCCCCCCCCCCCCCAATTGGATGGATATAGGGTTGCAAATGGGTATCCGATTCTCCAATTACCCAAAAGTTTCGATCTGAAAAAAAATCGGGTCTGGAATCTATTTTAGGTTCCGATTGATAAACGGGTCCAATTCTTGGTCCATTTAGATTCTGACCCATGGACCCGGGATTCGGCATATGAGTCATTGATATTGCAAACTAGTACCTCAAAATAAATTTTTTTTGACATTCTTATATATAATATTGGAGGTGGTAGACTTGATTAACCATTATACGTTGAATGATATAGTTATTTTAAGGAAAATAAATAAATAGAAGTTAGAACCAATTTTGGAATTGAATCCAGTCATCTACGTGGACCCGGTTCTTAAATCGGATCCGGATTTTTCTATCGAAACCGGGTCAGGAACGAACAAGACAAATTCCGAGTCAAAACCGGATCTGAAACCGAAACCGTTATTTAGAAACGTATCCAGGTCCAAGTCCAGTTTGGTTTCGACCCATAATCGTTCTGTTTGCGGCTCTAGATTGATGTATATTAGTGGGGTAATTGGGATGTAGAGTTCTAATCATGGATAAGAGCTAGGCAAAATTTCGTTCTCACTAAATTATCTTAATCCCTAATTTATGAACCTCAGATTTTAACAGTCATTTATCTCTAAAGTTTTTGAGAAATAGTGAACCAGTGGCTCCATAGATCTACGATTAGCCTGCTCTCTGCTAAAAATTTATAGAATAAGGTAATGTTGTTGAGAGTCCAATAATCAATTGATTCAGTGGATGAAATAAGATGGTTAAAGTATTCTAAAGAATAACTAAAAGAGATTTTTAGTCTAGTCTTTTTATTCATAATGGGTTTACATGATATTTTAGGCACATTGTAAACTGAACACCAAGATGATGGTGACATTTACATTTACAGTAAAGATCCCAATTATCATAATTGGGGAAAAGTTAGGAAGTAGCCCTACCAACAGGGCTCAAGGGTGTAAAAGCATTAGAGTGGTGCTATCCATACACTGCAAACAACTCCCCACATGTTGTATTTAAAAAAATAATAATAAATAAATTTCTAAACTCCCCCTCCCCCTCCCCCTCCCCCATAATCCAAGCCTATTTAATATCAAAGATTTTGCCCCCATTAAAGGACATAGCCAAATCCTTCGTCCTCATTTTCCTTGGCTATTTAATATCAAGATTTTGCCTCCATTTAAGGACACTGCAGCTCATATTTTTATATTCTGTGTGTATAAGCAATTAATGGAAACGAATCCCCAGTTTCGTCCAAACAGGGGAGCCCTGTTTGGACGAATCAGGGGGTAACATGCGCGGAGGCGGAGGAAAGAGAAAACTGTTTTTCTCTTTCCTCCGCCCCCGCAGGTGGTGACCCCTGATTGGTCCAAACAGGGCTCCCCCTGTTTGGACAAAACAAGGGATCCGTTTCTGCAATTAATAGTCCCACTAACACAAACTAATTGCATCAATCAAATTGAGGCACACCTACCTGAACAGATTTTACCCTAAAATAAAACTTATTTTCACAGCAAGTCCGATACTAATAGATGAATCGGATGTTCAGCAACAGTCTCGGTCCTGACCCCTCCCGGATGTGAAGTGTAGGGCTGTCAATATGCCACACGATCCGTTAACACGACACAAACCCACACGATATTAACGGGTTCATGTGGGCTCTTAATGAGTTTAGGTCGTTAAGGGGTCAAATCCATTAACACGTTAAGTCAATGGGTCGTATACGAATTAAACCAATAACCTGTTAACAACCCACTTAACCCGTTAAAAATCTTTTAATCCCTAAGTGTTGGTAGAATTAATTTATATTCATAAAGAAGAAATTGAAATTATTATTTTATAGTAGGATTTTAGGTGGGATCCACTCGAGATCCTCACTTATAGTTTCGTGTGGTTTATATATTTTTATCCTCATATATTTTTGTATAAATTTTTTTTTAATTTTCGAAATGACTTAATTACTTAACTAGTTAACGCGTCGGATTGAGTAACCGTTATAAATTAGTCGGATTGAGTAACCGTTATAAATTAATAAATCGTATTTAAGCTGGATTTTTTGACCTGTTATAAATTAACGAATCATATACAAGGTGATTTTAATACGAATTTGTTAACCCAATTAACGATTTAGAGCACCAGCGAAGTGTGAACGCAAATATTCGTGCCTTTTCACCTTGCCATTGGGTGTAGGGACCACACTGCGAGATATTTCATTGGATTCTGCCGAAGGAACGAGGCGGCCACGCGCCTTTCCCTAAGCACAATCTCGTCCGTCCACTTGTCGCCATATGAGTGGCCCAAATTAAATGCTGGCGTCCACGAGATCCGGACTCGACCCGTTTTCTTCTCTCTCCATACCTCTATATCTTCTTCTTCTTCCTCTTCAACATTTCCATCTTCTTCTTCTTTCTCTCTCTGATTTCAATCCCATTCATAGCCATGTCTCTTGGATCTGCTTCTGCTTTTACTGTTCCCACAAATGCTTTTGGAGAGACCCAAAACCCATTTTCCTCTGCTTCATCTTTTCTCTCTGTTGTGAGATCTCCCTGTTCTTCTCCATCTGTTATTGGTATTTCATTGAGGAAAAGGGGAGATGGGGTTGTTACAATGGGTACAAGGGAGACGAATAGCCGGGTTCTTACGGGTGTGCTTTTTGAACCATTTGAAGAGGTGAAGAAGGAGCTCCAGATGGTGCCCAACATGCCCCAGGACTCGCTCGCTCGTCAGAAGTTTGAGGATGATAGCGAAGCAGCCATCAATGAGCAGATCAAGTGGGTTTCTTGGGTTTGTTTATTTTTGTGTTTTTGAGATGTTGGGTTTTGTTCTTCTTGTAAATGTTTCTCTAGATTGCTCTTTGATGTCTCTGTTTCTTGCTCCTCTGTTTTTTCTTGTTTATGTTTATATCTTGTTTCTGCTTGGGTCTGATAGATGACTTTTTGGGTCTTTGGGTTTAATCCATTGGTTTTGTTGCAACTCAAATTGCAGTGTGGAGTACAACGTTTCATACATCTATCATTCTTTGTTTGCCTACTTCGACAGGGACAATGTTGCCCTCAAAGGCCTTTCTAAGTATTTGACAAACTACTTTCTCTCTCAGTTCTACTTCTGATTTCCCATGTTTTTTTTAAACTAATTTACATCTTGATCCCTCAGGTTCTTCAAGGAGGCGAGCGTAGAGGAACGAGAGCATGCAGAGAAATTAATGGAATACCAGGTTGTTTTTTCTTACATAGTCTAGCTTTGTGTTTAAATCCAAAGGCCAAAGTAGTAATGGCTACTGAGTCCTGCTATTCCCTATTTCAAGAGTTTTATTGTAGCTGGCAGAAGTATTTCAATATTTTGTTCTTTTAAAATCTGTATTGGATATTGGAATGTCTGTGATTTGATTATTTTAAGCAGCATTTCTATATTACTATTTTATACAACATAAGCTCACAGTGATGATGATGATTTTTGTATGCAATTAGGATCTAGATAAGTTAATTTAAATTTTGTGTTGGATCCATGAAATGTAAAGTTTGGGATGTGCTTGGACACCTCACTGGTGTTGATTTTTTTTTTTTTATGTGTGTAACTGTACTTGTACCACTTGGCTGAAAATTGATTGTTGATCTTCTCAGAACAAGAGAGGGGGAAAGGTTAAGTTACAGTCTATAGTAATGCCTCTCACCGAATTTGATCACCCCGAGAAAGGAGATGCCTTGTATGGTAAGTTCCACTTACAGACTTTAATTTCGTGGAAGCTTGTTATGCTCTCATGGTGCATTCCAGGGTTAAAAGTCCTATTCCTACTGGGCTGGATCATTGCCTATTTTATCAATAGTTACACGGCTCGACCCAGCCTGTCCCATGCTTAACCCTACCCCTTGGGTATCCATCATTTAATTCCCAGTCCTTCTGTACCAAAGGACCATGGAAGCCTGTCCCCTTCTATTACTTTGATGTCATGATCCTGGTCAGATTTCATTCATAAGGTGTACAGAATTCTTCCTTCCAGCTAAATCAACTGTCACGTTGTGCTTGGTTATACATAAACTCATCTACTAAAACTGTGGTCCTGCTGGTTGTATTATAAGCTAACTAGTTCTGCGTGTTTAATCCATGGTTGGTTTCATGTATTATGGTCCCTCAATTTCTGCTAATTTTATACTTTGGGTTTTCTCATATCAGCAATGGAGCTTGCTCTGTCATTGGAGAAGTTGACAAATGAGAAGCTTCTGAATTTGCATGCTGTAATATATATAGCATCTCTTAACCTTTGTTTGCTTTGTTCTTTATGCCTTTCCTACATTTTTATTAACATTCAATTGTGGTGGTTATTTTGTAAATGAACAGGTAGCAGATCGATGCAATGATGCGCAGATGACTGACTTCATTGAAGGAGAGTTCTTGGCTGAGCAGGTAAAGCATGCTTCCCTTAGTTTGGTTTGCTCAGAAAGTTTATTTTTCTTTACAGTTGGCAGATTGTCTAGAACCAAGTAGCATGTTTTCTAAGTTGGTTTTCTTCAGGTGGATTCGATCAAGAAGATATCTGAATATGTTGCTCAATTAAGAAGGGTGGGAAAAGGACACGGTAAGGATTTAAGTCAATTCCCTTCCAGTAGCTACTATGTGTTTGTACAAGGTGATGAGACTGGTTTGATCATCCCATTTCATATTGCTTTTGCTAACAAGAGGTTTGTGGTTTTGATGGGTCTGTAGGAGTTTGGCATTTTGACCAGATGCTTCTCAATGGAGGTGTTGCTGCTTAAAGATGGAAAAGATTTGCAGGAGTTTGGCATTTTGATCAGTCGCTTACTTCTCTTATGTAGTTGTTGGTTTATTCTCGTAGAGGATCTTTATGTTTTCAAGTATTGAACTAGAAAGTTGTGGAATGAAAAAATAAAGAGAGAATGAAAATAAATTTAATGCTCCTGTTTATTATCGTGGATGTGGCTTTTTCATTCTGAAGCTTTTCTTCTTTGAGGGGGGTTCTCTGCGTAGAGTGATGGATGCAGCATACTCCTGCTGCAAACTCTGTAAACATGCACAAAATCTACTATCCAAGTAATGGAAGCAAATTTTATAAGGGATATAGTTATCAGAAACTGGAGTCTGTCCCCAACTTAAGTTATGATGATGTTGTCAAAGTATGATTAGCAAGTAACAGCTTGTTATCCATTCTTGCAACTGTGGAAGTGATGGGCCGGATGACAGGGCAGTGGCTGTGTGAGGGACATCTTACAATGAGAATTAGTCACCTAGTTTGCTAGAAGGCCTTCAAACTGTGAATTGTTCATTCCCAACAATTTATAGTTTTGTTTGCAAACTGCTTTCATAAAATTCTCTAAGCTGTCTTATAATTCCATTGGTAAAGTCCTCCAAGTTGATCAAAAGCACACAAGTTCTAGTTTTATGCTACATTGGGCTACTGATGAGGAGTGATACTTTAAACTGAAGACCCAGACCCAGGGACCGATCTGTGACTTTAAGGTGCCAACATCACTCAACCAAGAGTGTGTTGGCTTGAGTTATGTTGGCACACCAGAGTTCTATTTATCAACTTTGGTTTATATTTAACTAAAATTTTGAGGCATAGGATGTTACTTCTTGGATTTTATTTTGAATCACATGTTTTACAAGTGATCATTCTAATGATGGATTTATATCATGAACTTGAGGTAAATTAGTTCATCCAACTCGGTGAGCTTGAAGTACTATGAATCAAGCTCATCAAAGTAACCTTTCATATAAAATTTTTGGATTAAGTTTAGCCTCGAATTATGAATTGCAAACTCTAAAGAATTGGTTGAACTGTGAAATAAGGAACTATGAGTGCGATTGAAACAAGGAGTGGCACCTCACTTCAAGACGCAACTGGTTTTTTTTTTTTTTTTGCCTGTATATGCACACCCTAAACTAACAGTTTTTTCTTTTTTTTTTGGTGTTTGGCCCTTGATCACGTACGACTGGTTTCAACTCATTTATCTGGGCACCCTAGTCACCCTACCTTCAAACTACAAACCAGGCAACCGAAGCGAACCACCACACCACCCCATAATCAGTGTGGCAACCACTTATCTTATGCCTCCAAAATTCCAAATCACAGGTGAAGGGGGGATATGGATAGTCTCCCTATACATGCATGAATGGACGGATAGTAGAGAAGTGAGGGTTGTGAGATACAGAATAAACCAGGATTTTGTTGGTTGCTTGTTAAACAAATGTAAATGTTGGGAGTGCATTAGATTGATCAATGTGTATTAGGGTGGGGGCCAAATGGGGGAACAGTATATGGTCTGATGATCATAATCACGTGTTTAAGGGCCTCAAACATATTACAACAATCATATAAGATTATTTCCCATGTCATGGATGGGGGCTGGGGAGGCCTGTAGCAGAGAGAGAGAAGGTAGCTGCAATAATTTACTAAAAATAAACTTCTATAAAGAAGACTTCGGATTGGGTTGAGCCAGAGCTGCATCTCTCGGTTGCTTGAAAACCCTATTTGACTAGCATTTCCAAAATTGAAAGCTACTGCTTCGCCCACCCTACTCTTTACTTCAAACGTTCCTTGACCCTCCCAAAACTACAACGTATCTTCCACACTGGACCACAGGAGCTGTCCACTTCGACACCTAGGTTTGGCACTTTACTAGTTTAGTAAAAGTCAAGTAAATCTTTTATTTTTTTCATACAAGGGGTCACATCAAAAGAACAATTTTTAAAAATTTTCTTATTCTTTTTCAAAAAAAAGTAAAAAGGAAAAATTCTGTACAGTAACATACAGTACATGATTTATTATTACCAAAGTTAGTCATTTTACCCAGACGTTCTCCGTACAGTCCGTACCGCTGCGCAGACAAAAAAGGCATATTTTTTTTTTTACGATATCACAACAAATGTTGCGATATCACAATTTAAGTTGCGATACCGCAAGTTTTTTAGTTGCGATATCGCAATTTATGTTGTGATATCGTAATTTTTATTGCGATAGCACAACTCGAAAAGCCCTTTCATCCGTTTATCCCTCCCTGTTCGACTATTCCTAATTTTCACTTGCGGTAACTTTCTCCCCCAGCCAAATATCACCATCCTCCTCCCTCAAAAAGCCCTTTTCATCCGTTTATCACCCACCCCACCCACCCACCCACCCACACACACAAAACAGAGAGAGAGAGAGAAAGGAGCAATTCAATTTCGTGGAACAATAGAGCATGATACAGTTGCAAGATCTTAACTGTTCATCTAATGAATATCACCATTCGTTGATAACTATTAAAGAATCTAAACCATTTAATCGTTTGCTTACTTGTATATAACATTAAAAAATCATTAGCATTTTAAGATAATGATCAAAATGATATTTGTAATGCCACAATAAGATGAAAATATTGAAAGAATATGTAGACATTCTGAGTTTATGCTGGGGCCCACCATAGGACGGGATGGACAAGACATCTCATATTATTTTTTGCAACTGGACGTCCAAGCCAAATTCAGTTGTTGGTAATTCATGATATGAGAACAAGGGAATTTTTTTAATATATCAAACAACATGATGTTCATAAAAAAGTGAGGCTCCACAAGTCCCACCTAAGGTCGCTATTAATATTTACACAAAATATTTCAAATGTTTCTACAAGTGAGATTCCTTGTATTCTAACTTTTTTTCAAAAGACATAAAAGAAGAAAAAAATAATATAATAAATAAGAGGGAGTGATAAGTCCTTAAAAATGCATATTTTTATTGCTATTTTTGGAAAGTTTAAGGACTTATCAAGCCGAGAGAGCCTCATTTAGTGTCATATCATGATTTTATGTATTTTTTATCCGTTGTAGTACTTTCATGCATAATTTGCTAAAAAACCATCATTTTTGCATTCAAATCATGAAACCTGCCATTTTTAATATTATTTTTGGAAAAATTTTCAAATGCGTTTCTCATGAAATTAATTAATCATCAGGTGCATTCATTCATCATTTCATGAGAGATGGGCCTGCAATCATGCAGTTATGAATTAAGGGTAAATTTATCTTTTCACATGAAATTCATTTTTTTGGCTTACACGAAATGAGAAAAAGGGTCCACACATACACATGTGTAGGTCACACATGTGGGGCGGCCAAGGTGGGGTCCATTCATGGCTAAAAAGATTTCAGAATTTCTTTCAAATTGTTGAAGATATTTTTTTTTCAAAGATTCAAAATTCAAAAGTAAGAAATGAAGGAAGATCAAGATAATTGTGGAGCAAGAGAAACAAAGAAGGAAAGAATGCAATGACCCTTCTTTGCAAAGAAATCAAAAGAAGAAAGTGAAGCAAATGAAGATTTTTCTCAATACTTGCACATGGACGTCCAAGCTATTCAAAGTTGTACCCACCTCATGTGGGCCCACATCAAGACTCCAAATTTGCAAGAAAAGATTTGAATTATAGATTTGATGGCTTAAGTATGCAAAAATGCACAAGAAGACCCACACGCCCTTCCATTGGATTTAATTATTCACATGCTCCTCGTGGGACCCACAATTGTTCCAAGTGAAGGAAATAAATCTGATTTTTCAGATTTGGATTTCTCAAAACCAATGTGTGGCCTCAATCAAGGATTGATTTGCTTGGATTCCAAAGTTAGAAAGTGTGATTGGCAAGATTTTTTTTTATTTTTATTGACAAGCTACTAATTTCTTGCAAACTTGGTTGCCAAGAAAGAAGATTGTTTCCAAATAATGAAGATTTCAAGCAAGATTACAAACTCTATATAAACAGCCCTATGGGAGACCCTAAGGCATGCTTGAGAATTGCTCAGCTCTCACTCTAGAGAATTGCATACCATCTCTCCCTTTCTTTGCCCTTCCATCTTAATTCACCAAGGGAGTTCTTTTCAAAGGCCATACCACCAACCTTGTGGTTTCAACTAGAAAGAGGGGTTCTCAACATCCTAGTATGTATTCTTTTTTTTTTTTAATGTTATATTCCTTGTAAAGAACTTTTATGCTAGTAAATAAAGTTGTTTATTTGAAATTGTGTTCTTGATTTGTGTATCTCTTAATATTAGATTTGTGATCCATGCACTAGGGTTAGTTCTTACTTTTTGTTAAATATTTTTAATTGGCTCGTAATAATTACTAACAACTCACATTAGCATTCTCACAATATACCTTGTTTTCTACGGATACACGGTATTTTTGGAGGCAATACAATGTGAAGTTGAAGAGGGTTGAGCAAGAAAAGTTTAAGAATCTAAGTTTAAAATTTATTTATTAAAAAGTGATGATTTATCTTTCTCAACCTGGATTGACAATCCAAGTTGAAGAATGGGACCCTAGGTTTGCACTTCTAATTATTTTTTTTGCCCAAGATTGAGAGATTTTAAAGAGCAACTCACCACCTTTTTATTTTATTACCACCTTTGATTTATGCACACCATCTTTATTTTCTGCATTTTTTTTAATTTCTGCATTTTATCTTTCCAACTTTACATCAATATGTTAGGATTATGTTATTGCTGAAAGTGCATTAGTTTTCATGCATATTTTTCATATTTTTAAAACATGTGTAGTGGTGTAGTTTATGTTAATTTCTGAAATCAGATTTGAAAGTCACATGAGCTGAATATGTTTGGATTAGAAAATAGCCCTTTGAAATTTATTAAAAAGGGACAATGGCTTCAAGACTGATTTTTGGAACCTTTTGCATAATTCACGTAGACCATGTAGTAGTGCTTCGTCATGAACATCCCATGCATACTAGCTGTCATACATAGCATTTCAAATTTAGCACTTTTATCCACTTGTTCTCTTTTGGAATTTCATGCATCTTAGGATATTAATTTTTTTTTTCAACAGTAACTATGGTTTAGATAGGTTTTGGTCTACTGATAGGTGTCAAGCATTAGGAAGTAAAAATAAAATAAAATAAAAACTTTGCACTAGTTCATACACGTCCATGCATTGTGTCCCATAATTATTTCTTAGAAGAGTGCATCCTCATCATTCTTGTATTTTATTTAGGAAAATTAACTCTCACATTTGCATTCTTGTAGAAAGTGTATCATTTAGATTCTTATCTTAATCTAGTGTTTAACTTAGGAAAGTTAATTGGTTTCTAATCTAGTGTAGGTTTCTAATCTTAAGGAGTTTGATTTTAGATGGTTGATTTATTTTAATTTAGATTGATTTGATTTGATACATTTATTTTATTGATTTTTTTTCATAACTTGTTTTATTTTTCAGTTTCGTTTGTTAGTTTTGATTTTAGTAAGTGAGATTTGTAGAATATTTTCTAATTGGGTGTTCTAATGTGTTTTCTATTTTGCAGCAACTTGATCTTTTTAGATTTAGGAATTTAGTTTTAGGTGATTTTTTTTTTCTTTCATTGGGTTGTAATTAATTCTTTTAATTAAAGTAAGATTGGTTTTAATTAGTTTTTAATTAGGCTAGTTTTAGATTTCATTTAAGGCAGGTGAAAAAGTTGGAAAGCCTTATTTTTAAAAGCTCCTTGTGGATCGACATGGTCTCACCAATTTTATTACTACAGTCGCACCCTACACTTGGGGTCCAATCAGGGAGATACATATAAGGTGGGAAACATACAATGAATACCGTAGACAAAGATGTGGCAAGAGATTCAATTGCTATATATGATAGTGGCCTAAAATTGACATGCAGAGAATGTGGCAGAAGATCACTTGTTATATATTGCAAGAGATCACTTGTTATGTGGCAGGAGCTACACTTGCATAACATGGAAGCAGAGAACCCATTTCAGAGACGAAAGCAACAGAACGAAAAGAAATTATAAATAGAAATGCATTCGTTGAATTTTAACATATCGTTTTTTGCGATATCACAATATAAATTGCGATATCGTAACTAAAAAACTTGTGGTATCGCAACATTTGTTGTGATATCGCTAAAAGAAAAAATACGCCTTTGGTCTGCGCATTAGTACTAGGCCTGTCAATGGGATGGGCCGGGCCTGGGCTTGGGTTGTCCAATCCCGTCCCGAAAATAGAACGGGCTTGCCAGGTGTTGCCCAATCCCGGCCCTAAATTGAACGGGCCTACATCTAATCCCATCCCGTACGGGCCTGGGCTTAGCCCGATCCTAGACATAAGGAAAACATTTTCTAATTATTCCTACTGTCTCCAGACACCCGGTGTGAACTGAACTTTAAACCCTCCTCCTTTTTTCCGGACTTGGGACCGGCAATGTAATGCAACAAGCAACATGGCGGAATTAAAACTTTTTTTTTTCCTGTGACAGTAGAAAATCAGAAAATCAATAGAAATGAATGAGTATCCTATATAGGCTATATGCGTCAAGTAATGTCGGAACAGTTAAAACATTTTTTTTTTCCCGGTGAAAGTAGAAAATCAGAAAATCAATAGAAATAAATGAGAATCAGTATCCTATATGAGTCAAGTTAAAGTAATGCAAGATCGGTTGAAAAAAAAAATTTTAACCGGTGAAAGTAGAAAATCATAAAATCAATAAAATGAATTAGAATGATTATCCTATATGAGTCAATTAATGTAAAAAAGAAATCAACATAAATTATTTTTCTTTTAATATGTCTAAAACATCAGTTAGTGCATTCCCATCATTGTCTAAATCACCATCACTAGTTGGGTCATGACTAAACCAATCTTGGGCACAAACTAATGCTTCTATCGTATCTGGTTTCAAAGAAGTCTTATGTAGGTCAAGTAACCTCCCTCCTGTGCTAAATGACTTTGTAGCAGGCCGGGCCGGGCCTGAACGGGCTGGGTTGTTTCTACCCAGTCCCAGTCCCATTTTGGCCGGGCTTTGAAATGTATTGTCCAAGCCCAGCCCACTGGGTTCAAATTTTTTTAAAAGCCCTGTATTTTCGGGCTTGGGACGGGCCGGGCCGGGCTTTTTACCCGTTTCAACGCGTCCCATTGACAGGCATAATTAGTACATGTATTGTAGATTACCGTACAAAAATTTTTCCAAGTAAAAAAGCAACCTCTTTTTTTTCAAAAAGCTCCAACTTTCAATATAGAAAGTAAAAAAGATTTCATACCAAACAACTAAAAATAAAATACCATCATAATTTTATTATATTTTATTATCTCTTAATTTGATACTATACTCTATCTTTATTTTATGATAAAATTACCAAAGGGGCCTAAAGATGGTGGCCTTTTGCGGTGTAGAGTATGGTATGCCTGCCTTCTTTTCTTGCTCTGGTCTTCTTCCCAAAATAGAATATTTTTTTGAAATCCCTGCCACTCCTATCGGCTTTAGGACTTGGAGGTTACTGAGATGTCCTTGTTATTTCTCCATCCAAACCCGAGAGAGGATACGAAGGAGAAATCCAGAGAAGAAAAGACGTAGGAGAAGAAGACAAAGCTCTCCTTTGGAACGAGTGCTCTAAGGTATGGAATTTTGGGGCCTTTTCGTTTCTGGGTTTTGTAGAGAATGTTTTTTTCTAGGTGGGTTATTTTTGTTTCTGTTGTTTCAGTTGATGACATGGGTGTACGTTTTTTAGACTTTACTTTGATGAAAATGGCTTGATTTTTACTTTTTTTTTCCCTTACATTTTACTTTAGTTTTTGGATCCAGCCCTCTAGGCCAGGCCCGGCTCGTGCCCACGCACAGGGCATTTAGTAATAGAGTCCAAAACAGCTTGAAGTGTATAGAGTGAAAATAGTTATAAAGCCTACCCAAAGTTGGATTTGAACAATGGTGGGATCCATGTATTTCTTATATCCTACACTACCAACGTATTGAGGAAAAAGATGAAACTACTTTTTCAAAGAAAAATTGTTTTGAAGTTTTGAAACCACCAAAACCCAACACTTTATACGTAAAATCAGGTTCCAATTCGATGTCAAGACACACCAAACCCCACTGACTGCTCCCATTCAATTATTATATATTAAAGTGGAGGGCTTTTATCTAATTTTAACTTCATCATCATATTTTAACAACAGTTATCTTCAATTTCTATAACCATTTTCTCCCCCACCTCCACCTCACTCCCCTCTTATGCCCATTTACACCCATCCGCTATTAAGATTTAAGAGACACCCCCTCCTCTCTCATCAACCACCCATTTCAACTCCCATTCTACCCCCTTGTGCCCATTTTGACTGTTAGAAGAACAAGTTGGGAAATGAAGGTGGAAGCAAGAGATGCATCAATTGCTTTTTCATATATTTGAATTTCATCTTCCACAAAATGGTATACATGTTTTTGCTTCTGATATTTATTCCATCTTTTAAAATCTCTAGTGTTCAGTTTCCTAAGTAGTGAAGACTTTTATAGTTATGTTTACATTTCTATAAATTAATTGATGTTTAGTTTTTTATGTCATGGTCAATTTATCAATATTTAATTTATAATAATGGAGATTCATTTTATAGTTGTTTAATCTGCATGTAATGAGTGTACCTGGTGCTTAGCACGGGTTTTTGTGCTAGTCCCATTTACAAGACCACCAAACACTACAACCAATTTTCTCAGAAATTCATCAATTTTGGGTGGTCCTTTTCCTCTATTGAACTCTGCAGTTTGTACAAAACCTACCTCAATCTTGCAGTTTTAATTGCCCATTATCTCTTCTTCTGAGCATTTCTCATTGGTCTCAGTGCCTGCAAGAGACTAAAATGCATTGATGAGAAAGTAGGAAATTACACAGAACAAGTAGAAAACACCCCTGGCATGTCTTCTCTACATATTTACGAAGACATGCATCTCCATTTCAGCTTTTGAAAAAAAAAAAAGGGAATTTGGGAAAGATTTGGACTCAAAAATCAATATTTTTCTTAAGAAGATGATGTTTGAAAGAAAGAATGAAAATCCTAAACTCAATACCAAGTCCTAATATCTTTTGGATCACAAGGAAAATTGCGAAAAGTAATTTCACAATGAGAAATGGAAAGACGGTGAAAAAAATGCAGAAAGATTGATACACAAAGTGGAGAGGATTTTGTCCCATACAGTAGGAGCCACTAGGTTAGAGATTGGATTTTGGAAATGGGTACTCGAACACTGGGCAGGT
This sequence comes from Litsea cubeba, assembly GCA_012931725.1. Taxonomy (NCBI): domain Eukaryota; kingdom Viridiplantae; phylum Streptophyta; class Magnoliopsida; order Laurales; family Lauraceae; genus Litsea; species Litsea cubeba. The sequence continues at coordinate 134,608,174 of CM022947.1, forward strand.
ACGAGGCCTAAACTTGGATCCAAATTCAGATCCTAGCATATAATCTAGCACATATATGGCCACCGTGCAACGGTTAGAGATGAAAATCCATTGGGAACAATTTTAAAATTCATCTATTGGAACTGAAAAATGACTTTTAAGTAGGGCTGGCAAAAATGTGGCCCGACCCGTTTCTGGCCCGCCAAACCCAGCCCGCCACATATACGGGCCGGGCTGACCTGACCCATATTTTATTGCGGGTTAGCTCGACCCGAAGTTTAATGGGTGTGGGCTGCGAATCTGCAACCCGTTAAAAAAACAGGTCGGTCCCGGGTTGGGGGTCCAAAGAGCATACCCAACCCAAACCCAACCCGAAGTAGCCCGACCCGGCCCGTTTGCCAGCCCTACTTTTAAGTGAGAATGTTCCAATTTAAATGTTATTATGCTTTGTGTATCTTTATGTTTATAAGGTTCTTTAACCCGAATGATAGCTCGGTTGGACTAGGACCATAGTTTGCACCTGAAGGTTGTAGGTTCGAAATTACACTACCACACTGAGATTACATGAGAGTTTATCCGACTTTCCTCTAGACCCCTCCGATAGCAAAAAAAAAAAAAAAGTTTATGAAGTTCTTTGAATTCCCCTCCTCAGATAAATTTACTTGACACCTTATGAAAAGGATTAACATTTTTTTTCCATCTTTAATAGGAAAGAACTGTGGTGAAGTGGACATTATTGGTCGTTTTGTTTGGGATGGAAGAAAATAATAGCTGGTCAGATCTTCCCCAATGTCTTCTTGAGTGATCTTGAAGCGCCTAACCATACCACATAGTCTTTGTTTTGGCTCTGTTTGCCACTCATGGTGCATAGCTCAGAGACAATGTCCACATCATCGTGTACTTCCCTTCATTTGTTTTCTACACAAGCTGTATCGACCGTGGCATTGTCGAAATCTTCAGTCTCTATGACAAAAGAAAATATAAAATGCCAGTGCCCAAACTCGAACTTCTTTATCTCTGCCTTCCATCTTCTGATGGTTGGATGCTGTTTCAATCCGCCAATAAATTTCTTAACCTACTAGTGAAGGATAAAGAATGTCTTACCCTTCAATTGGAAAAACCGATTGCCTTTTCTTCACCACTCCATCGGATCCCGATTGGATTCTCTTCATCAGAAAATCAAATAATAGATTCTTGCTATATCGACGTTGTGATCCACAGTTTCATGAGTATTGTAAGATCTCACATCGCTTATGAGTGTTGTCCAGAGCTGTGCTAATATGGAAGACAACGTGTGACTTAGTATGAGGTCTTTTGGAGCTTAATAGGCTCCGAAAACAAAATCGTGCGGCTCATAAAGCCAAAGCAGACATTATCATACCCCGGGTCGTTGCATTCATAGGGAATTGTTGTTGTCTAATACCATCTGCCAAGAAGGAAAGTTGTATACATTTTTATTGGGAAAAGAGAGAAAAAAAAAAAAAGAAAGTTGCATTCATTGATCGACGAAGATTGGAGTATGAATGATGAGAATTGGAGTCTTGCTGTCGACAACCCTCTCTCTCCAGGTAATGTTACTTTCATGAAGATGAAATTGAATCTAGGAAATAACTATAGGGCATCATGTATTTATTTTGGTGGATTCTTTTGGAGAGATACTACTGGTGAAAATGTTGGGGAGTCGTGTTCGGGGTCTAAAGTGTGATGTATTTCAAGCTGACTTGACTAAGGAGTGGATCAAGCTGGAAAACTTGGGTGACCCAACGTTGTTTTTGAGTCAGTGGAGTTCAGTTTCGGTCTGTGCCAGCGAAATGGGTTGTGAAGGGAATCGCTTCTTTTATATTCCTAGTCTGTCTGAGAGGCTTGACTGTTGCTACCTGGAATTTGAACGCATCAATGGTTCTTACACGGAAATAGAACAAGGTAGAGATGTACTCACTCGATTCCAATGCTGAATAAGGATTGTGCTTTGTGGTGCCTGGCTCACTCCATCTATTTCATAGTCTCAACTTCAACTTCAACTTCGCACACTAGTGAATAGTGGACGGATTGAAGTGGAGTGTAGCCGTTCTGTAAATAATATATATTGTTTGATCAAGATCTTAATTTTACGGGTGAGGCCCAGAGTTGATATCAATGGTCCTAGTTAATTATACAATTATGCCTGCATAAAAATAACTCTAGAGACATTCTATTGGCATACAAAAAATCTTCCTTCCCACACACACATTTAGGTCACGTTTGGCAACCAAATTCTTAAGAAAAAGATTTTCGATTTCCATAAAGTTGTGGTAGATCCATGTTTGGCACTTGTAAATTCATAAGGATTTAGATGAATGAAAATCCTCATTTGTTGCTATTTTGAGATCTGACCACCCTCCATAAAATTTAAAAATCCTCTCTAAAGTGGATTTGCACACCTAACCTTATTTTTTTTAGTTATATGCATTGATACACACCAATATCAATGTGAAATCCTCAACTATATAAATTTCCAGCAAGGAATTTTTGTTCCATTGGTAGTGAAGAATCGTCGGATCTATGGATTCCTCGCCTGTTACCAAACGTGCTCTTAAGGAAAAAATTGTTGGAAAAATGGCTAAGAGAACCCACCTTTAGGCTATCTTTGGGCCAAACTAAAAGTGGGACCCACTTATAGTTTTAGGTGAGAATACATGGGAATGTAATATACTCCATGAGTAGACTAATGACATGAATTGGGTTGCTCTAATCCATTAAGGAGTGAATGAGAAATTGCCTCCTAAACACCACTACTTGAACATGTTAAACATGGAAAGGAAGTGGTGAACTTGCTTCCCACATCGCTTGGGAGCAAAAGACTCTTTGGGTATAAATATACATACATTGGTTGTATAAAATGAGCCCCAAGGGGCATCCCACTTTTGTGGAGGAGGGAGGACATAGATCCTTGTTGGGTCACCACCAAACAACACACACGCGGGTTGGGCCTGGCTCGGCCCATTACCAATTATTATTTTTTGGAGAAATTTTATTTAATTAAAATTTCTTTTTCAAAGGGTGTGTCCAAGAGGTGTGTGCCCATTCGCAGCCAGCCCAAGAGGTGTGTCCAAAGAACAGATGCATCTGTTCACTGAACAGTCACTGTTCACTGTTCAGTGAACAGATGCAGCCCCATTGAAGAGACCTGAAGCAGGCTATAAATATGCATGTTGTCTTCCCTTTCTCAATCATCCAAATCACTGCAATTGTTGCATCAAATCCGAGTCTGCATTGTCAGTCAAGAGAGAGTCCTGCTGTTGCACTCTGGTTCAAACAGTCACACAGTTTTGCAGTGCTGCTACTGTGTGTTGATCATTGTATCCTGGGAGACAGAAGCCACTGAAGCCTGTTAGCACCATTGCAGGGGCGAAATTTGTCTTAAGGACATAGTGTTAAACACTAGCCTTGATCTGCCTTCTACTGCGAATTTCTGAGTTTCGTAAAAGACAACAACGAAGTACTGTTATTCTGCCTTCAAACAGTAAGAGAATTTCAATTCAAAGACTTTCTGTAACTCTGTTTTTATACTTAGTTTGATTCACTGTTAAGAGGATCTGTAATCCTAATACTGAATGTTATCACTGTGTACTCGGACTAACAATCTTAAGACAAATTTCTTCTGTCTCAATCTGAGTACACCATCAGTTTAATTCAGTATTACTGATTTCGGTTTCTGTCAGTTTTCTACTGGTTTCTACTTCTTCTTTGTCTGAAACCAGTATTGTGAAACTGAGGCTCTCTCTTCATGCAAAACTTAGCAGAACTCTAGTCTGTTCTGTGCCTTTACTAAACGTAATCAGTAAGTCTGAGTTACTGTTTACAGTTCTATTACTTTCAATTCCTGCATAATTCTCTGTGCTGTATTTTAAGTAAAGTCTGTTCTGTTATACAGTTATGGGTATTGAGAAGAATACTCCAGTTACAACCCCTGGCCCTGTTTTGGTGAACCATGGGGAGAAACCTGAGAAGTTCAATGGTACAGAGTTTAAGAGATGGCAACAGAAAATGTTGTTTTATCTCACTACCCTGAACTTGGCTAGGTTCCTCCATGAAGAAGCTCCTGCTTTAAAAGAAGATGAGACAGACAAGCAAGTAGTTGCTGCTGTAGATGCTTGGAAGCATGCTGACTTCCTCTGTCGAAACTATATTCTCAATGGACTAGATAACACATTATATAATGTGTATTGTTCATTAAAAAGTGCTAAGGAATTGTGGGATTCTCTTGATAAAAAGTACAAGACTGAAGATGCCGGAATGAAGAAATTCGTTGTTGGCAGATTCCTTGACTACAAGATGAGTGATTCCAAGGCAGTAATCAATCAAGTTCAGGAACTTCAAGTCATTCTCCATGAAATTCATACAGAAGGAATGTCTCTTAGTGAGTCTTTCCAAGTGGCAGCAATCATTGAAAAATTGCCACCACTTTGGAAGGATTTTAAGAACTACCTTAAGCATAAGCGAAAGGAGATGAGACTTGAAGACCTGATTGTCAGATTGAGGATAGAGGAAGACAATCGTGCATCTGAGAAAAAGGCAGGAAAAACCTTCATTGAAGCTAAGGCTAATGTGGTGGAACATGGGCAGAACCCCAAGAAGAGGAAGAACCCTTCCAATGGTCAAAAACAAGGTCCCAAGGACAACAAGAAGTTCAAAGGGAATTGCTATGTGTGCGACAAACCAGGCCATCGTGCTAAGGACTGTCGTAAACGCAAGGACCAAGGAAATACAAGTAAGAAACCAGCGCAGGCCAACATGACAGAAATGGACAATCTCTCCACTGATGTTTCAGACATCAATCTTTCTGCTGTGGTCTCAGAAGTCAATCTGGTTGGCAACACCAGAGAATGGTGGGTGGACACTGGGGCCACTCGACATGTCTGCTCCAATAAAGATATGTTCTCCACTTATCATGCTACAAACGGAGAACAACTCTTCATGGGCAACTCTGCTTCTTCTAAGGTTGAAGGCCAGGGACAGGTGGTATTGAAAATGACTTCTGGAAAGGAACTCACCCTCAACAATGTGCTGCATGTACCTGATATTCGTAAGAATCTGGTATCAGGCTCACTACTGAGTAAGAAGGGTTTCAAACTTGTATTTGAGGCGGATAAGTTTGTCCTCACTAAATCTGGGATGTACGTGGGCAAAGGGTACATGAGCGATGGGCTCTTTAAAATGAATGTAATGACCATTGTACCTAATAAGAAAAAATCTTCTGCCTATATGCTTGAGTCTTCTAATGTGTGGCATGGTAGATTAGGTCATGTTAACTATGATGCTTTGCGTAGATTAGTTAATATGGAATGCCTAAATGCAGCTTTGATTCAAATATCAAATGTGAAACATGTGTAGAAGCTAAACTAACTAGAACCTCTTTTCATTCAATTGAACGAACTTCTGAACCTCTTCAATTAATTCATTCTGATATCTGTGACCTAAAGTTTGTTCAAACTAAAGGTGGTAAGAAATATTTTCTTACATTCATTGATGATTGCACAAGATACTGTTATGTTTACTTACTGAGAAGTAAAGATGAGGCCTTGGAAATGTTCAAACATTACAAGAATGAGGTTGAGAATCAACTTGAGAAGAAAATCAAGGTGATAAGAAGCGATAGAGGAGGTGAATACGAATCACCTTTTGGTGAATTTTGTTCACAGCATGGTATTATACACCAAACTACCGCTCCTTATTCACCTCAGCAAAATGATGTTGCTGAAAGGAAAAACAGAACTTTAAAAGAAATGATGAATGCTATGTTAATAAGTTCTGGATTACCTCAAAATTTGTGGGGGGATGCTATACTCTCCGCAAATTATATTCTTAACCGAATACCTCAAAAGAAAACCAATAAGACCCCTTACGAGTTGTGGAAAGGCAGAATGCCTACTTACAAATACTTGAAAGTGTGGGGGTGTTTGGCTAAAGTGGCGGTTCCTACACCTAAAAAGGTTAAAATAGGACCAAAGACAGTTGACTGTGTTTTCATTGGGTATGCTCATAATAGCAGTGCGTATCGATTTATAATTCACAAATCTGAGATTCCTGATATGCATCCTAACACTATTATTGAGTCAAGGAATGCATCGTTCTTTGAACATGTATTTCCTAATAAACCCTCACAGGAATCGAGTTCTCTTAAACGAACTCAAGATACTGCTAATAGCAGTCATCCAAACCAACAAGAGATTGATGAACCTAGACGGAGTAAGAGGGCTAGAACATCAAAAACGTTTGGTTCAGATTTTCTAACATTTCTGTTAGAAGATGAGCCTCAAAGCTTTAAAGCAGCGGTGTCTTGTCCCGAGGCACCATATTGGAAAGAGGCAATAAACAGTGAAATTGAATCCATTTTGCAAAATCATACGTGGGAACTAGTGGATCTTCCACAAGGTTGCAAAACTCTTGGGTGCAAGTGGATATTCAAGAGAAAGATGAAAGCAGATGGATCAATTGAAAAATACAAAGCCAGGCTTGTTGTTAAAGGGTACAGACAAAAAGAAGGCTTGGATTATTTCGACACTTATTCACCAGTTACGAGGATAACATCCATTCGAATGTTAATTGCAATTGCTGCGATACACAATTTCGAGATACATCAAATGGATGTAAAGACCGCTTTCTTAAATGGTGAATTAGATGAGGAAATATATATGGAACAACCCGAAGGGTTTAATGCTCCAGGACAAACCAAGAAAGTTTGTCGACTTGTCAAATCTCTATATGGATTAAAACAAGCACCAAAGCAATGGCATGAGAAATTTGACAGTTTGATGATGTCAAATGGGTTTAAGATCAATGAATGTGACAAGTGTGTATATGTCAAGAGCACTAACAATGGCTGTGTCATTATTTGCTTATATGTTGATGATTTGCTGATTATGGGTAGTAATGATGAAATCATTCAAGCTACCAAGCGAATGTTAAACAATAAGTTTGATATGAAAGATATGGGTGTTGCTGATGTCATACTGGGAATTAAAATTTCTAAATCATCGGATGGACTGATATTATCTCAATCGCACTATATTGAGAAAATACTCCAGAAATATAATCAAGATAATAGCAGTCCAGCGAGAACACCTATAGATATTAGTATCCATCTATCCAAAAATACTGGAAAAGGCATATCACAATGCGAATATGCGCAAATAATTGGGAGCCTAATGTATGTCATGAATTGCACTCGTCCTGACATTGCATATGCTGTTAGTAAACTGAGTAGATACACAAGTAACCCAGGATCAGACCATTGGAAGGCCATAGTCAGGGTTTTAAGATATTTAAAATACACCCAAAACTATGGATTGCATTACTCGAGATATCCAGCAGTACTTGAAGGCTACTGTGATGCCAACTGGATATCAGATACCAATGATTCCAAATCCACAAGTGGATATCTATTCACACTTGGTGGTGCAGCGGTATCATGGAAATCTTCTAAACAAACATGCATTGCTAGATCCACTATGGAATCTGAGTTTATTGCACTGGATAAAGCTGGCGAAGAAGCTGAATGGCTTCGTCAATTCCTAGAAGATATTCCGATATGGTCAAAACATGTGCCTCCTATCTGCATTCATTGCGATAGTCAATCAGCAATTGGTAGGGCGCAGAATACCATATATAACGGTAAGTCTAGACATATTCGTCGGAGGCATAATACCGTGCGACAACTGCTCTCTAATGGCATTATGACTATTGAGTACATAAAGTCCATGGATAACATTGCGGATCCCTTTACCAAAGGTTTAGCGAGAGAGCAAGTAAATCGTTCATCGAGGGGAATGGACTTAAAGCCTATGAATGAAAAGTCGCCATAATGGCAACCCAACCTAGCTGACTGGAGATCCCAAGATCTAGGTTCAAAGGGACAACCGAATTGTGTGTGACTTAACGATATCACTATGGAGATAATATCTCCTGCTCATTCCTATAATAATAATAGTGATACCTGTAGCGAAAATTAGGGTAAGCAAGGCTTTTAATGATTCTTATATCTTGACTAATCAAGTGGGGTATAGCAGCATACTCTTAATAAGAATCACCTATGTGAGTGTGAACTGGGCCGTTTCTATGAGAATAATAAGGCTAAATTCTCTAAAGCACTCATGAAAATCAGGCATTGTTCAGGGCCAAAATGAACACAATCATTAGAACCAACTGTGTCCGGGAAAGATTCTGTGTGAACTCTAGTGTCTCGGTTTACGTAAAAGGTTGAGTAGTTCAAGACATCACGTTCACTGTTCAACCAGTAAATTCGATAGTACTTCACAAGGGAAGGTTCAAGGCCACAAGCTACCTTTCTCTATACAGAAAATTTCCATTTGTACTCTCTCTGTGTGTCTGCATATCATTTCATTGCTTTCAGTTAATTTCATTCATGTGGGGGATTGTTGGAATAATGGCTAAGAGAACCCACCTTTAGGCTATCTTTGGGCCAAACTAAAAGTGGGACCCACTTATAGTTTTAGGTGAGAATATATGGGAATGTAATATACTCCATGAGTAGACTAATGACATGTATTGGGTTGCTCTAATCCATTAAGGAGTGAATTAGAAATTGCCTCCTAAACACCACTACTTGAACATGTTAAACATGGAAAGGAAGTGGTGAATTTGCTTCCCACATCGCTTGGGAGCAAAAGACTCTTTGGGTATAAATATACATACATTGGTTGTATAAAATGAGCCCCAAGGGGCATCCCACTTTTGTGGAGGAGGGAGGACATAGATCATTGTTGGGTCACCACCAAACAACACACACACGCGCGCGCGCGCCCCGCCCCGAACCGAACCGAGCCGGGCTCGGGCCTGGGCTTGGGCTTCACACGTGGGTTGGGCCTGGCTCGGCCCATTACCAATTATTATTTTTTTGGAGAAATTTTATTTAATTAAAATTTCTTTTTCAAAGGGTGTGTCCAAGAGGTGTGTGCCCATTCGCAGATGAAAGGGTGTGTCCAGCCAGCCCAAGAGGTGTGTCCAAAGAACAGATGCATCTGTTCACTGAACAGTCACTGTTCTGAATAGATGCAGCCCCATTGAAGAGACCTGAAGCAGGCTATAAATATGCATGTTGTCTTCCCTTTCTCAATCATCCAAATCACTGCAATTGTTGTATCAAATCCGAGTCTGCATTGTCAGTCAAGAGAGAGTCCTGCTGTTGCACTCTGGTTCAAACAGTCACACAGTTTTGCAGTGCTGCTACTGTGTGTTGATCATTGTATCCTGGGAGACAGAAGCCACTGAAGCCTGTTAGCACCATTGCAGGGGCGAAATTTGTCTTAAGGACATAGTGTTAAACACTAGCCTTGATCTACCTTCTACTGCGAATTTCTGAGTTTCGTAAAAGACAACAACGAAGTACTGTTATTCTGCCTTCAAACAGTAAGAGAATTTCAATTCAAAGATTACTTTCTGTAACTCTGTTTTTATACTTAGTTTGATTCACTGTTAAGAGGATCTGTAATCCTAATACTGAATGTTATCACTGTGTACTCGGACTAACAAAAAAAACTATGAAATTATATTTTTGCTCACTCCTCCTTCCCTTCACTTCCGGCACTGGCTTGGACCGGCAGCGGCCACCGGCTCCGGCCTAGGACAATGGCGGATCCCTCCTCCCCTCCCTCCCTCCCTCCCTCCCCATCTCCGGCTCCAGCCTGGACCGGCGGCGGCCACGTCCCTCTCCTCCCCTTCTCTCTCTCCCTCTCTCCCCGTATTTCCCTCCGTGATCAACCGACTTGACTCAGCCCATTGCCTTCGCCGCACCTCATCTTGCCGGGACCAAGAATATTCCTCGCCCAGAAATTGTTTTCAAAACGACCAATGCACGGCATTTGGTCTAGCCAACGGTCCCACAATGTAAAAGTGGGCCCTGATTCTCAAAACGGCCTCTCTAGTAGTTTTGAAAAGTTAGACAAGCATGGCTTGGGATCCGTGGTTCGACCAAATTAATGAGTAAAGTGAATTAATCATCTACTAAGCCATGTTTGTGCAACACCAAATATTCCACATTCGGGTGAGAAATGCTTTGAGATTTTGCACATTGTTGTGGCGTGTTTTCACATAAAAAGCAAAAAGAGTTAGGGACAAAAAAGCAGTTTTCCAATATAAAGGAAGAAGGAAAAAAAAAACACGCTTCCTATGGCATGGTGAAAGATCTTTCCTTGTTTACACAAATAAACTCAAATATTAGATCCATTTGGCTCATTAAGACTAATAGCAACTTTCAATGTAATTGGCAACTTGGTTAAATTTCTAATCCATAAACTACATATAAATATTTGAAGTATGCATCCATTGAGACTCTCTCTTTCTAATGAAATCAAGACTTGGTCATCATTTTTTAATGTTGAGTTTCATCATGTGCTTCGGTCGGGGAATGACATGGCGGATGCTTTGGCTAAGTTAGGGGTAGAAAGAGAAGTAGCTTTGCTTGCTCCTTTGTAATTTGTTGTTTTGTATTGGTATTTAGCTCTAATATCTACGTAGGTGTTTTTCTTTTCATCTTCCAGGAATTCTTGTCCGGGGAATTCTTGAATTCCGAGACAATGTGGAATTCCTAAATCTTCCTAAAGGCATAAGCATTTTGGAATTCCATCAAAATGTAAAAAATATGGAATTCCAGAAATTCCTAAAGGCCAATTGAGACTTATCATGTGCTGGAATTCATAAATTCTTGTAAAGAAACAGGGAATTTGAAAATGCAATGAGACAAAACCCCAACCACTAGAATTCCAGTCAGGAATTCTAGTAAAGAAAGAGGCCCTAAGTCTTTAATATATTTTACCGTTACCGATCAGAAAGGAAAAAATTAACTCTCTCTTATTATATTAGAGTAAAAATTGGAAAAATATCATATATTACAATGGCTTTCATTTTGAGCGACTCTAGTTGGAATTAAAATCCATGCGTTTTCTGCGTTTTGTATATACATAGACTCTACAAACATGTCACCTGAATAGTGCCACCCAACATATATACTGATAACAAAAAGTCTACATGGACTAACTCATGGAGTTAGTCCATGGACAAACCCCATAGTTTTGGGGGGGGGGGGGGGGAATCACATGATGTGAGGTGATTTTCCCCCAAAAACTATGGAGTTTGTCCATGGATCGGTCCATGGGTTAGTCCATGTAGCAGGGCTCTACTGATAATGCCACAAAGAAGCCTGTATCGCGAGCACGGCTTAAAAAATGACATGAGGCCCACAGGCTTCTATTTTACTGCATCATCCGATGGCCTTCGTCACTTTATATCTTTGTGGAGCCTGAGTGGACAAGGAGATCACTAACACACCACACTTCCATTTTAGAATGAGTGGTGCTTGGGAGGCGAATGCTGCCAAAACATACGAAAAATCTGAGCCATTGGGGCTTCCATTAAGGGGAAAATTTGTGAGGCTCCTTTTATTAGGGCTTTATTATTATTATTATTTAAGTGACCTGATCTAGTGATCTCACACACTCTAGAATCCTATATCATATCCGAGGCTGATTTATTAGGTTTATGTGGTTGTTTTAGGCCAAATCTATCAGAAAATCAAGTAATTAAGTTTCCCTTGGATACATTTTGCTAAGATTTGGTTTGCCTTTCAATGGTATAAAGTGTACACAATGACTCATGTCTAGTTAAAAGGGATCCGGATGATCTTAAGAAACATTTTGGCAAATTTTAAGATTATTTCTTTTTACCATTCTGCCATTTTTATCTAAAATTGAGCACTGCTGATTTTTTCATGATTATGCATGTCCCGTAGGGTTGCATATGGAACGGCTTCGGGTCGGAACCATACTGGACCGGGACCCATACCCGTTTCTACATAACTATTTAAGGCCGGTCCGGTTCTGACTCTGTACCTGTTTTGTTGATTACAAAACCGTTCAAATAAAAAAATCCGTATCCGGTTCCGAAACCGGATCCACCTAGAGGACTAGAATATCGGTTCTAGTTCCTCTTCATTCTTTTTAATTTTTTATTCTTAAAATAAGCATATCATTCAACTTATAATAATGCATCAAGTCTACTATCTTCAGGATTATACATAAAAATATCTAAAAAAAATGTTGATTTTGAATTACAGTTTGCAATATCAAAGATTCATATATCAGGTCTCAGGTCCACGGGTTGGAACCTATATAGATCCAGAATTGGACCCGTTTATCAATCGGAACTTAAATTGAGTTCCAGACCCACACCCATTTATGAATCGGAACCTAAAATAAGTTTCAAACCCAGTTTTTTTGTGGGTCAAACCTTCTAGATAATCGGAGAATCGAATACCGATTTGCAACCCTAACGCCCTGCCCTGCTTTTCATCAATGGGCATGCCTCACTAGCAGTGTAACTCAGGCGCGTGGGGTTGAATATGAACCACAATGAGCTTACACTTAATTGCATATTGGTAAGCCCAAGCCCAAACCTGGCCCAAACGAACCGTAAACATACCTGGGCTAAGCCCAACTTGAATTGTAAATGAAAAAGTCTCCACAGCCCGGGAATCATATCCGGGCTGTGGCACGGATCCCACGAGGACCGTGGGATCTCAGCTGGACGCTGGAATGGGAAAGTCCATACAGCCCGGGAAATGCGCCCGGACTGTGGCACGGTGCCCGGGCGCATTTCCCGGGCTGTGTAGCATGACTCCGCTGGGATCCCACGGTCCTCGTGGGATCCGTGCCACAGCCCGGGCACGATTCCCGGGCTGTGTAGCACAGCTCATTGTAAATACCCTGTCCTGCCCAAGTGCAACTCGGGTTAAGGTAGGTTGACTTGGCCCGAGTTAGGTCCAAAATCTCTGAGTTGGTTTTACTTTGTAAAAAGTATAAAACTCAGGAACTGCATATTTAATTAGTTCAATTTGGAGTCAGGTTTGGTGCAAAATTATTCAACGACTAAAGTAGTGGAGGTTGAATCAAATGTGAAAATGATTGACTTGTCTCAGGGGCCGGCCTACTATTTTAGGAGTTCATCCATCTACGTCGATTCATGCCAAATAAGTTTGTTATGCCTAGGATCTTTGACTCTCAGCAATTTTTTTTTTTTTGGAAATCCACATTCATAGTACTTGAAATTCTCATCTAAACCATTGTACCTAAAAGGTGAGAATTTGAGCTATAAGACCCACCCAATGAGCCACTAATTTATAAGCTAAGAATAAAGGGATAGTTCAATGGTTGGGAGTCCTCCTCTCACTCAATTGCCCAGATTCAATCAAGAGTCTTTTTCTCTGTCCGTGCAAGTGGTCTTATTTTTAGTGTGCGCGGGGTTCAACCCTATGTTGATCGGGTCTTTCAAGGATTCAGCCCCCTTTGGCTGATACCAAAAAACCAATTGATAAGTCCCACTAGAGTTTTATGATCTTGGGGTGGGCCCTATTATAGTCTATATTAATGGATCATCATCAGGAATACTCTGTCATTCCATTAGTTGGTAGGCGCATTGTAGTTCCCATCACTTAGATGGCCCCTTCTATATTCAATTAATGGGTGAGTGCGACTCTTGTTTCCTTCTTAGTGCTCAGATGTGGTTGTAATTCTCTTTCATGCCGGTAAGCCTTGTCTCTACGTCATTGGGAAGAAGTATAGTTTCTGTGGATGGTAAGATTTGACTCTAATTTTGATCATTAAGTGGACCCCATATCTCCATCACTTTTCGATCGTTTAGACCCACTGCATCATGGTTAAAAAATGGTTGCATCATATATTCATCTTTGAGTGGGCTCCACTGAGATTTGTATCATATTAGGTCATCCCCTAGAATGTTCAATAGAGATAAGGGGAACTGTGATGCGATAGATCCTCAAGCCAAGAAACAACAAAGGGTCAAAGTACAAAATAGGTAATAGGGCTTTATATGGGATAAAAAACCTAAAATTTAGGAGATTTTACAAAAAAAAAAAAAAAAACCAGAATAGATGTCTAGTGGGCTCAAAAGGTAATTTTAACCCTCATTGCACCAAATCAGTTATTTTTCACGAAATGATATTTTTTTTATGACTTTCAACTAGCGTCCCTAGCGACCCTAGTTTTATATGGTTAAGGGTCGCTAGGGACCCTGCAATGAATACGAAAAAGAACAAAAAAGGATTTTTTTTCTCTCTTTCGTTGTCTGGTCTTCTTCTTTTCTTGTTAAGGTCTTCTTCTCTAAGCCTATTCTTGTTGTAATCACTCGATGTCTCCAACAATAACCTTACAGGAAAGATTCCTGTTTTTCTACAAAATGTGAATGTGATTACAACAGGAAATCCCTTTCTTGGAAGTAATTCAACATCGAGAGGCGGCAGTTCTAGTTCAGGTTCAAGTGGGTCTGGTTCATCTTCAGGGGGTGGAAGTTCTGGGATATCAAAAAATACACGGAATATCATTATTATTGTTGTAGTAGTTTGTGTCTTTGCTCTAGGTGTTGCATATGTATTTGTCAGAAGATTCATGAAATCCAAGCGGATCCCTTTGAATGGGGTGGAAACCATGAAACTCACAGCTATGGGTCCAAGTTCAAATGGAGGGACAACAAGTAGACAAACTGGTATAGGGAACAGCGGGCATAGTGATGTCCAAGTCTTTGAATCTGGAAGCTTGATTATTTCAATCCAGGACCTTCGACAAGGATCGGACAATTTCAATAATGCTAACATCGTTGGTAGAGACGAGAGAACAATTACAAATTGTTTCAAATTTTCAATCATTTTTTGTCATTAAAAGGGGGCCTCTATGTACCATGTTTATAATAAAACTGATGGCATCGGAAGGATGCCCTAGGTTGCAGGTTCGTTGCATTCTAGCACATAAAGCCTAATCTACTCAAGTTCACCATTCTGTTTATCTGATATACTGCTGAAATCTTATTCTCTAAAAGAAGCACAACAAAGCTTAACAAAACCATTGTTGCACCTTCCTTAAGAATCAAACCAAGGAAAGAGAGAGAGAGAGCCTGAACAACATTGTGGTAGCAAAAAACGCTCCCTAAATCCTATCATAATTCTTTCTCGGGGTTAAGGGAGATGGGATCTGGGAGGCATGGGTGGTGGAGGAGAAGAGAGGAGGAGGAGGAGGGTGGTTGTTAGTGGAGGAGAGAGGCGGCTATGGCTTCCTGTAACTGGAATTGGATGGCCTAGCTACTGAGAAATGGGGAAGAGATCGATTGTTCTAATTTGTGTACACCCCAGGGTCCCTAGGGACCCTTAACGTCATAAAACTAAGGTCGCTAGGGACACTAGTTGAAAATGCTAAATAAAATATGAGGAAACACGTCCATTTTGTTCTACTATGTGTACACCGCAGGTCCCTAGCGACCCTTAACGTTATAAAACTGGGGTCGCTAGGGACGCTAGTTGAAAGTGCTAAAAAAAATACTATTTCGTGAAAAATGACTGATCTGGTGCAATGGATGTTAAAATTACCTTTTGAGCCCACTGGACATCTAAGCTGTTTTTTTTTTTTTTGTAAAATCCTCTAAAATTTAAGAATAAGCGTATCCATTCAGCTGTCACCTGGTTTGCATTTATAAAAGCTGATTATCAATGGCTTGATTCTTGAATCTTTAGCTCCCTTATTAAAAAAAAAAGTCTGAATAAGTCAAAGAGAGTGGCTATCTACACACTACATTCAACTCTCTACACACTGCATTTAAAAAAAAATTCCTAAACTACCCTCCTTCTCTCTCCTTCCCTCTCTCTCCTTGCTCGTCGCCGGCAGCCGTCCGCCGCCAGTCGCCCACCCACCCTCTCCCCTTCCTCTCCTCTCCTTCTCCCTCTCTATTTCCCTCTCTTTCCCTTTCCCTGCTAAACCCTAAACCCTACCCGTCGCCGCCCGCCCGCCCTCTCTCCTTCTCCCTCTCTATTTCCCTCTCACTGCTCGTCGCCGACCACCGCCCGCCCACCTTCTCCCCTTTCTCTCTCCCTCTCCTTCTCAATGGCCAAAGGAAGCTCAACATTTCTAGTGTGTTTCTGTCATTTTGATTCGGGCTCAAATCGAGTTTGTCGGCGTCGCAGAGCCGAACAAATCACATTGACCATGAAAACTCGGCGAATCTGATTCGTTCGGCCACATAGGGCCGAACAAACTCGAGTTGTTTGGCCTCGTGTGGCCAAACAAACTCGATTTGTTCAGCCCTGCGACGCCGAACAAACTCGATTTGAGCCCGAATAAAAAATGGCAGAAACACACTAGAAATGTTGAGCTTCCTTTGGCCATTGAGAAGGAGAGGGAGAGAGAAAGGGGAGAAGGTGGGCGGGCGGTTGTCGGCGACAAGCAAGGAGAGGGAAATAGAGAGGGAGAAGGAGAGGAAGAGGGCGAATGAGAGGGTGGGCGGGCGGCGACGGGCAGGGTTTAGGGTTTAGCAGGGAGAGGGAAAGAGAGGGAAATAGAGAGGGAGAAGGAGAGGAGAGGAGAGGAGATGAAAGGGAGAGAGTGGGCGGGTGACAGGCGGCGGACGGCTGCCGGCGACGAGCAGGGAGAGAGAGGGAAGGAGAGAGTTTATGAATTTTTTTTTTAAATGTATTGTGTAGAGAGTCGAATGTAGTGTGTAGGTAGCCACTCTCTAAGTCAAAATAGTTGTCTACGTATAACTTTCTTTTTTCACTAGATAAATATTTAGATTGATCACACTCTGAACACGCTCCAACACTTCTTGTGATAGTTATTGGTTTTCTCATAGAAATATTTTTTCTCCTACACAACTATGGCGGGCTACGTTTGTGCAGCGCTAAGAAAAATATAACTCATAGAAAATCTAAGTTTTATCCCCTCCATTAAAAATGGTTTTCCTTAAGATTTCATAAAGGTCTTTTTATTTTTTATTTTTAATTTTATTTGTGGAAAAATGGTCGTGCCAAATATAAATTTTACTGCATAGAAAAGTTTTTCCCCTTTTTATATATATTTTTTCAAAAATCGTGAGGTTAAGTGCGTCCTAAATAAAAATATAATTTTATTTTGAGGATTTTTAAGTTTTATACAATTGCGACACACTCTATAATATGTCGTTAGCTAGACATTTTTTTTTTTGTCAGATATGAGGAAGTTGATTAATGCAAATGAAGAAAGCGTGACCCCCCGAGAGGGAGAAACTATTTCTGGCCGTTACTGCATCTCTGCTGTTGGCACAAAGATTCCTTTATACCTTCTCGTTTCTTCAAGCAGCTGGTGAGTTTTCCACTTCCAATCTTCTTCAATCCAGATTCTCTTAAGGCCTGTTTGGCTGAGATACGTTGAATTTCTGCATAAATACTACTTAGCTTTGTTGGATTTCATCTGATTTTTTCTGGGTTCCATCCGAAATTCCAGATTTCAGCTTATTCTCCTTTACTTCATTCGATTTCAATCTCAATTCCAACAGGAAAATAGATTATTTTGAGCTGATTTTTCTGGGTTCCATTCAGATTTCCAGATTTCAGCTGATCTTCTTAGTTTTAATTCAGTTGTAACTTCAATTTCGTCAGGAAAACATAGAAGAGGAATCGTGTATTTGTGAGTTCTTGAAAGACTAAGGCGTTTCCTACCAACTGAGAATCATGGATACTATTGGATGTGTTTCTGCTGTGGCATCAAGCAGATCAATTCATGTGAGGAACCCATGTGATTTGCGCACCTCTGTTAGAAGTTGGGCATTTAGAGGAAGTGATTGTATGGGTTACTGCCTGGCGACTCCGAATTCATGGATTATGGGGAAAAGGCCTAGGTGTAGATTTGACCCATTGAAGGTTTGTTTGTGGTATGTTCAGGATTCAGTGCTTTCCCACGTTACCCGACTGGGGACTAACTGATTGCTGTATTGTATAGGTTGTTTGCGTTGATTATCCAAGACCGGAGCTTGATAATACTGCTAATTTCTTAGAGGCTGCATATTTGTCTTCAACCTTTCGCACTTCACCGCGCCCAAACAAGCCTTTAAATGTTGTAGTTGCGGGAGCAGGTGACAGGAATTGCATTCTCTGAACTTAAATTTTTTTTTTTATCATGTTTACCTAATAAAATTATGGTGTATAGAAATTATACATTTCAAATTACCATGAATCTAAATGATACATTTCTTGTTATCCCAGTTCTTATATTGTTATGAGAAATGATCAAGCAAGCAGTAAGCATGCACATCTAGCTGTTAGAAAAATTAGTATGTGAGAGCCATGACCTTGTTTTGTAGTTCTAGGCTTTCAGCATTGGTGTACTCTTGGGTTTAAATTTCTGGTGATGGAGTTCAATAGAATCTTACTTCTGGCAATGACCTCCAATAGAATCTTACATTTGCTCCATGATTTGTGATTGAGTGTGTTTTTCCATCATTATAGGTTGAGTTAACTAGTCTCCATGTTTGTGAACTTTTCCATTTTGCTCTTTGTTATCTCTCTGACCCAAACTGTCTATCCTGTCTGTATCCCAAATCACTGCTATTAGATGGAAAAAAAAGAAGAGGATCATCTATGAAAATCTTACAGGAGTTTTTTAAGCAGCGATAGATGATCGATTTGGTGTTGCACACATTCTTTTAACACATTTTGGATTTCTTAGGCCAAATGCACTGTCTCATATATGTTAATGTTGTGCTTCTTTGATACTTACGTTTCTCACCAATTGGTAGGTTTGGCTGGTCTGTCTACGGCAAAATATCTTGCAGATGCAGGTCACAAGCCTATATTATTGGAAGCAAGAGATGTTTTGGGCGGAAAGGTTTTCTATAGTCTGCTTTCTTTTGGCCTTAAGTTTTTTTTTTTTTAATTAATTTGAAATAAAAATTTAAGCCATTTACTGTATTATTTCTACCGGGTACATTGTTCTATTCTTTTACTGGTAAAATCTGATTCTCTATGGGTTTTCTGGCATCTTATAACATTCTTGCCGTTGTGATTCTATGATGCATTTAGAACAGCAATTACAGATTCAATCAATTAATTTGATCTTTCATCTTATAGGTGGCAGCATGGAAGGACAGTGATGGGGATTGGTATGAAACGGGCTTGCATATATTTTGTAAGCTTAGCACTTTCACTCTGATTGCTATCCGGAACTTCTAAAAGAGAAATCTATAATCCACCAATTATTGCCATCCAAAATCTTTTTATTTAGAGTGTTTTCTGTTTTTTTTTTTAAATCTAGATTTATTAAGCATTCTTTGTTATCATTCTACATCATATCTTCATATATCAATCTATATGCAATTGGACTTTTCATAATGAAGTTGTCTAGGTTGAAATTTAGTATTCTAAGTCTTCTTCTTAGCTAAAAGAGTTTTTTTTTTTATCTGTGGATTTTTTCTTGTATGCTTATTATTAAAAACTAGAAAATAGAAAACTCGGTTTGATAATAAATGTCTCGTTTTTTCATTTTACACATACAAATGGTTGCCAACACATTCATCAAATGGACGTTTCTCTTGTTTTAGCACTGCAAAACATGTCAGTAGTTTGTTTTGTCATCATAACAACATTCTTTAATTTTGGAGAGAATAGTAGATGGTTGAGGAAGCTTGCTTCAATATAATTCTTAAGGAATTTTTAAAAAAGATTGTGTCATTTGGAAATGTTATTAAGATAATAATAACCTTCTATATTGACATGATGCAACACACTGCTGCTGTCTTTGTCATGGTGGGGCCTCCCTGTTCCTAATGTGGGAGCAATTGTCATGATGTCAGCTGCCAAAGGAACATGGTTTTGATAAAAGTAAAATTAGATAACATGGAACTGTGCAATATATTTAGCTGCCATTGGGTTCCAGGTTGTTGATTGCATGGATGTATTCTTCTTGAACCAATTCAGTCACAACCCACTCCCCGTTTTTACTTACTGCAAATGTAAACATCAATGGCAAAAGATTCTATTCCGCCATTACAAGTTGAGTTTCTGTCAATTTTGTTGCGTGACTTTATGAAAAACCCTTGTCTCTTCCGTCCCTGGTCCCTGGTCCCTGGTCCCATCTTCTTACCAACAGTGTATTTCCAAGACACTGAGAATCAAGTAGTTAAAAAGTTGGTTCATTGAAATGTAAGTTACAGCAAAATGTGAGGTAAATATTTTAGTTTCCTTGGTATTTTTGTTCAGAAAAAAGTAAGTTACTGCAAAATGTGATGTAAACATTAGCTCTCTTTTTATTACCAGGGTGTAATTTCCTAGATTTTTTGTTTTGTTTTCTGTGGTGATGGTGATGCATTTGATTCATCTCCATTACTTCTAAATTGCTTTTATTACATCTTCATCTCATTTGCTTCATCTTGTTCTCATCCAGAATGCATTTGATTTGCTTCGTTGCATGAGCGAGGGAGATGGGGAGTCCTATGTTTAAGCAAAATTTATGAATATAGGGTTCTTTTGGATACAAAGATGTGAAGAAGGAAACAATGATCATTTTAAAAAGAAGAAGAAGAAGAAACAATGATACGGTTCCATAGAAGAGGAGGGCAATGGGAGAGAGGAGATGAGAGGATAAATAGTGGTGGGATTTTGTGAGAGGAGGTGGGAGAGGAGATCATGGAAGATTAAGGTCACATTTGGAGCAAAGGTAACGATTCCTTGGTTGTGGTTGTGGGGAAAAGCCCCTGATTCTGTGCTTGGCATTTTTTCACTGCTTGTTGCAGTCTTTTTCTGTGTGGAAGGAGGGGCATTGAACTATAAAACTGGTTTGCTGGAAATTAAGTTACAACAGAAATGTGGGGTGAACATTTGTGTTATCTTACTACTAGAATTTATTTTCTCGAGCAAATTTCCTTTTCTATGGACATTTTCATTAATAGTGTGAATTTGCTGAAGATTTGGTATCCCCCAACCATAACCATAAACACACACGTGCGTGTGCGCATGCACGTGCGAAGAGAAGATTCTTAAGCTGGTCAATGTCATACACTATGCTTTGTAATCTGTATAACATTTTCTTAGTGTGAATCTATTCTATAATCTGTAATTATGCAATGTTCCTCAATATCATTCATCTTATTTTGTCCTTTTGAATGCGCTCTTTTGATAATATTATTTTTCCTGCTATTGACCCGATACTGAATTACAATGGTCAATAAACTTTCTTTGAAGTTGGAGCATATCCCAACATACAGAACTTGTTTGGGGAACTTGGAATCAACGATCGTTTGCAGTGGAAGGAGCACTCTATGATATTTGCAATGCCAAACAAGCCAGGAGAGTTCAGCCGCTTTGACTTCCCTGAAGTTCTTCCTGCACCTTTAAATGGTACTCAAATTATTAAAACTTCTATCTCATGGGTGGTCTTTGATGTAAAAGAATATACAAATGTCTTTAGCTGCCTACAATGGTACAGTGATTTATGTTGTAAAATCATATTTCAAAGGAGGCCCCATAGTACAGTTTTGAAGGTGCTCCGTCACAAGGTTGCTGGTTCTACTCAGCTTACCTTAGCCCTCGTCTAGATACCTCAGTTATCTATTAAGTTCCATTGTGTCAAAAGATATGAAACAATTCGTCATGTCACTAAATGGGCTAGCACATTATGAGGTTCATTTGCCTTCTACACCCCGTTTGTGTCCATTTCTAACTTAAATGCTTTGAGCAGTGTTTTTTTCCCCAACTAACTTGGCTATGACAAGGTAGTTGTGCTTCTTCTAATTCAATTTTAGAATTATTTTTTTGCACTGCTGTTCATTTCTTTCTTTATTTGCTAATTATATTTTTCTTTTCTGACTTATGAATTTAGGAATCTCATTGACACTTTGCAGGAATCTGGGCCATTTTAAAGAATAGCGAAATGCTGAGTTGGCCAGAAAAAGTGCGCTTTGCCATTGGACTTCTGCCAGCGATGGTTGGTGGACAGCCCTATGTTGAGGCTCAGGATGGTTTAACTGTTAAAGAATGGATGAAAAAGCAGGCATGTTAGCTAAATCCTTGCTATTAGAATTTGATTTATTATTGGTACATTGAAAGTTCATGTATGTAGGTCTCATACCTAATATGGCTGTTAGTAAAGGTCATCACCCAGTGCGGTCCTGCCGAAGCAGGTCCTGAGAAAGTCCGGACTAGAGACAGACCTAACCTTTGGCAATTTTGCACAAAGTGGCTGCTCTCGGGTCTCGAACCTACGTTATCACGTATGGCACCCGAGACTTTTACCATTGCATCAAAGCAATGACCCTACCTAAGGTGGCTGTTAGTGAGGTTATGAAATCTCACAAAGCTTTGTGGGATTGGGTCTCTCAAATCCTATCCTTGATTAAATTGATCAAGGTTTTGACAAATGGAAACCAAAGGTTGGCCAGAATGATCTAGAGTAAGATGCATGATGTGGGCTCCATTGCTGAGCCCTCAGGTTTTATATGATGCAACCCCACCCCCACCCCTCGCCAATAGAAAGGAATTTTTTTTTAAAGAAGGTAACAGAAATATATTAATAAGAAAAGATGATTACAATAATACAACTTGCAGCCAATTAGTATGGGCTCTAGTATAAGAGATACATTCCAAGCCCAACCCAAACTAAGCTATGCATATACAAACCGTTTGGATGATCATCACCATCTGATGAAGGACCTCCAAATAGATGAGTAAAAAAGTCAGTTTCAAGCATGCACTTCGCTGGTACTTGATTCGACGGTTTGTATATTCATATAATCATATCCATGCCTGGTAATCTTTGTGCATACTACATGTGCATTCATTCATTGAATTGTGTAGAAGCCTTCAAATAAATTATATACATACGCTGCTAATTTCTTTTTCAGGGTGTACCTGATCGAGTAAATGAGGAGGTTTTTATTGCCATGTCAAAGGCTTTGAATTTCATCAATCCAGATGAGCTCTCAATGCAGTGTGTCCTTATTGCTCTAAATCGTTTTCTTCAGGTTCGCCTTTATTTATTTCCCTTCAGTTATTTGGCAACCATCATGTCAATTTTTCTTATAGAAGGTTGAGCTTGGTGCCACTGAGATATACTTTTGGAAAAAGTCATAAACACAACAAACAAAGTAAACCAATAAATTATTCCATGTACCCAATGGCAACCGCATCATTTGATCAAGTCCCCTGTATTACTTTTTTTTTTTTCCTTTTTCCTGATGTCCTATATCTATTTTCTAATTGTGTAAGGATCCAATCAAGTGACTAACGAGTAGTGATCTCAATTTTGATATGCCCCAATGTTTCATGATTACCGTCTTTTTTTTTTTTAGAAATTTCATTGGGTAACTAATAATATATCATGTATCCATGTGGAAAGCTGCTTCAATTTTTCGTTAGACAAGGGTCTATATGGGAACTTCTTTTTCAAGGCTTAGTGCTTTCTTCAATGGTGTCTGCACCTTTCTTCACAAAAAGGTTAAAGTACATTTTTTTGGATGAAAAAGGGTTTCTACCTTAAGTTTCAGGAAGAATCAGGATCATGTTCACTAGATTGTTGCCACATGTAAGCTCCACCAATATTTACCAATTTTGCATTTGTTATTCTTGTGACTGACAGGTGACATGTAACTTCCAAGATGAGATAGTGAGTTTCATGCTTTAAAAGTTATTCCTGACTTGAAGTTCACCGTTTTTACCTACATTGTAGATATGAATTCTCAATATTGAACATACCCGAAGGCCATATTCTCCCTTGTTCCTTTGTTTTAGATGGGTCCCAACATGAATTCAGCTTTAGAGCCCTAGGATTTCCAACATGAGATGGGTCCCACCATGAATTTTGCACATTAGTCTGGTGTTGGATCTCATAGTGGCTTCCATGTCACTGCACCAAATTGTGATTGCTAACACTAGATAAGTTTTGCCATGATTTATTATTATTATTATTATTTTATTTTTTTTGGAAAGGTAAGTTGTGCCGGGAGAAAAACAACATCACCTGAAATCAATAACACTAGGAACAGGTAATCAGAGTAGAGAGTAACCCGAGTTACATTGAACAAATTGGCCTCTAAGAAATCGTGTAGAGCTTCTTTGTTTGTTTCCTTTCTTTTAAACTGCTATTTGACTTTTATTATCTCAATTCTCAGGGATCAATGCCCCATTAGATAATGAAGTGCCCCAGTTATTTGTTGGGATTTCTTGTTTCCAGTTTGTCCTTTTGTTCCCCTTCTTCGCATGCTGGGCATATGCTCTGTGTCTAGTGTTATCCAGGCATTGTGGCTTCATATGCTTAACTTAACTTTGAGACTTGAGTCACTTGGGTCCTTTAGGCTTCAGCCAGTTAAATTGACATGCCAAACTCTTTGGCAGAGTTCTATACTTTGCATGTAAGTGTGACAGAAAATGATGCTTGGATATGGGATGGATCTGGCTACAAGATGTCCAAATCACAAAGTTACATTGTTGGATGGAGAAATTTTTTCACCCATTTCCTATCCATGTAGGTCTGCACCCATCCACTACACCCTTCCTTGTATGGCTGGCTCCTAATGTGCCCCACACGATCTCATGGCGCCTTATCACCATTCTTTGATGACATCTAACCACAACTTAATGCAACGGCCATTATGGACCCACCTCAATGCGTGCCAATTCATTTTTGGTAGGGAGGGATGTCAAAGGGGCCGCATCATGGACTGAAGATGAGTGAAATTCATATGGAGGACTTCACCCAGGTGATCAGGAGCCTTACAAAAGGACTGTTAGCATAGTTTAGTGCTACTATCTGTTTTGCCAGCCCTTGGATACTTGGTTTTAGTAATCTAATTGGGGTAGAATTTCACCCGCCCCCAACATTTCATACACCCCCTAACAAACTCTAAAACCCGAACACTCCCCCACCAACCCCTTTGGGTGCATAGAAGCCAGACCAGTATTCCTTTCTTCTTATTTTATCACTGCGAAATTTAATAGCATTAATGAAATTATTCAAAGCATTCAATATCTTTTTATCAACAGGAAAAGCACGGGTCAAAGATGGCTTTTCTAGATGGCAGTCCTCCAGAGAGACTATGCATGCCAATTGTAGATCATATTCAGTCATTGGGTGGTGAAGTCCTACTCAATTCAAGAATACAAAAAATTGAGCTGAACAATGATAAAACAGTAAAGCATTTTGTTCTTGCAAATGGAAATATAATTAAAGGAGATGTCTATGTAATTGCTGCCCCAGGTATCATTTTGCCTTCTTTGCCATCTAAATATGTTTGTGTTTAAGTCATGACCACTAAATGACAGTTTGCTGGTTGACTACATCATTAATTTGTTTTACTGGTATTAGTTGACATCCTGAAGCTTCTCTTGCCTCAAGAGTGGAAAGAAATTCCTTATTTCAAGAGATTGGAGAAATTAGTTGGAGTTCCAGTAATTAATGTTCATATATGGTATGTCACATATTCTTTATTTGTTTGTCTATGGTTTTTTTTTTTTTTTTATATTATTGTTCCCGATCATTTCTCATTGTTCATTCTGTCATTTTTAAGACATTTTGATAATGGTATAGTTGATGACTTGATGCAACTTTCGATCTTATTTCTTAAAATTATTGATGGGGAAAGATGTGTTATGTTCCTTTTTTTTTTTTATTGGTAACATTAAAAAATTTATCGAAACAAAAACAAGTACAAGAGACATGTGCCAGCCACCAAATCCAACCCAACTACATTATAGGAGCATTTAGATTACATGATCGATCTATCCCTTGCTTAGCTAAAGAATTTGCCATTCCATTTGCAGATCTACTAAAATGCTGAAATGTGACCTGCATCTCAGATACCAAAAGACTGATTTCATTGAATAAGAATTGCAATTTCCAAGGCTCTCTCAACGATTTCACCAGGATATAGCATTAACCGAGTCAATCTCCATGATGAGATTATGA
This sequence comes from Litsea cubeba, assembly GCA_012931725.1. Taxonomy (NCBI): domain Eukaryota; kingdom Viridiplantae; phylum Streptophyta; class Magnoliopsida; order Laurales; family Lauraceae; genus Litsea; species Litsea cubeba. Next base: position 134,633,913 of record CM022947.1, read on the forward strand.
TGATATAAGGGGTGATAAGTACGGAGAGCTTCCAGAATTGTCAAAACTTCCACTTCATTAGTCTTTGATCCCTACATGTTTAGAAAATATATACATAACTTCCCCTTTGTGATTTCTTAGAACACGACCAATGCTGGCCAACTCCGGTTCTCCCCTCGATTATCCATCATCGTTGAATTTTAGAGCTCCAAAAGGAGGAGAAAGCCAAGATACTTTTCTTTTCTCCTTAAATACACCCGTCTTCAAACAAGCTTCAAAACTTTGCATAATCTAATCTATTTTAATATCTGAAAAATCCTTTCTAGCACATGCCCATTTGGCAAGCATGTATGATATCCAATCAGCCACCCATTAGTCCTTACCATGCACAATCCTTGACAATTCTTTTGAGGTTTTGGGTTGTTGTCTGTTCATAGTAAGCCCCACAACATGAACTGTTCAGATTGCTCAAGATGTGTTTTACACACCTAGATAGAATCTCGTACATGTTGAAAAGAAACACAAAGGCTCCAGGTTATTTTTTGTTGTGTTACTTTATAATGATGTATTGTTTTCATAATTGATAAGTTTGGATTTCTTTTGCAGGTTTGACAGGAAGCTGAAAAACACATATGATCATCTACTGTTTAGCAGGTCCTCATTATTCATGCTTTCTCTCTCTCTCTCTCTCTCTCTCTCTCTCTCTCTCTCTCTCTCTCTCTCTCTCTCTCTCTCTCTCTCTCTCTCTCTCTCTCTATATATATATATATATACATATCTCTGTGAAGTTAACTCTAGTTTTATTTTATGTTTATATATATATGTAGTTATATGTGCTGTAGCAAGTATAAGAATTGTGTAAAGGAATTTTGAGGTCCATGTTGGAATTGGGCTGCACCAAGGGTCCACTTTGGGTCCTGTTTGTTTCATTGGCTGTGAATGCTTTGATGACAGAAACCCAAGTTGGCATCTTTGTGTATGCTGTTTCTGGACAATGATGAGATATATCCTCAAACAAGAAATGATGTAAATGATAAGCTAGAGTGTTGGAGAAAGGCTTTGAGTCTTATGGTGTAAAATGCTGCATTTTGAAGCCAGAACATATGAAGTGAGTGCAACTTAGCGGATATGAGGGTAGCGAATATGATTGGATCAACATTGAACATTACCTAATTCCATAGGTAAAATGATTAGATTCTAATATACCAGAGCTTCTTAAAACCAAAATCTCTCTCTGCCTTTTCTTTTCTTTTTTGTGCGCGCGCGTGCGCTTGCTTGCTTGAGCTTGACTGAAGGCAAGCTATGAGATGGAAGTTATGCTTGCATTTATAAATGGAGCTGAATTCTGGGCAATGAGGAAATTTCAAATAGGGAAAATGATTGAGGGCGGCAATGCATGTGCCACGATGGATGCAAGAATTTTCTATGAATTTTATTATTGATTTGATGGAGAAAAATTCAGTAGATTTCTTCTTCATTGATTTTAGCTGATGTAGTTTTCTCTAATGCTGGTTTCTGTATTTTCCTTGCAGAAGTTCACTTCTAAGTGTATACGCAGATATGTCTGTAACATGCAAGGTACATGAACTTATAGATTTTACCTGCACCTGCGCCTTTGATTTTGTTCTTTTAAGCCATGCCTTGATCATTGCATTGCCTCAAGGAAAAGTAATGTGCATTTGCTATTCTTTACTTGTGAAGTCCAAACTGTTTCTTTGTCATTATGATTCTGTAAGTTTTCATGCAGGAATACTTTGATCCTAACCGCTCGATGTTGGAGTTGGTATTTGCACCTGCCGAAGAATGGATAGCACGCAGCGATGCTGAAATTATTGAAGCTACTATGAAGGAGCTTGCAAAACTCTTCCCAGATGAAATTGCTGCAGATCAGAGCAAAGCCAAAATTTTGAAGTATCATGTCGTGAAAACACCACGGTGAGCTTAAAAATCTGCAGAACATGTTTTTCAAATTTGAATGAGAAAATTGTGTTAATGTTTCTGTCTTAAAGAAATTTGCCTTGTAGCCATGAGAAAAAAGGTCAAGCCTTCAATCAAATTCTTATTTCAGACCTAAGTTTTGTATGCACAAAAGCTGTCTGATGTCAGATGGATGCAAGAGGAGTCGAACGTGAGGAACACTAGAAACTGAACAATTGCTTCCCTTTGAAGTTACATGATAATAGAAACAATAGGTTGTAAGTTATGAACGAAATAATATTCCAGATTAGAACATCATAACAATCCAAGTAATATCTATTAAATACCTGAAACAGGAACAGAGATACATGTTCTTTTTTTTTTTTCCTATTATTTTCTTCGATTTATGTTTGAAAAGAGTGCTGCATAGAATTGCCATAAAAAATGATATGCCTTGCTACATAGCAACTTCTTGATTTTCTCCACATCCATCCCCCCCCCCCCATTTTAGGTCTGTTTACAAAACTGTGCCCAACTGCGAGCCATGCCGTCCGTTGCAAAGATCTCCCATTGAAGGGTTCTACTTGGCTGGTGACTACACAAAGCAGAAGTATCTGGCTTCCATGGAGGGTGCTGTTCTATCTGGAAAGCTTTGCGCTCAGGCTATCGCACAGGTAGTACAAACAGGGCGTCAATTTTTTTCATATCATTGGTCATCATTCCAATTGAAAGCTATTACATTTCTGTCTTGATGCATGCCTTGATAAATCTAGAGAAATGTTTAACCTATGTGGACTTTAATTGACTAGGATCTTGGCTATAACTTGAATATGTCTGTCCGAACTTCATATCCTAACTTCAAAAGCTGTCTTTATTAATTAAAGCTAAACTATAATCATGGAACAATTCCTGAGGGTGTTTCACTAAGAACTGTAAATACTTTCTGGACCGTCAATTCCCAGAAAAAAGGAGTTCCTCGATACTTTTACTAACTGAAGAGTTTTCTGCAGATTGAGATTTATATTAGGGCCATCATTACTGTTGTTGTAGTTGATGGAAACTGCAGAGTCCTAATCATTATAATGCGAGATAAAAGGAACCTGCAAGCACTTTGATGGTTCATACAGCCATCATCCTTGGATGTGTGGATTTGTTTTCCAGAAGAGAGAGTTTAAACTTTTTTGATAAAGTATTTCTAAGCTAACAATGTAAATTTTTTCCCATGTAAGATTTTTCCCTCTTTAGCTTTGATTTCCATTAAGCATACCTTGGGTCTTTATAAGGATGGGAACAAAAACAGAAGGGGTGTTTTGCTGGTTATTTTCGAAGAAATTGTCTTGTACGAAGTTCCAACTACTGGTGAGCTTCAGGGGGTGTATAGTTTCCTGAGCTGTGTAGATTGGATGCAGCAGCATCCATTGAAACCACTGGCCCACTAAGTGTGTATGGAAATTGAAGGTATATTGAGCACAGTGACCCAAAAACCTAATGTCTAAGATCACACATAAGGGCATGATACTGGCTACGTGACCCAGAAAACCTAATGTCTGTCTTTTTTTTTAATATTAACCTTCATTGAACAGACTTAACAGTACATGAGGGGAATACTGAAAAGCCAAAAAGAATAGAAAAAAGAAACACAAACCAACACCATCAAAATCAAACCCACAAACACAAGAGCCAGTGAGAGAAAGAGAGGAACACTAACAACCCTAGCAACCAGAAACATTAAAGGAAGACCACCTCCCTCCAATTCCTCAAAATGATATCAATAGAAATCCCATAAAATTTTGAGGAAAGAAGGAAGCGATGGTGAATTTGAGCTTGTATGCAAGATCTTCAGCTGAGGTGCTAGAATCCTCAAAGCATCGGAAATTCCTATCCTTCCAAATGATCCATAAAAGTGTTGAGAAGGCAGTTCTCCACATAATCCTTCTTTTGATTGATCCCACCTCCAACAGCCGCGCCTCAAACAATCCACAGATAGACCTCGGATGGGCCCAGCTACAATGAAATCGGCTTAGGACTTCAGACCAAAGCCCCTGGGCTACTTTACAATTCAATAAGAGGTGATCAACTGAATCCTCATCCGCTAAGCACATAGAATAAGCATTGACTATGATTTTCCTACGCCGACACAAGTTATCCGCAGTCAAAATTCCACCTCCCAATGCCAAGCAACTGAACACCATGACCCTTGGTGGAATCTTCAACTTCCAAATTCTATACAAAGGGTTTATTGGAGAATGACCCCATTACATAGCCGCAAAGAAAGAAGATATCAAGAAGATCTCGATCCAAATTTTGCAATCTTTCGTGTTTTGATTAATGGAAACCTGGCTAAGAATATCTAAGAGGAGGAGAAATTGTTCTCCTTGGTCTCCATGAGATTTCTTCTAAATGTAGGGCCCCAATTCACCTCCTCATCATTGCTAAATTATATAGGAAGAGACTATTGCTTTGTGATCTCTAGCAACCATGGATCAAAATAGCGGCCACTATATCGGAAATAGAATTTAGCGCTGCTCACAACCATTGCGGCTACTACGCTCGCTACACCCGCTATAGAGTGAGACATGTTCCTATTTTAAAAAATAAAATAAAATGCTTAATAAGACTTATTTATTTTCTTCTTCTTTCCAAATAACATTTGTACGCAACTCTTCTACCCTTTTAAATTTAAAAGAACACAAAAAAATACAAGATCTCACCGAATTACAGTTGATACAAAGAGTTCTTCTCTAGGTACATCCTATTAGACACCTCATTTGGTAGAAGTATTCTTTTCTCTAGGTACTCTTAAGTCATGACTTCATGACATTTTTTTATGAGCCTTTCATTAGTTTATAAGTTTGCATAACTAAGCAGCATAAATACACGTGAAAAAAAATGATAATTACTATTATTTTCTATTTATACAGCGATACAGGACCTTATACAATTAGGAGACCACTACGCCCCCTTATCTTAGTTACTTTTGAAAAAAATAAAATAAAATATTTTCTCTCATTTTCCAATATTCTAGATTTTCTACAAATTTTTTTCATATTTTTGATGATTTTTCCAAATCACACCGCTACGCTACGTAGCCGCTACCACTATTTTCGTCCTTGCTAGTAACTGCAAACAAGCTAGGGAAAGCTTCAGCCAAGGGCTTGTCAGCAACCCAATTATCTAGCCAAAACAACTCTTTCTTCCCTGAGCCCACTCTAAATTTGATGTTGGCAACAAAAGCAACCTAATGTCTTTGTCCACATTGATATATTGTGAAAATAGAATAAAATAAAGGAATTGAGAAAATAAGCAAAGGCTCCTTTATCAATAGCCACTAATTGAACTTTAGCCTAACTCTAAAATTCTTTAAAATAAAGTAGTTTGTTTTCCATTTTCTCACATTTAATATTTTGAAACTTGCAGGACTATGATTTACTGGTCTCACGGCCCAACAAAACACAGCAGTTGCAGGTTAGTCAGTCAGTTTGAATCCAATGCGCAGGTTCACTTGGATTGTAGAGAAGTCATAAGGTGATCAAAAAAGATTTTGTCACTCCAGGCTTCTCTTCAATGCCTTACCTGAAAGTCACATGAGATCTCTCTCCAACTTTTTATTGTATGTGTATTCATCAGATGAGATCTCTCATCAACTTCATATGTAAATTCATCTCAATGCTGGCATGTTGATTGCCAAAAATGTCGTGACATTCTTCAAAAGGAATTTAACATTTCTTATAAGAAGGAGACGTTCACCTCCTATTGCAAAGCAGTTTCCTTATTTATATCACTTATTGCTCCTGGTTACCTGTTGACCTTCCTGGGGTCCCTGCTTAGGGATACCTCATTAATTACAATTTTCTATATATGCAATGAATGGCCTTTTGTTGGTGAACTTTTTTTATTTATTTTCCAGTGGGGGAATGATATCCTGAAATGTCAGGTTCCTCATAATACCTCATTCTTTTTAAAATGTTAAAAAAAATGTCATGAGAATAGAATGGCAAAACAAAATTGAATTGAAGACCAAATTTGAACTGCGGTCAAAAACCATTCAATGGAGCTTTTTCTGGTTGGCTAAGTCCTGAGGCCCTCTTGTATCTAGAATCCCATCTTTCTCTTGAGATAATACTGTTCAGAGAACCGAATTTGTAACAATGCCCGCATCCTTGCCTATGATAACCAGATATTTGGGTTTACTGGATGCTAGCAATTTGAAGCATCTGATTGAAAAAATTACATATAGTTTCAGAATTTTCACTCAATTCAAATTTATGGTTGAGTTCAAAACCACTGTAGCATACTTGTTCTAAACTTTGTATTGAGTTCAACTGATTTTTTTTTTTGTAACATATTGCAACTGATGTTAACCTCATCATTTACCCGGATTCTCCTGAACAGTCAAGAAACTAATCATCCAACACAAGAACTAAAAATCCGCGGAGCATACGCTTCTCATGGATGGTCACAGTGGTAGGCACAGGCGCGCACACCAAAAATCTAAACCATCCTAAGAAACAAATTAAAATCAGCTGGAAGAACCTCAAGAATTTTTAGTAAGTGAGCCCCACTCTAAAAGATCATGAATGGTAAAAGAACCCAAGTACCATTCTAAAATTGTCTTGGAACTCCATTTTATGTTTTTTACCCAGGGTGCTAGGACTTTGAGAGAGGCCACGTAAGTGGGACTAAAAGGCTCACACCATGGGAAGGATAGCCTACATTAGAAGAATGTCAAACTTAATGTGTCCATTATTACATATCTATCAGTAGGATTTTTACTTAGACTCTAAACCATTCAAAGATGCTTATTGGGTATTTTCCATCATCTTAAAGGAGTTTCACTCTAATTTGACTTATTTTATTGTGACATAATCATGTACCTAAGGATAAAAACTGAGAAAAAAAGAATTCATGCAGTTAACACCAGCATAATTGGGATAAGACTTTAATGATTATGATAAGTAATGCACATAAAAAGACTTTTTTTATACTAATAATAGGCATAACTCCACGCGGAGTGAAATGGTATGTGATTAAAGAACATAGGAACAATAATTCTAAGGATATTGCCCGAACAACTGCCCTTAGATCTAACATTAACCCTCGAGCAGTCAAACTTTAAGTTTTTCTCACATAACTTTTTGTCCGATATCCTAGGGCCTTGCTATATCGCATACATCTTATTGTGCAATATCATATGTATCACCCTGCGCGATATCCCATGCCATGCGCTGTCGTACCATTTTTGTGCGATTAGCTTTACGGGAAATATTTTTAAACTTTGACTATTACGATACTAATGAAAGGTTTACAGGTGGTCGTATGGTCAAGATCCCATAATTTTAAACTGTTTAGGTTTCAAATATGAGCCCCATTGATAGTAGGCGCAATGATTGAGATTTACGTCTTATAAATATGCACTAATAATTCTGAAAATGGGCTGACAACATTTCTCCTCCCATCCACTCATCTCTTCCTTCTTCCTTTCCTGTTTCCTTTCTTAGAGCTAGATTGCATCAATTTAGTTAATCCTTCATTTTTTTACTCTTCAAAGGTGAATAAGGAAACTTGTTGCAGGTATAGAGGATTAACTCTATATATATATATATAGAGAGAGAGAGAGGGATATTCCTATGCATCATTCCCTCATCATGTGGTGAGGGACAAACTTAATGGAGCTCACCTAGCGACCTATTAATCATGGGACTTGTGAGGGGAGGGGAAGAGACACCTTGTATGAGACCATATATCAAATTTGAGGTCAATCCAATGCCTCTAACCCCTTCATCCGTGACCCACAAATTTAATGATTTTATGCTAAAGGAAAAAATTTGACCTTTGATCCAACGGTCCAATTCATTTGGATAGGTGAAAATTCAATGGGTCTAGTGTACTTATGGGGGTTCCATGTGTGTGGATGATTTGGATGTGTTATAAAGTCAACCCTCCTATGTTGTCCCTTACCATAACATGGTAAGGGATTGATGCATATGAATATTTCCCGTATGTATATATACACAATTAATTTGAATTGACCTCATATTTGATATTTGGGCCCTGCCCAAATGGATCTTGTCATCCCCATGATCCTATAACATTAGTGGAGTCAAGGGGAGCCCAAGTGAGCTACCTCGCAAGGAAGCTCCGTGCCAAGCAAATGTAATGAAATAGGGCCGCCCCGCCAACCAACCCATAGTCACACATAGATGGAAAATATTCACGTGCATCTATCCCTCACCGCATTATGGTGAGTGATAACGTAGTGGAGTCACTTTATGATTCATCCAAATAATCCACACACATGGGATCTCCTAAATTACAATGGATCAATTGAGTTTTCACTAATCCAAATGAATTGGACAGTTGGATTGAGGGTCCTTTAATATAAAGTCGTTAAATTTGTGGGTCATGAAAAAATGGGTTAGAGACTTGGAATTGACCTCAAACTTGAAAAATGGTCTCACCTAATATTACTCTTTCCATCCCCCGGTAAATCCCGTGATCAATTGGGGCCTTATTAAGTTTGTCCTTCACCATACATTGAGGGAATGATGCACATAAACATTTTCCTACATAGATATATGTCTAGTATATAATGGACAAAAGGAATGCACATATTTATATTGGGGGAATGTTCATGTGCATCTTTCCCTCACCATAGAGTGAGGGACACTCTCCTTTTTGCACATGAAAAGTGCATTTTGTACCTCACCTTGTGTACTTGGAAAATTTCAAAAGGGACACTAATGAAGGATGTAGGTGTAGCGGAAGCACGGATCTATAAGAGCTGGCTGCTACAAACGCGATAAGGACAACGTCGGCTTGAATCAGGCAATGGTGTGAAAATCTGTGACTGTTTACGAAAGATCAGTCACGTATGATTCACTCTTCAAAATGGGCAAGGACGGACACCCTGAATGCAGAAGATGATGATGGAGAATTGGAGATCTAGTGGAAGGAAGATGAATTATTCAAAAGTTATTTCAAGCTATATCTCTCATGTCTATATAGCCCTTAGTTATCCATATAACCATGAGACTTCTTGTGAGGGGTGTAGATTTGTGAGTGGGGTCCACCCATATGTAAACACAAGTGGGCCTCATCACAAACGCCAACATGGCCTTTATATTGTGTTATATATATATATATATATATATAGGTTGGGCTAGCGTGCGAGACGACCCTGTCCAATATGGCTCTTGGGCCTACATAGAGCCCTAACTACTAATGACATTTCTTCCGAACGAGGCGCAAACAGTGATTAGGATTACTATATATATATCACTACACTTACACTCCCCTCCAAAACAAAGTGACGAAAAGCAGCGATGGGTCTGTTGCACTCTCTCTTTCTACCTGTACTGCTACTACTCCTGTTCGCATCTGCTTCGCTATCTCCTTCAAATGCCGAAACCTTCGACGTTCGCAAGCATCTTTCCACCGTTACCAGGTCTCTCTCTCTCTCCATTCATTTTCTCCTCCTCGTCTTGAATGTTTGATTTTATTTCGATCTTGTAGAGAAAACAGAATGCGGAAAAGCGTAATAGATTTCACATTCTCATCTCCTTCGAATCTAGATGCTGATCATTTTTTGGATCGGTTGAAGCATGTGATAGCGTTGAGTTGATCTTGCACGGTCGGATGGGGGATGGATGTAGGTGAGTAGGGCTGAGTTTAGGTGCTGTTAGGTGGTTGCTTGATTTTGGCTCAGAGGTTCCTGGTCAGATCAGTCATGAATTTGGGCTGTTGAACAGACTTTGGATAGGGTTCAAAGTTAGGGTTAGTTTCTGCTGTAGCTGGGCCAGTGAACATTGGTTAAATAGGGTTTGATTTTGATGCTGGGTGGTCCTGTGGGCTAGGGCCTGGGAGTGGGGAGCTGTTTTTGAAATTGTCAAATTCAGGCAAATCTTGCACAGGCTAGGGGTTGGCTGATTCTGATGGGTAGTTGAGGTGGTTTTAGGCTAATGGCTTACGTATGGTGTTTCAGAGAAGGTTTGGATCTGATTTGGGCCTGGGGTTGTGGCGACTGCAAAAATTGTTCCGCGGCATGAGATTGAAATTTTGGGTTTGGGGGTCAATTAGATTAGGTCGTAATCTAGAATCTTTGGTTAGATTTTATTCGTAGTTTAAGTAATCCTATTTGGGGTTGAGGAGTATTGAATTTGACACACATGGGGCTCCCAATCTTGGGGTTTGTGAGGGCAAGTTGTAGAGAATTCTAGGATAGTTTGGATGGTTGGCTTTGATGTTTACATTTGAGAATAGGGTCAAGGCAGGTTTGGGCTTGGTTGAATGGGAGTATCTGAATCTTGAATTTATTGGAAGAAAAGGGAGAAGAATTGAGTAGGGATAGAAGAAAGAGTAGATGCTGACACACATAAAGGGGCATGTTGAATAGCCAGAAAAACAAAGCTTGGTGATCAGATCAGTCTGATACCAAAACTGATGGAGGACGAGAGCATTGGAGTTACTCTTCAGTCTTCACTTTTCTTGACACTTTTTCTAACCACTTTAGGAGGGTGGCCATGAATTTAGTTGACAACATTGATAAAGAGAAAACCCAAATTATCATAGGTGATTTGGTGGCACATAACACGAGGACTAATGATCCTTTTTATAATGTATTTTGGGCGACTATTTTCCTAAATGAAATCAATTAATAGCATTTTTTAAATTGGGCCTTAGACATAAACTGGGTAGGACTCTTTGACTTCTTATCATAGAATTCCAAGTAGGACTTTTGAACCCCAACTAATACGGAAAAAACCTAAAAACAACAACTACTCGACTAGGATAGCGTTGCAAAGATACAAAATTTCTTTGGTTTTACTTGAAGTGGGGTCCGTAGCTAGATCATGGGTCCTCTTTGGTGCTTCCAAAGCATGCAAATTTTCATCAGTAGTTGAGATTACCTCGTCATCATTTAATTCATCTTTAGATCGTACCACTCATCTTGAAGCTATCCATCAGTTTTTGTTTTTGTTTTTTTGGTTTTTCTGTTTTTTATTTTAATTTTGATATTATGTAATCATCTGTTGATGAGGGTATTTTCTACTCAAAGCATGATCATATGTATCTAACTATGCGGATGTTAACAACTTAACTGGGCTAGATTTCAAACCAATAGATGTTTGACGAACTGGAAATTCATTGGCATCAATATAATGAATTGAAAGTTGCTCAATGAAAAAAAAAAAAAAGAATCAAAAGATTAAGAAATACTTAATTGTGTCTAGATCTGGCACAATGGTGGAGTATTGAGTGACGGCACATGGCACATATGATGCAAATGGATCTGAACACTTAATAGATCTTGGTAGAAGGTATACATTGCCACTCTTGATATGACTTGTTGATAACTACACACCCATCCAAATAATTGAGAATCATTTTTAATTTTTATTTTATTATGAGAGAACAAAACTCATCGAGGTGGCTGTCACTTCATTAGAGAAAAGATGACTTCTAGACTTATTTGTACAATGCTACTACTCATCTCCTAGATAAGATGGCACATTTTCCCTAAAACAGTCGTTTGACGGAATCAACTGCAGATTGTGTTAGCTAAGTGGAGCATGATTGACATTTATCATCACGCAGCACATTTTGAGGGATAGACTTTGGTAGTATTGAGAGATTTTTAGTTTTTTTTTTTAATTGCGAGTTGGGGTAGTGTTTTATTGGTGAGTTTGGGTTTTCTTGTAATTATTTAGTCCTTGAAGGGCATCTTTGTAATTTATTGTTATTTATGCTAATTAAGCCTGGAAGTTACTCCAGGTAGCTTGCACACGTGATCTCTCTCTCTCTCTCAATATTTTTATACTTTCTTATAACCTCTGTTAGAGCCTTGTAATCTCTAGTTCCTTTTTTTTTTTTTAATGGAAGGTACAATCTTTTAATGCACTATTGAGAAGTTGATCACTTTTTTTTGCCAGTTATGATGTGACATCTTCCATAAAGATGACATTCACATGACCATATTATGCATGTTGAGTTTGTAGCCTTGAGCTTCTAATGAATGAAGTTACAACTTCCAATGGGTTTATTTCAATGCATACTTTTTCTAAGTACCATTTATGTGAGTATACACAAAAATGATGATGTGGTGGCACTATTTCATGTGAGAAGTAGTTGAAGCATACTCAGTTTCAAATTTTTTATTTTGAATGTTAACATACCAGTTTCAAGTTATTTTCAATTTTTTACATTGTCTGATGTTACATAATGATTCCATGTTAGTTCATTTTATCTGCAGATATGATTTTGTCAGAGAAAACAACAAGAATGCCTTTGTGGCGTCTACTGTTCCAGATGAATGTACTGTGGTGCACTTAAATCTTGTGGTAATTCACATATTTTTGCCAACTATTTTGGAATTCATCATTAATTTTTTTCAGAAATATCCCCTCAATTATTTTTTTGAAAATCTCAGTGGCTACCCGCAACCAAGGAATAATCGAGGGGAGTTATTTCGTCTTGAAATCAAAATAATATTCATTATTTCAAGCGGTTCTTTTGTGCTTTCATTGAAAGAACAAATGAAGATAGAATTGGTTCAAATTTGACCAACTGAGATATCAGGGAAAAGTGTTTGATTATTTCTTCATTTGAAATGGGCCCTTATTCTATTTTTATATTCTTTCTAGATCCAAGGACTAAACAATTAAAAAAAAGGCCAAACTTTTGACGAGAATTTTTTTTTTCTATATGTTTGTTTGGACTTCTTTTTTGTAGCTAGACAAATGCTTAATCCAACCATATGATGTGGTTAACACTTTGGTAGCTGAGGATTGCGTAGAGCTTTTTTGTTGGTTGGATGGAAAGAAACTCTTGAAATTTTATATATGCTGGTTATGTTTTGATATGCCTTTTGTTTATGATGATGCTTTCTTAAATGTCATTTGTTTCTTGTAGAAAGTTTTGACGTCGTATCAAGCTATTAATTTTTATATTTTTTTTTCTTTTCCAGTATTAGAATCTATTATCCTTATGTGCAATATTTTTATTTTTATTTTCTATGACTATTATTAAAGCTATACACACATACATCAAGGAGCTAAGTACCAAAACAAAAAGCTACCCGAAGCACCAAAACAAAAAAATGACTATGATAAAAAAAGGAATATATAAGCCTGTCAAAGGGGAATTCTTGGATTACTTAAAAAACCAAAGCTTGACCTGCTATTCCGTTAACCAACTTATCACCTTATGAATTCAAATTTGATACTCTGTTTTATTTGAGATAAAGAGGCGGAGGCCTAAATGCTTTGAGCAATGTCCAGTAGTGTGCGCCACCTCTTCCACCATACCTGCTAACCTCCAAGGGGCGGGACACTGGCTACTTGCCTATCCAGTGGTGCAAAGAGAGTCTTCTTAGACCATAACTTAAACAAGTTTCAGATGAGACCTGAGAGGCCTTTTGGATGCGCGTTAACACTATCCTGATTGCCCCTGCCGTCCCATGTTTTGCCTGGTTTCCCTATCGCGCTGCCATCAAAATTAAGTTTGAGGTGACCTGGCAGAGGAATGTTGTGAATTGTGATGAAAATACTTTAAATTTTTGCATATTCTTAAGTATACATTCTCTATACTGCATAGCTTATGGCTTATGCTTGTACATTTGATTATATTTTTTTTGGTACCAATAAGAAAAATTATGTTGAAGGAAGCTTGCATGTTCCTGGCTGTGGAAGTCATAGAACATGAGCGACCAATTGTTGTCAATCTCATCTATATCCCGTGGATGCAAACATAAAGTTTCACTGTTGTATTCAGCTAGAAAATCTGATGTGTTAACCCTTTTTTTGGTATCAGCATTTAGATTTCACAATCTTATGTTAAAAGAAAAACACCTTTCATGCAATAAAGAAGCTTTAATTTCTTGTGTGGAAGTTATGGAACATGAGTGCAAAATGTTGTAGTTGCACTGAGGGCAATATGTTGTCTCTACAGTGAAAGAAAGCATCCAATGAGGAGGGGTACATATCCATGCCCAGAATTTTCATTGGTTTCTGTTCTGATTAACAGTTAGTTGCCTAGTTGATGGGTTGTTGCTGAAATTTCAAAAGATTGAGTTTTCTTTGAGTGTCTTGTTCCCTGTCCAATGTTGGCATTTCAACTGGCAATATCTGTCCAATTAGAAGGGCAGCTGGAGGAAAGTAAAAATATGGCCTTTTAACTCATTGAAACATAAACTTCTTGAAACCTATGATCTATCTGTTGGTAATGGGTCAGGAAATACATTTCAGCTGAAACAGACTCAGCTGCTTTAAGATGAAATTTTCTCAAGTTCCCAATTTACTTCAGGATATTGGTTTCATTACAAATGCATGAATAGCATGCAACTAATGATAAAAAAAATGTACTACAAAATCTCATATTGAATTTACAGGCAAGACATGGAACTCGTTCTCCTACCAAGAAACGTATAAAGGAGTTAGATCGGTTGGCCATTCGCTTGGAAGCTCTTCTTAGTGATGCAAAACAAGGCACACTGGAAGCAAATGGATCTTCACAGAAAATTCCTAACTGGATGTGGGGATGGCAGTCTCCTTGGAAAGGGAAACTGAAAGGTGGGGAGCTAATTATCAAAGGAGAGGAGGAACTCTATCATCTTGGATTAAGAACGAGAGAAAGATTCCCAGAAGTATTTGATGAGGATTATCACCCAGACATCTATCCAATTAAAGCAACCCAGGTTAGTGCTCTCTCTCTCTCTCTCTCTCTCTCTCTCTCTCTCTCTCTCTCTCTCACACACACACACACACACACACACACACGCGCACACACACACACACACAAAGCGAAGTCTTGAATGGTCAACTTTGATGCTCATGACAACTTGTATCTTTAGTTGGAAATCCAGGAAAGGTTGGGGGTTGGAGAAGGGTTCATAAGCTTGTGAAGATGAGAGAAATAGCTAGAGAGACCTTGTCATATAATGTGCATTTAAAATAAAAGTTAAAGGGTATCAGTGAATGAAAAAAATTCTCTGACACGTACCTTTCATTAATGAATCACATATAAAAAAAGGGTCTTCATAAAAGAATATGAGATTAAGGGTAGATAAAGGATGCTTTTTAAAGATCTGTAATGCACGGGATGCGAACTGAAGTAGACCATGGATTGGATGTAACATCATATCTACAACATAAATAGAAATTCAAATAACCTTAGCTAAAATGAAAAGAAAAAAGTATAGCATTGGAATTGTATAATACAGGTTTTGATGGTACAAATTGCAGTTGGTTAACTAGATTTTTTTATATGAGAAAAATGGACAATAGATGATGAAAGATCAACAATAAGAACACTACAAATATTCATAACTTCACAAATTAATGAGCTATTAAACTCATGAGTCACATGATCGAATTTTTAGGAAAAGTAACAGAGTTATGTCCCAATTTCAATGGAGGTGGCTGACTCAAATGGGTATGCGTTGAGATAGAATGTGGCATGTCTCCACTTCATGATGGTCGCTTTGAACACTTCAATGATGAACTGAAGGATATTCCTTTAACAATCATTTTGCAGGCTTGTGGTGTGGCAATCAAACAAAAAAATGAATTAGATTAGCAGTAGGCTCATATAATTACATATCATGCATTGCTACTTTCTAAATGAGATTATGATGTGGATGGGTAATAAAATGGTTTGATAGTGTTATTGGGTTCCAGTGATAATTGGGAACATGAGCCCATTTCGTGATGGGCCAATGGTTGGCCCCACATTGGTTAGTTATGTGTGGTGGCATTTTGGTTTTTAGTTTGTACAACTTTTCACTAAGTCAATATTGAACAGAAACGAAAACAATCCATTTAAAAAAGGAATTATATTTTAATATCGCCACCATCATCCACCAGTCTAGGATCAGCTTGATTTGTTCTATTTAAGAGACAAGCTAAAATAGGAACTCTCTCTCTCTCTCTCTCTCTCTCTCTCTCTCTCTCTCTCTCTCTCTCTCTCATGTGTGGGTGCAAAAAGAAAGAACAAAGGGTATACAAGCTTGACATTATCTCTTATATGTTTTTGAAGTATCGAGTGTTCCAATAAATCTTATTTTAGTAAGGAATTATAATTGTTCTGCATCAATATGTAGGCCCCATTTTTTCAAATTTTATATCTGCTAAAGTCTTGTTACTTCAGAGGGAAAAAGAAGTTGGTTTCTGGTTGGAGTACTCCTTGCCATGTACTTTAGCTTTCATTGCTAGTTATAAACATGTTTCTAAAGGAGTGTACTCAGGCAGACATCTTGCTCTGTATTGATGGTGGGCTCTTTGTTTTGTTGAGCTTCACATTTAAGTGCTTATTGCTACTCGCTGTCTTAATTATCTCTAGGAGTTTCTTTATGGGTTGCTCTTGCTCCCTTGCTACGGCTAATGGTTGGTAATTAAGCTACCATCCATCTCAGGAGCTATAAATGACTAGTTTATTTTCTTAGAGATCAGTAGATCTGTTCTCAAAAAAATAAAACCACTAGCTAAACACATGGAGGCAAGGGATGACACCATTGAATTAGCCGGATGTCCAGGGTGTGGTGGCTCATTCAAAAGAAAGAATAGGGACTATGAGTGGGGGGCATAGGGTGGGCTGATAGAGATAGAATGGGAAAGGATCGGAACTATGAGTGGGGGGCCCTCGACTGCGATTTTAAATCATCAGCTTATTTGTTGCGGTGGGGTGATCCATTCAGGGTGGGGACATCCTTCAGTTTACATCATAGGTGGGGAAGAGAGTTCATTAGCAGGTGTGATAACCATAACGAGGGAAGGTGGTGGTCGAACATTCTATGGGATGGAGCATAAGGAACCTTCCAAGTAAGTTGTATGGCCTGGGAAAACAAGACTTTCCACTAGAGGTCCTGGTTCTTTGATTATATCATACCTTCAGACTTCAGTTTTCTCTGGTGAGCCTGCAATTTTTTTACATTACGTTTTTAGGCTTTCCTTTTCTTTTGAGAAATTTCATTGTCTTTATGTTGTTTTGGTTTGGTTGGGTTGCTTATTATTCATTCCTGTCCATATTTCAACATGTTATGGTTACAAACATTTAGCTATGGAAAATAATACAAAAACCTGCGGTTGCCTTTTACTGTTCTCCCGTGCTACATGTTATGGGCATCTTTATGCTTTGGGTGTAATCTGCAATAAGGCTTCTATTTAGCTAGGCCAGCCCATGGGTTGGGTCTGTCTGCCAGTGGTACATGCTCGGACTTGAGTTTTTAAGGCCTTATACTTAACCTGCCCCATGATCAGTTATATACGACTGCGTAGAAGGCCGAAGAGACTAGCTGGCCTATCTGTCTTAACACAGTTTGGTATAGTGATTGACAGATGATTTGTAGCTGGGCCTGATTTAAGTCTGTTGAGGTGATCCAGGTCTGAACATTAGGCCCTCCTGTTAATGAGCAGGGTGCAGAGCAATGAACAATCCTAGACCAGCCCAACCTGGCTTGGTTCCAGCTTCCAGCCCTACCTTAGTTTTTTCTGCATCAGCTAAGTTATTTACATGATTTCAATCTCAAGTTTTGGCCCTTTTGGGGCAGCACTGTCTCAACATGGCATGCTTAAGACTTCACTAGTGCACTTGCATCACTGATTTTCTGACGGCCTTCACATTTATGTGGTTGAGTTTATCAATTTTTTGTCACCTCTGTGCTGATGAAGATAAGATGTTAAAATGGTCCAGGTTCCTCGTGCATCAGCCAGCGCTGTAGCATTTGGCATTGGGCTATTTTCTGGGAAAGGAAGTCTTGGGCAAGGGAGACATGGTGCTTTTGCTGTCATAAGTGAGAGTCGTGCAAGTGATATATGGTTGAGGTTTCATGATACTTGTGAAACTTACAAGGTATGCATTTAGTCTTCTACTCATGTGGACGGTTACTCTATACAAGGGCACCTACTTCATTATTTTTGAAGCATTGTTTCATATGCTTAAAACATGCTGATCTTAAAAGAGGATTTCACAAATAATTGCCCAACCAAATTGTACGTTGATACTGCAAGCATGCAACATATTGTGCTTGTTTGAATCAGCATGAATATGATATTGCGTTCATCTTGATAGATTGTTTCCTTCTTTTTCTTTGATTGTTATAATACTTTATTCTATGGTTTAATTAATAAAAGATCTAACTTAAAATTTCTATTTAAATATTATTTAATGTCTACTCATATATATTCTGAAAACAAGGATGAGGATTGTTATAGAAAAAAGGGACGAGGATAGAAACTTGGACTAGTCAGGGCACATCAGTTAGCCTAAAAGATAAACCAGAAGAAAGGAAAATAAAGGGGTGTCTGACCCAAAGTTTAATTTCATTTTGGAACCCTTTTGGTTGGCCTCCGTTGTGGATCATTGCAACTGTTTCGGCTCCAAAAAATATAAAATTAAACAATAATGTATAAAAGTTGAAATAAAAAATAAGAAAATATGAATCAAGTAGGAATACTTAGGAATAAACTAACTTAAATACTATCCTGTCATGGTTTATCTCTCTGGCAAATTTTACTCCAATCAAAGTCATTTCCACCATTTGATAGCAATGAAATAAATTAGAATATGAATACAGAATAACTCCAGGTCCAATCACACTTTTGGTTTTTAACAACATGCGATCAATTTGACTACAGAATGAATGAAATTTTCAGCTGGCAGAATTTATTTTGACCAATTTGGAGTTTGGACTTCCAAAGGTCCCCAGATCCAATATGATAGCACTAGACATAGTTATTAGAATATGCAATTAATAACATGCGATCAATTTGGCTATGGTATGAGTGAAATTTTCAGCTGGCAGAATTTATTTTGAGCAGTTTGGAGTTTGGACTTCCAAAGGTCCCCACATCCAATATGATTGCACTAGACATAGTTATAAGAATATTACGATTCTTATCCCGAATCTTAAGGAAAACAATTCATATGTATGCAACGAATCCCATTTACAGATGAATCTTAGGATTCAGTTTTGAGTCCTACGATTCGATACTTGTTTCATCGAATCTTACGATTCAAGCAATTCACCTAAGCGAGCATAGCTACAACCAATAAGCTAATATTAATAAGATTTTTCCTTTTTTCTTTATTTATTCTTTCTTTCTTTTAGCGCTTTTTTATTTTGAAAAGGTTATTCAGTAGTTAATGAAACCTCCTAAGAATTTTTTGCGGCTTTGATGAGGTTTTAAAGATGAATAAAGAACATGCAATTTAATTGAAGTGTTAGGTTGTATGTATGGTGCATATCCATATTTTCTTTTTTTTTAATCTATTTTTGTTTTTACTTCATGAGCACTTTCTTAACTTCAAGAGATATCCTACCATGTAAGATTGATGGTTTGGATTTTATTTTTATTTTTATATTTTGATTTAAAGATATTATATATATTGATACTTTAAACTTATTTAACTATGTACACATAATTTATTTCATATATATGTATATGTATTTATGTATGAACAAGGCTCTCCTAAGCTCAAGCTTAGGATAAAATCTCCTAAGCTCATGCTTGTGGGGCCCACCTTTGGTCCATCCAAATGGACCAAACACATGACCTTCCTAAATTGCACATGTCCACCAACTTTCGGTCATGTCCGAATTTAATTGACTGTTGGATCGACTATGTATCAATCCAAATGGACTGTTGACCAGGAAACTTTTGGGCCCATATGGAGATGATAGAAATTACGGTTGGAGCTGATTTTTTGCAAAGAGGAAGATCCCAGGGTCCTTGAAATCCCCCTCATCCCCATCCCCATGTGGGTCCCCAGGTGGGTCTCACTAAACACTTGAGCTTACTAAGCTTGAGCTTAGGAGAGCCTTGCTCTTTATGTATTTATGTCATGATGTTCTTGATATGATTATATGATAGACTGACTTGTTATTGTATTTATACTGCTATAAATGGGAAAATGGATGGTTATGAATAATTATTTTTTCCTTTTTCTTTTATTTTTTAATTATTTTTCATTTTTATTAGAAGAAAATTCTACAAATTGCGATATGATTCGCAATTCGATTCATGGGTATGAATGATTTGCGATACGATTCCAATTTTGAAAACTATGGCACTGTAGCAGTGGATCCACTCCAAGCATCATAGCAGTGGGCCTGTTCATCCTAATCAGTTGGCTCCACTCCACCAAACATTATAGCAGTGGCATCCACTCATCTGGAGCGTCAAGGCGGTGGAGCCCTCTCATCTGAAACACCATAGAAGTGGGCTCTAATATCTTTCAAAAAAAAAGAAGTGGGCCCCATTCATCCAAATCACATAACGGTGGTCCTACTCTTCCATATCACGACTGCGGGACCTGTTCATCCTATCACCATAACAGTGGGATCCACTCAACCAAACATCAAGGCAGTAGGGCCCACTCATTCCAAAACTTCAAAGAAGTGGCCCCCACCCCAAAAGTTTTGAAAATCTAAGGTACTTTTTACATAGTAGCCCCCTAGGTTTTTTAATTATTATTATCTTTTTTTCTTTTTCTTTTTGACTGTGTCCTCAAGAAATTTGTCCACAACCTGAGCATATGGTTTGCATGAAGTTCCTGTGCTATTTTATTTTGATACTAGACAATGCATGTTGTCATGGAACTATATTTTATGAGCTGGTGTTATTAATAATATTTTACTCCACCTGCTTGCTCTTTTGTTGCAGGAATATAGGAAAAATGAAGAGCCTAATGTCGACAAGCTTAAAGAACCCATTTTGGATGAAGTTTGCTCTGCATTAATCACACGCTACGGGCTGACCTTCACAAGACAAGATGTTGCTTCCCTTTGGTTTCTCTGCAAGGAGGTAGGTTGTCATCCTATCCATAGCATTTAAATGCAAAGAATATGCTTTCTCTTGACTTTATTAAACTTGAGCTCTGGGAGTCATGCTGTTCTTATTCTGTAGGAAGCATCTCTACTGGACATAACAGATCAAGCTTGTGGCCTTTTTGGCCCTTCTGAGGTATGCTGATTTGTTTTGCTAACATGTGGTTTGGAGCTCCTTCCTTCTCATGGTTTTTATTTGCATCTGAATCTGTAACACTATTCATGCAGGGCTTCAACCTTTTTTTAAAAAAATTATTTTTTTATAGCAAGAAATGTTGGCCGCATCTAGATTTT
Source organism: Litsea cubeba (assembly GCA_012931725.1). Taxonomy (NCBI): domain Eukaryota; kingdom Viridiplantae; phylum Streptophyta; class Magnoliopsida; order Laurales; family Lauraceae; genus Litsea; species Litsea cubeba. The sequence goes on from CM022947.1 coordinate 134,654,923, forward strand.
GATTCAAGACACGTATGATAGGGTAACTAGAAATTTAATTTAGTGGGTTTTAAATAAAAGGAATGTTCCAAGAGGTTATATTGAAATTGTTAAAGACATGTTTGAAGGAGCGGTAATGAGTGTGAGAACTACCTGTGGAGAGACAGGCGAGTTCCCAGTGACCATAGGTTTGCATAAGGGGTTGGCCCTTAAGCCCTTACCTCTTTGCATGGATTTTGGATGAGTTAACTGCTCATATTCAAGAGGAGGTACCTTGGTGGTGTTGCTTACAGATGATATAGTGCTTGGTGGATGAATCAAGAGATGGAGTGAATGCAAAACTTGAGAGATGACATGAGGCTTTAGAATTCAAAGGCTTTAAATTAAGTCATGTAAAGACAGAATATATGGAGTGCAACTTCAGTGGGCATATATAAAGAGCTGAAACCTATGATACTTGGATATTTGTACAAGCCCAATGTATTCGTACCGGACCGATACAACACTTGTATTGATACCTGATACTGCACCGATACTTATAGGGAACAAGTTTAACATATCCTACTTATTAAGTCCTTTATTTTATGTAGTTCTTTTAATATTTTTACTTCTCACCATAAAAAAAAGCTAGAAAGGGAGGAAAACAATGATAATTTCATTGATTTAAAAGTGATATAAAGAAAAAATTAGGACACCCGTATCCACATCCGTGTCCTAGGTATGTATGTATAGTTGTGATCCTACATGTGCGATGTGCATGGAGCTTTCCATTTTCACCTGGTTGTGGGGCCCACATGGGGCGGGGCTAGAGGGATTAAAAAGATCTGGTTGGGCTTGGGGCCTTCCCATGCACAAAATAGGGCCCATGTGATCATCATAACCCCTTGATCAAGCCTACAAATTTTTGCCATTAAAAATGGGTGAGCAGCCAATCCAAAGGTCCAGTCCATTCGGATGGGTGCAAACCCAGGGGTCTAGTGACTTGGAGGGTCCTTGTGTGTGGTGACTGGTGAGTGGTCTAGTCAGATGGACCATCAGGTGGGCCCCACTATGAGGCATGCATCGGTGTGCAAAAAAAAAAGGCTTGGGCTTAGTTTGTAAGCTAATGGATGTAGAGCTGCTTTCGCCTAAAAATAATATGCACAGGATTTGTAAATGGTTGACTGAAATTTGAATTTTTATGATCTGGGCCCTCTGGAATTTGCATTTTGCAAACAGGTGATATTGCGGGGCCTGATCAGAGGCTAGGATGGTCTGGGTTCTTTTTAAATTTTAACTCACCCCCTATCCAGTCTCCAATAAAAGGTGCAGTGATCAGGTTCATGAAATGGTGGTTTGTATGGAGTGTAGTGGGGCCCACTATAGAAAATCTATTCAGTATCGAAACTACTATGGAAGTTGGTTAGTAATGTGGAGACTTTATCATGCGTGTTCCAATAAATGCTTCTTTTCTTAACTTCTGGATGCCTTCACATGTTTAGGTTGCTTTGTTGGAGTGGACGGATGATTTGGAGGCATTTATATTAAAAGGCTATGGTAACTCAATTAATTATCACATGGGAGTACCGTTGCTCCGCGATGTATTTCACTCCATGGAACAAGCTATTGTTGCTAAAGAAGGTAATGTAATATTGGTTTATGGATGACTGCCTTCTTAAGCTTCATAGAAAAATAAGGGACAGTTCTCCAGGATGTTATTAAAGCTGAACTCTTTCAGTGTCAAGTTCTGTTTGATTCTCTAGAATATCATTTTATTGGATGATGAAATTATCTGAAATGGAGTGGTTCATGTTCTTTAAGGATCAGAATTTATTTTTTATTTTAAAATAATCCAACTTAAATATTATTTATCAACAAGGCAATGTGATTCTGATCTAGTGATCAAATGTTGCTTTTTTGAATGGTTTTTGTTTTCCGCGTCTCAGTATGTCTCTTATGCTGCCAAGCTCAATAAATTTCGTTACCATTAAAAAAAAAAAGTTTCTGGATCACATATAGTCTGCTGTTATTTATTTATTGCCGGCTCAAATCCTGTAAAAATTATATCATTGTGATTTGAACTCATGTTCAACTTTGATAGGACCTGATGTTGCCTCTAGTATATGGGTTTCCTACGGTTGTGCCCCCAATGACAGGCGATTATCAATTAGGAGAAAGTTGACATCGATTTTCCACTGAATTTGATGTTAAAGCTTTGCCCTCCCACCTAAGGATTGTCCATCAGTGGTCCCTGTCATGTCCTTGATGATTGAAAGTCTTTACATAAATGATTCCCAAGTACAATCATGCTCAAACAACTGATCATCTTAGTGATAATAACATGTCTCCATCACCTTGCCAGTTATTCTCCCTTGCACGTCTTTTACGTATGTTTTGAGAACTTGATGGAAAGACTAATTTCAAGCCAATTTTCTCATCTCTCCTTCCACTCCTATGTATTGCACATTTCCCAAAAAACCACGGTTAAATTTCCACATACACATTGGTAGAGACTATGCTATGGCATCACCTAACCGAAGAACCCAATGTTTCCCACACATAGCTTTGCAATTTTTAACTTAGTTGACTGGCCAAGAGTTTCTTAGAATGGGTATTGTGTTTTACTGTAGGTATTAATGCAACTATATATTTAATTGGACCTAAGTTTTAATGATCGTCATCATTATCATTGCCTCACTGCTTCTATCTGGAGTCAGCTTTTTGGTTCTACTATTTAACACATGTAAGCTGTGAATCTTTCCATTTCATTCTCAGCTGAAATATATTTGCTAAGATGTTGGCAACAATACTAATTGGCAGTGTCTCAAATCCTTTAATAAAATTACTTTATGTGACCCTGCTATAGATATCTTAGAATGTTTGAAGTTCAAAATGTTTTACATAAACTTCTTTTTTTTTTTATTATATACATTTGATCGGTAACATCATAATTTGTGCCTGTTATAAAAAATAATAATAATAATTTGAGCCCACAGCCTCAATTTTTTCATAAATTTAGTATTTTTGTAGGTATAAACATTGGAAGTGACATTCATTTGTCACCGAACAAGTCAAACGTTAAAGTTGCTAACAAAATATAAACTCCTAGTTAATTAAACATTAATAACAAGGAAATTAAAAGAAGTCCATGAATTGCATCTGAACATTGTATAAAAGAATGACTCCGACAAATTCTCAATGAAGTTGGCCAACATGTGAAGGCATGTATATTTCATGTCAACAGAGATCCAGATAGTAGCATAAAATGCATTACATTATGTATGTCCTTTGTTATACATTAGTTTACACTAATAACTCTTTCTTTATCCTACTAGAGCACCATGCCTCTGGCAGTTTCGAAAAAGCAAGACTTCGATTTGCTCATGCTGAGACCCTTGTACCATTCACTTGTCTGCTAGGACTATTTCTTGAAGGACCTGGTGAGTTGTTTCTGACAGTCCTCTCCTTTTGATCAATACAGATAGGCATTTATTTTTGTGTGCAGTTGTCTAATTTTGAGTCTACATAAAATTCTTCTTTCTGTCTAGAAGATAACTTTTAATCTAGTCATCATCACTGGTTGAATGTTACAGAATTTGAGCGAATTCAACGCATGGAATCCTTGGAATTCCCACCGAAGCCTCCCCAAGAAAGAAAGTGGAGGGCAAGCATAGTTGCACCATTTGCTGGGAATAATATACTGGTTTTATACAGCTGTACTGGCAATGAATCTATAAGTACTGCATCATCTGGAGTTCCCAGAAGCAAGTATTTTGTGCAAGTTCTGCACAATGAAGTCCCCGTTCCCATTCCTGTAAGCTTCTAATTGAATTACATCATTTTGTTTGTTTTAACTTTGTTGCAGGCTGCTGTTGTTTCTTTATTAGTGTCTGCTACTTCTTGGCAGTCTGAAAGCAGATCAGCCGTGCACTATTTGAAATTAATCAAATAGCATATATGCATATTCACATGTTAGTAAACTATTCTTAGCAGTTATTTTAACAATAAATTTGCTAAATATTAATTGCTAGTCATGCCTTATCTTGAAATCTTAGGGACAATAGAGTCCTCAAACATAGAACCCATTTCATGGATAGGAGATTTGTAATGCAGCAAATGCAATTTAACAGCTTTTCATCAAGGATAAACTATGATTTGATAAAAATAATAATAATAAAAATTCTACCATGCCTAAGCCCCAAGATGCAGCTTTGAGTGCTTGAGACTCTACTTGGTTTTCGTAGTCAATGTCGAAGATTGGCTTTCGTGTGTAATTTGCACGAACACGTCATGTCAGATATTGAGAGGTATAGTATTCTTCCAATAATTAGATCTACAGAACTAATACAGAACAAGAATGTTCTGCTACATACTCACTCTCTTAAATGGTGCACTGTGCCATCTAGATCTTGACCTAATGATTAAGAGGCTGGGAGGTGGGCAAGGCACTGTTACTGGATAAAAAAAATGTGGGCAAAGCATTTACCCTCTGCATCTATGCCTATATGACATTAAGTTTGGTCATGTCCTTAATATCATGGTAACCATTGCCTTCTACTTGAAAATTGTTTAACAATATATTTCCATGTAATTTTGGAAACCCTATATTGTAGAGAGATTTTATGTATTTTCATATCATTCTCTGTATTCCAGCAGAGTGCTGTACTATGATTAGTTTAATTAATTGAAGGGAGTGTTAATCTCATATTCTCATGGATTAGCTCACATTATCACCTGATTAATTTCCGTTCTCTTCTTCTCCTTTACCCTGGATTAGAACCTGACTCATGACTCTCTCTCTCTCTCTCTCTCTCTCTCTCTCTCTCTCTCTCTCTCTCTCTCTCTCTCTCTCTATCTATATATATATATATAGACTCAAGTTGGTTATCAGAAGATTCATGACTTTCTTTATTAGAACCCATTGGAAGCAATTCATCTTGATGCAGTTTATTGTATTTGTTGATATTTAAAATGCTCTCTAGGATGAGGTATCCTTCATCATCACCTTGATGTTGAAGTTGTGACAATGATGCACTTCGGGCTGGGTCAGAACTGACCTTTGTGGAAGCCAATATAATAATGTGGAGTAGTGAAAAAACAGACTTTAGTAGCTTGATCGAGTGCTTGAGTGGAATATTGTGCAACGGCTTGTGAGCTTGTGTGGCTGAAGATTCAATTTATGGAGCTGTGCTACTAGTTAAACGTCCTCCAGAACTCCATACTTAAAGCTATTCACTTATTGTCAAATCTAGTTCTATACAAGTTCTAAGAAATTGGTTGAGCTTGCTGGTAGCCGAGCTTTATATGCTTGGTTTTTCCATGGTCAGACCATGGTTTTAGAAATGAGAAAAAAGTTTAAACGTGGCTTAAAAGATTGACCAACTTTCAGATTTTTAACCAACATAATTGGTTGTAATCAACTTTAGCAGACATGTCTTAGGTGGGATGATTCATATTCATGCTCTAGCTTCATGGTGAGTGTAGGGAGAGATTTTTTTTTCCTTCCATTTTTTTTTGTTCGTTGTTTGTTTTGTGGTCTTGTAATATATTGTACCATGTTTGATCTTATTTGTATTTTTTCCCTTATTTCTTCTCTCTGACCATTGTTAATTTGAACCTTCCTGTAAAAAAAAAAAAAAAAAACCTTTTTCTTAATTATATTATAGATTCAACTTATATTTTCATTCAAGGCTGAGATCTGATGTTGTCGGTTTGTGCTCTGGCCAGGGTTGTGGTCATTCTGATTTCTGTCCTTATGAGGTTTTCAAGGTAACTCTTCATCACGTCTTTTGGAGGCTAGATTCATTTAGCATTTCTACTATGTTTGTGGTCCAGATCCATCCCAGCTTTCATCTTAGAGAATTATGTACAGTAGATTCTTACCTCTGAGATATATCCGAAGTGCTCATCTGGCATGTTCCTTTTTAGTGACTGGGTGATTAGTGGGCCAAAAAATTCTCCATCAAACTATCCCAGCCATCCATCCAGTTTGCCACATATTTCCACTGCATATTGGCCATTGTCTAGATACATTTTAGCCATCTTTTTGCTGGACAATATCAGATGGCTAGGATTGTTTGGTGCACCCCACTGGATGAATGGCCTGGATCACCAAAATGTGGTTCGCATCGGTACAGAAGTCTGACATGAGTGTACTTTATTGCTAATTTGGGATGAGCATTGTACATTTCCTTGAAATTAGCTCTCTTTTAACTTAAGTTTATTTTTATCGTTTGCAGCAAATAATAGTTGATCCCCATCTGAAGCGGGACTACGAATCACTCTGCCAAAAAAAGTTTGAATCACCGGAGTCCCGCGCCAGCAAGTTGTTGAAGTTCTTCCACCGGTTCTTCTTCAAGGACAGAAAGTCGAACGCTCATGAATACAAGACAGAACTATAAATCATAAAAAAATGATTCTTTAGTTCGTTCTACTATGAGAGACTGCTCTAACACCCTATCATTGGCTTCTTTTTCCTTGTCATCTCCAACGTCTCGTCAGCAGCCAGTTTCCTCAAAGAACAAATCTAATTTTGCAAGCAAGAATGACTGCTACTATTAAAAAAAAAAAAAAAACCACGAAAAAAGAGTTAAAAAAAGACGTTCTTCTACTTGATGGATGATTTCAGGGTTGATCTACTTGCACAGGATCTGGAAGTGCCAACAATAATTATTATACACCAGGTTTTTTTTTTTTTGGGCATTGGATGTTGGTATTATCCTTTACAATTTGATACAGTTCTGTTGTTGCCAAAAGTTGTGATCCATCAAAAGCTTTTTACTGCTGTTGTAAACATTTGGATGTGGCATACTCTGATCTTTTTTTTTTTTTAATGTAAATCGATCTTTCAGTCATTTAAATGTCTTTCCAGGTTCAGTAACATGGTGGTGTGACTGGGATCTTTTGTAACTAATGCTCACGGAACTATTGTGATTCAAATAGAGATCTGAGAATTTGTTGATGTTTACACTCAAATTTCATGTGTTGAGTTGAGATTTTTATTGTTTTTAAAGACTGCAGTGAATAGAGGATGTGCCTGTTCACAGCATCTGATGCTACATCATGCACACTTGTATAGATGATGGCCCCACCTGATGACATTGTCTGAGAAATATAAGATATTCATGACGTGGATGACTTGGGAGGTTCTTACAAGTTACAGATAACTTGAAAATAGTCTAATGGCCTACCAATACTATACTGAAAGACTAAAAATATGGCTCAACCAATACTATACTGAAAGACTAGAGATATGGCTGTTTTCTAATTCAAGGGACACATATCTCTTATTGCACCCACTAAATGGAAAGGACAGTCGGATAGATGGTTAGATTTTTTTTAATATAAAGCCATTAAATTTGTGGTCAATGGATCAATGAGTTAAGGGCATCAGATTGATCCAAACATTAATATCCGGGGCATACCCAAATGTCTTTCTATCCCCTTAATCCTGTGATCAATGGTGCCCAGCCACCCCAGGTGAGCCCCATGCAGCTACCTCTCATATGAGAAAATATATTTCGTCCCAAGGTTGAATGATTGTGTTTGAATGTTAACGTTCACGTGTGTTTGAATGTTAACGTTCACGTCATATGATGTGTGAATAGAATGCGTGAGTTTGAATTCGACATATAGCGGAAAAAATAAATGTTCATGTTCATAAATGATCGTCACATGCAGGGCATGTTTGAAGATGTGGATGAAGAACAAGGTGGGGCAACATTTGTTGCATGCAATTTTCTTTTCACCATTTTTTTCTCGAGTAAACACTCACTCACACAAATACTACCCATGTCCTTTTAATCAAGAGAGATACTACTAGAGATTGCCCGTGGTTGTTTATGTAGGTAGGGAAAAACTCACCATTGATTTTAATTTTCCAATTTTTTTTTTTAAAGAAAGCTAAATATAACTTATTTCCTCTACTTTATTTGAGAAAGCAATAACCCCACAAATAAATACAAACACAATCAATTATCAAATATTTTATAACTTTATTTGAAGAGACTGAAATCTTTGAATTTCAGACCAACAAGAACTTTGTGAGACGCCTTCATTAGAGACTTGTACAGTTTGAAAGGAAATTTTACTCATATAGAAGTTGGGCACATTATAATTTTAAATAAATATTATAATCATATGAATTTGTATAATTATATGAATTTTACTGTAAAATCGGAAGAGGTCCTGACGGATCCCGTTTGTACTGTACAATCTGCGGGGACCCTTTACGAGAAATAACCAAATTTCGAGACTTTTTCTGTAAAATATGATACTTTTCATTCTCATATTTTGTATCTCAATCAACTTAATATAGTGAAATTTCCGAAGACCCAAGTCTTAGAAAATTTTATTATAGAAGCAACATTTATTAGCTAATTTTGGTAGTTCTGCATGATGAATGTGAATGGGCCATATCAAAGATAATAATAAAACCCTAGACGTCTGTTCTTCATTATAGAAAGATTGGACGGCCAAGATCATCCATCTGGGGATTGCTCGAGCTTTTGAGTTTCTTGGGCAAAACCCCAGCGCTTCCGAGCGACAAAACACAGAGCCCCAAATCCCTCTCTTTTGCCGCTTCATGGCTTTCATGACCTCACTTTCACTGATTTATTCATCTCGTTCATCTGCTACTACTTCTCTCGAACACTAACCCTATCATACTACAGATACAAATACAATGTCAGAACCTGAATCTTCTTCTTCTTCGTCTTCTTCGACTTCTTCATCGAAGGAGATAGAGCCGTTGAGAATGCCAACGATTGAAGAAATCAAAGGCCAAGATATCTGGAACAATTGTGCTGTTCGAAGCGTTGTCAGCGGAATCATGGGTACATCCAAAAATCTTATCTTTTCGCTTTTTTAGTTCCCTCTCTTTCTCTTGCTTTGATTTGGGTGATTCATTGATGGTTAATTTATCTTGTGCACCATTCTTTAAGTGATTGGGGAACTTAGATTTTCTTCATGTCTAGCAGCAGAAGATGCGTTTGATTCTCTGGAAACTTTCACAAATGAAGAGGAAATGAGGGGATTAAGGGAAAAAAAAGTGTACTTTGGTATTTAGATTTGAAGGTGTTTTTTGGGGTCCTTGAGAAATCATCAAGAGTAGATAAAAAAGAAAGGTTATACTTGGTAAATGGCGATGTATTTAGTTGTGAAATAGTAAGAAATCATGGTAAAGTAAAATGCTAATAACGTGAAATGCAAAGGGATTGGTGGAAAAGATGAAAATGGAGCAAACACAAATTGAAGTTAGAAAATATAAGCCATGTTTGAATGGACCTTTAAATACGAGAAGGGTGAGAATTACTGTTAATGGAAGAAAATAATTACTTAAGAAACGAAATGAATGTTGTCACTGTTTGGTAGTAGAAAATTACCAAAAAACAATAAATTTTGAGAGAGAGAGCGGATTGAACCTTCTTTTGATGGTGATAATTCGAGCAGTCAGGCCATATTTCATCATCATCGTCAGGAGCCTTGTCCTAACTATGTTGAGGTCAGCCATCGGCTATATGAATTTTGTTTCTCCATTCCTGTCTATCCTGGGCAGCAAGTCCTTGGATAGGTTGTACTTCTTCAGATTCAACCATGCTACTTTAATCTATGTCCTCTTCGGCGTGCCCCTTTTCCTTCGCGGGCCATCAACTTTTGTTAGCTTGCGCTGGACATGTACAAAGTACAAACCATCTAAAATGAGTATCTTAATTTATCACATATTGATGCCACCCCTAAATACTCCCGAATGTGCTCATTTCCGATCCTATCATTCCTAGTTTTACCACACATCCATATCCTAGGCCATATTTGATATTTACCGAAAAACCTCTATGGAACCCCATCACAACCTGTTTCAAAGGAAACATTCTTTTAGTGTACTGTAAACAGACATTTCTCCTAGATCGACTGAGAATAAGTAGCTTTTATGGGTTTCAGAGTCTGGGTATGGTTGCTTTATGGGTTTGTTCAATGCATAATTTTTAGTTTAATATATATATATATTTTTGTCTTTTTGTTTTTTTTTTTTCAAAGTTCTGAATCCCAAGACTTCTAATGGCTTCTTTTACGGGAACATTGTAGGAGGTGGGCTTGGTTTCTGCATGGGTCTGTTTCTGGGTGCTTTGGACAATCCTCTAATGCAAGAGGAAATGACAGGAAAGCAGCAATTCATTTATAATGCGAAGCAAATGGGAAGGAGAAGCATCAACTCTGCAAAGACATTTGCTGTTATGGGCTTGGTTTTTTCTGCTGCCGAATGCATTGTAGAGAAGGTGAATACAGAGACTTTCTTTTTCAAGTTAAATTTGTTGACATTAGGATTGACTAGATTATTTGTGTTTTAGGCACGTGCGAAACATGATACTACAAATACAGTTGTCGCTGGGTGTGTCACCGGAGGGGTAATCTCTGCAAAAGGTAGGTTTTATTTGCATCCATATCTCGATACTAAGAACCATATAGCATCGAAATCTCAATACTAAGAACCATATAGCATTTGTGATTGTTATGGAAGTCCTTTTATATGTGATTTAAATCATGCCTTATGAAAGAAGGAATTGAATCTTACACATGATCTTTCTTTTCCTAACAATCTTACAGTTTTTAGTAAATTGTCATGGCTTACTCAAATCTTGTGATGACTTACGAAGGTGAGGGACATGACGTGGTGCAAAGCCATGGATTTTTTTTTTTTTTTTGACTTGCCACATTCCTCTTCTTAGCCTTTACCTCTTAATGTTTTTGGAGCCTTTTAAGCCCATATCAACATCTTCTCCAACTTACACCAAGTAATCATAAAAGTACTTTCTAAGTGGATTTTGATTCACAAAATTGAGGGCACAAGGGTTCTTCATTATTTTTTAGCTTGAGGGGCGCGAGGGCTTATTTTTTATGGGGCCCTTTTGAGCCTTTTCTAGATCCAATGGGGGCCCAAAAGCTAGTACTTGGGTCTGCCCCTGTGCACCAAAACTTGCTCCCCCTCCCCACCCACTCAATGCAAATTCCCTAGTTCCGCCATTGTTGCAAGTTCTACTTTTCCATCTATCCCTATTTAAAGCCATGTTCTGTGTAATTCCATAATATATACTTCAGTTCTTCGTTCTAGGTTCTCTCCCTTTCCTAGTTTCTTGAAATTGTAACACTTTAATTCTTCATGTGGGAGTTTTTTATTTTTATTTTTTATCTTCTTTGTACTTTTTCAAACTATCTGAAGTGACATTACTTTCTTTTCTATTGTGCCACCTATAGATTTCCCTTTATGCACATATTCATATTTTAATCATTTTCATGTAACCATATTACCATATGCATCTCCAATTCTGGGACAGTGGGTCAACTATTCTTACAAGCTTCTCCTGCCTAGTTGGTCTTGAATTGATTAATGTGGCTCAGCAGATTGATATAAGGGTAGTCTCCATGAAGTGAAACTCTTAAGTGTTCCTTTTATTATTGTGAAGGGTGATTCGATATGTGTTAGTTCACTAGGCTTCCAGGTTTTGTGGGGCCCCTGGAAGATACCAGATGTGGTTGATTGGGTCTTGGTTGGGTATAATAGATGGCTGCTGTTACAGGCTGCAACTAAGTCTGATTTTTCTATCTTTGGCTTTTAGTCACTTTTCCAGTTCTCTATAATCTTATTCTTCCTTTTCTTCTTCATCTTATTCCCTTTCTTTTTCCTGTTCTTCAAGTCAGGTAACTATTACCATTGTTACAGAATGTAATGAGTCTGTTTTCTTTCTTTTTTTCCTGCTCTTTAATCAATTAAGTTCCTCTATAACCATCTGTTTCTTCTTCTTAATTCCACCCCTTCTCCTCCTCTTTTTTCTACTCTTCATCATCTTCTACCCCTTCTCCTCTTCTGTGTTGCTGACAGCCTAGAGTAACAGTCCACGTGTATAGAATTATATTTTCATAACAAGGGAGGAAAACTCCCTAAGTTGACTTTTGACTCTCGCAAGTCATCTCTTTTTGATGAAGGACCGAGTCACCTCATTCTAGAAAGTTTTTTGCATTCTAAACCATTTGATCGGTAGATCTGAATTTAAGCTGTTAATGTTTATTTTTAAGTGATTATGCATGAGGTTTGGAGTCGGCAATTTAAAATTGATGACTAGAGTGTAATTTCAAACTTATATTTGATCTTTTTCATTTGATATTTGGACTAACAAATTATGTAATATGCTAGATTTTTTTTTCTTTTATCTTCCTTATTATAGTATGTTTCTTGAATATATCAATTTATTAATTTGAACTGATTATCATGAATGCATTTAAATAAATTTTATATTATATATATTTGATCATTTTTAAATACAAAATTATTTTAAAAAACATGACTCTTGAGTCACCATATTGACTCTATCAAAGTCATTTATTTATTTATATTATTTATTATTATTATTTGTGTTGGCTAATCATAGAGGCTACTCATTGAATAGAAAATAGGAATAAGAGTTTATATTTAGAGAAGCTAATGTCATGGCAGATGCTCTTGCAAGGGAGGGAGTTTTTCGTTCCTCTCTTACTTTTGATGTATAGCATCTTTTTTGTTTTGTAGGTCTCTTATTTGGGTTTTTTTTTTTGGGCTTGGCAGTTTGTGGCTTAGCCCTATTTTCTATCTTTTCGTGGCTTAATAAAATTTTATCGTTATAAAAAAAATGGTGTGGCATAATCAGAGGCTGAACACACACTTATTTCCTTGTTCTTCCTTTGTGTGCTTGGCATCCTTAGGCTCACATTTAGGTATGTGCCTCATGCCTTAAACTTTATAGGACTTAGAGCTTGGCTTGAGCATCCTCATGACTATGTTGGTTTTGACTCTACACCTATGACTTTCTACATAAGGGAGTTGAGCAACGGAAGCAAATTTTAACAATTATGGTGAAGCACCACCAGCATGCTGTTATTGGCACTTTTTTGTTAAATGGCGAGGACTACCAACCAATAAAAGAGAATTCCTCAGTTATCATATTATGTTAGTCAAGGTTGATGCATTTTTGCTTCACGAGTATATGAAGACCAACTTGCTGTAGTTGAGCGTCCCTAACCCAGGGAAGTTAATGCTTCCAATTGCGAGCTCCACTTGTTCACACTGCTGGAAAGAGGAGACCACATCTCGGTTTATGTGCTGGGAATAGGATTCAAAAGTGGTTTTTAGTATCCAAGCTAATAAAGCTATCTTGTTTGAAGGAAATATGCTATAACAGTTGGGGCTTCCAATTGCTGCAACTCTAGGAATTTAAAAGGATGTAAGATTTCTTAGAGGACCCATACCACACAAAAAATAATAGCTAGCATAAGCATTTTAGATATGTTTTATTTAAGTCTTATTCTTATCAATGCTTGAATGAAAAAGAGATGTGACGTCTTAATTAATTAGGATGGACAACTCAGATTAGTTCTAGTTGCTTTTTTGTTAAGGGCTTTAACTTTTATGACTGTATGGCTGTAGAAAACTAGTTATTGTTGATACTTTGTGATGACTTTGGATTTACAGTTATTTATACTTCTGTTCTTTCTGTGAGTTTTAACACTAATTATAGTTGTTTTTTCCCCTTTGTTAATTTAAGTATCGGATTATTTACCCTGAATTCTACTGCATATTCTTCTTATTGGCAAGTTTTGGGTCTGAATCATATAGCAATGTTGGTGGGATCTATTGTGGGCCTTGCTGGTGTATGTTTGGGCTGTTTTGTGTTGATCTGTGATTTCCATCTTTGTGAGCTATGATGCTCAGATATAGCATGGATACGGACACTCCGTGGATATAGCAGGGACACAGATTTCACATAAAAAGTGAAGTATCAGATATGATACAACACGATATGTTGCGCATTTTGAAGTATCCAGGGCCCATGCATCATAGCATGTGAGCCTCTATTGCTGACCTAATGATGTTGAAGACCTCAGTGCTTTGTGACTCTGTTGTTATGGGAATATTCATGACTGTTGGTTTATATCCATCCTGCATGTAGATGCAATGGAGGTTTTGGGGCGCTGTTGATCCAACTGTAACCCCTATTACCTGAGATTTTGAGTTTGTGGTTACTTATACTAGATGGGGCTGCTAGTTGTCTCTTTTAGGTTTAACAGCATATTGGTGGGCACTGGACTGAAAGTCATGATTCTGACACCAGTTGACTTAGTTAGCATTCCAGGGAAGCGAAAACTTAATTAAAATTGGCATTCAGGCCTTGTCGCCAGTTGGTGATGTTATTGATGTCTCATCTAATTATATGGTTCCTTTTCGATGGCTCCTCTCTCTAAGCAAACATAGTGAGGCCTTTGTGTTGGCCCCTCACTCCACATATCTCATCCTTTATTTTTTCATCATTTGATTGTTTTACTACTGATAATTCCTCCACCATATGTTGTGCATCAGCCTGTGTCGGTCCCAGGCCTGGAATAGGATGGGTTGTGTCAGGCAGGTAGCTGGCATTGAGTTTGAGTGTAAATTTGTGTGAAAGTAGGACCCTACCTACCCCACATTGCGAAGGAAAGGTTATTGCAGATGAAGTGATGAGGTTTTCTACCGTTGATTTCTGATTTATTTATTCTCCATCAAAGCTTATGGGACTAGATTCTTTTTCCTAATGTAATGTTAACTGTATTGAAGCCTCAAAAAAGTAGAAGAAAAGCAGCCTTGAAAGTCTAGTGTATGATTGATCCAAAAAAAAAAAAACCCTCCAATAATTATTTGTGTGGATCATTAGTGGTTAACTTAGCGTTGTTGGATCTGTTACCATTTAACTTTGAGAAATGACTCGTTATTAATGCTGTAGATTTTATGCCATCTCCAATTTTACTCATTTATTTTTCATTAGTATCTAAAATCTCCAATATGCATGTATGTGTTCCTGTGTGCATGCATTCTGGGATGTGTTGATATGAGAGGAACACATGTGTATTTACTTTGAAACTGCATGGAGGCGTTACCGTGTCTGTTCTTAATTTCTTATTATCTCATTGCTTCAAAAGTATTGTTATACATTCATTTTCCTTGTAAAATAGCCAACTCCTTGGATATTGTTACTTGTAGGTGGACCAAGGGCAGCATGCGTTGGTTGTGCAGGTTTTGCAACATTTTCGGTCCTTATTGAGAAGTTTTTGGATAGGCATGATTGATGTCCAAACCATCCATTTTTGAACACTTGGCTGATCTTTTCAAGTTTATTGAAGTTGTTGAAGTACGTGCTTTGCTTTCTACTTCAAACTGTTAGTCAGTTTCCGCAATTTTCTTGGCTGCCATTCTCTACAACTGTTTCAGATGATGAGATGTTCAAGGACTATGTAATGGTCCTTTTACTTTTTGTACCATTTCTATCTATTCCTTAGTTGATTCATTAGCTTTCCCAGGGGGAACCGGGGAACAGCATAGCACTAGGCAAAGTGGATCAGATGGTAGCTATACATAGATTGAAATAATACCTGTGACAAAGAATGTCTCAAAAATTTTGTCTTTGTTTGGTTTCACACAAAAAACTATGGACTTGAGAAATTTTGTGTTGGGTTTATTTTGGATCTTTCCTGGTTCAGTTTAAAGTGTTTGGAATGCATTGATAAATAGCAACCTTGAGGCATTTTCTCTTGTTTCACACAAAGGTTTATGCAATTCTGTTAGGATCTAACTATGCAGGTGTGATCCAATTTGAAGCCTTTGCACCACATCATAGATCAAAAGGTGTTTTCAGGGCACTGGGGCCCACCTTTGATGCTCAAAGGCCATTGGACATTAGGCTTCTTCATGTAAGGACTGGGTTAGGGGATCCAACTGTTTTCTTGCTTGTATTTATATATCTTTCCCACAATCACGATGACATGTTGGGTGGATGGAAAAAAAAAAAAAAATTTAGGGCAGTGGAGTATGTCCATGGTGTGCTCTTCTAATACTGACATGTCGTTCATGCATGCTTGGGCCCACTGCTATATGGAATAATGACCTCCTATTTGAAGGTAAATTGGGAAGCTGACTTGAACAAGTGATGCTAAGCTTTTTACACAATTTTCTTCTACTGGCCATTGATCAAATAGATGAGAACTTGAGTTTGTGTGTAAAAAAAGTGGCCCCAATCTCGTCGCTGATTGCCACATCAGGTGACGCATCTGAGAATACATGGGTGTTGGGGAGTATATAGCCATCTAAAACTCAATCCTTACATTGCGAGCCATCCAAATCTGAAAGTGATTATTATGGGCTATCCCTCTATTTAACTGCATCCCAACTTACTACACTTAATGTTGTTTGTGCAACTAGTCAGGTGCTAAGTAGCCCATGGTATACTTAGCTACAATTATCAGTTGGTTGGTACATATGCTACACTTGGACTATCTTGGGACTATCTGAAAATTATTTACATATATGAGAAATATTCATGTGCATCATCTTAATTGAATTTTTTTTTATTTATTTACGGGGACGTCCACACCAAATAAAGTACAAAAAGCATTATACTTTAGGTATATATCAAACCCGGGATTTATTGGGTGTTCAGTTGGTAACCGAGTTGGAAAGCATATTTGAATTAGATGGATGATCAATGTACAAACAACACGTATTAATGTACAAACCACACGTATTTAGAAGAAGAGTCATCTCGGGCAATGTAATTGTCTAATTATTAGTCTTGAAACTGTTTTTTTTTAACCTAAGGTATTAACCTGCGCCCGCTCCCCCCACCCCCCTCCCACAAAACCAAACCCAACCCAACTCGAGGGACACTCAATTTTCAACAGCCGAGGAAACACATCACATTAACCTACCGACTTTTGAACGCATTTTGTGATGATATCTTAAACAATCAAGAGCCTCAATTTCAATTATTTTTTGGCATTGATTTAGAATACCGGCTCGCTCTGAATCCCAAATAATATTTTTGGAAAACTGTCTAAGTGTCATCCGATGCTCGACCGAACCGTTTGTAAAAGATAATCTTCTGAGCAGCGTCGTCGTCGTCGTCGTCCAACACGTGTGATGACAGTCAGTATGGTACGTACACTTGTAAAAAAACGAGCAATAGATGTTGATTGAAAATTGTAGTAATCGTACGCCTACTACTCCTAATTTGTGTGATTTGACCCAACGAACGCATTTGCTGAGCATTTGGGGCCCACCCAGCGATTTTTTGAAAAACAAAACCAGTAGTAATTCATCAGCTCATAATAATCACAGCCGTTTGATCCGAATCATACAACACCTCGTCCTAATCGGCGATCAACATCACGGCAGACAAGGCTCTTATCCAGATGCTCACTCGTCTCTCTCTCTCTTTAAAAGAAATGATAAGACTCAACGAGTCTCACGAGAGAAAGAGAGAGAGATGGAGAAGGAGAAGAAGGGGTTAGTATGCGTGACGGGAGGGAGCGGTTTCATCGGATCATGGTTAGTTCGTCTGCTGCTAGAGCGAGGTTATACCGTTAATGCCACCGTCAAAGATTTAAGTAAGTAATTAACTTCTCATTCTCTTCTTCATTCTCTCTGTATCATCATCATCATCAATAATGATTATAATTTCTAGGGCTTTTATTACTCTATCTTTCCCCAAATGCCATTTCCCTAGCTAATAAACCCTCTATTCTTTAATTTTTCCACTGATTAGAAGTTTCAATTAACAAGTCCTTGTGTGGTAAAAGTCCTACCTACCACTGTAAGGTTTCTGCTGACAAGACACAAATGACTTCTATAATCAGTGGAATTTATACATTGCTTAGTTTTAAACTCCTTTCATTTTCATTACAACTAAAAAAAAGACATGTTTTAACAGAGGATGAAAGAGAGACGAAGCACTTGCAAGCTCTTGAAGGCGCGTCGTCGGATTCGCGTTTGCATCTCTTTGAGATCAATCTCCTCAACTATGATTCAGTCCTTGCTCCAATTAAAGGAACTGTTGGTGTCTTCCACCTCGCATCACCTTGCATTGTCGTTCGCGTTGAGGATCCTGAGGTTGGCTCTAGATTGACAATTGCAATTCCTTCTCTATTTCTTTCCTAGTCATTGTACTCAAATTCTTTTTCTTTTTTTTTTTTTTTTTTTTGCCATATAGAGAGAGCTTCTAGATCCAGCAATCAAAGGAACAAGGAATGTATTAGAAGCAGCAAAGGCAAGCGGAGTAGGTCGAGTGGTGGTGACATCGTCAATCTCGGCCATCATACCTAGTCCTAGCTGGCCTGCAGATGTGATGAAAGGGGAGGACTGTTGGGCTGACATTGACTACTGCAAGAAGAATGAGGTGAGTGAAAAAGTGTTGATTTCTGTAGGTAGCAGCTCTGGTGCATGTTGGTATTCTTTCTCCATGAGGGTCTGCTGATGTGCATTGGGGGTTTTGTTAGAGGCTTCAGCTTGAATACATGCATGGTGGAATTATGGTTCCGTAATCTAGACCATTGAGCAGATAGGCTCATAGATTGATTGTATGCCTCAAAAACCCAAATTCGAATCTCTTTAACTTTCAACATATGTTACATTATTACCAAAGTGATATATGGATTTCGTAGAATTGAATTATGAAACATTTATAGTTTGAATCACATTCATCAATGATCTGTAAGTAAGGGCACTGTTAGCATTTAATGATGGATGGGTCTATGAAGATGCATATATTTGTGTGTGAAATGGTAGGGTATGGATATTTGAAATGGCTGATCAATGGTCCAGAAACCTGTCACAATAGGTGCTAATATGGATATGTATCAGGTGATACATTTCAACTTTTCAACTTAAAACAATGCCATTCATTACTGTCTAACAAAGAAGCACGGACACGGATACAGGACACGGACACGACACGGACACGCCGACACAGCATTTCTCAAAAAAGTAGGAAACGGACACGTTGGGACATGTTAATAATTAATAATAATAATATAGCTAATCATATACTAAAAGATACTATCATTTTAACTTTGTAATCAATTTAGCAATCAAAAAAATAAAAATTCAAATACCACTGTACCAACTAACAAAATATCAATTTTTTTCTCTTTTTTTCTTCCCTTTTTTCTTTCGTTGGGCGGACGAATGTTATTAGGGTTGCGGAAGGATGGCCCCTTTGTTTTAAGTTATGACCTTTTACAAACAACCCCCTTTTCTTTTCATTTTTATTCTAATTTTATTTTATTTTTTTCAATTAAAAGAGGCCAGTGTGTCCCCAGCATGTCCGGAACGTGTCCCAGTGTGTCCGGAACGTGTCCCCAGCGTGTCTGAAATATTAAAATAATCAGGACACTCTTTTGGGCGTGTCCGACACGTGCCGGAGCATGTTCGTGTCCGACACGTGTCGGACACCGATACTCTGGCCCCGGAGAATTGTCCGTGCTTCTTAGTTGTCTAAATTTAATAGAATATATTTATTTATTTATTCCGCTTGTACCTGGATGAGAACAGATAGAACCTTTCTTTGAAGTTTGAAGATTGGTGGACAATTAGTAAAGGAGTGGTTGAAATTGAAAAACAAAACAAAACAAATAACTTGAGAAGAAATTGTTTATTCTTTTTTCAGAGGGCATATTGATGTGAGTATTGATGCAAACCAATTATAGGGGTATGTAAACTTCTTTGGGGTTGAATATTATGTATTAGGCTTTGCTTTCCATCAACTGAGTACATGAAGTGAAAGTATGTGCTCGTCTTCCCATTTGGAACCCCTTAGCATTCTGCTTTCTTTGGAGAATTCCTAGCTTGTGCATTTATTTGGACTACATTAGGAAGATGTGCATTGTAGTTTATATTTTTGTTCCTATTTTGGATCCATTTATGTTGTAGTTATCATTTTGGGGCAGTAAAACTAATAGTAAAGAGGATTTAATTTCAACTCAGCAGGTGGTCTTGGTACTACCCACTTAGTTTGGTTACTGTTACAATTTCGGTCAACAAACATGTTGTCCATTCTCAACTTTCATTGATAATTTGTGAGATAAATCAGTTTCATTTTCACCAAATTCACTCTATTTGCTAACATTGTTTGTATACAGTGTTCGGATGTGTTTTGTACTTCAAGAATAAGGACTCGATCTAATTTAGTCCCTTTTGTTCTCCTAGTGTTCAAAATGCTATATTTTTTTTCATTTATCTTGTACTTTCATTTATTTATCATGTTCCTACGTTTTTTTTCAAATATTGTAATTCAGGTACCTATGAAAGATGTATTTTCGATTACTCATATGTTTTGTGCGACATGATTGAATGTGATTTTTCATAAATTTGTATGTGTTTATTGAGCTGATTTTATGACAGATATATTTCCTTACTTTATTTGTGCACTAGATCTGGTATCCTCTTTCAAAAACATTGGCTGAGAAAGCTGCATGGGAATTTGCTCAAGAGAACAATTTGGATGTGGTTGTCGTCAATCCTGGGACAGTTATGGGTCCAATTCTTCCTCCAGCTATAAATGCTAGCATGGCTATGCTCAGTCAACTTCTTCAAGGTACTTTGGTCGGCTTCCCTACTGTGTCGTGGCTCTTTTCTAAAAAATAGCATAGATATGCAGTACATGGGCTGTGGGTGAGGCACTTTCGTTCCCATAGTATATAGTGTTATGCATGCAATCTCTCTTGATCTAAAATCAGTAAGAAATGAACTTCCATAAAATATAAACAACTTTTTGGCGTTTTATGTGAAAAATCTTATCCAAAGTATTACGTGGAAAAAGCCAGCAGCTGAGAGTTTCCTTTGGATAAGACATCATGTTGGTAGTAAGCATTAGCCCTCTATTTTTTTGCATTTCTGACTAGTCATACATATCATTAGCTTTTTCATTCATGACCATTGTGTAGAAAATTATGTGGCCCGCATGCCACGGGCCCACGTCAGATCAAGCAGGGTAGAGGCCTGCAGAGAATACAATCCCACCTCATGTAAGACTTGATCTGTCCCCACAAATAAGACTCCCAATAGGATCAATGGATGTGGGTTTATTAGCGAAGAAATCTCTCATAAGTGTGACTCTTTGGGACTTGTCTATATAAGATAAGGGAGCGCTAGGGTTGGATACTCTCCATTCCCATAGGTTAGATAGATGCGAAGAGATCTACGGAGCTTCCCAATCGCCGGAACGTACATGAATCTTCGGCTGCGTGTCAGAGTTTCCATATCTAGATCCATCACATTGAATGATGCAGCATGCTGCCACATTTAGAATTAGTGACATGATCTCATAAAAATGTAACCAAATGACTAGAGGAGTTTGCTGCACAAAAAGATGGTTAGGGAGCCTTAGAAGAGAGGAACGGAATCAAAACACATAAGTAAGGGCTACAAAAAAAAGCATTAATGGGTTTTTGGGCCTTCCCTAAGGTGTCTGGTGAGTCAACTGGTGTGATTTGCTCCAACTCGTTCTTTATCAGTCGATTCTGGATAAGTCATCTGAAACCAAATGAGAAGGAACCATATACTGCATGCTGGATGCTAACTTCTTGTGAAATCAATTGGCACTGAATTGACTAAGGCAAGTCAAACCGGTGCCACCCAAAATTGAAAACCTTTCTCATTTTCCATTGGAATAGCTATAAGGGCCTTTTTGTTTGCATTAAATGCATAGGAATCCAATACAGAAGAGTTTTTTTTTTTTCAAGCAGTTAAGAATGAGGACCCAAGGCTAGGTATTCATTTTTTTTTATCTTCCTTTGATTCTATTTTTATAAAAGGAAAGGTTATTTGATGCTAAAGAAATCCAATGTATTGAATTCTTATGTATTTTAATGCAAACAAACAAGCCCTAAAAAACAATTTGGAAGTGCACAGACACTGGTCATCACTGTTCCTACATTCCTCTTCTTTCCGTGCACCTTGCCAGGAATATAGCTATAAAACCAAATAAGATGTTCTTGGGTTCTGATTTCGGGGGTGATGCTGGTATGGTGCTGCTGCAATGATAAACATTTTTTTTTACTAAAATATTTTGATTTCTTAAAATCCATTATGCTCTTGGCTTCAAACGTTGTGAAGAACTCCAGTCCATTGTAAGTTTTTTATTCAATGAACCCATTCGGTGACAGGCTGCACTGAGGCATATGAGAATGTCTATATGGGATCAGTTCATGTTAAAGACGTTGCACTAGCTCACATACTGGTGTATGAGAATCCTTCAGCATCCGGACGGCACCTTTGTATTGAATCTATATGTCATTTCAGCGATTTTGCAGCAAAAGTTGCAGAACTTTACCCAGAATACAAGATTCCCAGGTAAACATCTGACTCTACCTTTGAAACAATTAAATCACTCTGATGACTGATGCTGAAAGCAAAAACCTTGCAAAAGGCAGGACAAAATTGTTATTATGTTGTTGGGACAGTGGGAGTTGCACTGTAGTGGGCTCGAGATATGGTTACTAATAATATGGAGGCAAACTGGTGGGTGTTTTCTTACTCCAGTCAATGAGCCCAGCTATCTTATGAGCCTTTTCAGCTCAACTCTTCCTGCCTCGAGCTTGAGCTGAATTTTTGTAGTCTCAAGGCTGAGCCAATTTTTCCAGGCTAGTTTGAAAAATGAATTGAGCTTGATCAAGGCCCTGCTTAGCTTGGCTTAACTTGGGATGTAAGACCTTTCAATCCTCCCACGATGCCCTGGTCACCCCAGAGAAGCATGTGTGCACCAATTCACGATGCTGGATTTTCTTGAGGGGTTCGTGTTTATCATGAGGGGTTCAACTGAGACTTCTAAACTCTCTCTCTCTCGTGTGGAAGCATTGCTGAATAATTTAATGGCTTGTATTTGGTGGTTAGTTTTCCAAAGGACACCCAGCCTGGTTTATTGAGGGCCCAGAATGCATCAAAGAAGCTGATTGACTTGGGCCTTCAGTTCATCCCCTTGGAGCAAATCATCAAGGACGCTGTAGAAAGCTTAAAGAGCAAAGGGTACAATTCCTGAAAGGTTACTACAGGATGGAACCAACCCATTACCTTCATATCATCTTACCTTCATATCATCTTACCTTTCCTGGATTAAGATATGCCACTTGTTAATGCAATATCTGCCTTCATATTTGATAGCTTTAGTGGATTTTACTGTGTGACTTTTTAATGCAATATTATGTTCCATAGTATGGTTATTTAGATCCTGTATTGTCATCTTTTTTTCTCTTTCTTTTTTTAAAGGACGACGTCGTCGTCATCATCATTATTATTTCAGAAGCTTTTAGGTTTATCTTTAAACTTCCTGAAATTGAAAATTAACAGACAATTTAAAAGGCTTTGCACAGATCCGAATAAGTAGTGCTTATAGTTTAACAACTTATTTGCAAAACAATTGATGTTCAGCCTGCCTGGCCAGAAATACTAAATGGGCGAGCTTCACATGATTTGAAGCATTCTGGGCTCGAGCCAAGAACATATCGACCTTGTTGTGTTTGAGCCTGTGTTCCAAAAACTGGGCTAGGCCTGATATAGGCCTGTGGCTAAGACTGGCCTGGACCTGATATGGTAAGACTAGGCCAGGGTGGGACAGGCCCGATATGGGCGTGCTTTTCCAAAACTGGGCCGCTAGTAGTACAGTTACATGTCTTTTTAAGGAGTGTCAAGGGTGGATAAGTGCATTCAAGTCTAGCCCATTTAGTAGTTGTGCCTGAATTCGGCACAAGGCATAATGGGCAATGCTATCAACTTTTAGATATGCAGGAATGGCTGCGCCACATAATTAGGTTTCCTAGATACAACTTGGCTAGAACCTGGACCTAGGACTAACACGTCTAGTTATTTGCTATCAGGTCTAAGTAGTCCAAAACCAGCCCAATCTCCCATAAAGCCCTGCCCAACTTACAATCCAAGTTGTTAGGTAATGATTAAGATAATGTTCGATCTCACAAGTAACATGGGGAAGGAAAGGAATAGTACCATGAGATTTCAGCAAATCATGGATCGGTTGGGAGACAGGAAACCATCCAGATGACCTGCTTTTAACCATTTACTCTGCAGGCCATGGTTCAGCAGATGAAGACTACAGTATAGTCTGACAGTGTTCTCTGAATGGGAAATTAGCAACTACAATGTGGATTTCTCTACATGTAGCTAGAAAAAAAAAAGGCAGCAATCAGACAATAATATACAGCATTTACTAATCAAATTCAGGAACGTGTGTAACTCATTAACAAATATAGAAAGCATATGCAACTTTTATTTACATGTTCACATAAAGTCTGTCTTCTACAATTAAATTAACTATATAATCCCTTAAAAGGGAGATGAAACATGCAGAGACATACACTGACAAAATCTCTCTTTTTCTTGCAAGGCATAAGAAAATGAGGCCAGATCAAGTGTGCTTTGGGTAATGAACTAACAATTGATAAATGGGATCCACCAAACAGTTCTTTTGATTCTTCATGTTGTTGATCAGTCCAGCCGACCAACTGTTAGGTCACACGATGGATATACTGTTTGGTTGTAACACCCCAATCTTCAGTATCTTCAGTCTTATTTTTCCTCTATACAGGATGGTTGCTCTGACCTGACTGTAAACAAAATCACTGATAGATTGGATAATGAGGTACCCACCATCTTTGTGCCGAAGACCAAAAAGATTGCCCCATAACTGGACAGTCCAAATCCTTCATCATACACAGCACAGAGGCTTAACCAGACTTAGTAGAAGGGAGGAGGAAGAATATGTTACTACAGTGATATGTACAGCTTTTAGTCCTATGACGAGGATTAGACAACATATTTAATATTTCATTTCTTGGAATGGCGGAGGGTTCATTTTCTTCCCGTTGAATCCTGCAAAAAAGCAAATGTTGGTGCTAAATACACCACTACAATAAAGATTGACTGGTCAACCCATGCTACAAGTTAAATACTGGCACCATAGATACTGTCTTTATAATTAGTATGCAATCTGCATGTATAAGTTTTGGCTACAAATACTCAGATAATCAAATACCCATTTCATACCCTAGTATCAAAGTATTGAAAGGCATGGCTGGTGCTATCATGTCATGAATTTGGGAAAGGTGGAGAGTCTCTTCTCATGATACACCTTTCAACATCCACATTTGAACATTGATTCTTAATAACATTAAATCACACTATACAAACTGATAAGGTATGGTACCCACGCGCAGATACCGTAGCCAATAGTTTATTATACAGTTTTTATTCCGAAACCCAAAACCCCAAACACCCCCCCCCACTATACAAACTGATAAGGTAGGGTACCCCCCCCCCCACCCCCCCCCCCCCCCCCCCCCCCCCCCCCCCCCCCCCCCCCCCCCCCCCCCGAGATAGCAAACACATTCCAAAAGATTCACTTTTTTTTGTATCACCCAAAAAAGTACGTTAAGAAACTAAAAATGCACCCCACCCTTTAGTTCTCTACCGGACCATCATTACTTACAAAACGCATTGTTCACTTGACTTGTAACTCCTAGGAAACATACCATGTAGTATTAACATTTTGTAAATATCAATAGTGCATGTTAAAGCTAGCCTTTTAAGGTCCTGATGCAAAAGAACTTATATGCACTCATCTTGAACAAGGCAGTCCCACCGATCAGACTCATGATATGATAGTCCCTACCATAGGAGGACGACAGTTATTCCTACTTGGAAGATCCTACCTATAATATCCGTCATCTTTTTACCGGACAACGCTTAGACTAGTCATGACCTATGGAGCAGAATGGTGTGCAATTAAGAAACACCACATGCAAAAAATGAGTGCAGCAGAGATGAGAATGAGATGGATGTAAGGTAATACTTGGAAAGAAAGAATCTGAAATGAGCACATTTGAGAGCATTTAGAATTAGCATCAACACATGATACATTAAGAGAGATTCATTTCAATGGTTTTAACATGTCCAATGCATGCCAACAAAGGCACCTGTGAGAAGTTTCTCTCCCCAAGGAAAAAAGAGGAGAGGAGGAGGAAGAGGGAAAAAGAGAGAAAAGGAGAGAGGGAGTTTTTCTTTTTGGTAGAAGGAGAGATGGAGTTTGGGGGTGAATAGATATGAAGAAATGCAACCTCTTCGAGGATTTAACCTAAGATATGGTGAAATGGAAATTCATGTAGCTGGACCCCAACAAAGTTGGGACAAAGCTTTTGATGATGATGACGATATTCTTCTTCTTCTCTCTCTTTTTTCTGTTTCTCATTTTTTTTTTTTTCTATTAGTTAGCAGTATTTATATTCTTTACTGTCTATTTATAAACCAAAGATTGCATGGCAGGATCTTTCAATTCCAGAAAGTTTTTAGAGCACCCAACACTTCTAACTGATGCAATAAGATCACCAGATCGGATCTCAAATCATCACATGCACAACAGGAAACTATACATGTCCTTATCCACAGGATGATACGATTCCCCAACAGGCAGGAAACCATATTTGTTTTCCAGGACTATGGAAAATACAAAGTTGTATTGTTCCTCTGTTCATATTCACATCCTGAAAACTTCAGTGACGGAGACAGTCAGAATGATGACACTGACCAACCATTGTTTGGTGATATCCATGTGCTAATGGGTCCACTGATCACATTAACTGAAAGAAGAGGTTGTAGATTGGCCACCGACTAAAATTCAGCTATGTGGGAATCCAATCCAAGACAATTGACTTTTGAACCATTTGCTGATTTTTATTTGATCATCCATTTCAAGCCCTCAGATATGATGGCTGAGAATGTCTGCTGGAACCACAAATCCCTTCTTGTACTTGATGTGGTCAGTGTACCCATCAACAATACAATAAGCCATACATCACCAAATGGATGTCAGGAAGAATCACCATTATGACTGACGTAGTCATTTTGAAGCAGCTATCTACACCAGGTGATCAGGCACCAGATAACGAGCAAATTAGATGTGCCTAGTACCCATATATTTAAACTATTTTTACAACAACTTAAATTATGATATAGGGCAAAGTCAAGGCACTAACCTTCATAGCCCCTCAATTTGATTTCACGCCATTCTTGTACCAATGCACAGCAGCAACACATGAGGTGACTTAAGAAATCATCACATGAACCTCCCTATCAAAAGTTCAAAAAGTAAAGAAATAGTACATTTTTTTTTTTTTTTTGGATTAAGGTACTCTCGCTAGTGATATAAACTGCACCTTACTAGAAGAGAGTTTGAAGCAAGTGTTGAGAGTTCATAGTAAAAAAGGCCTTTTTCCCTTAAGAAAAACGGTAAGTAATTAAGCTGACAAAAGGTACATGTGCAAACATGGAAACTGGAACAGAAAAACAACTATTGGGGGTCCTCTGTAGGTCCAACTATTTCCCATATGCATCATCTACCCTCCCCTTATCCATAAAATTCTATGTAGGTCTCAGCCCTGACCCTTCTTCTCCCCAGTCAAATCCTTCACTCCTTTTTCTACCCAAAAAAAAAAAAACAGATTGAAGACTCAAAACAATGCTGTTAGCATAGCGGTCTTCCACCCAGTGGTGGAAGCAGAAAATTTTCTTTGGGGGACCATTATGTAAAAGAAACTTTCTGGTTTTCTGTAAACTCTAGTGAAAATTGGTCGGCACTAGTACATCTTGCCCAAGAAAACAACAAATGTGCCTTTAACTGTTGTTAAATGAGTTTGAAATGGGCCACATTTTTCATTAACTTCTTTATATATGGTATTCTTTTGAAGGGTTCTTTATCTATGTAGATAATCAATCGACTTCCTTACTCTTTTATACAGGAATAAACCAAAACATTGGTTTTTACATGTCATGCACAGTATCTGATATTAAGTATGATACTCATGCAGAGTACCAAATATAAAGGTAGTTATATATTTGTATGTAACATAGGTGTATCATAAGGATTTCCGATTCCCATTACCCAAGTCAACTGTGATTAGAATATATGATTGATGGTAATTAGGAGAAGATTGATTAGAATAATCTTGTAAACAAGAAAACAGGGGAATATAAATAGAGGATCAAACCACAATAGATCACTCAATTCGTTTTATAATTCTTTTTAGCTTTTGCTTTTGGCCTTTTAATCTGAAACATTGGTTTTTAAGTTGTCCATCATGCTTAGTTTTCTTTGGGAAACATGCATATTCATGCCAGCAAATAGTGGTAAGTCATTGACATTCTTCCCTATGATGCACGGATACTTCAAAATGGGCAACGTATCATGTCGTATCGTATCCGATACTTCACTTTTTATGTGTAAAATCCATATCCCTGCCGTGTCTATGGCATGTCCTCGCTGTATCCATGATGTATCAGTGCATCATAGATTCTTCCATACATTCAAGTTTTTCTATATAATCCGATGCATAAATTGGAACTCAAGGCATATGACATGAAAGCTACATGCTTTTCAATCATCCAACATATGAGAAAGAGCATACCCTTATACTGAAAAGTCTTCGTAGTCTTCGTCTTACGCAACAAGTGTAACAACAGCAGCCAAGTACAACAGAGTATGTCATCAGATCACAACATGCCTGCTCACGAGCTGGAAGAAAATAGAAGTATCAGATCAGGTTTTTTTTATCAGTGACCTAAATCAAAATTTTCGAGGACAGGTTCACAGAAATCAAGTTTTCATCAAAACAATAAAAAGTGTGAACTCTTCCAATATAATTATAAAAGACAAAATCACACCTTTTTTTCCAAGATAATACAATTCTGAATAATTCAAGGAATCCTGTTTTGAGACACTAAGGAGATGGTGAACAAAAATGTAAGAATTTCTATGAATAAGTAGAATAAGGAGAGAGATTAGAAAAGGAATCTACTAATGAGTGTCTTATGAATAAATGAATCACAAATCCAGTATGATGTTCCACAGTACTACACAGAATACTAAAACTGCACATACCCACAACATGAATACTATATATAGAACACAAAACGAGTTTCCTTTTTTGAACAGTGATGGTAATTGTATTAAAAAAAAATTACAGCTACTGTATTTCCCTTGAATGCTTTAAAACCACATAGATCCCAAGAAAGTGCTCAATAAACCTGGAAACAGTTTCTCTGCAGTGTGAGCTAGTTGTGCTCACAATGCTCAGGAGCATGAATGCATCATTGTATTTTGTCTATACTTTAATACAACAGAATTACCTTTCAAAAAAAAAAAAAAAAACATGGAAACAAAATTTTATTTCAGTAAAATTCAAGTAGCATAAATAAAGACCTGTAAATGACATGTTAAAAATTTACTGCTCAATTCATTTCTCCATTATGTATCCCAGAGAGAGAGAAAGAGATATATATATCTATAAGATCGTTGCGTTGAACTATGATGCAGTGAGAAGTACTGAAAAATGAGTCGACATTTTATGAAGAAGATAATACAGGGAGAGGGTGAGGTCACAACAAAGAAAAGGATAATAGGCCCCATATTGGGCAATGCAACTGCAAATTCCATCGATAGTGACAAAAGATGACATTTTGATTGTTAATGGATGACCACTACTGTATATAATGACGAATCAAAGTCTACTAAAGATTGTTTCTATGAAGAATGTCTTGCTAACACGTTGCTACCAAATCTTGTAATATGAACCATCAAGGCAACAGCTTGACGGCATTGATGTTTTCTACGGCTGCTGCCTAAAGTTACAACTTTCAGATCTTTGTCTTGATTGGGAATCAATGCAATCAAGTTTGATATAGATATGCATGCATCCTCTTTCCAAGCAGCCCAACCTCTTATGTGAAAAATAACCGGTCAAATCATTTGCTTCTTTAAAAAAGATCAGAGGAAGAGGAGATCCAATTAAAACTCTCCAATCATGTGCCAGAAAATGTGTGAGCACGAACTTGATGTTACTCAAATCCAAATATGCAGTGAATCCAAACAAAAATCCATGGGTAAAAATGTTGCCGATTAAATACACCTGTGCACGCACGAAGTACATACCAAAGAGCTCAGAAAACAATATAAAAAATACTGTCCATAAGCCATGCAATGCTGGCACATAAAATAACAACAATTATAATCTCGTATGAGCTTACATATATCCCCAGCAGACGCCACATTAGCAATCGATACAAAGGTTCCACATGGATAGAAGCAAGTTCTCAAGCCTGTAGTTCAAGCATATTAGACAAAAGATATAGTTCCAATTTCCAAGATATATGCATAGATACCATCAATAACACAATAGAATATCATATACAAATACATGGTCAATGGAGAAAACTTTGGCATATGGTTGATCCGTTTCTTGCTGTATTGGGTTCAAAAGCTAGATGTCAACGTTGGCAAATATCATATATTGTCAAGTTAAAGAAAAGACTGCAACAAGGGTTTTCACTTAACTGCAATGCTGCTTTTTTAATAAAGACTGCCCAAGTATGATCAAACAAATTAGCCATTATCTTAAAATGTACACAGATTTCAAAGAATGCACAAATTTCTATTAAAAAGGACCAGCACAAGTAATCTTTACTACACAATAGAGAAATAATCTTTAGCTGTGTTTGGCTCTACTTATTGGAAGAAGATAAGAATGCTTCCCTTGTTAGGCTTTGGGAAACACTATAAAGGGAGAGTTCACTAGAAACAGGGAAAAAAATTCCTTGGGTCCGAAAATGATTAGTGAAATGATAAAAAAAAAAAAATTTGACACTACAAATGCAAATTTATTTTCTAGAGTGTTTGGAATTTGGATGGCTTCTCTCACATAGCTCATTACCTGAGTTTATGCGTTTGTTTTGCTTCTTTTTTTTTTTTGTTCTTTTTATTATTTTGGGTGGGGTGGGAGATGATTGAATAACACTTGCACCACCACAAGTATGCAAGTATTGAGCATAACTACCCACACTTAAAATGATCCACACTTAAAATGTACCCACACTTAAAATGACCCACACTTAAAATTTCGTGTGGTTAGGAAGTCCAGTTTTAAGCTGGAGGTCCTGCCTTCGAATCCCTTTAAGGCCTTAACCGATACATAGGGCTAGTGGGTGGTTCTATGTATCCGTAAGTTTACCAATGATCAACCGAAGGAGGGTCGGCGGGTTCCTATGTTATTAAAAAAAAAAAGTATTGAGCATAACTTGTACATTTGGGGTGACTGAATAACATCCCTCTCTACGTTTTCATGGGTTGCTAGACATTACATTATAGCTATTTTGGTGGCCAAAGAAATAGGAGGGCCTGTATATATGACATGTGCACCAATAAGGTCATATCCAATAGAAAAGTTGGAAGGAATTTGTTTCAGACCTTTACACTGTTGGGTAGAGTCGGTGACCATAACCTGTCTACAAGAGAAGCCATATCCATATGCCACAGTGTTTTAAGGGTCAATCTAATAAGCACATGTTTTCACATGTGGAGTCATGGCCACATATCCATATGCCACAGTGTTTTAAGTGACTCTCTCTCTCTCTCTCTCTCTCTCTCTCTCTCTCTCTCTCTCTCTCTCTCTCTCTCACACACACACACACACACACACAACAACAACAACAACAACAGACATAAGTTCTATCCCTTCAACTTTTCTAATGTGAAAAAACCCTTTTTCATCTCTTCCTTATTCTCTGGGATTTTTACGGGTTGTTAAAATTATTTGAAAGCATTTAAATTAGTGAATGAGACAATGGCTGCTGCACAACAAAAAATCTGTAAGTTTGCATTTCTTGATTGATCAATTAACTGGGTTGGCTGGAATCAACAATAGATCACTTTGGCAAGAAAAAAGAAGATTCAAGATCAAGCGACAAAGTACTGAACATCCGAGAAATTTAGTTGACTTGTCACTGGCTTACTGCCCATGCAGTGGAGGGCATTCCAAAGAATCCAAACTACGTTAAATTTGTATTTGTATATGCTTATGATACCATTTCTCTCTCATGCTCATGCTAATTCTGATACTAAAAACTGGATTCACACTTGAAAGCAGTCAGACAATTCCATTTAATGAACTGATAACAATTTTTCATGGTACCATTTCCCATGTCCATAACCATATACGAGTGACATTGATTAAAATATTTGTTCAAAGTGGAAAAGGCATATTGTATTCTTCGAGTATAAATAATGACATCATGGTTAATGTTTTGGGATAATCTATACCTACAATTAAGTTAGAAACAAGTAAATAAAATCTTGATAACTATACAGAAAGGATGTTTCCTCCTTCAACTGTACTATACACAGACTACCACACATGAGTCAATACCTGCAGGATGCGCAAAAGTATATAAAGATGTATGAGAATAGAGATGACTCACATAAGCACGGATCGGTGCAACACTCAAGGAGATCTGTTTGCCACTCATATTTGCCTGGTTCTTCAGACTCGACGTCATCACCCTTTATGCTTGCTTGTTTCACAGATCCATGCCTACAAGATGAATATAGCAGATATGGATTACAGATTGGCCCATGGATGATTTTCTATGCTATAAAGAAATACCGACACCATAGTTGGGGATATCATGTTTATTGTTGTCATAGAGGGTTGCTTCAACTTTATTTAAGTATGATAAATTCTGTAAACAGAGTTTTCCATGTGACAGAAATATATGGATGCAAAGGCGAAGAATTTGCATTTGCTGACTAATACTATTATATGCTAACCTCAAGAGTAAGAGAGCATTTTAGAGTACGAACCTTGATCCTCTGCAAGTGGACTGGTTCTGTTCTGGATGTGTGTTTAGGACATTCTCTGTCACCTCGATAAGATGCTGAATCACATCAACTTGTTTTGGGTCATTAATTACTTGTGGTCTTTGCAATTCGACGTGCAGCTTCTCATTTTCCTCTTGAAGAGCCTCATTGAATGCAAGGTGAGGATATCTACGAGACAATGACTTCTCCAATATACCAGCATCCTCCTTTGTATGCTCCGATTTCAGTATCACATTTTGGGCCTCCACCTCCTCTTCATCAAGTGTATAGTCTCGATGGTCCTCTTCAATGGCTTGCAAACGCTCCTGATAATTGAAACTAGTGAGTTGTATTTTATGGACTTTGACGCTGTTATGGATTGTCATATTGACATATAAGAAGTTCATGCATTATTGTACGTCTCTTTTTAATAGATAATTAGTCCATGCAAAGGTTCCTAAGAGCATGTGAATATATATTTGTGTGTGTATCTAAGAGAGAGAGAGAGAGAGAGAGAGAGAGAGAGAGAGAGAGAGACTTGATCATCATCATCATCATACATAGCCTTGTCCACTCTATCTTGGGTTGATCAATTTCAATGATCACTATATTACAGATTTACAGTGACCAGCACACCGTTGGAGAAAATACTTTGTTTAATTATACCTTACTTGCAGAAATGTAGTTCATGTTATCCGACAATTGACACATACTAAGATCATAAAACAAACATAGAAAAGTACCCAACCTTTTCAGACACCTGTCAGACCATCTGCACCATTACCTTCAGATTTTATTTGTACTTTTAGAAGCCAACGACAGAACCCATAGTCTCATGTTGGGGGCTGAAGCCCCCTCCAAAATTGAAAAAAGCCCATTAGGCCTTAAGGGAAGTCTGCCCAGTCCCCACTTAAAATAACCCATAGCCCCCACCTCCCTTTCCTCAATTCAAAAAATCCACTTTCCCATTCTCTTTTTTCCTCTCTCAAAAAACCCCCAAATAGGCTAATCCTCTGTCCCCAGCATTGGCGCACCCCCGCTATTCCTCCCTTCGAAGTTATTAGATATTTTGGAGTTAGTTGTGAGAGTTTTCTTTAGGTCTTGGGAATTGGCATGAATGAGATTACAATCATGTATTTGGTCCACACAATGCACAATCATAGGATTGCAATCATAGAATTAGCCCAAAATCCTAATTTGGAATTAGGGATCATTGTACACTTTATTATGCTTCTCAAATTATCATTTTCACTTTTTATGGTGTAAATGAATACATTCAGTGGTTTAAACTTTAAATGTATTTGGATTATTTGAATACATTTCACAAATTCTCAAAATCCATTAAAATTTAAAAGATATGAAACTGAGCGTATTGGTGATTATCATTAATCTAAGAATGTAAATGATTTGGATAAAGAAATTGTGACCCACAAATGATTCGCAAATTGCTCTAATCTGCTGCAATTGGAATATGGGTTTTGAAAAATGAACCTTAAAACACTAGTACAAATGTTGAGGAATTTACCTGAAAAATCACGGGTGAGGTTTTGCGCACCAAAAAGGCCTTCATAGCATTATGAAACAAAACTGGTCTTCTCGCCAAATTTCTTTTTCCTTTTCAACTAGTG
This sequence comes from Litsea cubeba, assembly GCA_012931725.1. Lineage (NCBI taxonomy): Eukaryota > Viridiplantae > Streptophyta > Magnoliopsida > Laurales > Lauraceae > Litsea > Litsea cubeba. The sequence goes on from CM022947.1 coordinate 134,689,028, forward strand.
ATAATATCATCGCTTAATATCGAAATTGAGCAACGATATCGTCGCTCTTTTTAAGTGACTACCATGAGCCCCCCTCAAACGAAAATCCTGGGTCCGCCACAGATGGTAGACTGCATTGACAAGCTCTGGGACTCTAGGAGTGAGCCCCACCTATCTGATTAGTTGGATATGGGTTCACAAACTCACAAACGAAGGCCACATATTATGTCAATCAGATCAGCCAAACTATTATGTCAATCAGATGATCCCATCTGATCAACAGACAACAAAATGGATAGAAAGACATTATCCATGTTGAAAGTAGGACCGATCATAGACCAGGGTCAACGGATCAAGCCACCCCGAAGCTTGTGAAAACCAGCCTGTTTGGTTATTAGGCCTAACTGGATTACTGGAACCCAATATGGCCCCGGAACAGACCAGTTTCTAATACTGGATGTCCACGAGTGTTTATTGGGCCTCAAAACAGAGATAAAATAAAGCCCAGGATGGATGGGCCCAGCCCATGAAAGGACAATCTAATAAGGCAGATAAGAGGGCCAACTGCCATTCCCAGTCGCAACAAATGAAGAGAGCAATGCAGAAATCATTGAATGCATCAATATCGCGGTGGTGTCTATGTTGTGTACTACTTGGGAATAAAGCTACTGAGTCCTGTTAGATGGACCCTTCTATTTCTGCCTTTACAGCACATTCATTTCTAGTACCAACAAAAATAAATGAATGATGTTGACGGTTGGATAGATGGCCATTTCACATCATCCAAAGTAAAAAAAAGAAAAAGAAATCCATTGCAGCTTCTCAAAACAAATGAGGGGGCCTCCAGCCTCCAGCCTCCTACCACTATAAACCCATCAGTGGTATCCACCTGAAATCACAACTGCTCAAAATCTGCCCTAGTCCCCTCCTCTTACAATTACATGTTCCTTCTATCCCAGTTGAAAGTCAATTGTCAGATTGCTCATGGGTAATAAAATGGCGAGATGAGAACATTTGATTTTGCTCCATTCACTTTATATTTTAAACCTGCCTGGAGTGATCAATGAGATAATGGCCTAACTCCAATCTGAGTAAAATTTCGGACCGAAGCCAATATAAGGGCATTGTTTTAAGAGATTTGGATTTCACAATTAAGTTCCATGGGTGGATGATCTACAGAGACTTCTCTTGGACCTCGGATCCGGAACCGAGAATAAGGCGCATTTACATGCTTTTGTGGGGGATTTAAATATTTAATTCGTTATGGTCCTTATGGGGTGAAAACGACCGACCCCATGACCCCACACATTCGTATCTTAGAAGTTAGAACAGAGTCAGTCAGAAACTGGGGAGGAGCAAATGATTTAGTAGTCCGGCGGACTATCAAGTAAAATTATTGACTTCTTTTTAGTCATTCTCCCAGTGGAACGACAACTGGAGTGGTGTATGCACGCGACACTTTATGTGACACGACTAAAGTTATTAAAAAAAAGTTTTCCCCTTTCAATGTATAGCTGGTACCGAGTCTACCGACTGGAGATTCTTTGCTTTATTTCAGTGAGTTTAGTTCGGTCCCATGCCTAGTGAGCGAACCCAAGCGCCTAAAGCCCATCTTTAAATTTTAAAATAATTATATAACCGTTTTTAAAACATTTATACAATATAATAATTTTGAATATATAAATAAATAATTAATATATATAAATATATTTTATTCCTATATTCAAATATAAAAATTAAAAAAAATCACATTATAACTTAATCACATAAAATATACAATAATTAATAATTAATAAGACAGCAGAAGTTTTTTTATTTAAAAAATAAATATCAAGTTTATAGAAAGAAAAAATACACATAAACTAAAAATTATATATTCATCGCTTTGATTCGTCCTTCGAGCATTTTTCAACCGTGTATTCTGAAGATTATCAAACCGCGCTCTGAAGATGGATTCGATGGCATTCGAATACATCATTTCATATTTTCGAAATGGAATCAGAGAGGGGGAAATTCCGGTTGCTAAGTTTCGGACACATTTCATGTGCAAAACGGTCTCTTGCTTTTATAAATCACTGTATAAAAGGTAAATCACAAATCCTAGCAAACCCCCTAATTAATACAAGGTAGAGAAGTAGAGATGCAAACAAAATTTCTTTCCCAGGGCCTATTTTTAAAGACATAATAATGGAATTCATATATTAACGTAAAAGTTTCATTACGTAATGAGCGCTTATTTCTCGACCATCAAGCAGCGGGCCACAATAACAATTAACAAAATCCCATTGATTCCAAACACAACCGACAGATCCTCACCAAAGGTTTCCTAATTTCTCTTACTACTATGAGTAATAGATTTCAATTTTGTTATGGTAGCGGTTTCGGTCGTACCTGGATCCGATATCCGTCGAGGAGGGAAATCAAGGGCAAAATCTTGAGATATCGGTCGATCTCGGCCTGTACTTGTCGGAACTGATACACAACGCTCCATCCCATGGCGAGGAGATAGAGATAGCTCCTGTCTCTGCAGCTCTCCACAAGCGCCAGCGCTCTTCCCAGCGCCTCCTCTAGCTGCTCTAGCGGCTCGCTCGTTGCCGGGTATCGGCTCAGCTCCGTCGTCTTCAGCCGCTCAAGCAGCTTTCCGATCATCTTCACGTGCTCCGCCATCTGCGTACAGTTCCTCTTGTGCATCTTGGCGTTCCTCGCCGACTTCACGATCATCGAGATAATGCGCAGCGCGTCGACGCCGGCCACCTGCGCCACAATGCTCGCCATTCTCCTTCCAATCTTTCGAGACAAAATCCCCTAAAACCCTAGTTTTCAGAGATTTTGTACGAGGAATGAGGAGAGGAGGCGAGGAGAGAATGCTCAGGGTTTTTGTTTTTAGTTGTGTTCGTTGGTGGGTTTTACTTTATTTTTGCCTAGTCTCTTTCGTCGTTTCTGTTACTTTACTTTCCTACTTTCCTCTTTGTTCCTGTGATTTTGTGCGACACGTGTACGTCGGATCTTTGTGAACCAGCTATAATAAGTCCAGCCCACATTTCTAGGCTAAAAACCACCTGTTACCGGTCTGGGTCACCCGTTTTAAGAAGTGATTTTCCTAAAACAAGGTTTGTCTTATTTCTGAAAAAGGCCCTTACGTCTCAAGATTTCTTCAATATCAGGTAGGAGAATGAAAAGTTCCTTTGCAGACCGAAAACAAAATAAAGAAGGACGATTTTTACAGGCACTTTTAATTTGTATAAAAGTCGGTAGCAAAGACAATATTTCTAAAAGTATCCCTAAGATTTTTAGAAATAATTGTAAATAAAGAAAAGGCTCCTTATTCATGAGTTTCAATTTGTCACCTTCACTGTAACTTTTTTTTTTTTTTTATCGTAGGGTTCACAACCCTTTGGATTGAACTATTCCCTCCGGACTCAGAGCGAAGCAAGGTAAAACCCCGGTAGCCCCGAGGTGGTAGCACTAGTGGACTCAACCTTCGGTTCCTGAAGAAGGAGAACCGGGATCGATACTAAGACCTCTAGTTCGGAAAGAGAGATGAACAATGGTCCTGACCACTCGGCCAGCCCCACTGTAACTCGAACATAAAAGTAAAGAGAATATATTTTATATAATAGTTTATTTCTTTTTGGAAAACACTATAAAAAAAAAAAGTTCAAGATTGGAGTAACTTGCAATTTTTAGAATTTTTTCATATCATAGCTTTTGAACAAAAAGTGATAGAAATAAATAGATAAAAACATTTTAGGTCGTTTTATTGTCTGGGGTAAACCGTGGACACCATCACACAATGGTGATAGAGATTACCCTCAAATGAGTGAGAATTTAAATAGAAACCCTACTTTCAAATTTCCAAATAATAACCTATTTTAGTTTTTTACAAATAACAACCTCAATGAAATAAAAAAAAAAAAAATCAACCCCCGCAACTTGCAATCAGATTCCAACTTTTGACCGACTGATGAAATCTAATGTATTTTCACTGTACAGGGATAAAAGCACTCTTAGATTTAACCTAATCCAGATTAAACCACAAAACCAGTAAGTTCACCAATTGATTTCCAAATTCAATTGAATCCTGGAAATATGCACTAGTAGGTCTCGGTCAAACTGTAAATTCATTTCTCCCAGAGATTCGAAGTTTCAACATAATCAGTCAACGATTAACTGTTGAATTGGACATCTGAAACTGTAGCAAAGTGGTGTTTGTACGATCCCACAATCAATATAATAACAACTAAGGATTGAAAAAAAAAAAAAAAGTGCTCCTAATTTTTTTTTTCTTTCCTCTTCTTGTGTTAAATACTCTCGTACCCCCACTCACTCTACATAAGTCCCTAACCAACAAAGCAGCAACATGAAATCAATCGCCAGCCCTTTCATTGTACACGTAAAATAAATTTGTTGATGAATCATTATTAGTTAGTGTTTTAGTCATGTTGTTCTTTAATCCAATGGTTAATATAGACCTGTGCAGAAGAGCTAAAGAGTACTGTAGGCAAGAGGATGTGGCTGCACCTTGAATGATTGGGATCTTTCAAAGGCGAACACATGTATATATTTCATTTGACTTTGACCAGCCTGACAAGAGACAAATCTCAGGCCTTAAGGTCTAAACCTGAACCCAGAACCTTTTCAGTTCCCAGGTCCAGCCAACCAACACATTTACACCCCATCATACTCTGGTAAAGTAATAAAAAAATTAAACACTTGGTTTTAACTAATGTTCTGAAAACTGAAATGACAAATGCCATGGTTAAGATGAACCATTTGTCAATGCTAGGGGGATTGACTATTCATTCATTCATTCATCATCATCATCATCATCCTTCGTTATGCGTTTACCATAGGCATTCATCTCTAACTCTGCCCTGTCCTGTGCTGCCCTCTTCTGCTTCCGTCGTGCCACCCTTGCTTCAGCATCTGCTTGGACTTTCTCCATTACAACATCAAAGCCTGGTATGGTCCGCACTAGTTTGTTGTAGACTCTGTAGCTAAGGTTGGAGAAGATCCTAAACAAACTCTGCAATTGCAATAAAAAAAAATAAGGGAAATTTGTCTTTTTCATTATTACAAATTACATATGGAAGTCATACACAAATGCATCACTGATAAAATTGACATCTCAAAAGGTTCTTTAAGCTACAATATAAAGTACATCAATATTCATTGTGAAAGTATGAATGTCAACAGCATATTTAATATAATGCTACTAAAATGTTAAATGAACAGCAATCCGATATAATTCTTATGAAATAAATTCTTTGCATGTCAGTTGCTGGTTTGCTCCAAGAACGTGTTAATTATGAAGCGTGACAAGCATACCCAAATTTCAAAGACATACTGACAAGCAAAAGGAAGGTCTTAGGAATCGAAGAGGAATAAATATTCGGAAGGGATGTTCTTAATGTGACAGAGCATAGGCCTTGGCCGTTGTTCAGCTGAGTAGGGACATGGGATGTGTGCACAAAAAGTATGTGTGGCATCAAGTCCCACGGTAGGGGGAAAAGTGACAGCATACACGAAAGTTCCAGTGGGATACCCATCCTCATATCAGTTAAGTTGAGGTAGTTGGGAGTAGATGTACACATCCCACCATAACATCAATTCTCTATCAAAAAGTACAATGATATGAGAACCTTTGAGAATTTACTTTCAGCTCTTCACTAAAATTAGTTTGTGCGACGAGGGTTCCCAGCTCTGCGGACTTCTGTTTCCATGGGAGAGAAAATCAGTTCAATTTTTTTTTCCAATGTGTCGCACCAAACAACGAAACAATTGGCTGCATAGAAAATCAGAAGAATTTTCCTTTCTATCATGAATCCTCTCATTGTACAAATGCATCCTAAATGATTCAAATGGATTTAAGAGATGTACCTCCAGGAGCTTCACTTATGGGTCATTAGCCTTTCACACATGGATAGGAAAATAGGCTTTACATATGACAGTGTCACATATGCAAATGTTACACATGTGAAACACATTATCATGTTCGTCAAAATCACCATTTTCATGAGTAAATGAGTACATCCAACTGTTTAAGATTTTTACCACATAAAAAAAAAAAAAAAAACTGCTTTAGATGTATTTAGATTTTTTTTGGATGTTTTTCATATATTTCCCAAAATCCATGAAGTTTTAAGATATGAACATATATGTCTTGATCTTATCATTAACCCATTAATACGTAGTAGTAGTAGTAATATTAAAAATAATAAGGTTACGGATTTCTTCTGTTGTTCTTGGTCAATACTTGGGACTCGTATAGTAGGCCTTTTGTTTGCTTTGCATCTGTTCGTCTCTTCTGTTAAATAAAACTTTACCCTGGTACTGTTTTCTGTTAAAAAAAAAGAGTTTCGATGAATACATCTAAGGTGCATGGTTAGCTGCTTTGAATAGTATCCTCTCAACCTGTTTGAACTTATTTAAGTTCCCATTTGGATGTCTTCAACCTATTTGAACTTATTTAAGGGCCCATTTCGATGTTCACATTATACATTATGTACGGATTTAACTATTCTTAGAATAAAATAGTAAGTATAATAGAATATCATAATATTGAAATATTGTAAAACTTTTGATTTTTGGCAGTTTTTGAAGAAAATGCATTTTAAATTGAGTTATTTGGCAATTGCTGTGGATTATAATATATGTTTAAAAAAATGTTTCGAGATGACAACATTCAAATGTTATTTATAATTTATCAGCCTAGGGGTCATTATTAGATTAATCTCTTATAAAAAACTTTATTGTGGTATAATTTATCACTTTAAATTAATCAATGGGATCCTCCTTCATAATCAAAACTAATCAATTTTACTTTCCCGCCATCTTCAATCATTTGGAAAATTTCACTGCCGCCACCACCATCGTTATCATTATGACCACCATTGCACCATCGTCATCGTCGTCATCCACTTTGCATCATTATTATCATCATAACCATCGCATCACTACGACCACCACCATGATCATCACCACCACCAATACCACATCACCACCATCACCATCACTATCACCATACCATCACTGCCACCAATCAACATCACCCCATCATCATAAGCATTATTGTCGTCATCATTATCATCGTCACCATGACCACTATCACATCACTACGACCGCCACCATGATCATCACCACCACCAATACCATCACCATCACTGCCACCAATCAACATCACCCCCATCATCATAAGAACGGTTGTTTTCATCATTACAATCATCACCACCACCACTTTGCATCATCATCATAGCCATCATCACCACCATCATCACATCAATACAATTGTCACCATGATCATCACCATCACCATACCACCACACACCACCACCACCACTTCACATCATCATCATGTCATAACCATCATCATCGCACCACCATGATCATCATCACTGTCACCATCATTATCATCGCCACCACCACTCATCATCATTGTCATCATCGGCCTAACAAATGCACTCACTTTTGGGAAGAGTGAGAAGTGAAGGATTTTTTTTTAATGGCGAGAGGTGAAGGATTTTCATTTAGTAGCTACTTTAGCTCTGGCATGTGATTCCGTGCACTTGAAGGGGAATTTTGCTGCGCATAGATAGCTGGACCCATCAAGGATGGCTCTTTCCATCCCCCCGGTCCCGTTATCATTGGGGCCTCGGGTGGGCCCTATCATGGTGTCTCTCGCCGTAAGCGGTGAGAATTAACTCTCAAAGGAGCATTTCCCATGTATATATGACTATACAAATGATGTGTTCACTGTTAATGTGCAGAAAATTTAAGAAAAATAATTGCCAAATCATCTTATCGACACAGATATGAGTGCAATACCAAAGACTTCAAGAAACTACAGAGAATAAAAGGCATCGGTAGTAAAGGACAAATATGTACAAGAATCACTACGAGAGAGAGAGAGAGAGAGAGAGAGAGCAATGGAAGTACAAAACTACCTTGACATCCCTATTCCAATGCTCGATATATGGAGGACCAGTTGTGTGTGAACCAAGCGGCTCCCGATACCACTCCCCGCCATATGTAATTTGATCCATTGCTTGTTCTAAGCTTAGAACTTCCCAAGGCCTCAAATTAGGAATAATCTTAGCTAATTGGTACCTACCACACATAAGAAAACTAGGCTGAAACTTTTTGACAATGGAAAGAGAAAATGATCGATTATAAGGGTACATCATACACATTCAGACAGATGGTAAGCTTGCGAACCAATGTGCCAGGTTGTAATAATACCAGAGAAGAAAACAGGTTGGGTTCATAGCGTATCTGGGCGTAAGCCCAAATTATTAAAAGCAAATTCAGACCAAGAACTGGGCCCAAACTTGACACAGGTCTCGGGTACACAACCTGTACCCACAACCGAAGCTAATTTAAATATACTGACCAAGACCAGAGGTCCTCGACGCAAATTGTAACTGAAACCATTGTACACATACATATACTATATAGTATATACTTATTACAGTTGAATGCATAAATAACAGAGTCTGGCATTCGGAAATACCTGAGATCTTTCGGGATGTACTTGTTAGGCATATGATCTGCTTCCAAAATCGAGGTGAGTTCAGAGCCACTAGCCCAAAGAAACAATGCATGACTAGGAATTCTTACACCAGGCCAAACACCACCATTTGCTTCAAGCACAGCTAGATCCCGCCTTTTGCTCTCAATAGCTTCTTGTTGAAGCTGTTCATAAGACTTTTTCTCTTGTCCCTTGAGAGGAACCCAAGGAGGTATACCTTTCCCTAGTTTGTGGATGGAAGCTGTTGCCGCAGCAGCAAATCTAACTGCAGTGAGAATCACCAATATATATATTTAGAACATCTTCAATTATACATCATAAAGGTTATCTAATCCGTGCAGCATGCACATTTCTTCACTCCATCTTCTCCCAAAAGAAAAAAATGCAGTGTGTGATTTGAGCAAGACAATTTTGTTGGGGAACCCATACCAGAAAGGGTAGTATGAAAACAAAAATACACATGGACTATCAGGACGGCTCGATAAGCAAACTTGTTCATGTTGAATGCAGAACACTGCCTAGTGGTGTAGATTAAATGGTTGGTCACAATCATCCAAATTTCAGGAAAAGAACTGGAGAAATCAAAGAGAAGCTCGTGATAGTGCACCAATGATGAAGCGTGGTGTCACATTGACAGCATTTGGATTCATTCCAAAGACTCGCAAGGAGATGGCTTTGCATAAAATAATACTTTAGCACTCCTTCACCTACGAGTGAACTGCATGCATTTCATATGCAGAATAGCATGTGGGCCCACCTATATGCATGCCTATCAGTGAGGGTATCAGGGTTAAAAAATCCCATCATGGATAAGGGTCACCCAAAAAATCAACCCCATCATATTATCGTAATTCCTAACCCTTGATTTAACAGCCTTTATAAGTTTATCAGTCTTTCAATAATAGATTTTTTTTAGATTCAATCTAACGATGAGTAATCGCATGGCAATAGAAAACATATTAGACGTGTGTGCCATGCAAAAAGGAAGGGGGTGCCGATTAACCATCTTTTCCTTCATTGTGAGGTCACTTCCTTTGGAAATTGCATAGTCGTTGGCACATTTGCAGCAGGTCATTGTTGCAACCTTGAGATTGCAGGTTTGAGTCATATTATCAATAAAAAGGAAAAAAAAAGTACTTCTAACACATTAGCAGAAAAGGAGTTGCTCAGTCCTCTCGACCCCATTAGCAAGACACTAGAAAAAAAAAATGAACAAAAGAACAGAGAAGATCAGACTTTACGATACTAATGCATCTCCCCAGTGAAACAACTATTAGAGTAATACGATCTTCACAGAATGCTGTTCCACAAAAGTTTTGTGATCTTCCAATGCAATGAGGCAGCTCCAAAGTCCAAATACATGGTGGGAAGCAAACCCAATTTGCATCCAAGAATTCGCATGACAATATTTGAAAAGTATCATCAGTGAAACACAACTTCAAATGCCCCAAAGAAAATTCAATTTATCAATCTCTTAGGTTCATGTCCTACAGAATTGAATTCTTTTTTTTTTTTTTTTTTGGGGGGTGTGTGTGTGTGTGTGTGTGTGTGTGTGTGTGTGTGGGGGGGGGGGGGGGGGGGGGGCGGTTTACTAAATTGAATTCTTAAAGTCCATATTACACAATTTCCCCTCTTGGTCTATGATTCAGTTCACTGCATCCTTTTTTGTCAGAGTCCACCCATAGGACATCAATCATAAGATCATTTGATTGGTCATAGCCACAATCAATCAATGTATTTGTTTGTTTGTCTATTTATTTGTTCCAAAACTCATAAACAGTGAGATCCACTAGACAAACAATCCAGATCAGTGGACAATGATGGCAGGTGCTAGATGCTTGTGGGAAAAAATGAGTCGTAGTTTGTGTAGAAATCATGAATTAGATTTTTCTTCATTATGTCCCAAACTGAATGCCAAAATCAGTTCAGGGATTCTGTATGAAACAAAACTCCCTAACTAAGAAGGCAGAAGGGGTCCTGGCTTTAAAACTAAATACATTACAGAAAATAGTCATATGAGTTACAGAACATACTTGCATGCGAAAAAAGGAATTTAAACTTACAAAGTAAAAGGTGTTTAACATACCTTCCCAGGTGGCAATGGCTTTCTCCATGCCATAAACCATTCCAATGGGTGCCCATTCATCCATGTCCTCACCCCAAATAAAGGTATGAGTATCAATTATCCCAGCACCCCAAGCTGATTTAAGCGTTATGAGCTCACATGGTCCCCTCGTACGACCCAAGCGGTCTTTGTAGTAAAACCCGCCACTCCTCATGATAACTATTGAAGATAAGAAAGAATGAGGTTAGATTATAAACTAAAATATAAAAGAAGGAACACCAAGAGAGTGAGAGACAACAAACTATTATGGACAATGAAAATGGATACCAAAGAAAGTAAAAACAATGGGTTTTGGATAATTACACATGCGCATTTCTTTCGATATCCCCCTCATATTATTAAAGATGCAGAGTACTAGACACCCTACCAAAAAAGGAGTTTCACATCCTTCCGTGGTGTTCTGTGATACAATCCTATTGTGGCCACATGCTATAACTTGGCCCAGCAAAGCCTTGATTGAACCTCTATGAAACCTTGTCTGGGCCCAGCTCCCCCTTTACAGCCTTGTTGTCACCTTTTCTTTTTCTCTACTTACTAAAAGACCAGTTACCAATCAGACAAAGTGCTTCAGAACATGCATAACAATCAGAAAGTCCCTATGAACTTCCAGAAAGTGTGCAACTTTACGTTCTGTCAACCCATTTTGCTGAGTATATGCACAAAAAGGTTTGGAATCTAGTTATCTTTTTAACATAAAATTCTTCGACTTGTGAGACATATTCTCCACCGTTGTCAAATCACAGTACCCTGATTTATGATACAAATACCAAATTGTTTCTTCCCAAGTTTATAGAAACTTTTAAGCAAAAGCCACCTCATCTCTATTTTCAACAAATAAATAGCAGTCATTTAGAACATTCACCAACAAAATAGAAACAAATAAATAAATAAATATCTAAGACCAAATATAGTCTTCAGGAGGTGGACCCCAAACATCAGAATGAAGAATAACATAAGGAACACGGCTTCTGTTATCAAATGGGAGAAAACAAAAGTTCTACAATAGTACAATGTTTACATAGTTTAACATGCATTGCTATATGAAGATGAATGACTGGTTTTAAAAACCGGCCAAGTCCAAGTTGATTCAAATTCAATAGATGCATAATCAAGTTGCCCCGAGTCCCCTACTTTACCAAGGTCTATGGTTTATGGGTCCCTAAATGCACTTATTTCCTATCGTTTCTATTAGAAGAAGATGTTGAAGGCGCTTATGCATATTTTACACATATTTAAAATATAAAACACCACTCCTTTTAAGCTCCAAGCATCTGAAGATCAATGGTACCATTCATCTGGCTGAGTGAAATATAAATTTTCGGTACTTATAACAATTTAAATTCATTAAGGAAAAATAAAACACAAATCTCAAAATCCTATATTCATAGAACTACAGTACTATTTTATTATTAGTATTTGCTACATTTTCATTATTTTTCAAATGTTACTGGGCATGGGCGCATGGGGTGTGACACAGTATGACTGGAGCAAATTGCAGGGGACACAACTGTCAGTCGGTCCCAACTCCCAAGTCCAATTTTCAAAACCTTCACTGAATGTGAAGAAAAAAGACAAGACATAGGCAAATGTGGCTGAGATGCAAATGTGAAGATAGAACTAGGAATGAATACATAAGAAATAGCTAATGGCGACGAAACGGAAAACAAAAAAAAAAGGAACATCAAATGAGATTATTTGTCTGATGACATATAAGTTTTCAGGATGCATTTGGCATTCTATGGAAAACAATTCCATTGAATATAACAATCAAATACATTTCTTGTTCAACTAGAAACGCATTTGACTGCAATACCCATTTAATCAATTATCATTTCATATGCAAATTGAAATACTTTGATTTCATCTAAGACCAACCACATATACGTTTTCAGGAAGCATTTGGCATCATCATTCTGTTTAACTCACTTCCTTCAAATATTGCAACCAAATGATTCCTTGTCCAACTAGAAATGCATCAATTGTGATATCCACGTAAACGATAAACATATCATATGCAGATTGCAAACAGATCCAATGCATTACAAGACATCACATCAGAGGTCAAGCAAACTCACAGTCATAGTACCGCTTCTCGAGCCGCTCATATCCAATTGCCTGCGCGACATCAATAGGCCGCCCTGGCGGGTATGGCCGCTGCCGGAACCCCCATAACCCAAAGAAGAACTGCCTGGCGAAATCCCAGAACTTATTATCGGACTGCTGCTTCGTCTTGATCGCCTTCCTCGGCATCGGCCGCCCATCCAGCCCAGGCACATGCGGCAGCGCCTTCCAAAGCTTCCTGTCCTCCTTCCTGTATGGATTTTCATTCTCCTTCAGCTCCATCTCATTGATCGTATCTGCAATCTCCTCCGCCCGAGCCAAGAACTGCACCACAGGGCTGCTCGCAAACTCGTCCCACCAGCGCTTGTTCTCTTCGATTTCTTCAGGTGTCAAATCCTTCTTATCTTCAAACATGGATTCCTCATCGGCGAGGATCTTCTCGACTTTGGGGCTGTGGCGGTAATCGGGGAGATTTTCGCACTCCCAGAAGTACTGTTCGACCATGCCTTTGTACCTGTTGGGTGGTCTCTTGGGGGTTTTTGGGGCTTTTTTGAAGGGGTTTAAGGAGCTGATGGAGGCGAAATTAGGGATTCTGGAAGTGTAATTTGGGAAATGGGGTTTCTCGGAGTGGGGGAGATGGATGAGTGGAAGGGGTTTTGGGGGTTTATGGAACCAGTTCTCGCCAATCCAGCTGAGATTGAAAGAAGCCATTTTTGGCGGGAATCAGGGTTTTGCGGAAGAAAAAACACAAGAGAGTGGAATGTGAGATTAGGGTTTTAGAGAAGAGAAGAGGAGAAAAACCCTAGGAGAAGGAAGGGGAATGTCAGATTAGGGTTTTGGGAGATTTTGAAAAGATGGTGTTGGGTTTTGAAAGGAAGGGGAATGTCAGATTAGGGTTTTGGTGATTTTGATGCTTTGAGGCTGCAAGGAGATGACGGAGCGGGTTCGGAAGTGCTTTCAACTTCAGGTATCAACAACGGATAGACGATCGAATTGAAGAAGGGAGTCGACCGAATCAATCTGCTGGTGAGTCGTCGAGTCAGGCGACTCGAACGAGTGGGCTGAGTCTGTCTGACCAACCCTTACCTGACCCAATGCTGAGGACCCAGGGGTTGGGTGTTTTTAGGTTGAGCCCTGCTACATGGACTAACCCATGGACCGATCCATGGACTAACTCCATAATTTTGGAGGGAAAATCACGGGATCTGTCCATAGACTAACTCATAGAGTTAGTCCATGTAGACATTTTGTTTTAGGTTAGGATTAACTTGGATGGAGTCAACCTGTGTTCATGGATGCAACCAAGTCAAGACTTGCTCGCTGGGTCCACCTTTCACAAGGGCATTTCGTAGTCTCTCTCTCTGTTTTTTTTTTAAATCCCAGTTTAGGTGGGGGCGTGGGGCTGGGACCGGGACCTGGGCCTATGATGAGGTAAGTAAATCTCATGTGAAGTAAGGGAGCTCTTTAGTGAGGGAAGTAGACATCGGATAGGGTATGATAGCGATCGGAGAAGATGGCCTTTTGCAGTCAAGCTTATGTTAACCAGTATAGTAATTGGGTGGGATATTTTTGGATAAAAGTGCTTTTAAGAAAAATAGTATGCATTAGTTTAATTGGAAAAGGTGAATGATTAAAGAAATTTGATATATAAGTGAAACTATTAAGTTGTTTATGATTAAAGCTAAGTAGACTTTCAAATGTAAATATGAGATAAGATATTTAAGACATTGCTATATATATTTTTAATATAGAAATGTAACCGCCCTAAATCCGGATATTCAAGTTAGATGGTTAGAATCTACAAAGATCGGCTTCTCGGGGGCTTATATGCTTAGATGTTGATCTCGATCCGAATTTCTATGAGAATCAAAATATTAGTTCCATACCATCTTTATTCCAATTTGGAGACTATGGATACTTGGATAATTAGATACCTATTTACAATCCTACCAAGCCATATCATTCATTACAACTTTCAAGGAATAATCAGTTACAAAGAACTTGCAGCTGGCCGTACAATGGAATTAACCTAGTGAACAATGTTGAAACCAGCCACAAGAAAAAAGAATAAATGGCAATTATAACATTATTTTTTCAATAAAAAACATTCTCCTACCAATAGCGTAAAGCACGCCCTCCCAAGGCGGGACCCCCTTGAATATCATGGACGGCCCAAGGCTAAGGTCACCAATGTAATTTTCAGTCATCATGTGTTATTATATTTTATATTGGCTAATTCATGGGTTGGACGAAACTTTGGGTTCATTGAGTTGTATTTTCTAATTTATTTTAGATAGACTGTGGTTGTGTCGCTGGAAGAGCCGAAGCGAAGAAAAGAAGAAAAAAGAGAAGTCTGGGCGAAACCACCGAGGACCAATCGATCGGAGCCTCTGTGCGATTGATTGGTGGTTTGACACGCCTCAGTTATTTGGATGGTCCGATCGATCGAATGGCACAGGAAAAAACGGGAAAGAGTCCAGATCTCCTACGAATTTGTTTCTTTTTTAGACTTAATTTGTTTCTCACTTTGAGTCATATTTGTGTTCTAACTACAAGGTACGAATTTGGGGTTATAAATAGGGCATTACTCTCAACCCTAAGAGACATTATAAATTAGTTCTCTCGTTGATCTGAGGTGAGAATACCCTAAGAGAGATTCTTTAATTCTCTAGAGCCATTGAGAGATTATTCTGAAAGGCTGCTCTAGAAGATTTTGTTGCTTCTACTCTCTTGTAGAAGACTGATAATCTTGGTTGACAAGATGCGATGAGATCAAGTAAGGAGAACGGTGCACCGCGGGGAAGTCGTGGCAGCGGAAGTTTTGTAAGAACAACTACAGTCCTTAGGTCTAGGTACTGAATGGAGTAAAGGAGCTGTGAGTATATTTTGTAACTGTCATGAGTTTTTTATTTTTGAATCGTGATTTTTCTCCCTAAATAGGGTTTCCACGTTAATTCTTGTGTCTGCCTTTTTGTAGTGTGTAATTGGTAGATTGGTTAATTAGAACTAGTATCCATTCTGCATGAGAACTTCTTCCCTTTTTAACCGACGTTCTATAGTGAAAATAATAATATTTTATTCCAAACCTCTATGATACATCAAGTCAACCACCACCATGGCTAGCCCGGCCAACACACACAATTAGATTGCTAAGATTGGTTTTTTTAATTGGCTAGCCTAACCACCAAATACACACATAGGGGAGAGGGAGATGGAGGGAGGTGAGAGTAATGACCACATAGTACATTAACAGTAATTTTTTAAACAGAGAAAGATTCACATGGACTCAAACAATAAAGAGAGATCTTTCATACAAATTTAAGAGAAAATCTCTATTTTTATTTCGGCGAGAAACATCCGAGTATCCAAACTCCTATGCTCTGGGTTTACATTTGTAGATGGTTAATAGGTGCAGGTGCTTTCCCTGATCCACAATAGCGATTAAAGTCATAGCTGAACTCAAAACCATCATCACCAAAGCACTTTTTGACCATACACTTGAAGATCTGGCAACAAGCAGGGCTCACACAAGTCCTTCCCTTCATGGTAATCGCGCACCATTTTAACTCCATCCAGTGTAACATACATTCTTCGATGCATGTCTATGCCCAGCCCAAGTCCTTGCTGAGGCCCTAACCTCAGATGAAGCAGTTGTTCATCAAATGGCTGCACACACGCGAGCACAGGCTCAAACCATGCAGTTAAGCAGGCCACAAATATCAATACCATCATCATCTCCCTTGCTATCTTCATGTCTTAAGCTTCACAATCTACTTCCTCTTTTAACTGTTGTAAGTGAACTGTAAGAAGGCAGTATTAGTGATACATATGATAGATACATATCGAGACAGTATGTAAAAGAAAAGCAGCGTTGATATCTTGTAACTGATTCATTGCTCTTCTTTATTAGTATAACTGTATTAGTAAATATTAAAGAGTTGTAAGAGAAGTGAATTAAAGCGGTTGGGCCAGATGGTATCCCTATTGAGGTCTGGAGGTGCTTGGGGGAGGATGGTATTAGTTGGTTGACAAAGCTTTTTAATGTAGTGCTAAAGAGCAAGAAGATGCCTAATGCATGGAGGAAAAGTATTCTTATACCCATATACAAGTACAAAGGAGATATTCAGAACTGTGCGAACTACCGCGGGATTAAATTGATGAGCCATACGATGAAATTATGGGAGAGAGTTATTGAGAGAAGACTAAGAAGAACAACAAATATTTCAGAGAATCAATTTGGTTTCATGCCTGGGAGATCAACCATGGAGGCTATCTTTCTCCTGAGGAGGTTAATGGAACAGTATAGAGAAGGTAAGAGAGATTTACATATGGTGTTCATTGACTTGGAGAAGGCCTATGACCGGGTTCCTAGGGAGATTCTTTGGAAAGTTCTGGAAAAGAAAAGAGTTTGTGTCGCTTATATTGAGGCGATAAAGGATATGTATGATAGAGTCGTGACATCTATAAGGACGACTGGCGGCGAAACTAAGGAGTTTCCTATCACGATTGGTCTACACCAAGGCTCAGCGTTAAGCCCGTACTTGTTTGCCCTAGTTATGGATGAGATTACAAGACATATCCAGGATGAGGTGCCGTGGTGTATGCTATTTGCAGATGACATTGTTTAGTGGATGAGACGAGAGAAGGAGTGAATGCTAAACTTGAATTGTGGCGGAAAACATTAGAGACAAAAGGGTTTAGGCTAAGTCGATGCAAAACGGAATATATGGAATGCAAGTTTAGTCAAAGTAGGACACCTGGTAACATAGAAGTAAGTTTGGGCACACAAAAGATAGTAAAGAAAGAAAACTTTAGGTACCTTGGATCTATGGTGCAACAAGATGGAGGAATTGATACTGATGTAAGTCACAGGATTCAAGCCGGGTGGACCAAATGGAGGAGTGCTTCGGGGGTCTTGTGTGATCGGAAAGTCCCCCTCAAGGTTAAAGGAAAGTATTATAAGGTGGCGGTACGGCCAGCGTTGTTATATGGATCAGAGTGTTGGGCAGTAAAGCATAATCATGTCAAGAAGATGGAAGTTGCGGAGATGAGAATGCTAAAATGGATGTGCGGGATCACAAGGAGAGATAGGATTAGGAATGAGGAGATTAGGGCATAGTAGGAATAGCACCGATTGGAGATAAAATGAGAGAAAAATCGACTGAGATGGTTCGGCCATGTTAGAAGGCGTCCAACAGAGGCACCTGTTAAAAGATGTGAAAGCATGGAGTTTGCCAAGAGTAGGAGAGGGAGAGGGAGACCCAGAGAAGTTGGAAGAAAACTATTAAACATGATCTTGCCTACATGGATCTACGGAGGACATGGCCCTAAACAGATTTGATTGGCGTCGTCAAATCCATATAGCCGACCCCACCTAGTGGGAAAAGGCCTGGTTTGGTTTGGTTTGGTTTGGTAAGAGAAGTGAATTGCACAGTAAAGTATGGAAGGAAACTTACATTTAGACTATCGAAACCACTTCAGTATAGAAGAGTTTTAACCATGTAGTGAATGGAATTGAAAACATGGAAGTTATTTAACTAGTTATCAAAATAGTGTTTTCATGCCATAATCGTTGTCAGCTGTAACTTAAGATGTGAAATGGCATTTTTTTTTTCTGTAGTAAGAATTGAAATTTTCAATACATTTTTTTTTCAAGTGCATTGCAACTCTAGTGCAAAGTCTAGCATGATTATATTCTGCACCTGTTACCTGGAAGCATCATAGAAGATAATTGTAATATTTTTAGCAGTGTTGAGAAAAAAAGAGAATATCTACAAAATGGAGTGATGTTCCACAAAAACTGGCATCCAAGAATTTTCATGGCAATGTCTGAAAGTACTTCCACAGAAAATGGCCTACTCTTTAGTTCACTTCTAGATCAAACACAACTTCAAGCGCCCCACAAAAAAAAAAATCAATTTATATCAATTTCTTAGCTTCATGTCCTACAAAATCGGATTCTTAAAAGTCCTTATTACCAACACCCAAATGAATTTTTGGATTCTAAACAACACACTTTCCCATCTTGGTCTGTTTCAATTAACTGCATACTCTTTTGTCAAGAGTCCACCCATAGGACATCAATCATAAGATCATTTGACTGAGGCGGTCGAGCACATGCTCAAGCTTGGCCTAGTCATTAACGTCACCCGTGACCAAAATCTCTTTTCCCTTCAACTGCTGAAATTTCAAAGGCCTCGTTATTGTTTTTGGATGTTCAGATTCCTGGAACAAGAGAAATCTCACTTTGAAGGAAGTAGCAAATAAGTCCATGACTGGAGCACTTAAAAAACTGAGAAACTGCTCAAATATCAATGTGCCCTGGGCTATCCATGACTGGAGCACTTAAAAAACTGAGAAACTGCTCAAATATCTATGTGCCATGGGCTAAGTTCATTATCAAATGCAAAACTAATACTTAAAACACACAACCAAAGGGAGTGAAACTACATGTTTGAGACGCGATCTTTAGCTTAGAGCCAATACAGCAGGACTTCAATGTTTCTTGAGAGGCTCCACATTTTACAAGTAATGGCCCACTGTTGATTCATTGGCATGGACCTACTTTATACAGTTAGACAGCACCAGCTTCGCACCTGATCATCAAACCAGTTTAGCGTGAAAACTCTTTCCAGGGAGAAAAACCACGATCCATAAATCAAGAACTCACGAACAGTTACAAGATATACTCACAGCTCCTTTACCTCAGTTTGTACTTCGACCTAAGGACTGTAGTTGTTCTTACACAACTTTCACTGATATGACTTTCACCGTGCATCGTTCTCCTTACTTGATCTCCTTGCACCTTGTCAGTCAAGATGAACTATCTTCTACAAAAGAGTAGAAGCAACAATAACCTTCTAGATCTGCCCTTCAAAACGATCCCTCAATTGCTATAGAGAAACAAGAAAATCTCTCTTAGAGTATTATAACCTCAAATCAAGAGAGAGAATTAATTTCTTGTGTTGTGTATTTGGGTTGAGAGAAATGCCCAATATATAACTCCAAATCCGTGCATAAGACTCCTAGTAAAAATACAATCAGAATATGAACTCTTCTTAAACTCAAATAAAGAGTTCGGATTGGATCAGACTGGGCTTGGTCCGCCTCGCTCACTATAGCGAGCCATCATTCTGGCTTTTCTGTCTGACAATCTTCTGTCAAGCTTTTTGACACTTACAATCTCCCCCTTTTCGCAATTCACGGACAAAATCCCTAGAACAATACAATAATATATACCCAAAAGAAAAATCCAAAATACATTGAATTTTAAAACAAAAAAATTCGGCACTGTAGATCTTGTATTGCCTTTATTTGAACTTTTAGATCTTGAATTGCCTTAGCTTGTATGGCTCCCCCTAGCTCCATTCTTTTCCCCTTACATTCGTCTAAAATTGACAAATAAATATCATCATGCAGCTTCTGTCAATCTGGATGTAGTAGCTCCCCCTCAATATTGCCTCATTCTCAATATGATCTTCGTATCAGCACTAGGTTGAGGACTTGATCTTGCAAATCAGGGGTGATGAAGCTTAGGCACACACACTTGTAAATTTAAATATTTCAGCAAAGTGTGTACCAATACAGAAGATATGTCTTCTTTCTTAACCCAGACAGCTTTGGTAATCTTCCTTTTCAGCTCAGCCTTCTGCGTTTTCCATTGCTTTTGATTCGGTAAACTTCGCAGCTAATTGCAATGGGGTCGAATGTGTCATTTAATTCCATAATGATGACTAGTGGGAATTCGTTCAAGACGTGACACATTCTGCTTCTTTTGGAGCTTTTTTTGCAACACTAACAATAGGATTAGTAATAACTGAATTTTTAACAAAACAGTTTATACATTTGGCATTCGAAGTGGATGCTCCATCAGCGTAGCCGATGACATGCTTGTCAGTGTGTGCCTTTTGACTGCACAGGATGTCATCTAATTTTTTTCGATCCAGTGTTCATCCTATTCAATGAACCTTTAGCAGTATCTAACTCAGATAAAATCATCTTGAGTCGTCCATTCGGATCAAAATTCTCTACTTTCAAAGTCTTCACATCAGATCAAGTAAATCACACTTTTGTGATTCTGCAGTCAATTTGTTAGCCAACTTGTTATTTTCATCCTCCATTTTTGTATTTTAGCAAGTGCTTTTGCAAGTTCAGCTTTAAGGGAGGAATTTTGCTCTTCAGACACTTTTCACTTTTTAGCCACTTTTTCATTCATCTTTAGCATCTTATGGTCTTCTCAAACAACGTTTGATGTTCAGTTTTCCAGTCTTGTTTCTACCTCAGACTCACAATCATCATGATTAGTCCCATCTTCACAAGAAACTTGTGAAGTAGCAAAACATGGAGATGCCAGAAAAGCTATTAATTTCTCTTTGCTAGTGATGGGCTTCTCAGATTTAGACATTTTCAAATTAAAAGCTCTATTACCACAATTACTATGTCCATATCCATGACACTCATAGCACTGAATCCCTTTAAAAAACTTATTTTTCTCAACAGATTTAGGGATTTTGGTAGAAGTTCCTTCGCGGTAGATATTAATTCTATCAATATTTAGACCAACACAATAAAATAGTGCAACCCTTTCTGATACCAATTGAAAGTTTTGCGGGACCCACTAGAATGGATGCTAGTCTAATTAATCCAATCAATGCAGCAGATGTAACCAATCAAACAAGATAGACCTAGCAAATAAATCTACCAAGCAATCATCACAAGAAGGCAAATACAAATTTAACGTGGAAACCCTTTCAAGGGAGAAAAACCCCACGATCCAGAAATCAAGAACAATTACAAGATATACTCACAGCTCATTTACCTCAGTCTATACCTTGATCTAAGGACTGTAGTTGTTCTTGCACAACTTCCACTTACACGACTTCCGCCGTGCACCGTTCTCCTTACTTGATCTTCTCGTAGTCAAGATGAACTATCTTCTACAAGAGAGTAGAAGTAACAATAACCTTCTAGAGCAGCCCTTCAGAACAATCTTTCAATGGCTCGGAAATAAAGAAATCTCTCTTAGGGGTATTCTAACCTCGAATTAAGAAAGATAATTAACTTCTTGTGTTGTGTCTTTGAGTTGAGAGAAATACCCAATATATAGCCCCAAATCTGTGCATAAGACTCCTAGTAAAAATGCAATCAGAATATGAAGTCTTTCCAAACTCTAGTAAAGAGTTCGGATTAGATCGGACTGGGCTTGATCCGCTTCGCTCGCTATAGCGAGCCATCATTCTGGCTTTTGTGTCTAACAATCTTCTGTCAAGCTTTTTGACACTTACAATAAGGGTTTATATTTGTATATGGTTATAGCAGGTGAAGGTGCAGTCGTGTAGGTTGAGTACAGTAAGTTTTACCTGACTTCTCTATAAGTCCCGAAGAGATTAATCCAACTGAAAGAATTGAAACCTCTGTTAAAAAAAAAAACAAATAATTTGCAGCCGAGCATGTGCAGGTGCTTTCCCTGATCCAAAACAGTGGTCGAAGTTTTGCTTTGAACAACCCGTCTTGTTTGAACAACTGATCAGACCCCTCTTCACCAAAGCATGTTTTGAACGTACTCGCTGCGATCCTCCAGTAAGCAGGTGATCTATTTTTATCAACTACTTTATGTGACAACCACCTCTGCCCTTCTCAATTCAAAAAGAGAAGAACAATAGGTGAATTTTTTTTTCTTTGGACCTATAGCTTTCAATCGTACAAAAAAACTCTTTGTGGTGCCATAAGAGGGCATTGATTTCCACCCTAATTCGATCGATTTTGGTATTCCGTTCTGAAAAAAAAGTGATTGAGAATTTTTTAAAAAAAATGATACTTAAAATTATAAAAAAATGGTTAAATGCTAAAATAATATTAAAAATACATACTTATATATTTAAATTAAACTATACTAAACAATCGACTATTTTTTTAGTTTTCACTACGTAAGAATGGAAGTATGAACCCTTGAAAGAATATCGGGCGGAATTTATTTGGAATTAGAACCGAAATGGGGCGGAACATACCAGAATTGGGACCGGAAACCTTTACTAGTTTGGTTCACCCACTTGTAAAGTCAGAGTAAAATATCACATACACATCAAAACCACTTTTACCATAATTTCCTCCATCTTCTCTAACAAAAAGTAAAAAAGCAACTACAATTACTTACTAAAAGATAAAAAAAACTCCATTTTTCATACCAAAAGTCAACAATATTTCATCCCAAGCAACTAAAAATAAAATATCATCATTACCCACTATATATTTTATTCATACTTTTTATTTCACTTCACTCCACTTGATTTTAAGAGTAAAGTGCCAAACTGGGGGCATACCCTTCTAAAATGCATGCAATACCACTATTTTTTTATTGGTTTATTCTCTTTAACGAAAAAAAAAAAAAGCGGGGGGCGGGGGCGGCTTCCTTCTTTTTTTAAGAATAAAATATTAAATTCCCAATAAAATCGATTCTTCCCGTCATTTTGATCGTTGAGTTTTTTGCAATCCATATCGAAATCAAACAAAATATGGAACTTTTTAGTTAAACATGTCTAGATATAAAGAAAGATGATCAGCCTCTTAAGCATATACATGTATGATCACGATATACTCATTTAAGCATATACATGTATGATCATGCATTCATATATTTTACTTAGGAGTTGCATACAATAAAATAATTGTAGAAAAATATTACCCAAGAATATAATGAGGGAAGTGGAGCCGGAAATGTCTTTGGAATTAGTCCGGATCTCCTTTTTGGTCCAAATAAGGGAGCCTGTTTGGACCAATCACCATGTGCCACGTGGCATTTTGGCCACAACAGGGAGGTCTTAGTAGAGGTGGCCCAAAAGTGCCACGTGGCACATGGTGATTAGTCCAAACAGGCTCCCCCTGTTAAGACCAAACAGGGGATCTGGATTCCTTTGGAATTTTTGGAAAAGGACATCAAGGTGGTCAGATCTGATCTGAGAGGAGAGTTTCTGGCTTGTACTCTGGATCTGATAGGGTACCTGGACCATTTACTAAGATCCTCCAAAGCAGGAGATTAGCCAGGTTGGCCGGGCTGGGGCGATCCTGGCCCAAGCCAACTTGGAAACATAGGCATGTAGTCAGCCCAAGCCCAACAAAAGCTGTAAGTATCTAGCCCGAGACTGGCCCACATCTTTAACATGTCAGACTCAAACTTGCCCATTTAGTCCATTGGGCCGGCCAGGCTTTTTAATACTTGTTTGGGCAAATCAATCACTAAATACAAGCACTACTTATTGGGGCTGGGCTTCAGACTTTCTATCACTTAATACAAGCTCGGCCCGAATATTATACTGGCCCAGGTTTTAGGTTCAGGCCCAACCCTAGTATATATTGTAGTGGATGTAGAAATTTCTCTTGATCTCAGTCATGGAAACATGGATACAAAGATGGTGTTTTATAAGTAAATTTGGAAATGGCTATAATATTTCTAGCTTAGCAATAGATCAGCCAATGGGGTCCACCGATAAACCCTCATGTGATCAATCTAACCCCTTCACACTCAATGTCCTCCTATAAGTTAGCTTCTACCTAACTTTGACACATAGCCCAAATACATGGACACTCCATATGATCATGCAAATTTTGACACCCATTCATTTCATTCGGCGGCTAGGACTTAGATGACATTAAAGCCCTCAAAATAGTACCTATTTTGATTGGATGATTCCCACTGGTTCACTTATAGGTAGCACATAGAGAGACTTTCCGAACCCTAAGCCAATCATGATTGTCATCCTTTCAGGTATTGGCTACATTATTCCTAGGCTTTTCACATAACATGTCAAAACATAATTAGGTATTCTACTATAACTTGAACTATAATGCGCGGGCCTGGGTCAAATTTCATACTTATCCATAGATCTGGGCTTGAATCAAAGGCACGCTAACTGATATGGATTGCTTGTGGGAGCTTCCACCCAGCCCATGAACAGCTCTAGTCCGAGTAGCAAACCTTTTTAATTGAGAGATTCAAAACTTGTCCGAGGAAGTCCTGCAAGATGGTCATGGCCGGTCCCATGTTTTGAAAGCTAAGTCCATGTAAAGATATATTTCCTATCAGACTGACATTGCCATTCATTCACCTCTAAGCACTTTTATTTTTGGTGGAACTCTAAGCTCTTGGTTGTCTTGTCAGTGACCCCTAAAGAGAGAAAAAGATAGTGTTCAGGACATTTTTCCTTGGAGTTGTTGTCACCACTAAAAATCAACCTACATGATTGGAAGATAGATATATCTCAACCATCAAAGCGGTGGCCCATACCATCAATTGGGTGCAATACTAAATACACTTTGCTACAATTTCTCCTATTGATTGTGGGCCTGTGTGATATGTATGCATTTATGATTGTACTGAGAATAGTCCAGGAATTGTCAAGGAATAATCAGGATTTCACCTCGGGTAGTTGGGTCTGTAGAATAATTTAAAATCTCAGTTGTAATTAACTGGACCAAGTCAGCTCTCTTTGATAAGTCACCGAGTTAATTAATGATGTGAATGACTAATTAATCAACTTGGTGACCTTCTGAGTTAGGCCGAGTCATGTTTTCCAATATTTAAAGTGTAGTTTAGGACATGTTTAATTGCATAGAATGCATAGGAGTTGTTGCTCAAATAAGTGCAACGGAGAGATTATTAAAGAGGTGGGGGGAGAAGGAAATAACATAGGATCACGTAGCTGCAACTGTCACTTTCATATGAATTATTGGGGTGGTAAGAACCCACTTGGGAGTTGGGTGACTGACGTAATTAGACGTGGGTTTGCTCCCCACCTTGTATGCTCAAGCCTTGCCCTAGATTTAACCCGGTGCATGTGTGTTTGGGTTTGGGCGTGCGGCAAAATTGTCCCGTTGGGTTATATATACCACAAGAAAACCTTCCTTGTAAAATATAAATAAAAAATATTAGGGTGGTGGCTAGGTGTTCATTTCCCACCTCCCCTAGATTCAATTTCCATTAAAAGAGAGGTTGCTTAACGATTATTTCTGAAAAATCCACACTTGTTTCTTAAATTTTAATAATTCTTCAAAATAAAGTTTTACAATTCCTAAATTTCTATCTAAGTTTTATTTGAAGGAGATATGAATAGCCAAATTAATATAAATGAGGCCATGCGACGATTTTACTTGAAAGAAATTCATTAAGTTATGAAGAAGCAAAGACTCCGGAGATTGACATTTATTGGAAGGAAGAAATAAAAAAACATAAATCAAGTCCATTATGTAAAATAGAACATGGAAGCTATTGGATCCACTGTCGTATTTTTAATCCATCACTACAAAAAAAAAAAAAAAAAAGACTTTTAGCAACAGAAAAAAATGCTTTTCTGTGGCGTTTTTTTTTTTTTCCACCACTAAACTTACCATTTTTTGCCTCCAACGAAAGAATCCTGGCCGCTAAAAACTGAGTATAGGTGTTTTTCTGCCACTAAAAATCACTATTTTTGTATTTACTTAAGATAAAACAAAATTTCTATGCAAATGTCACAATGGCTAAAGTAAGTTGAATGGAGATTACAGAGCTGAGGTCTTGGATTGGGAACTTGATATACCCTCCCTGTACAAGGTCAACTTCACATCTAAATTGCTCTAAGTGGTCCCTATACTTGCATCTCACAAAAGGCTGCATTATTTTCATGCATATACACGTGTATTTAATTTGTGTGTGCGTATGGGACCGTTTTAATTTTCTTATAGCATATGATTTTTTACCATAAGTACTTTTCAGTGAATTAGTAGTCGCCCTAATATGGCATTTATTGGACCAATACCCACTCTAGTTTTTTTTTTATTAATATAATAGTAATAATGATTCTGTGATTAATTTAGTAAATCACTATGGCACACAATTAGAATATATATTTAATAAGTGGACCCCAGATTCTCAATTTTATTTCATCCATGCTCTTTTTTTTTTTTTTAATTTATCAGATTTTGCTTTTGCTTAGGCGGTTAGGCCAGTGGAATTGATGCCTATCTCATTTGATGGTGAATTTACACTACGAAGACATACGCTAAGACATATCACAAAAGGTCCAATAATTAGTTTAAAGCATAGCTATGTAAGACACTAACTTGGGCATTGAGTAATTACAATTAATTATGTTAGCTGATTCAAAATTTGCCCAATCCTTCAATAATATTTAGTCTTTCAAGGGTTGCAATACATCAATAAAAATTGTTGCAGAAATGTTTAGGAGAAATCGAAGCAACGAAAGAATCTTATTGGGCTTACAATTCCTTCATTCCAAGATAGAGTTAAGATATGTTTTTTTTTTTTATATGTTTAAAATTTACTTATGTATTATTTACACAAGTAAAATCTATTTTCCTATCACGTGTAAAAGGTAAATGACTCCTTAATTATCTGTGCATTGTAATGTAAGAAACCATAAGCCAATAGCATTATTACTTTGTTTCATATATCCCTTCATCTTGCTAGCACTACTCAGTACTCATGCTGTCGGGCACCATCTTCCTACAATCCTACATGACTCATTTACGGAGCCAATTCCTAGGATATATTAGAAATTAACGACGTTACATGTAACAATTAATGGAGGAAAGTCTATGACTTTAAAGCGTGTACACAACATGTGTTGTGATGTTCTACTTACCGGGATTTATCTCACTGATTCATTTATTATACTGTAAGGAGGTCAGTCAACTTCTATTGATACTTAGGTTTTACTTGCATATGTTACTTCACATTGTAAGAATCTAAATCATGTGGATTGTGGACTAATACAAAATACAATATTGAAATTGGAAGACCGATTGTGAAATCTCAAGATCAAGGCTACTGAAATTTTCAGTTGAACTTTAACATACCTGAACTAAGAGAAGGTTCAAATCCAAAAGACATGAACCATTTATACACTTTGATATGCTTTGATATGCTTTTTCCCTCCTCACATTGACTCAAAATTATCCAGTTTCTCAATCAAAGTTTTATTGACTCAAACTCCAGTAATTTAAATTCTAGAAAAGTCAATATTTCATTTACATTGCTAAATAATATCCTTCTTGCCTCGCCTTGTATTATTTAATCATCACCTCTTTAATAATCCTTCAGTGGAGCTTATTTCACCATTGAATTTTCATGCATTCAAGTCTTATTTATGAACCTCAAGGGGTAGCTCAGTTGGCCTAGGATCACACTAGGGCTATAGGGTAGTTTACCCGGCTTCCCTCTTGGCCGGAGGGATTAGTCCAACCCAAAGGGTTGGGAACCCTCTGATAGCAAAAAAAAAAAAAATCTTATTTATGACAAAAAAAAATGCCCTAGTCGTTTGGGTCATAGCTAATGTGTTAATCGTTGCATTTGTTTGGTGCACCTAGATTGTATGTACAAGTGGATCAGGTACATAATTCCTCAATAATTAAGGACTAGCACAACCACCCGTGCTCAGTACGGTCGCATTATAAATTAAAAATGCTTACATTAAAAATATTTTGTAGAGCACCTCTTTCCATCCATTAAGTAAGTTGCATAAATGAAAATAAAAATAAAAAATAAACTGGATAGAAAGAGAGTAGAAAAGATGGGGTGGAGCAAGAGACTTAAAAAAGAAAGTGGAGTTAAAGTGGAGAGTAGTGGATGGTTTGATGAGATAAGGATATGAGCGGGTAATTATATAGAGAGAAAGCGAAATATTTTAATAAAGAGGGTTAACTGTCAGTCAAAATTAATTAGATCCAAAACCTTCCGGCTTAATATATTAAAATTGTTCTAGTTGTATATTGAGGGAGAACTTGTTGTTAACTTTTTTAGCACCAAGCTTATAATTAACATAGTAGGAGGCAAATATCATCTTGATCATAGCAGGTAAAATCATAATTGATAGTCAGAATTAGATTCAAAACCTTCCAACTTAATATATTATAATTATTTTAATTGTATATTGAGGGAGAATTTGTTGTTAACTTTTTTGGCACCAAGCTTATAACTTGTAGGAGACAATTATTACCTTAATCAACAATTTAATGCGCCAGTGATCATCATGTTGGTTCTTCCTTTTTGTTCTCTTCATTCTTGGCCTCCTTTTGCACCAACACCACCATTATTTGGAACCAATGAAAGAGAGAAGGATTAAATTCCATCCACCGTAAAGTGATGATTATGTTTGCTTCCAAGTGTTGGGCAAGAATACATTATTTTCTTTTGTCATTCCTATCTAGTTATCAAACACATACCAAAAGGAATGCCCCACTTGCATCCTTAGAACTTGGTTTTCCTTCCTTCACTCCATTTTCATGTTAAATATGACTAGATCGATGTATCTCCTTTTATATATAATTGGTTATGGAAAGAAAAAAAAGAGACTAATCATAATTATCTAATTATCCAAATGCATGAATCCCATTTATGTGTATGTCAAGTTGTATGCATGGATTAATTCTCGGCTATCGAGAATTGAGTATCCCTTGCGCTCAGGATCAAAGGCATTTTACATGCGTTGGGCGAAAAATATCTTGGGTTATAAAAAAAAAAGTCATATATACTACATTTATAGAGATCCGATCTCTGGGTCATATTTTTGTAGTCCCATTGCCAGTACAAAAACAACAACAACAACAAAAAAATAATAATAAAAGTTCTCCCCTTAGACAAGAAAAGTGTAAGTAGTATTTGTGATGACATCAAATGTGAAAATAGGAGGACACTACAGAATTTCTCCTCCTTGTTTTGAGTTTATAAACATCCTATAGGAAGATATAATTATGTTAATTTTTTTTGGAAAATCACTC
Organism: Litsea cubeba; assembly: GCA_012931725.1. Taxonomy (NCBI): domain Eukaryota; kingdom Viridiplantae; phylum Streptophyta; class Magnoliopsida; order Laurales; family Lauraceae; genus Litsea; species Litsea cubeba. Next base: position 134,718,487 of record CM022947.1, read on the forward strand.
TTTTATCAAGGTGGGCACTCAATGAATAAGCAAATGACTACACAAAGCACATCATGCCATATACATCATCAACATTATCACATTTGGCTTGGGGTACAATTTTACACTGATGGTCAACCTACTTAACACAGCTCAGCTCTACTTTTATGTGGATTTCAAAATGAGCTCCACCATCAGTCCAAAATAAAAGAGTACTCCAATAAAATTCTGTATTTGAAATTTGTCCTGCTTGAACCATCATCACAGTGGACAGTACCATGTAAACAAATTGAATCATTAAACCATCAACCCACTTGCAAATATATATAAGACTGAACGTCCCACCAAGATGTAAACATTGAAAAAAAGGCTTGCCAATTGCTACATATAAAAAGAAAGGCTGGATAGATCAACCCAAAACAACCCATGAAAAGGCAGTATAGCAATTAATCAAATTCTCCACCTAAAAATACCAAATGAACTCCACTAGATATGTTTTTATTAAATTACAATTCAAAAGTAAGCATCATTTACTCTTTTATTTCACCCATTTTATCAACCAGTCAATCATCAAACCTTGTACAATCACAGAGTACCCCACCATATGTCTGAACGATGTAGATCACTGCCCCAACCCCCACCCGTGCACAATAATTCCATTGCCAGACAAGGAAAGAGAGAGAGTGTGTGTAAGAAGGAAGAGGATCTCACTGTAGCTAGCCTGAGCCCGAGCAAAGGAGTAATTTTTCCAAAAGAAAACAAATACAAAGGAAACGGGTCTTGTCGAGAGGGGCCACCACGTGAATACAAGCATTCATTCATCCCTTCCTACCCTTTTTACGTCCCATCTCTTCCACCACTTTCTTTCTTCTCCTCCTCCTCCATCTCCCCTCCTCTCCTCCTCTCTCTTTCTTCTCTTCCTCTCACTTCCCTAGAATCCTCTCACCCCACAAAACACAAACAGTCACAATCCCAACACACCCAAACTCCCATACAAACATGTATTTACACTGAAACAAGACAAAACCCAAAACCCCTCTTCTTCTTCTTCTTCTTCTTCCTCCTCTACAATGAAAGAGCCTTAGCAGTCTCTCTACAAAACCCAATTGCCAAAACCCAGAAGCACAAAAAATACAAGTCATAATTCGATAGAGGAAAAAGAAGAAAAATCAATGGAATCATCAGCATCGGGCGCTCCTGGGCCACCGTCCCAGGAGGCGCCCCAATCAGGAGCCGGGGCGGGACCCATAGCCATAGCCGAGCCATCGGGCGCGCCGGCGCCTCCAAGCCGATACGAGTCGCAGAAGAGGAGGGACTGGAACACGTTCCTACAGTATCTGAAGAACCACAAGCCGCCGCTCACGTTAGCGCGGTGCAGCGGGGCGCACGTGATAGAGTTCCTCAAGTACCTGGACCAGTTCGGGAAGACGAAGGTGCACGTGACGGGCTGCGACTACTTCGGTAACCCGAACCAACCCGCCCCTTGTTCGTGCCCGCTTAAGCAGGCGTGGGGGAGCCTGGACGCGCTGATCGGACGGCTGAGAGCGGCCTACGAGGAGAACGGGGGGAGACCCGAGTCGAACCCGTTTGGGGCACGTGCGGTGAGGATTTATTTGAGGGAGGTGAGGGAAGGGCAGGCGAAGGCGAGGGGTATACCCTACGAGAAGAAGAAGCGGAAGAGGGTGACTTTGGGAGGAGGGAATGGTGGTGGTGCGGGTGCATCGGGTTCCGGTGGTGCCGCGGAGCAGGGGGATGGCGTTGGTGGTGGCGATGGAACGGGTTCGGGTTCGGGTGGGACGTCCATATCAACTTCTTCAGCTTCAGCTTCGGCTTCTGTTGCTGCTGCGAATGTAGCAGTTTCGTCGGCAGTTGCTTCTTCTACTTCCGTATAGTTCTTCTCTCTCTCTCTCTCTCTCTCTCTCTCTCTCTTCTTCTTCTTCTTCTTAATTTATATTCTCTATTTTTGTGATGTTGAGGATTTTTATATATATGCCGATTCGTCTATAATTCAATCGAGTTATTTATAAATGGGATTATGGAACGGTTTCTCTCAAGATATTCAACAAGAACACAGTCTTCCTTTTCTTCTTTTGATTTTGCCTCTCTCTCTCTCTATATATATATATGTGTGTGAAATTTAAGCAACAATTAGAAGATAAACACATGAATCGTCGTCTTTGTTACATAGAAAAACACCCAATGGTACCGATCAAAAAAATAAGAATACCCAATGACCTGCTTTCTTTCTGGGTCTTCTCTTTCTACTAATTGGTCAACTAGGAACAAGCCCATTAACCATACTTTTGTTTTTTTTTTTTGTTCATATAAGAACACAGACACTGTAATGTTCTTACTTTTTTTCTTCGGATTCTCTCTCTCTTTCTCTTTGTGATTATGCTGCTGTCTGTTGCAAAATTATAATCTCAACTCAGTTTAGGTGTTTGTGTTTTTTTTTAGGGAGATGGATTTCTGATTGGCTAACCTCTAGTCTAGTATGAATGTCTGTTGCTTTTGTTGGAGTCCGTGTGAACTTATGTTTAAGAACAGCGACCTGGGAATTGATCGGCTACGCGTCTGAGTATCTTTTCCTGATGCACGTTCGCCACATGAATCCACTCGTTTGAATTTGCAGGGCCCTTTTGCACTAACAGATTGAGGAATTAAGGCTCTAAATCTAGACTAGGGTGAATTTAATTTTGCCTGCCTTAATTATTTTAGCTAACCACCGCCAAGGTGTGAAAAGGACCAGGAGCCTACCCTACCTCTCGTCTGTATTATATTATATAATATGAATTTTTTAAGATATATGTGCACTAACATGCAATCACTAAAGATAAATAACTATGGGACCAATCACACTTCTCTTTCTTCCATCTCTTTGATTGATCATTCACCCTTTTTTTAATAACATTATCTTTGATTATTTCCTTGGCCGGAGTACCATGATTGCAGCAATATAATAGAAATTTTCTTCAGTTTCTTTATTTAGTGGGCCCTTGAGATTTCTTCCATTTTCATTTAATATCATGTATTGTGTTAGTGACTGCATAAACCATGATTTTGGCTAGAAGTGTTCCTCTCTCTCTCTCTCTCTCCTGCATTAAGATCCCACTAATCTTCTTCAAGTACATGATTTGGCGAAGGCAGTGGCAATCTTCTTCCCTTTTCCTCACACCTCAACTTCTTTAAATTTCAAACATATCAGTCATATATTCTTAAATCAAATCAAAACCCTATATATATATATATATATTTTTTAAGGTAAGTTACCCCCACACACACTTACTAGGTCTCTCACCACCAGCGCTTCAGTCAAGGATTGATCTCTTATCCTTTCCTTAAGTAATGAGCTACTTGTTTGAATTTAAATCGCCATTTTCTTTCTCCAAGTAATTGGCATTGATGTGTAGCCATATTTCAAGTTCTTTTTTTTTTTTCTTTTATTAATTCCTTGTCTTAGAACAGTTTGGATGAGTAGAAATAGTGGAGAAAACTGTTTGCGTTTGGGGTGTCTTAAGTGGGCCCTGTGCTAATGATTATTATTGCAAAGATCCCAAGCATTTATTTCCCCACAGAGAGCTCATTTGCTGTCTTTGGTGCAATCCGACCATTGGATTATTATAAAAGGTAAACCTTATAGTGATGCTGAAAATCTGAGATAGAGGAAGATGGTTTAGGACTTAGGAGGGCATTTAAGCTAGATTTCCCTAGCCTGTAAGGCAACTCTCTTTGAAAATCCATGTTAGAGGATTTTGTTTCTAAGACTGCCTAGTCTACGGTTTAAACTTGCACCGTTGGCTGTTTCCTCGACCTTTTTTCTTTGCATCCTGTTGTCCATAGATTTGACCAGTTCAGTCTCTCTCCCTATGATTATATTAAGGGTCCTGTTAGATGAGGGAACAGATGAAGCTGTAATTTTAGCAGATAACTGCATTTTCCACATCCAAGCAGACCCAAGTTTTATCCATTTTATATGATCATAACTCTCTCCTTTTTCATTTGCTTATCAAATGCAATAATGATTTATAACTGGTAAATGAGAAACACCTCGGCACCCCCTCCTTCACTCTCCCTGTGTTGAAATTTCACCAGTATGTATTTCACTTTAGTAGGCTCTAAACACCTTATGCTCACCAAGGTTTAAAATATTGATATTTTCAACACTAACTGTATATTATCCTGCAGTCATATCATTCTTCCTGTGTGATATATATCATCCCTACCTATTTATTTTGTTCTTTTTGTAGTTTGTAAGCCCAGAAGAAATTATCATCAAGGCATATAAAAAAAATGTAGTTAGATGAAAAAAGGATATTCTAAATACCACAATTAATACTCATTACAGCCTAGCAACCCAAGTTTAGTTTTATAAAGTGCACCCCTATTTTGTGGCATACCTGAATGTAAATTGAGTTTTGGGAGTTATTGGAAGACTCTGGTTTTGATTAGGGCTTAACAGAATCACACTCCAATCAGATTCAGATGACCCCGATCTTTTAATTTCGAAGGCTCAAAGTTTAGTTTAGTAGTTATGTAGATGGAAGGGGGTCCTTTTTATTTTTTGTCTATTCATTTATCATATTTCAAGTGAATTACAGCTGGACTCATGGTTTTATGTATTGGCAGAAACTGAGCCGTATCACTAGTTTCTATCACCTTATATATAAATGTTTCAGACAAGACAGAAGCGGGTCTTCCATGCGTTTAGCCCAAAACTTCAATATGTACTTCAAATCCTTTTTTCACTGCCACCTAAAATACTGTAAAAGCAATTCAAAAGAAAGATGTGCAGTTCTTAATTTTATAAAAAGAAATGCCCATATGATAGTTGATATACACTGCTTGAAATCATGTTTAATACGTATTTTATTACACCAAGTAAAGTAAAATGGGTTACATTTGATTTCACTTTTTTTTTTATAGTTTTAGCCCTCAATCACCAAGTTTACAGTTGTGGGTGTGATTTGCATGCTTATGTTACCACTGTTAGAAGCATTTCAACCTTCTTTTTATCTTCCTCTTCCTGTTTTTAAGTGGAAAATTCCCACAACTGGGGCAAACATGAGCTGTCCTTTTATACTGCTCTCATCCAACGTTTGTTGTTACATCTACGTTGTAGTAATAAGCCATCAAGGAGAGGAGGCAAAGAAGCAGGAGAGAGTAATATTAAAGAGAGATTAAGGTGAGTCAAAAGAGCAAAAGCCGTGCAGTGAAAGAAAAATAAGGAGGAAAAAAAGCGAAAGCTGAATCCCCAGATTCCTTTGTCTTGACCTTACCTAAAATCTCGAATCAAAGAGTACTGGAAATGTTGGAAGGGAAGCGGAGATGGGAAGCGTTTTTCAAAGCGTTTGAATGGGGGTTCTAAAAGCAACTGCACTGTCTAGTCTTGTCTACACTTCAGGCAGTATTATTATTAAAGTGGGTCTGATAGGAATATATACTTAAATTATTTTTGCCTCATTTTCATCCATCTAACGCACCTGATCATATTGCATTAAGATGCCTCACAAGTGAAAGATAGCTAGCTTCAAAGAAAGAAAAAAAAAAAACAACCCGAGGACTGTCAGGACTCTCCACGCCCATGTGGATGTGGGTGAGAGAGCTTTTATGTCTTCTTCTTTGTACTTACTACTTGCACTGTCGCTTCAACCCCAGGTGAAATTAGATACCCACGAATGGAATATCTCAGCTAAGTTGAGCTGCTTTTATTGAACTTGGTGCTCCCCACTATTTGATGCCATGTACTAACCAGAAGCATTGGGTGATTTTTAAACCATTTGACTTTGAACTGTGTACTTGTGGGGGGCCATGATTTTCATTGCCCAGCTTATTTCATTGGAGTTGATTTGTCAGCCCAAATCATGGCCCAGCTTATTGGAGTTGATTTGTCAGCCCATGGTTTGGTGATCCATCTATACTTCGATTCTCAAGATGGTTATTGCAAGTCCCATGCGCAATCTGTCTATACTTCTGAAGATGCATGCGCAAGAGTTGATCAAGGCACTGGTATTAATTGATGAAGTCATTTCATGGTGGATTTCAGAATAACTCGTGTGTTTAGGCTGACATTATAGAATTTCAAGATTCAAGACATTCCCCCAAAAAATCAACGTAGGTTTCATTAAATGAAAACATTCACGTTTTTAAGCAACTACCAACTAATCTTATCCTGATGATAAGGATAATCCACCGATAATCCTAACATCTCTAATAAATTATTAACAGATAATCTAACATTCCCCCTCAATTTTTCAAAGAAAAGATCCTTGATTGGTAACATGAAAATAAATTGATTTCTAAATCAACATGTCTTTTGGAGTATGTGAATCCATCACTATTGCAACACGGTCCTTTTTGAGTCTGTCAGTGCCGATGGCCCACTGGAACAAATCTGTCAGCAGGGGCAGAACTAGGGGGTTGGCAGGGCCATGGCCCTCGTAAAGCCCCCTTTTTTTTAATTTAAAGGGGTTTTTACACATGGCCCCTCAAGAATTTTTTTCACAATGGCCCCCCAGAACTTGGATCCTGGTTCCATCCCTGTCTGATACTATATAAGAAACCATATACCAATCCAAAAGCTTAAGCTTATAAGTGAAAGACCCAAATAGGCATATGAAGCCCTATCCAACTTAGGACTTGGACAATGTGGGATGTGGACTTCCCAACATGCATATCAAACATGGTCCAATGGATTTTTTTTTTCTTTTTAACCAAGACAGGGTGATGGGGTCAAGAGAGTGCCCGCACACATATGGGAAGACGGCCCGTACAAGCGAGAAAAATGCCCACACACGTGGGAAAGGAGCCTGCATAAGCAGAAAGAAAGCCCACATAAGTGAAAAGAGGTGGCCTGCCCAAGGTTCAGTCCCTAGACAGCAATGTGAGAACTGCCGCCACTTACCAGTGAGATAATTAGCTATTCTCGGTCCAATGGATCTGTTAAACTGGGTTCAATAGTGGCTTCAGGATATACCTTCGTGAGTGTGTTCGGTTGATCTTCGTAGAAGTTAAAAGTGCTTCCTTAAAGTATTGCTTCTGCTTTCTTATTTTTCATGATAAGATTTTTAAAAGGAAAAGGTTATTTGATGTTTATCCCTTTTAATAGAAAAAACACCCAAGATTATTTAATTATGATATAAGAAAAGACAGCTTTTGTATATATAATTAAATAATATTAGAATTCTTATAATAAAAGAAAACAAGTACACAATATATAACCCTGAAATCTCTATTATTATCTATAAAAAAAGTTGAGATAGGAGTCATGACTGCATCATTTGGTACTCCAAGTTCAAGCATATAAATTTATTAGTAAAGAACTCTTAAATTCGTTGAAATGAAGAACTCTTATGATGGTTCTAGGAGAAAGTTTACCCCAATCAGAGTTTGGCTCGCGTTAGATTTATCACTTGTAAAATAATATTATTTTACTCCTTTTTGTTGGTGTATTGTAATCATTTTTATCAATTGATCAATCTGATGATTAGCTTACTTGCTTTGAAACGAAATATGACTCATATATACACGGTTGGTGTATTGTAATCATTTTTATCAATTGATCAATCTGATGATTGGCTTACTTGCTTTGAAATGAAATATGACTCATATATACATGATTATCCTTAAGTTGTTCGGATTTCATAAGTAGACTGGAAGATTGGATAAGAATAGATGGGAAAAAAATCTTATGCTTCTCATGATATTTTTACTCACCTAGCAAAAGCCAACAAGTGCTTTTTGAAGCAAGTAAGGGTTGCTTTTCTAAGAAAAGTTAATTTTGACTTTTACTTTTTAAAAGTTTATTTAAAAGAATAATAATCATGCAAGCTTTTAGAGAATTTTTTTGCAGAAATCCAAAATGCACTTTTAGGAAGTCAAACTAAACAAACTATAGGTTGTTTTATGGTGGTATGAAATGAGCAAATTGTGTTAAGACACCTATCCATCTTGTGCATCCAAATTCATCCTTCCCAACTTAATCCATTTGGACTTGGGCCTAACTCCACTTCCTTATATTTCTCAACCTAAATTCATTCATGCCTTTTCATTTCATCTTTAGAAATAATGGCAGTCAAATATGGGCTTTGGTTGAGTCTTCTACATTCTATTCTCATTTTTCTTCTTTTTTCTATTTTTCTTAAGTTATGATGAGAAGGTAATTGGATGTAGCCTTTAGTTATGTTCGGAATAACATTTGATAAGAGGTTAGAGATCGATTTAATTAGGTGAAAGCAGTGAAATTATGAGATTTCAATTTTTGTGAGTTGTGGTTGAGATTAGGGTATAAATAATTATGTTAGTTTTAATTGAAAATGATAGCGAAGGTGGGATAGGCATTGTGGGGCCATTATTATATATTGAGGTGATGCTAGAATTTGGACGGTAGAAGCGTTGGGTTCTTGAAAAACAAAATTACTATGTGAAAGAATTTTCATTTTATCATAAGAAGCAATGAGAATACGTTTGATTCAAGGTGGGAAATAGATCATGAAATGACGGGCAATGCCAAATTGCCAATGAGTGTTTGATGGAGAACAAACATATTCAAATCCAATTATTTAAATCGGTCACATAAACTTAGTGAAAAAAAAATCCAAATATTTAGTATTCAACATGAAGCTTTGTAGGGATAGAAGGGGGATTTAAATTATTTTTCGCCATTCGTTTGACATGAGCCCACTAGTGTAAATATGGCAACAAGGACCTTTCTAAAGATGCATCAAGAAGTTGCAAATGAGGCGTTAAAATGGTATAAATAGGGCTATTTTCACACTCAAGAAGATATAAGACACATTTACATCTCCCACTTTAAAATGGCATCAATGCAAATCTTTACAAGAATTGCATTTGGTTATGCAATTGGCCATGGGATCAAATCTTATCAACTTTTCTTTTCATTCTTACGAGCTTCATATTTATAATCCAAGCCGTTTAATTTATTTATTGAACTAATGAAGTTTATTATTTTTAAATCTTCATAGTTTCCGAGTTATTTATGGGAAAAAAAGACTCAACTTATAAATATAATTTGTGCACTTTTGTGTGTGGGCTCAAATTCATGATCTAAACCAATCAATATTCTCATATTAATAATAAGTGTCAAGTTATTTAGCTTCGCATCTTAAGGCTTAATAGATTTTAAGATATTTGTGAAAAGCATTAAAAAATATGAATACATCTAAATAATATGATATATTCATTTACTTGTGAAAATGATGATTTTGACAAATATGATAATGCAGTTCATATTTATAATATTTCTATTGGTGTCATATCTTGAACCCCATGACCTAACGATCTAAACCATAGGTTTAAACCATTATCACAAGGTAGAGATTGCCCACATTTATATATGAAAAACTCATTTCAGGTCTCATGCATTAAGCCATGAAATATATGCAAAAGTCAAACAACCCCTTATAATATTGACAGCCATGAAATGAAAGAGGAGAATGAAGATTCCTCATAAATCAAATTAGTCTCAAGACTGACCGAAGGGCTAGTGTTGCTTAGCTAGAGATTCTCTCTCTTTTCTCTTTTTTCTCAACTTGGATTGATTCCTGAATTGGGCTGATTAAATAATTAGAAGGATTCATCAGAAGCAAAAAGAGCTTCTTATAATCTCTTAGATGAATGAATCAATTCATAATATACAAAAAAAAAAAAGAGAAGCTATATCGTTTATGATTTGGTTGAGTTACTGACTGACTCATTTAACCATGCTCGTTTAAGGATTCTTATCTTTTGAAAAGAGAAATGCAAAACAAAAACAAAAATAGAATTCCTTGGTAGGGCACTCTCAAACATCTCACCCAGAATATGTGTTTTCCTTCTTTTATGAGTTAGAAATATGTGCCAAAGCCTAGGCAGTGTTTGGATAGATTGAAGTAGACTGAACTGTGCCCATCTCCAATAATGGAAGTGGCATCTATTTGGATATATTTGCAAAATAACTGAAACTGTTTCGTTATCGCATTGCTGATTCAAATAGTTTGAATCGAGCCATCTCGATAACATGACAAAATCCCAAACAGGTATTAGCATTTTCAAGAAATCCAACTTTCACGGAAAATCATTTCAACGTATCGTTCTCTCCAATTTCCATGTATTTCAATTGAGACAAACGGTCAATATGTGCTGTTCCCTCTTCCATTAGACTGTTGGGAACTTGGGATTGTCCAAGGGGCAGTATGGGCCTTTTCCCAGAAATATAGATTGGAAAATCCCAACTGTCTGACCCGACCGTTCTAATTGTTGTGACGTCAGATATGGCTCATTCATATTCAAACATGGTTTAAACAGTGTGGCCAGGACCTATAAATTGTCCCCATTCTATATTGAACCATAATATTAAAAAAAATCCTAAAACAGGTGAATAAAATAATCTTTATTCTTTGAGGGCCTTTTAGGGGAAGTATTATACAAGTAAACCGAAAACATTATCATCATCAACCATGCCTTGTCACTTTAATTTGGGTAGACCTCTTGGCTTTCATGCATGTACCAATACAAAATTCTATCTTCTTTCATGCATGTACCAATAAAACAAAATTCTATCTTCTGTTAGAGGCTGGTTTGATAAATTTTATTTAATTGAGATAGAGCTATTTCAATTAGATTATGCTACAAATAGATAGTTTGACATATATATATATATGATGTAATTAAAAAATACAAGACTTTTATATAGTAAAAGTAGGCATGTCATAACTAAGTAAAAGTAACAAAGTAAACTTGATATATTATAAAAGTTATATGGGTAAACTTCTAAAAGAATAAGGAGGAGGAGGAGAAGAAGATGAGGAAGTAATTTGAATGTTTTAGATATTATGTCTATTTGAAAAGTCACTTATAATTATTTTTTGGAAAAGAGGCAAAAGGTCTTGAAGTTGAATTAAATCAAATATTTGCAAACCTTGTCAAAGAATCTAAAGTAGTCAAACATATATTTTGAATCAATTTGAAAAAAAAAATTGGTAGGAAAGTCAAACTTATAACTCGTCGTGGTGCATCCTATATACGACTCATGTTAGGTCGTAAATCAATTTAATTCAGTCGGTCAAAGGACACCTTAGTCCATGATTAACAATATTTTACTTTTTCCTCTTGGTTTGTCGAGCAAAGTTGCATGAGCATGGATACGCACGATTAGTGAATGTTTACCACAATTTTTCTAGAAATTCGAGTAAGTAATTTCTTAACTAAATTAAAATAAAAGGTAAAATTAAGGAAAAATAATTACAAAATTTACACTAAACATTGAAGAAATAGAGTTTTTACTATCTTGGATTTCAAGTGTTTATTTTTTTTTTATAATGGTAATGGTAAATTAGACTAAAGATTTCAAGAAGTACAAAATAAAGATAAAAAAGTATAATAAGAATCACGCAAAGGTATAAGAGCTAAATACCAACACATAATGAAGACAAATTATGAAGAAGCAAAAAAACGGAACATCTCTATCTACTCCCAACTCGGTCAAAGCATATATTATGCCATTTGGTGACCGATACAGGTGACGGTATCCAACATTCATAGATAAAGCCAAAGTCTTGACTTCGAGTGTAAATTCCATAATCATCTTTGATTATTGTGAATAATTCGACATGTTGTACTAGTACATATCCTACCTGAAAAATCACCATCTTGGAGAACTCTTGTTTTTCCTAATTCCAATTATTTATTTTCTTTTTAGAAAGGCATAGGAAAAATCAGAAAACCCATATTCAAATTTCACTCTAAACAAGATAAATATTTCAAAAATGTATACAACTTCAACTGTAAAGTAATGTTTAAGTTAATGTTGACATTGGCCACTCTCATTAGAGAAATTATCAAAAAGAAAACCCCAGGAGAGAAGGGTGTGGGGGGTGGGTTTTGGCACCTGGCGAAAGAGACATTGGGCTCAAAGCATCAATGACCTTTATTAAACTCCTCGTCAGTGATCAGCTGAAGCCTGAATCGTTTGGAGGTAGAATTCAGAGCTATTTCTTCAAATTATAGGAACCCCAGGAGCTTGAAAATAATCAGTACTGACTGATTGTTAACTGACAACTACAGGTTGCACGGTTTCTATGCTTTTCAGTCGTTCTGTGCAAGTGGGGCCAGCATTTACAGAAGTGAGAAGACTGTGTTGATATGATAGGCCAAGATCAGAAGGTTCATGCCCAAAACTCCTGAATTGTAAAAACTCAAGCTATCTAATTTTTTTCTTCTTCAGGTGGAAAACAGAAAGGTCCGTTCATACATTGATAAATGCATTGTTGGTAGATGGCTCAGCTAGTTCTGTGGAATATGACGTTCGGGTTATATTTTTTGGTATGTGGTACCATCAGCATTTCATTAAAACAGACCCCCAGCCGCCGTGGGCCCTGTAGAAGACCAGAACAACGGAGAAAAGAAGGGGAAACAATAGAGTTGAGACTACTTGACTGATTAGTAATGTTTGATTATTGAAAATCTCACATCTAACCACATACTTTCCTAATATTTACAAATAATCGTTTACTCTTGGGTTTTGAAATAATCATCCATAATCTTCTCACAATATCCTCAATCAACCAACTTTTTTTTTCCCGATGACGGAGGGTGTCCCGGCCCTTTGCGCTAGAATAATCCCTACAACCTAGGAGGAGTCGGATAAATTCCATGTGGCTCCAGTGTGGTAGTGTAGTTTCGAACCCTCAACTTCCTATGCAAGCCGTGGTCCTACGCCAACTGAGCTATCCATCGGGGTTATCGGTCAACCACCTTAACTAAGAAAAAGTCATTTTGACTGCTTGGAATTGATTCCACTAAAAAAAACATAAATGCCCTTTATATATTTTTGCTTCATCTTAGATTCAAATTGTACTTTACTTAAACACAGATGTTCCTAATCAACTGAGCGACAACAAATGAGGGCCGGGCATAAATGCTCATGAAGTAACTAGAGTCAATCTATGGTTTACACTCAGTACAATATAACCTTAAAAAAAATAAACCATGGTAAAAACATCGTGATTACTCTAGTTAGTTTAGGGTCAAGATGCAGGTCAGTTAGTGATCTAATTTAACCCACTAAGTTTATTACAAACTGATGCGAGGTGAAAACAGAGAAATATTGATTGCTTCAACGAACATTACGAAAAGTACTTCTAGACTATGGGTGAAAGTGTTTTACTGGTACCATCAGGAATGTCAATGGTTATATGTAAAAAACAGAAAGTTTATTTCTAGATATTACAAGAGGCATTATATGTAATTTTTTTAACCTTTATTTATAATTAGTTTGAACCAAACAACCTTATCAAGTGGTCCAACTCTGTTGGCAACCCCACATGTCATCCGGTTGTCTTAGGTATACCACTTCCTACTTTGTGCACTTTTGTGGGGTTTATCCTTCCCACTCGATTGACTTTCTCTTCTTACTTGTATGGGCTTTCTTGATTCCCAATCAGCTAGACTATGGTAGTAAATAAATATAAGCAGTCCAACTCTTGCTAGGTTTTTATTATGTTGAGTTTTCAATACTATCATTGTTGTTTTCATAAAAAAAAAAATTTGTGAACTAGGGGTGTTTGGATATAGGATGATTTTGTGAAGAGGAGAAGATAGGGATTTGGATGTGGAGTGATTTTGCAAAGAAGAGGAGATAAAGTGGATTTGGGGCTTTGGAGATGGGATGAATTTGTGTAGAGGAGATGTGGGGTTTTGGATTTCAAGGTTTTGGTGTAGAACATACAATAGCAGATATGGCTCTAACCAGAGCTTGAGATTTTGAATTTTGACGATTTTGGAGAATCGAATAGGGTAGAAGGTGTCTAGAGAACTGCGTTATTACGGTATCACAGGTAGGGGAGTTTGGTATAAAAAATCACAATATTGTTTAGTCCAGGCACACCACAGATATTTTTTAAAATTTTGTCATTCAGGATTAGAAAACATGTCCTTTAGAAGAAGAAAAAAAAAACAAATTTATTGGAGAGGAAAATTAAAAAAACATATCAGTGAAGGACCCGGATAGTGCGTTTGCACGAGTATTTGAGAGAGAGTACAAAATCTGATGGGTGGTGCTAAGTTTACATTATCAATGCAAAGGCTTACCGATTACAAAAACAGAACTTGAATGTGTATCAAATTTAGATGAGCGGTCCACTGAAGGAAGCACAGAAAATTTACTAATTTTATGCTGATGCTTATATTTTCTATTTTTTGAATACTTATTTTTCAGCTGAGATGTCCTTACTGATATTTAAGAAAAATCCAACAATTAAACAAATCTCCTAATATTATTCGAATTCCCAGGACAATAAGTTCTTTGAAAAAAGTGGGTTCCACCGCCAAACGACAACAAAGATTCCATCACCTAGGCCATTAAGAGAAGTATACATACATATCACATGGCATTGTCTTTTTTGCTAAGGTAAATTCTAAGGTACCACACACTTTTCCAAGTTCCTCCCCATCAATGTGGCAGTTAGTGAGCAATTATTTAAGCTGAGGAGAGGTGCCTCACCACTCGGATTGGCAATATAATATTGTCTGAAGGTTCAAGATCTCTAGATTAGTCCACTCCATAAATCAACCCACTGATGTGCAAAAAATAATAATCTACGCAGCGGAAATAAAATCACAAGCACACACCACAAGAACACCAAATTTAAGGTGGAAAACTCAAACCGGGTAAAAAACCAACGATTCGTACTGGATCTAATCAAACACTGTGAATCTCGCAATTACAAGAAACTCAGATTTCTTCCCTAAATATCCCCTATCTAAAGACTGAAGTTACCTTGTGTCGCATCACGCTTCAACGACATCACACCGTTAATTGCAACAGATCCAGCGCTTGACTCCTCAAATCTTCTACGCAAGAAGATGATCTTCTACAAGGGATGCAGAAGAAACTTGCTCTCTAGAGTACTTAGCAGCACAACTCTTCAAAAACCTCTAGAGAAAATTTCTCTCAATTTGATCACTAATTCAGAACTTGAGAGATGATTTTTTGTGTCTTTGGGTTGCGAGAAACACCCAATTTATAGCCCCTAATTCGTGCTTAAGACTCCTAAAAATATTCCACTAAGAATAGAGTCATTTTTCAAATTTCTTCTTTCAGTCCGGATTCAACTGGGCTCCAGCGCATACCCTCGCTATAGCGAGGTGTAGTCTCGCTATAGCGAGACCATGTTCTCTCTCTTGACGGAACTTTGCAACCGTCTCATCATTTTTTTTAAACTTTGCCTCTATCAGCAGCCAAGGCAGCCAGCAGCTATTGTTGACTTTTTTCCTAACAATCTCCCCCTTTTGGCAATTCGTGGACAAATCTCCTAGAACAATACAATAAGATCTACCCAAAATAAAAATTCAAAATACAATGAATTTTTAAATAAAAAAATCAGCACTGTAGATCTTGAATTGCCTTAGCTTGTAGAACTCTCCCTGGCTTCATTCTTCTCCCCCTGAATTTGTCCATAATTGACAAACAAAAATCATTCAACTTCCCTCAACCTGGATGCAGTAGCTCCCCCTCGATTTTGAGTCCCCTTCAATATGATCTTCGTATCAGCACTGGGGGTCGGAGCTTGACCTCCTTGATCAGGACTTTTTATGATTAGCCACCCACACTTTTTTAGTTGGAACTTTCAGCAGAGTGTGAGCAAACTCCTTAGGCGAATCAGATTTTCGAACCCAAATTTGAGTTGTTTTTGGTGGAAAAAAATTCTTCCGCCATTGCTTGGTCTTAGGTAGACTTTGCAGCTTCTTGCAATGGGGACGAATGTGTCATTTCTTTTCACAATGGTGACAAGTGGATGTGCGTGCAACGCGTGACACATTTTTTTTCTTGAAACTACTCGACACATTATATGAAAGTGCAGTATGTGGAGTAGCATGTGCAACACTTGAAATAAAAATTGTTTTACCTTTAGCATTTGAAGTGGATGCACCATGATCATAACCGAGACCGCTTCTGTGAAAATGAGACTTCTGACTACACAGGATATTTGTAAGAGTCTTCGAACCAGTGTTCATCTTGTTTAGTGAAGCTTGTTTCACTTCTAACTCAGATAGAGTGATCTTCAATCTTCCTTGCAAATCTTCTTTTTCAGATTTAACAATCTCTATCTCTTGCTTCAGATGCACTATTTCTTATTCAGCCTCCTTAAATTTTTGACTCTCAGTGGTCAAAGTTTCAGCGATGCAGTTTTTCTGACTTTCCAAGAGACGAATCTTTTAAAGTGCTTGCTCTAATTCAATATTCAATGCAGAATTTTCTTCTTGAGCAGATTTAAACTTGATAGAGATCTTGTAGCCATACCTGGACATCTTAACACGATCAGCATATGTTTTATGATACAATGCTTCGTAATCTTTCTCTTAATCTGACATCTCATCAGCATGATCTTCATCAGTATCATTGTAAGATAGAGAATTAGCCATGAAAGCCACAAACTTGCCATTCACAGTTTCAGAAGTTTCAATTGAAGGATCTTGTTCTTCTTCTGATGACTGTTCCTCCCAAATTGTGTTGAGAGCCTTTTTCATTGCACCCGTTTTCTTGTTAGCACACTCACTAGCATAGTGACCATAGCCATGGCACTCAAAACACTTAATTCCTTTTGCAGAATCCTTTTTCGCAAATTTAGAACTCTTCCACTTGACTTGTTTTGACTTCATATACTCCTTGAAGCAATTGAACATTTCAGCCAAATCATCTTCAGCCTCAGATTTAGAATCAGACGTAATTTTCTTTTCAGGCTTCTTTGTTGATTCTAAAATGGCTTTCAAAGCAATACCTTTCTCTTTTGATTTTCCTTTATCGAAACGGTTTGCTTCAAAGGTTGGAAGATTTCCAACCAATTGGTTTACCTTGAGGATATCAAGATTCTTGTTTTCTTCAATAGCATCACCTTTAGAATCGAACCTCGAAGGTAGAGACCGTAAGATTTTCTTGATAATCTTGTTTTCTTGAATTTCCTCACCCATATTGAAAACAGAATTGACAATATGATTCAGTTTTACATAAAATTGATCAAAGGTCTCATCTTCTTCCATCACGATAGTTTCAAATTCTTTAGTCAGCCTTTGCAATTTAGATTGCTTCACCATGTCTGTACCTTCATATACTGTTTGTAAGACTTCCCCTGCTTCTTTTGCAGTTTTGCAAGTGGAAATCCTACGGAACTCTTCAGTAGACACTCCATTGTATATACTATTCACTGCCTTGTTATTACAATTGGAGACATGCTTCTCATCCTTAGTCCATTCAGCTTTAGGTTTAGGAACAATTTGTCCACTAACCACAATTGTTGGTCTGGAGTATCCCTCTTCAACAATATCCCAAACATCATAATTAATGGACTTAAGAAACCCAATCATCATTTGCTTCCAATATGCATAATTAGAACCATCTAGCAAAGGGGGCTTAGAAGTTGATGTCCCTTCTCGATTGAATACCATTCTAGAAATCTCTTTAGATCAAACACAGCAAATTAGTGTAACCCGCTCTGATACCAATTGAAGGTTTAAGGTTCGAGATCTCTAGATTGGTCCACTCAATAAATCAACATACTGGTGTGCAAAATATAATAATCTACGCAGCGGAAATAAAATCACAAGCACACACCACAAGGACACCAAATTTAAGGTGGAAAACCCAAACTGGGTAAAAAACCACTGATCCGTACTAGATCTAATCAAACACTATGAATCTCGCAATTATAAGAAACTCAGATTTCTTCCCTAAATATCCCCTATCTAAAGACTGAAGTTACATTGTGTCGCATTACGCTTCAACGACATCACACTATTGATTGCAACAGATCCAGTGCTTGACTCCTCAAATCTTCTACACAAGAAGATGATCTTCTACAAGGGATGCAGAAGAAACTTGCTCTCTAGAGTACTTGGCAGCACAACTCTTCAAAAATCTTTAGAGAAAATTTCTCTCAATTTGATCATTAATTCAGAACTTGAGAGATGATTTTTTGTGTCTTTAGGTTGTACGAAACACCCAATTTATAGCCCCTAATTCGTGCTTAAGACTCCTAAAAATATTCCACTAAGAATAGAGTCATTTTCCAAATTTCTTCTTTCAGTCCGGATCCAACTGGGCTCCAGCGCATACCCTCGCTATAGCGAGACCATGTTCTGTCTCTGGACGGAACTTTGCAACCGTCTCATCATTTTTTTTAAACTTTGCCTCCGCCAGCAGCTATTGTTGACTTTTTTCCTAACATTGTCTTTAATTAATAATGCTTGCTTGTATGTTTTTAGGGTATATTTGTTTGCACAGAATGCTTAATTGACTATATAAGAACTTAAGGTCAAATACGCTCCACGGAATAATTATTTGTAAAGGTGAGAGGTGTAGGATATGAGGCACCGGTGTAGATCCAAACCTCACTTTCCTTAGATTTACATTATTAAGTTGGTTGTTGGGTATTCATTTTCCTCCTCCACTTAATTCATTATCCATTTGATGGGAGATAATTTGATAGTAATCTTTAGAAATTCACATAGTTTTCACCAATTTTAATCACTTTTAGAAATGATTCTTGCAAGTCCGTATTCAATTAATTAAACAAGCGGGCTCAAAACTACAATCCAGATGGAAAGTTGGACCTATGACAGTACATAGAGTGCTGTGTTCCAAGCAGTTTCCTATTAGTCCAGGTGGGTTCCTGTGATCAATTAGAGTTGAATGAGTACAGCAGTTGCATCCATGGTGGGCCTAGGTATATAGTTTGTCTGAATTCTGAAATGCTTGGACAGCAAATCAACAAGGACTCTCCTTTGGCAAATAACACCAAAATAAGTAGAGAGAAAGGAAGATGAGTGGAATATTTCAACTAATTCCAGCTGTGAATGACTAACATTGGGATTTTGTCTTCCTCCTTTCGCTGAGAACCTAATTAATAAATAGTATTGCTTGGATTTTGTAATGGGCTCTTCTTGTTATTATATTGTGATTTATTTGTACATATGTGTAGATGATATGATAGTGATGGCTGTTGTTTTTTTTCGTTGGTGCCATATCTAGAATCCAGACCTAATGGTCTAAATCATAGGTTTCAACCATCTTAACAAGACAGACATTGGGAATGGTAATGGCTGTTTACTGGAGGGTGAAAACCGGCATTGAAATGTCATGTCATCCTCTATCTTACTAGTATAATTAATGTCTCAATGCTACTAGAAAAATAATTTCTGATTGAGACCCATCTTCTAGAACTTGTACATGACAAGGCATTCTGTGAAAACAAGTGTTTTTCATGTATCTCATTTTACAGGTAGCAATTGCAAAACATGTGCATCCCAATGGATGAGGATTTTTTTTTTTTAAAACTAAATCGAGGTTTTTATGTGTTTGCCTTTTAACCAAAGGTTTGGGGTTTTAAAGAAGACTTTTACTTTTCTGTGGAATCTTTTTTCATTTTTAATTTAGATATTCAATAAGACTAGTGGAAACTAGTACATTGGGAGAGATGTTCTACCAAGGAAAAATAATAGAAAAATCCATTGAAGAGTGCACGATTAAAATAACCTTTTGGATTTGGTTGCTTTCTTCTGTTTTGAACTTCCTTTTCCAAGTAGATTTATGCATTTAAACTAAAAATCACAATCATCATCAAAGTATAATCATTGCTGTATTTATCAAAATCTTTTTAAACTATATTTTTTTTCTCATTCTCCTTTATTATGCTTTCCTTTTCGACGTACTTTTTTTTTGTGTGGGTGTGTAGGCGCGCGCGCATGGGAGTGGACAGTTTCAAGACTTTGCCCATCAAGCCAAGCTAGAGAATGTAGCTAGAGATCAACATTTTTTTTTCATGTTAATTTTAAGTGATGCAATGGATTTTTAATTTCCAACTTTCAAAAGATAAATGCGTGCCTACTTAAACGGTGGAGAAAGCAAATCCCACACATAGGACAAGAAAAAAAAATTCAGAGTGCAATAAAGGCTTGCAAGCTTAGCAGGAGTGACTCGAGTATGATCATGGCTGTCTGATCAAGAAAAATGAGCGGTCTTTATCTCGTCCTTGCATCTTTATCGATGAAGATGGTGGCCCATCTCACTAGGAATTAAGAAAATCTTAGAAATGAGTAGACGGGTATGATTCATAATGACATTGTAAGAATACTTGGTTGACTTTAAACATTCCATGTTGAATTACTTGTACAGAGGTCGGTATCAGCTTCTCCATTGCATCCTCTGAATCAAAGAAGATGTCATTAGACTCATTACAGGGAAAGTATTTTCCTCAGTCCTCAACTTGGCCATCTTTATGTCTTGTCACTCGTAATCATAAATTGATTAAGTAGTATTCTCTATATAAGGTAAAATATGGAAAATATTGACACAGCCCCACACTAAAGTATGTATGTCTCTTCAAATCTTTTTTTATTTCTTTGGGAGAAGAAACGTCTATTAGTGGGAATCATGTCTGCTTAAGACTTACCTTTTTGTAAGTATATGAAGCTGGCTCTGGCCTATTGCGTGGTGGTCTGTTACTCGCTTGATGGGCTTGGCCCAAAGTGGCTCTGATTTTTCCCTTCTCAGATATGATTCAAGACCCCATTTTTGGTTTCTACAAATCTACAAAAAGAAAAAAAAAAAGACCCATTTTTGTAATGATTTTGAAGACAGGCTGAAAGACAAGCTAAGGCCCATGCATGATTAGTCGTGAGATGAGCTTTTGGGTCAAGATTTTAGCTTGGAAAATAATGTGAAGAGGTTTAGATTGACTTGATTATGCAAAAGCTTGGGCAATTGATAGCATTATCATGTGGCAGTTCATAACCCGAACCTTTGATTCTAGCTTTTGGTTGAGATTTCCAATTGGTACAAGTTAGATTCAGATTGGGTCCATACATGTTATTCGACCCACCAACTTGAGCCAACCCATTTACTGTAACTTGACCCAAAACTCAGTGGAGATATCAAGCCCAAACTTTTGTTCTCAATAGGCATTACCGCCGTCGTTCCTTACAAAAACTCAACTCAGTGACTCAGTTCAAAAGGAAGAAGGGCTCTTGCCTTTACCCATTCAATCAAAAGCTGAGTGAGACAGGCCTGTATCTAAGGGTTTAAGTTATCATGCAATGGGCCCTGCATTCTTCTCCACTCATCTTATTGGCTTAGGTATCAATATTGGGTTCCGTGTCAGCATGGAGAAAAATATTACTAATTGATCACTGATATGGCTGATATTAGTTTATCATTCACATGAGGGTGGTTCAAGTAAAATAATAGCCTGTATCAATTATCTGCCGACTTCATTGATCAATATAAGCTCAATCAAATTTAGAGGGTGATATATGTGGAAGTATAGTAGGTGATAAAACACAAAATGAGTATTTTGGGGTGGCCGCTTTTCACCAAGCGGGACTCTCACTAAAGTTGGTGTGAGATTTTCAGTTTATTTTTTTTGTTTTGTACTTGGGATCCAAGAGAGAGCCCGCATATATACGAAAAAGCAGCACACTCAAGTGAGAATGAAGCCCACACAAGTGTGTTTTAGGAGAAAGCACCCCTCTTAGTTGGGCCCAGTGGGATGCATGATAATCATGAGAGTTTATTGGATGGAAAGATCTATGTGAAGCCTACTTATATCTGAGATCTTGAGTCCATACGATCATCCTAATTTTTTAATCCACAGCCCTAATATTTAATTATTTAGAGATATCATTTTATCATGATTTCAATACAACAGTGAGAAAATGTTGGATGAGTGTCAAACTTTTTTTTTTTTAGGGAATATCTTATTGTATTAAGAATTAACAGGAATATCACATTCGATGATTACAAGATCATGAATAAATTGTGAAGCACAGTCTCTCCAAATAAGATCTGTCGGTTCGAGTAGAGCTTGCTTCGCCAATCTATGTGCCACTTTTTTGCATCACTCTTGACATGTTCAACTTGCCATGACTGAAAGGAATTTAAAACCGATTTAGTAGAGTCAGTCAATTATCCATAGCGGCTGGAACTCCTTTCTTCACACGTAAGTGCTTTGACAACTTCCATTGAATCACTTTCTAATATCAATTGTTGAATCTGCAAGGACTTACAGAAATCTACAGCTACCCAAGCTGCCATAGCCTCAGCCACAGTCGGATCACATATGTTGGATGAGTGTCAAACTTGGACTTATGACTATTCATGGGTAGTTAGTGTATGTGAAAAGGCTAGATTGACTCAATATGAGCCCCATGACGAAAAAAAGAGGGGTGGAAAATGAGGCTTTATAAAGTTGAGTGTTTTTTAGAATTTTCATATATATATATATATCCAACTTTAAGATTTTATATATGAGAAATTCTCAAAAACTCTCCTATCTGAAAAGGGGAGTTTATGCCCTTATCTAATAGCTAATGATTTGTTAGTATTTTAATAGATCCACATTTGTCTGATTACACGTATCACGCTTTTATTGACTAAAAGAAAGGAAGTTTTATAGCGTAACTCAATATATTATTTAAAAAATATTAAAAATAAATAGTAAGAATTCAATAAATATTCCATGTTTTTCTGTCAGGCCCATTTGCCCTTTTAAAAAATCACGGCTCCACCACTACTAATTACACGAGCCAGTCCCAAATCAACTAAGAAGACTTTTCTCTCTCTCTAAATCAAAGTGAGGGATCAAGCTTAATGGACCGACAAACTAGGCCGTTCATTTATTGAAAGGGTCGATGTTCTACTTTGATCTTTCTGAAAACAAGTAGGCGTAGGCAGACGCTGCATTTAAAACCATGACGACGTCCCATTTTCTGCTCCCAACGACTCTTTCGAAATTTTCTTTTAGTTATTAGTGTTACCTTTCACATAGTTCCGCTCCAAAATGTTTGATTTTTACAGCGGGACCAATGAACCCTTCTCCACTCAAGCCATTCTTATTACTTTCATGGGTTTCACAGTTTCTTTTCTAACTCATGTTGTTCCTCTCATATTATATTTCCACATCTCCCTTCCTGTGTGGAGCTTACAAAGACTGGATTTCTGTTTTAAATCTCTTCCAAGATATCCCATAAAATTGGAATGATATATAGAAAATTAGCATGGCCCTGCACAAGGATTTCTGTTTTAAAACTCAAGAATTCCATTGAAACTCTAGTAGTTAGAACTGCAGCTACATTTAGGATTGCAAACGGAACGGTTCCGGATCGAAACCATAGTGGTCATATTTTTAAATAACGATTCTGGTTCCAGATCCGGTTTTGACTCAGAACTTGTTTTGTTGGTTCCAGATCTGGTTCCAATAGGAAATTCCAGACCCGATTCTGGAACCGAGTCCACTTAGAGGACTGAAATTTGGTTTCAAAATCAATTCTAATTTCTCTTTATTTTTCACTTTTCTTAAAAATAGGCATATCATTTACCTTATAACAGTGCATCAAGTCTACTACCTCCAATATTATATATAAAAAAATTTAAAAAGTTAATTTTGAGATACAATTTATAATATCAAAGGCTCATATGTCGAGTTTCGGGTCTACGGGTCGGAACCTATATGGACCCAGACCCGTTTATCAATCGTAACCTAAATTAGGTTCCGGACTGCATCCGTTTATGAATCGTAACCTAAAATAGGTTTCAGACTCGATTTTTTACGAGTCGGAACTTTCGGGTAATCGAAGAATCAGATATCCATTTGCAACCCTAGTTCCATCCTCTTGAATCAAAAGCTTTAAATCCTTGAGTTTCTCAATAGATACACAAGTACTGAAGATCCACAAGCTGGTTCTACCATGATTTTAACCGTCCAACTTAAAGATGTATAAATGTGCTTAGGGATTGATCCTCAGTCTTTGAGTTAAAACTATCACCTTTAACTAGTAGTCCAACTTCGTTAAAGAAAAAATCCCAATGTGGGAGCTTTGGCTTTTATCTCACAACTGTCTATTTAATAACCTTACATCGGATAAGTAGAAATGTCTTGCGAAATTATTATTTTTTAATGAAAGTAGATTCCAAAATGCTATTGCATGTAGTATATCCAATGCACCTAATATTATTTCAAGTTGTATTTGATGGTTTACAGCTTTCTCAATGGAGGATCTGGTTCCATGGGAATTTGACAAATTTCTCATCTGATGATGCATGTATTTCATAAATCTCTTCTCATGATAATCCCTGCGTGTGGTGGGGAACACTTACGTAGTCATGTGGACTGTGGGACCCGAATTGACTCAGAGAACATGTGCTGTTTGGCACTCCATTAATGGGAAAATCATATGGTGGGTCCCAGATTATGGGCCCCCAACCCGTGAAGATGTGGATGGAGCATAAGGGGAGGACCCCCTTTCCCTTCAAAAGCTCCAATGTTTGTTCGCATTTATGTTTCTCACATCCATTTCATGTTCTCACATAAATGATCGAGAAATTTTTACCCATGACAACCCAATTCATGCATCCTATTCTCACACTGTCTGCTTAATAAGATGTACGGAGAGCCATGAACATCTTGCATGGGAGATGTACAATTAGAAGAGTCTATCTGAGAATGTTCAGAAGAGTAAATGTGGGCCATGTCCTTTAAAAGAGTAAGGAGATTTGAGTTCACACATCAAGCACATGTTCCTAACCAGCTAAGCAATAGTCAAGGAATATTATACATTAGATTATTTGATCTTTTAACTATTTCAAGATTTATTTTTCTACTATGGTAGGAGAGCTAGACCACTGCCAATATCGCCAGTGTTTCGTTTTTGTTTGTTAGTTTGGTAGGGCATCCAAGTTGGATCCATCTGGACTACCTAATTACCAAAATAGGAATTAAGAGGCATTTGTATAATTAAACTTGTTCCCAGCCTTTACAGCTCAAGATAAACTAAGGATGCATTTTTTAGAAGAGTTCCATGTTTTGATTTTATGTAAAACCCAGTATTTTTATTATTTGGTGGAACAAGTTTTCTTTGTGGAAAAGAGAAAAATTAACTAATTTTCCTGAATAGAGAGGATCTTAATTTCTTATTGAAGAAGCAGGATTATACGAATTCTCTTTTGTGAAAAACAGAAATCACTAGAGTGTGAAATTCTCCCTTTGCACAAAAGTCTCATTAAAGGAATAGTAATAGACGCCTTCTCCCAGCATCCAAATAGGGTGCTCATGGATCGGGACAGCCCGAGCCCGACACTCAGGCTGGGCCTAGATATAAACTATGGGTCCATTTAATATATGGGTCGTGCTTGGAGTAAGTGGTGGAAAGCCCGTAGCCTGGCCCAGCCTTAGTGAAAGGCACTGTTTAAGTAAAAAAATTTTTTTTTATTTTTTTGGTGAAATGGAGGAGTTGAACACACATTCCCTCACACACAATCAAACATTAGTAAACATATCCCCTTTTTTTATAAAAATATAATACACTCGGGCTCCGGCTTAACCTCTTCTAGGTGGGTTGGACTAAATTATGGCCCTACTCGAGCTTGGCTCGGGCTCGGTCTGTTGTTTAAAATCCAGGCCAAGCCGGATACTACTCAGCCCGGCCCAGTCCAGCCCATGAACACCCCTACATCCAAAGGACAACTTATAAAGAAAGATTACAAATGTGCCATGGTTTTGAACCTGATTAGTAATCTGAGTCCAGGTCCAAGAAATCCAGCATGTAAGCGACATCGGGTTCAAGTTTACTATTGGCCAGACATGAGTCTAATCAAATTAAATTATTAATGAAGGAAAGAAATCCTAAAGGACAAAAGAAAAAATGTGATATGAATCACCTGGAATTAAACTAGGGCCAATCGATTGACATAATGGAAGACTGGCATCTCTTTTTTTTTTTTTTTCATGTTAAATTAGATTGAGTGGCAAGAAAGGGTCAATCTTAAATTAGGTTTTCCACGTCAAAATGATAAGGCTAGTGGCTAGAAAAGGAGTAGCGTAAGGAGTGATGGTGGTTACATCGTACGCTTCATTCACTCTTATATTCTATTCATCCTATCCTTGTGATTATTATTTTGTTTATAAATGGAGCCTAGAGAATCCAATGCCCTCTTTGACCACCCATTCACATTACTCCATTCTCTCTACAGAGAGAGAAAGAGAAGCAAATAGGTCATTTTCCACTCCCCACAAACATCACTCTTTCTATCCAAAAAAGAAATCAATACACTTGTGTTTTCTTTCTTATTTCAAATAATTACATGTCCCTACCACAAAGGATTCCTTCAATCATTCACCCCTTCAAGCAATCAAAGCTAAGCTAAAAGAAACAAAATGCCTGAATGAATAGGTCATCATAAAAGAAAAAGGGAAATGAAAATGTTGTAAGCCCATGCCTCAGTTTGATTTAATTAATTTGGAGCACTTATTTTGATAGACATTGATTAATGACTGTAGTTATGATAATGTGCTCTTTTGGTGTGGGTCGATCCCTATGACCTATAATATTGGTGGGGACCATACAACAATCACATTGAATTGGAAAGCACAGCCCTTCATAGTTGGACAGTGGATCAACTAAGATTAAATCTATCATTAATATTAGACGCATAAACATCTCTAACAACCATTCAATATATTCTCCATGAATGCTAACCAATCCATTACACAATGCATCCTACAATAGTTATCGTCCACGTCGGTGAAAATTAAAATCTATGATCAAAATTCCCGACCCAACGAACTCAGCATTATAGATTGTTTGCAAAAGTTTAAGTTTAATCTGCGGCAAGATCACTCGTAATTCATGGATTGAAACCATAATGAAAGATCAGTGCTAATTGAGTAGCTTTAATGGAGATTGTCAAGTTGTTATTAGGACATGTACATGACCAACTGATCTTCTGCTGCAGACGATGGAAGTATTATATGATTGAGTAGGGCATTTGGAGGTGCATGATCTTGTCAATGAGTATTCATTCATTCATCCTGAAATGCAGTCTTATGTGGCATTGCTTCTTTTATTGTTGTAGCCACTCATCATTTATTTTTATGGGCCATAGAGTTCAAGATGGAATCCACCTGACCTGACAAATAAATTTAAGTTCGAACGTGTGGAGAGGGTTGTGGGCCCCACATCTTCACCAAAATTGTGACCTCGTGAATCTTGATTCTTATTTCGATTGAATGGGGCTGGTCGTGGTCAGAAACGTCAAAAGACCCCTTCCGTGTTCAACATGATATTAACGTGATATTGGGTTTTCGCCGGTCTTATAGGTCCTACGGAGATTTTTTCCGTAGTTTTCTCTTTTTTTAATCTAAAAACAATAGATATATTGTTTACTGCCATAATAAAAGTTAATTATTAATCATGAGATATCTCTTATCTATTACTAAAGAAACCTTTTCAGGTAACTTAATTATACTTATAGAGACACTTGTCATGCCTTAATCAGGAAAATTACTTAGGTGGTTTAATTATATAATACATGCTAAATGGACTTCTTTTTAGTATTATTACTCAAGACACAATTGAGTTGTGGAGTGACTCTGAAACTTTTTTTGAGATATTGATCGAGGATTAGTGGCTTGAACAATGATAGGCGGTGGGCCACAATTACTGAGGAAGATATATTGATCTGACTGATGAACAGAAATATCACAACCATGGCTTAAAAATCACAGTTTCACCTATCACCATGAAATTCAATATTCATTATAACGCATTATGTAACACTATCATGGTCAAATTGATCAACTTATAAAAAAGGGCTCACCAGGTGCACAAAGTGCTCCCCGGCTAAGCGGGGGTAGGGGGAGGGTGGGCGCATGTGTACGCAGCCTTACCCTTGCATTTTTGCAAAGAGGCTGTTTCCACGCCTCGAACCCGTGACCTCGAGGTCACCAAAGGAGCAAAAAGAAAAGGCCAAACTTTTTCTTTATTTACATCTTCCATATTAATGCCTTTCCGGATGTTTTTAGAACAGCTCTTTACCCAACTAGTAAGGAGCGGCAGTTCTCACCCGACCGCCTGCGACTCACTCTCACCTGAGGTCTTCTTTCCTCACCTTAAGGATTCCCTTACGTCACCCCATGGCTGGATGGGGTCCCAAATCCCTGCTATTTTAAATCATGATCTAAACAGGTTTAATGTTTGAGACATGGCACATTCATATGTGGCCTACCAGGTGAACAATGTAAACTACCGTACATTTGGAAGAAGGCAAGTCATTGAGCTCCAGTATGCTAAAATAGATTAAGCAACGCGTCATTGTCAAAAATCACATTCTCTGGGATTTGCTTGTCTAGAGATATTTTCCAGTTTGGATTTCACTGGAAATATATTTATGAAGAAAGCCTTGCTAAGATAAAATAGAAAATGAAGTCAGAGTTGTGGTATTTTAATTTAGCAACAATTTCCATTTTACAAAAATGCTCCCATTTAGGGCTGTTCATGGGCCTGACCACTAAACTAGATCCATCACACAATGGGCAGTGTTTTTAGGCTTTGATGCTGAGCTCAAGCCTTTTTCTGGTGGAGTGTTAAATGGGCCGGTCCTGGTCCTAACATGATTAATGGTCGTAGCAAGCCCAACTTATTTAGCACAAAGATGCAAATGCATTTTGTAGAAGGGAGTATACCTGGGAGTTCAGTTCAAACCCATGGGTAGGATCAAGGCCTTGATATTGACCTAAACAATTATAAGGGCTAGGTTAGAGGAGCTTCAGCTCAGCCCATTCAAACTGGGTCCATTAACTCCCCTGCGAAGTAAAAGTGTATAAGGGCTATACCTGGACCTGGTTATGTGTCTATGACCATGTTGCAGATTATGTGTAGTATTATCATGACTCTGTGTCTCACTTGCACAATCATCTAGAATATAGATCCATTGGGCCATCAACTTGCCTTGGGTGAGGGGCCCT
This sequence comes from Litsea cubeba, assembly GCA_012931725.1. Classification (NCBI taxonomy): domain Eukaryota; kingdom Viridiplantae; phylum Streptophyta; class Magnoliopsida; order Laurales; family Lauraceae; genus Litsea; species Litsea cubeba. The sequence continues at coordinate 134,747,253 of CM022947.1, forward strand.
GATCCAACTCCCCAAATATAAACCTGGACAGAGACCCAGTACTTTTGCAGAAGGTGGGATGGTTTCGGTTTGGTTATACCCATCTGCATCCATACCCTCCCCACTCCACTCTTGTTAATTATCACTCATGCAGCATGGGCCCAAATTGGGCTGGATGTAGGTTGAATTATTAGGCCCATGACCTGTGTCCATGACTAAATATAAATGGATAACTAGGGGCTGATCCAATCAGATGGCTCCTCCAGGGCCAACACATCTTATAGGGAGATCTATATACATCAGGGTCTGACACAGACCTGTGACCTGGATCCACAACTAAAATCTATGTGAGATATAGCTAAGTGAGATGGACTTGGACATCCTTCCAACTCCTGATGAACCTGATCCAGTCCATTTTCAACCCAAACCCTCATAAGTCGGCTGGGTTGGAGTGATTTCAGGTAATATAGACCCAGTTATATTTTGGTGGCCCATACCAACCAATTTTCCGTATGGGCCCATCACTATGTACGCCAGAATCCGTAACCAATAATCAAATATTCAAAGTGGTGCAACGCCAGGGGTTAATGGTCTATTTCTCAGTAGTCAAGTAAATGGCACCTTGCCATCCCTGGTTATTCCTTTTCATTCATCAAAATGATGCCATCAGTGGACTGTAAGTAGAGTCCTCACACTGACTATTTGTCATCTCATTCGGCCAATCAATTCATGGCCCAAATTTCACTCCAATGGAAGTAAACATTCGACTTCTCCTTAGATCAACACCAGAATAAGCCAAAGACTAATTAACAAGTGAAAAACCAGATCAAAACGAATTTCAAATCCTGATATTTGAAATGCTACCAAATTCTGGAATTCTAAATTCGTTGTTTCATTCATGGCCTGAATTCCTACCTGACCTCCCGAAATGCCGTCGTCTCTCTCCCGAAATTTATGTGCTAAGTGGGATTTTTAAATCCTACTTGTTAAAATGGTTTTTCAAATACTGGGTTTTTTGAAATTTGAAATGCTTGAAATTTCAAATGCCCATGAATTCTGTGGGAATTCTGGTAGTGAAACACAGAATTTCTGACAGGAATTCTGAATTCCCATACAGCCTGAATTCTTGTCAGGAATTCTAGTAAGTGAACAGGCCCTTAGGCCCTGTTTCTTTAGTGGAATTTCTGCCAGGAATTCCTGGACATGATGTGACAGGCTTTCCCCTGGAATTTCTGAACTCCATGTTTCTTTTCTAGCATTTCTGGATTCCAACCACCTTTTGACATTTGGGAATCCAAGAATTCCACTCCCTATGCATTTTTGTGGAATTCCTGGATGCTTAAGCCCAAAAGGGGCATCCAAAAATTCTACTTTATCTGAAAATTCAAAAATTCTCCATACAAAATTCCTGAAATTCCAAAAAAAAAAAGCAAAAAGGGGGCACTTACGGCATGTCCACATGGACCCAAACTATGGCATATATGTATGATATGGATGGCTCAGTATCCAACGTAATTACGTGAGACAATGTAGCATCTGATCATTCTCACAGAAGAGCATAAAAAGAGCCTTTCAAACGTCATCTCCTACATCAATTCTTGTCAGTTTTAAAGAGCACCCAGTATTGAATTCCTTATTCTGCATTGTTTTTATATACTAGGATGGAAGCTTAGAATTGGGAGTTGCAGGTATTAGACATTTCGCAACAGTGCTTTTTCTAAACTAGCATCATCTTCGTACTGTCACCTTGTTAAGCTGGTTCATTTCTAATGTTGATACACATAGGCTTCTGACTGTCCCTATTATTTAAGTGAAGCTAGTTGGAGTTAGTTGTTTTTTTTTTTTTAACCGTGGAGTTAGATGTTCATATGACTCCTAAAAGGAAACCAACTAGCTAAAAAGTTTAGCACCTACTTCCAGTAAGACACCCTCCCAGCCATGCTCTAAAAAAGATATAAACTAAATAAGTCCATGGCATTAGATAATAATTTCATTTAAAATGACAATCGATAGATGCAAAACGAATGAATTCATGCAAGAAAAATATTGCCTAAGTTAGATCCATTGATGTCTCGTCAAATGTGGCTAGTAGTTCTCCCTGAAAGTTCTTGGATTCCACTTTAAAAATACTACACCAAAAGATTATATTCTATTATTTTATTCAGCTTAATTAGTAGCTTATTTTAGGGCACAGGCTTGCCGGGCCTGTTTTGCTAGTAATACTATGATATTATAATGTTGCAGTGTTATCTTATTTTGTCATTATCTAAGGTGCCGTTAGGCATCTCTATTTACAAGGTCTAATGTCTTAAAATGGTTTGATATAGTCGTTTTCTAAATTTAGAGCGTTTGGATGGTGCACCTCACGTGTCTGTCTCAACTAGACATCAGACGTTTTTCATCTATTTCATGTGGGCTGTAAAAGGGTGCTTTTTTGACACAGATGAGGATGTCTGAAGCGGACAGAGCCGGACTACTACAGTATATTTTCTGTCAGTCCGTTTTTTCCTTATTTTTTAAAAATCCATGGCTCTAAATGATGATCCTAACCGTTTAAAATATTCATGACCTTCATAACAGCTAGGGGACCAAATTTGAACCTTTGATTCTTTGTAAATCTCAAGATATTTGTGAAACACTACAAACCGTTAGATCTATATTTTTTTATCTTTTGTGGGACTCTCCATCAAGATCTGAACCCTTGGTCCTCTTTGGAATGCCAAGAATGGCTATTGGGTCAAATTTCAGCCCTCTATTCATTGTGAATCTCGAGAAATTATTAAAATACTATAAACCGTTGATATGCTTTTGGAATGCCAAGAATGGGCCTAAACCAGTAATCCAAACCGTTGAGTCTTTTTTAGAATGTCTAACACAACCAGAGTCAAATATTAGCCGTTGATGCTCCACCATAATTGATATATCTGTGATAAAATGTGAACCATTAAATATGAGTTTTTGATTTATGTGGGTCTCTTTAGCAAGATCCGAACCGTTAAGCCTCTTTTGAATGCTTAAAAAGCCTAGGAGATTAAATTTTAGCCCTTGATTCATCATAAATTTCTTAAAAAGATTTGTGAAAAATGTGAACAGTCGAATTAATAAAATATCTATTTGTTTTACCAAACAGTCTATTAATAAAATGTCTATTCCACATAGATCTATTCTACACAGATTCGTTCTCCATAGATCTATTTGATAGAGATAAGATTTGCCAAACAAGCCCTAAATCTGTAAACAAGCATGCATCCAAATGGACCTGAATGTGCCTTACCAAAAAGCCCAAATGTATAAAATAATTTCTAATATAAAAATTTGGAAAAGAGAGAGACAAGAGACGTGAAGGGTGTTTTATAGGCTTAGGACCACGATTTGCACCCAGAGGTTGTAGGTTCGAAACTGCATTACTACACTGAAAGTTTACCCTGCTACACTACTGCACTGAGAGTTTACTCTGCTTCTCTTTGAGCCTGGAGGGATTAGTCAAGCCCAAAGGATTGAAAACCCTCGGATATATTGCAAAAAAAAAAGAGTATTTCATATATAGGTTAAATAAATTATATTAATTAAATCAGATTTCATCCGATCAGAATTAGGCCCCAACGACCATCCTTTCAATTTTATCCCAATCGTTCATATACAAGTGATAAATCCCAACATCGATCTGGGACAAAACTAGTATGATAGCACAGGTGGCTTAAGGTCAGGCCCATTGTTAGATTTATAGAGAATTAAGATGCCTTTGGATTGCTATGGATAGCATTTCTTAAAAAAAATAAAAAGGAATTTATAAATGCCCAATGACTTTCCATTCGATGGCTCTTATAGGCCCAAGTTAAAACCTCTACTCTGTGGACCCACTTACATTTCCTTACCCTTGCAAAATTTAAATAAGCAACTTGTATTTACATGCTTCACATCACACACATCTTCACTAGTTGCTTTAAGATAAATAAATGATATATTATTAATTGACAATTAATTTTGATTGACTAATTAATTTGCATGAGACTTAATGCATGTAATTGTTTGAATTCGTCATGATGGAGGCCAAAATGGAACCGAGAGCCACTTCATCAATGGTCCTGATCACTTGTGCCCCACATGAGAACCAGAGGTGACTTGTACTCCTGTCTCAATTTGATCCGTGAATTTTTAACCGATTTGAAAGTAAATGGATTAGTGACGGATTGAAAATCTTGTAATCTATTAGTTATGGATTGGTGGCAGATTTCACACTCATTTAATCCGAATCGATTCGTTGACGTTAAATATAAATAAAAAATAATTTAAATAATCTAAATATAAGTTAAGATGTATAAATATTAAATAAAAAAAAATTTAGGGGCAAAATGTAATTCCCTGCGAACCTTTTATCCCCAAAACCCTACCCCCCACCGTCCACAAGATCATCTCCCGCAGTATACCTCCATCTCCCAGCAGTAGCACCATCGCTTGCCCAAACCCGTCCCAGCAGCATACCTCCTTCTCTTCTATCTCTCACACAATCTCTCGTGTTTTCCGCGTCCGAGAAAAACCCTAGCCGAGGAGAACCCTTCCCTAAAAAAGGCGACAGTAAGAAGAAGAAGAGAAGGGGAAACCTGTCTTTTTAGGTAAATGCTTTCTCATTTGTATCTGCTGTTTTTTTTTATGTTGGTTTCTTTTGATGTTGTTTTCGTTTGAAACAGTAACAAGATTTGTTGTTCTCTTTCTCTGTATTAGTGTATTGGTTTCGTTTATTGAGCAATGTCGATATAAATGATGAGAAATCCCTAAATCTGCCGGAACACCAAATCCCAGCCACCACCTCCCCACTGCCAGTAACCCAACCATCGAAACCCTCTGCCCTACCCATCAAAACCCTACACATGTGACCCACTAATAGAAACACAGTCATATAAGTATGACACGCCCAAAAATGCAGTAACAAATACTTTCAGAGTGGGTGTCCAAGGGAAGATGAAATCCAGCTTGATTTTGACCGAATTTGAGTTCATTATAAGGCAGCTTAAGTCAAGCCTATAAAATAGGCTCGTCTTGAGGAAGGCCCTCCTAAGCTCTGCTCGTTTATTGCATCAAGTTCCAATTTCAAAAACCTCAATTGCTTTCTTTTAACATTAGATTGAACGTATTAATCCAATCCGATCTGGTCCTCCACGGATCGGATTGGATTTTAACCACCGTGGATTGGTGACGGATTCCAAATCCATTAATCCGTAGGTAATGGATTGGTGACGGATTTGTCCCAATCCACACCAATCTGATCCGTGTACACCCCGTGTGAGCCGGCAAAGGCAAAAAAATGTCTGGATCACAGTGACACGTGCCATACCCTTCTTCTCTCCAATGTTCTCTTGCTTGGAAGGGAAACTTCAGAAAAGCTGAAGATAGTTGAGCAGTGAGAAAACCACTGTTTTAGGAAAGCTTTGCTGTTAGTTTTGAAAGTTTTTTTTTTTTTTTTTTCGAACATGGGTTTTTATTGTGCTATCATCTCCTTCAACCCTCAGGCCCTCTCATTCGTCCTTTACACCCCACCATTCACAGTCACCAGAAAAAAGGAGATGGACTTTCTTCTTCGTCGTGTATGTAACCCCCGAGGTGTAGTTCTTACTGTATTTTTTTTACCATGTTTGCATTTTGAGTTTGCATGAGAGGGGAAACGGAAGAGGATTGGAAGTGGTTTGTTTTTTTTTTTTTTTTTTTTCATGAATCTGATGTTATGATGTTTTGGCAAACTTGATGTTTTTCATTAATCATTTAAAAAAACCATTTTTTATTGGCAACATCGTCCTCTTGAGTTGAGAGAAAGCCATTGATGAGAAAACCAGGATGTTGTGGAAGAGGAATGACGTTTCAAGGGGCATTTCTTTAAGAAGATAATAAGAGGAAGCCATTTCAGGAAAGGATGATGAGTTTTACGGATGGAGAGTTGTAGTGGTTGGTCAAGAATGAATACCCATACAAATCCTTTGTTTAAGAGATGAAACCTATTAAAGTATGTTTTGCCTCTTGGTGTGTGTTGCTCTCCTCTATACCTCCACACCCTCCCCCTCTTTCTCTTCTATATGAACCTATTACAGAATGTTTTACCTTTCGGTGTGAGTTCCTCTCCTCTGCCTCCACACCCTCTCCCTCTTTCTCTTCTATATATAAGAGAGGTGCAGGCTTTAGGGGAAATGAAATAACATGCCTTTTCATTGTGCGATGCATCCTTTTATGCGAAACGAAATGTGTAAAGATTTGATTGAAGTATTCATGCTTATTTTCTCCCTTGTTATCAGGACGATCCTTCCTCTTTGCAGATTGTTAGTGGGATACCCAAGAAAAGATGTGGGTGTTTTGAGGGCATTCACCTCTACCCATGTAGATATTTCTAAGGAGACTCAGGTACATAAACTCTTTGCAAATCTGTTTTTGAAATGGTGTTAAGATTCACGCTTATTTTCTCCCTTGTATCAGGACGATCCTTCCTCTTTGCAGATTGATAGTGGATACCCAATAAAAGATGTGGGTGTTTTGAGGGCATTCACCTCTACCCATGTAGATACTTCTGAGGAGACTCGGGTACATAAACTCTTTGCAAATCTGTTTTTGAAATGGAAAATTGGGATTAGGTGGGGACCTGATCTTTTCGGATGATCCACATTGCTGGTTTAATGGGAGTGCAGTCAAATGCCCCAGTGCCCACCTGCCTGGCTGGTGGGGTACGTTTATTTGTGTTTTCCTTATGAATAAGGTTAGCTTAATGGGCCAATAAAAATTAAATGGTTTAGATTAAAATTTTGTGGGGATCGATGATGAGATTTGATATCGCAATCTGTCCCAAGTGGAACTTGTATTAGTGCCTCTATAACCAGAGAGGTTGAAATGTTTGCACCTTTGTAGTTGTGAAGATTTCAATATGATTTCATATGAGAACGGCCCATTGGCGCACCATTTTCACACGCACTAGTGTGTATATGCATAGATGTTATGCGCATGACATTTACATATGTAAATTGGTTTTAGATAAAGCTATGAGATTTAATTGATGCCTGTTTTGTATCTCGGGAGTTTATTGTATACCTGGGGGATAAGAAACATCACGATCCTGAGCTTCTTATATTGACATATAAGGACATGCTTGCTTTCTTACTTGGGAGGTACAATTAAACTCAAATCTTAGACTAACAAATCTTTTAGGCAATTATCTTATTTTAAGAATATCCTGATTTGCGTTGAGATATTTTTGAAGGTTTGTTGAAGAGTTTTAAAAACTTTTAGAGCATGCCACGTGTCACTCTCCTATGAAGAGGCTGCTATCTTTATATATATAATTTCTTTGAAAGGAGAACTCTCATGCTGCTGATATCTCACCCATGAGCCCAGCTCTCCAATTGCTTATATATATAATTATAATATGATATTGCAGCAAGGAAGCAACCCAACAATCGATCGTACATAGTTACGAGCCCGGATCTTCGGGGTTTTCTGCTAGCCTTACCCAGTCGCAAGCACACTGTATTGCTGGTATGATGATAATTTTCCTTGAGAACACACGAATGTAAGATTTATCTTCTTTATTTCTATTAGAAGATTAGTAGTTATTTATTAAAGCATTTCAATACGTGGAATTTTGATAATATTTTCCCTTATTATTGCAACAATTTGATCTTATCACCAAAAATGTTGTTATTGTGACATTCTTTTAAATTGATATACATTTCTATTTTTTACCTTATTTCTCATGTTTTTATATTCAATTTATTTTATTTCTATTAAAAATTTATTGACAACGTTTCAAGAAAATCAATAATCTTGATAGTCTAGTGATACCTTCATTAGATAGCCGACCTAGATATAATCTACTAGTTTTATCGTCCCGTATTAAGGAATTAAGGAATAGCATTAATCAAAAGAAGCACATATCATGAAGTAGCTAAAATAGGGAGAAAACAAATAATTGAAAAAAGAATTTCACCATTGCTCCTCATTAATTTAGTGTTTTAACAAAATATTTCTACTCTACTTAACTACTATAGTTAAAAAAAAACAAAAACAAAAACAATAATGTACCATAACCAAGTGTTCGTATAGCTATTGGAATTCTACATGAATGTTTCCCATCGTCCCAAGTGCTCTCAAATGTAAACCTTCCACATCCATTAGTTCTTCCAAGTACCGTAAATGTCATTTTAAATTTTCGTTTACTACTTAATTTCGATTCCAAAAGGCATTTTAATAATTGATGTATGCCATTAGATTTGCGGACACTGGTAAGCATCCTCCATACCACGATAATTTGCTTTAGATTTGGGATGAACACTGAGGGAAGATTCAAGTTTACAGGATCATCGACATCAGATTGAAGCCAATCTTTGACCCAATCAATATCATAAATCAGTTCCGGTTCTAATGCCTTGTTGGGGTTGACAAGCCCACTGCCATAGTCAAACAGCTCTCCAAGGTTCCCTGGTGCTTTTTTTACCATTATGGCATTGCCATAATTATCTTCGAAGCTAAAAAACGATTCCATCCAAATCCATGATAGCTTCATCGCTTGATCCACAATTATGAGTGCCCTTGAAATCTTGTAGATAGCAAGACGGGCATGTGGTGCCATCCTCTCAGCAACCCGTACCCCTGAAGGTGTACCGGAGAGCCCGCAGCAATGGAGGCACAGTGTGTTCCATTTCCCAAAAAATCACGAGGCGAACGATATTCCTCCGGAGTGAGGTGCTCTGGTGGCTATTTCATGTAATATCTAGCTCCGATAAGTTTTCTGTTACAATGTATAGCATTTAATTTTTTTCCTTGTTCACATATCTCCTTCCATCGTGATGGAATGGGGCCGTGGCCACCGTCATCAAGTAGCTTTGATGACAGTGGCTACGGCTCCATTCCATCTCGATGGAAGGGAATATGTGAAGTAGGAAAAACTTAATGTTATACATTGTAACAGAAAGCTTATCGGAGCTAGATATTACATGAAAGAGCCACCAGAGCAGCACCTCACTACGGAGGATTATCATTCGCCTCGTGATTCTTTGGGACATGGCATACATTGTGCCTCCATTGCTGCGGGCTCTCCGGTACACCTTCAGGGGTACGGGTTGCTGAGAGGATGGGCGCCACGTGCCCGTCTTGCTATCTACAAGATTTCATAGTGACTCATGATTGTGTATCAAGCATTATTGATGAAGCTATCATGGATTGCATCCACGATGGTGTGGATGTAATCTCCATTTCGTTTTTTTTAGTTTCAGCCGAAGATGATTATGGAATGCATAATAGTGGAAGAAACATTGGGAACCTTGAAGGGCCGTTTGACTATGGCAATAGGCTTTACAAGGCATTAGAACTGGGACTGATTTATCATATTGATTGGGTCAAAGATTGGCTTGAATTTGATGTTGATGATCTTGTAAACTTGAATCTTCCCTCGGTGTTCACCCAAATTTAAGGAAAGTATTGTGGTATGGAGCACGCTTACTAGTGTCCGCAAATCTAATGGCACGTATACATCATTTATTGAAATGCCTTTGGGATCGACATTAGGGTCGAACCTTAAGGTTTAGTAAATTAAATAGTAAAATTTAAAATGACATTTACGGGGAAGAACCAGTGGATGTGGAAGGTTTACATTCGGGAGCCTGACTTGGGATGATGGGAAACATTCATGTAGAATTTCAATAGCTGTACGAACACTTGGTTAAGGTACATTATTGTTTTTGTTTTTTTAAGTAGAGTAGTTAAGTAGAATAGAAATATTTTGTTAAAACACTAAATTAATGTGAGGAGCAATGGTGAAATTCTTTTATCAATTATTTGTTTTCTCCCTATTTTAGCTACTTTATGATATGTGCTTGTGTTGATTAATGCTATTCCTTAATTCCTCTTCATGGGAGGATAAAACAAATGAAAGAATATCATTCTAGTAGATTATATCTAGGTCGGCTAACTAATGAAGGTAGCACACAACATATGAATACACACCTATATGTTTTCAGCCGGTTGATATTAAGGACTGAGTGGATTGACCTTTGTTGATTGTACTTGGCCTTAGTGATATAACTGCATTGTGCACACACAAACAAAATAGCTTGAAATGCAGCATGCACCTCATTGGGGGTACCTACGTCAAAATGAGTAATACCCGACGCATGAATGGATGTGGATTCGACTCACAGTAGCGGTTGTGTTTTTGTGACGGATTGTTGGGACTTGACGACGGCCTGCACACATCGTGTCTTTTAAGTTGAAAAGAAAAAAAGCCCTTTTTTATTACAAAACCCATTAACACTCGTCTCCCTCCAAAATTACCCTCCCAAACCCTCTCCTCCCTCCAAAAAGCCAAATATACCTCATCTCTCTTCCAACACCACTACCTACACTCGCCTCCCTCCAAATGACGATTCTCCTCCATCAAGGTCGCCAATGGCTGAACCCTAACCCTTCTCATCTCTCACCTGAAGAGGGTTCTCGCATCTTCTCTTGTGTCTTCATCTCTCAAGCATCTCCAAAGCAACAGGCTTATCCTCTGTCTTCTTCGGCTTCGTTTGTCTAACACCTCCTGCGTCTTTGTCTCTCCGGCATCTCCAAGGTACGAATTTTTTAGGGTTTTATGGATTTTTTGTTCGATTTTTCTCTTTATTTTTTTAATTTTGAATGATGCTTGGGTTTTTGTTTAATTCGATATGGGTTTGATTTGTAGTTGAGAGGATGAATGAAAAAACATAAAAACCAGGAATGCCTAAGGATTTCAAGCCTTTTTAATGGATTTAAAAATTGTTTCTTCTTCTTTATTTAGCTTTACAAGTGCATGTGGAGAGATTAGGATTGAACATTTTATGTCACAATTCCATTTGTGGTTTTCACATTTAATGGCTGATTTCTGTGTTTTAAAACCATGATTTCTCAAGTGGGTCTCTAACAATGGCTTGGGGTCTCAAGTCTCCTCTTTATAGTAGTGCCTAACAATTCAAATATTTGAAAATCAATGTGGGTTTGAAGGGTCACGATGAAGCTATGGCTAGAAAGAGGGAGAAAACCCACATTGATTTTCAAATACTTGCATTATACAGCCCCTTACAATGATGTCTGCCATAGACCTGATGGTAGTGCCTAACATCATTGTATTCCTAACAATACAATGTTTGCATTTCCTGATTTCTCGTCAGTAGGATTTGGATTAGGGTTTGTTATGCACAATGATGTTAAAAATACTGGAATGTTAAGAATACAATGTTTGTCATGCCTACATCATAGGTAGGCCCAAAAATCACTCTTATTCCTTTAATGTTTTTCAAATAGTTAGGCACTATCACTGTATTCTTAACAATGGCTTCACATGGTAGCGAGGTAGACTCGAGAGAGGAGCCTATCTATGACCGAGACCTGATGCCATGGTAGTGCCTAACAATGGCTTGGGGTCTCAAGTCTCCTGTCTCTCATGGTTATGGCTGATAGTAATAAGAACAGCCCCTTACATCCAAGAATAGACCAACATGTTAAGAAATGCTTGATTAATAGGATTTTAAACATAAACCATCCTATCAATCCCTCTCTCTTAGGCTTTAAACATAGAAGGGGCTGATCTTAGATTAGCTTTAGCAAGGACCATGTAAAAACCAAATAGTAGTTGGGATTGATAGGATGCAATATGATGCAATTCTTACCAAACTACTTCTCCAGTGTGTCATCTCCAAACCTGTTGGTTCCTTGAATTTATTTAGTTTTGTTCCATGGGCCAAAAAGAAAAGAAAAAAAATTATAAGATTCATTGTATTAGTAAAGTTCTTGTCATCACCATTGAGCAATTAATCAACACTGTTATTTACCATTAGTCTCTTCATGATGATGATAAGGAAAAAAGACCACACCTTGATGAGTATTGATTACAATTGCCCATAGAAGACCCAATAGGGCTGAATAAATCATCTCCATTGATCTAATCGAAGAGCAAATTTGGAATGAAATTAGTGTGAGTACTTGTGCAACTTTTAATTCAAAGTAATTTCTTAATTTGATTATTTCATTAAATTCATAACTCCCACTACTATATCATGTAGGGCACCTACAACGTAGGTCTGATCCATAGACATTGTATCATGCAAAGAGCAAATAAATTATGGAAAGATTGGAAGTTCGTTCTCCGCCGTGATCATATATACAAATATCTCACAGATGCGGAGATGAAGAGTCATGTCCCCAAGTATGTTAAAAAAGAAGATTGGCTTAGATTTGTAGACATATCCTCAACTGAGGTAGGTAGTCCTAGCTGCCAGTCAGGTTGGTAGGACTGCATACAACGGGTAGGAAGGGCTGTGCTAGGGTGGCCGCCAAGTTGGTAAGTGTTATTTGTTTTGCATAAGACATCTTCGCTTCGCATTATCTTATCTAATATACCCAATTGTTACTATCTTTTTATTTATAGAAAGCACGAAGGCCGAATGAGCCGGTCACTCGAACGGATGTCTTCTTGGCAACACACAAAAGGAAGGACGGGTCATCATCGAGCCCCGAAGTGGTGAGAACCTTTCACTTTTAATCTAAAGGGCACCTTTGAGTATTCCTTTGACGTTAATAAATTTATAGAATGCTGGGATTTGTAGAGTAAAGGATCTGATAGAAGGATGACAAATTTATCTTGTTTTTCCTCATAACTTTTATAGTATGACAAATTTGCTTTACTAAACTGTCAATTGTAAAAGGATCTTATAGAAACAGCAATAATGGGTATGTAATTGCTTGCGTAATTATGTTGTCTTCTTTCCTGCAATAAGCAGGCTCCTTTCATGTCCTACGATAAGCAGGCTGTTATCTGAAAGAGTCCCAGCTCCCTTAGCTGCCTGCTAGAGAAAAATAGAAAAAAAGGTCTTAGATTTTGACCATGAACTGGATCTTTTAAGTCTTCAATTGATGCTAAATGTAAATAGATCCAACACATAGGATCCATTGTGAGATTTCAATTCAGATCAAAGATCCATCTTGGATGGATGAGACTCATTTACTGCTATAATAAATTCATATGAAGGGACGGCTATGATGATCTTCTAATGGGTCATGGATAGGTCTATCCCCAGCCATAGGTCATAGGTGTCTTTATGTCAGCTGGACCCTCATCTTAGCTTTTATAACATCGATGTCATCATCATAAAGACTACACATGCATTGATTTTCACAAATTTGAACAACTTGCTCACCGCCTATTTTTGCACACGTGTAGCCCCACATATGGGGTGGACCATCGCTTGCCTCCTCTATAAGAAAATCCAGTCTCCACCACTGCTTGTAATATGGAGCATTGCAAAGGCAGAAACCCTTTAGCAACATGTGATGTTTCAATTTTAACTTTGTCACAGTTAAATTTTGAAAATAGAACGAATGTTTAGTGCACTGCAATGGCCACACCCTCTAACATTTAATAAACTATGAATATCTATATCCATAAATTAGTTCTACTACTTCAAAATTGCTTTGCATAACCAAAGGGACTTAAGCTCTGTTACCTGTAGTGGCAGATAGGTTGCCATGCACATACAGTTCCCTATTAAACACAACACACCAATGTGCCAAGTTTCTAACCCAAAGTCCATCAAACAAGATGCCATCCATCCCCCTGGTTCCGGTTGAGATTTTGTACTTATCTCACTTTGAATTTAGATGAATACACACTTGTAATTCTCACTCCATCATCACAGACAACAGAAACGTGAAGACCGGTATGGAGGGCTGTACGGCTGCAGCATAAGTTGGATTTGTGTAGCTGAGACCAATAAGAAATAAAAGCTGGTTGCCAAGTATCCTATATTCAGAAACATAACTGTTAAGCACTAAAACCACATAACTGTTAGCCAAACCCCCCCCCCCCCCCCCCCCCCCCCCCCCCCCCCAATCATAACAACTTATTATAACATGTCTGTTTGCCTTGGGGTAGTTTGTGGCATAATGTATTTATGTCTCTTATTTATCATTTAATTTGCAGGATGTTGTTATTACAAGACGCGAATCTGATAGTTCCGTGGTGGAAAGTGATATAGACAATGATGCAGTTGCAAAGGTATATTTCTTTTACCTTTTAATTGTAATATCTTTTAGTCTCGATAATATTATTTGTGTTGTTGGCATTATATTTTTGTTTTCATTTTTTTCATACGTTTTTGGTCATGATGGCAAAGGACGTGTACTCTGGCTTAGGCATGGGTGTCTCGAAGACTGCCATACAATATTCGACTCCTTATAAGAGGGCCTTAGAGGAGGAAGACTGAAGTGAAACGGTTGAAAGAGGAAATTCATGAGATCAAACAAATTCTTTCCCAAGGTGGGATGCAACATTCTTCCACTTGTAATGGGAGTTCATCTCAGGTATGAAGTTATTTTTGTTTACCTAATTGATTCAATAATTTAATGAATTACTTAAATTGATGAGATACTAACATCATTCATTTCCAACATTTTGAGTAGGCCCAGGATGGTGCCTCGCGTCAGGAGGTACACACGGACCAAGACAACATTACACATACAAGAGAGGGTTCGTGTAGGCTGCTTTCATATTTGAGGAAGGAGGTTACTGTTGCCGTTGGCCGTGTGATGGGTTTGTCGATCGATGAGGGGGCTACTATAGGTTTGTTATAGATGGGATCTTGAAGGCTAATGAATTGTTATTGGGCGCAGACACGACTTTTGGCGATTTGACTTTGGGCGATATTATTTCATGGCCGATTTTTAGAACTGTGGCCAATTAATTTTACTGCAAACAATGACATATGTAAATGATTTTTATTTTTTGTATTTACTTTCATATGTGGAGCCGTCATAGTGGTCATATGAAATATGCTTTTTTTTTTTTTTGTTAAGTTTGTTGTTTCTCATAACTATTTTGATAATGTAAGTTTACATATTAAATGGATGAATGAACTCTTAACTACCATTGATTTTAGCAAACTTGAGCCCTTTTAATGGATGGAAAATGGATGGTTCTATAATTGATATTCTATTCAATTTTTTAAAATTAATTGTAGGTTTTTTAAAATAATTAAAAATTTATTTTTTTAAAAATTCTTATTAAATAAATCGACGGCCATGGCCCGTTGTTTTATTTTTTCCCACTAATTTAGAAAAAATTAATACAGACGGCTAATGACTGTCGAAAACAGGGACTTCTATGTCCATCGGTAATTTTTAAATTTACCGACGGGTATAGCCTGTCGATTTTATTAAACGACGCCATTTTTTTCGAGGGTCGCCTCGACGGTGTTGTCTATCTGTAAATGTGATTTTTGACGTAGTGGGTTTATGTGGATCCATCAACGGTGGCTTAAATAGTGGATAGAGAGCTAATGTTGGTTGCTAGATCTTTCACCAAAACTCACATTGATGATATAATTAAACGCTAGCAAAATGGGCAAGTAGATGCTTCTACATGTTCAACTAGGATGATCTCTGCACTACAAGCATAATTCCATTGGTTTTTTTTTGGAAATCCCATTACCAATGATTTTTTGAGAATCCTAGGATTTTAACTTGAGTGGTTGTCAGTAAGAACTCAATGCAATTGTTAAATTTAAAATTTTGGTCGGGAGTTTTGGGGACATTTGTTTGCTCATGCCAATTCGGTCTCTATGGTTCCATTCAATTTTTTGCTCTGTTTTATTTTTTTTTCGTGCTGCTGATAGTGTTTGGTCTGAAAAATAAGAAACGTTATTTCATTCTGTAGCATAGCAATTTGAAATACCAGAATAATGAAAGAATGCTTGGCTTTTCCCCTTTCCAAAAGTAGCTAAAAAATGCCATTCAGTGCTTCTGTCGACGACCCCTTGGAGGTGACAAGATGTGTGGAATACTTTAACTGTCTCTTTTTTTTTCTTTTTTTTTTATAAATATGACTGTTTTACATACACAATATACATATGGATGCTAATTCAGAATTCTATCTCTTGGCAATGGCGATTCCTCCTTTGTTATCTAACTATTCATCATATCCTTGTTATTATTATTTTGTTTATAAATGGAGCCTATTCCCTCTAGAGAGAGGGAAAGACTAATAGAAGCAAATAAGTCATTTTTTACACCCGGCAAACATCACTCTTTCTATCCAAAAAAGAAATCAATACACTTGTGTTTTCTCTCTTATTTCAAATAATTACATGTCCCTACCACAACGGATTCCTTCAATTATTCACCCCTTCAAGCAATCAAAGCTAAGCTAAAAGAAACAAAATGCCGAATGAATAGGTCATCATAAAAGAAAAGGGATATGAAAATGATTTAAGCCCATGCCTCAGTTTGATTTAATTAATTTGGAGCACTTATTTTGATAGATATTGATTAATGACTGTAGTTATGATAATGTGCTCTTTTGGTGTGGGTCGATCCCTATGACCTATAATATTGGTGGGGACCTTACAACAATCACATTGAATTAGAAAGCACAGCCCTTCATAGTTGGACAGTGGATCAACTTAAGATTAAATCTATCATTAATATTTGGTGCATTAACATCTCTAACATCCATTTTATTCTCCACGTAGGCTAACCAATCCATTACACAATGCATCCTACAATAGTTATCATCGGCGTCGGTGAAATTTAACGTCTATGATCAAATAATTCCCGACCCAACGAACTCAGCATTATGTTTAAGTTTAATCTATGGCAAGATCACTCTTCATGGATTGAAACCATAATGAAAGATCAGTGCCAATTGAGTAGCTTTAATGGAGATTGTCAAGTTGTTATTTGGACATATACATCGATGAAAGTATTAATTATATGATTGAGTAGGGCATTTGGAGGTGCATGATCTTGTCAATGAGTATTCATTCATTCATCCTGAAATGCAGTCTTATGTGGCATTGCTTCTTTTATTGTTGTAGCCACTCATCATTTATTTTTATGGGCCACAGAGTTCAAGATGGAATCCAACTGACAAATAAATTTAAGTTTAAACGTGTGGAGAGGGCTGTGGGCCCCACAGCTTCACCAAAATTGTGACCATGTGAATCTTGATTCTGATTTGGATTGAATGGGGCTGGTCGTGGTCAGAATGACATTTTATAATAGAAGATAGTTTTGAACACCGTATCTGACAGATCCAAAATCTTTATATGTGGATCGATATGTGGGTCCAGTACTAATTTATTTTCCTTCTATCCTTTTTAACTTTTTTTTTTAATCTAAAGACAATAGATATGTTATTTACTGCCATAATAAAAGTTAATTGTTAATCATGAGATATCTCTTATCTATTACTAAAGAAACTTCTTCAGGTAACTTAATTATACTTACAGAGACGCTTGTCATGCCTTAATCAAGAAAATTACTTAGGTGGTTTAATTATTTAGTGAGAAAGATGATTTGTTGTATAATACATGGACTTCTTTTTTTATTATTTCTCAAGACACAATTGAGTTAACCCCAAAGGGTTGGTCGAGTGGTCAGGACCACGGTTCCTCTCTCTTTCGGAGTTAGAGGTCCTGGCTTCGATCCCCCAACCCCCTCTTCAGGAACCGAAGGTTTAGTCCACTAGTGCTACCACCTGGGGGCCATAGGGGGGTTTTACTCTGGGGCCGGAGGGATTAATCCCACCCAAAGGATCCATTAGAAAAAAAAAAAGTAGACGACGCAATTGAGTTGTTGAGTGACTGAATATTTTTTTGATATATTGATCGAGGATTAGTGGCTTGAACAATGATAGGCGGTGGGCCACAATTACTGAGGAAGATATATTGAACTGACTGATGAAGAAAAATATCACAACCATGGCTTAAAAATCACAGTTTCACCTATCACCATGAAATTCAATATTCATTATAAGTTATAACGCATTATGTAACACTATCATGGTCAAATTGATCAACTTATACTAGAATTAAAAAGAAAAATTAAGAAAAGGCCAAACAAACAAACCAAAGGCATAGCGGCCCGCTTTTTCTTTATTTACATCTTCCATATCAATGCCTTTCCCGATGTTTTTAGAACAGCTCTTTACCCAACTAGTAACGAGGGGTGGTTCTCACCTGACCGCCTACAATTCACTTTCACCTGAGGTCTTCTTTCCTCATCCAAGGGATCTCTTATGTCACCCGAGGGCTCGATTGGGGTCCCAACCCCCCGCTATTTTAAATCATGATCTAAACAGGTTTAATGTTTGAGACATGGCACATTCATATGTGGCCTACCAGGTGAACAATGTAAACTACCGTACATTTGGAAGAAGGCAAGTCATTGAGCTCGCAACGCGTCATTGTCAAAAATCACATTCTCTGGGATTTGCTTGTCTAGAGATATTTCCCAGTTTGGATTTCACTGGAGATATATTTATGAAGAAAGTCTAGCTAAGATAAAATAGAAAATGAAGTCAGAGTTGTGGTATTTTAATTTAGCAACAATTTTCATTTTACAAAAATGCTCCCATCTAGGGATGTTCATGGGCCTGACCACTAAACTAGATCCATCAAACAATGGGCAGTGTTTTTAGGCTTGATGCTGAGCTCAAGCCTTTTTCTGGTGGAGTGTTAAACTGGCCCGGTCCTGGTCCTAAAATGAGTAATGGTCGTAGCAAGCCCAACTTATTTAGCACAAAGATGCAATTGCATTTTGTAGAAGGGAGTATACCTGGGAGTTCAGTTCAAACCCATGCGTAGGATCAAGGGCTAGGTTAGAGGAGCTTCATCTCAGCCCATTCAAACTGGGTCCATTAACTCAGCAATCTGGTCTTCACTCTACTAATGACACTTACGGCATGTCCAACTGGAGCCAAACTATGGCACATATGTATGATATGGATGGCTCAGTATGCAACGTAATTACGTGAGTCAATGTAGCATCTGATCTTTCTCACAGGAGCATAAAAAGAGTCTCAAACGTTATCTCCTTCATCAATTCTTGTCAGTTTTAAAGAGCACCCAGTATTGAATTCCTTGATTCTGCATTGTTTTTTTATACTAGGATGGAAGCTTAGAATTGGGAGTTGCAGGTATTAGACATTTCGCAACGGTCCTTTTCTAAACTAGCACATCTTCTGACTGTCACCTTGTTAAGCTGGCTTCATTTCTAATGTTGATGCACATAGGCTTCTGACTGTCCCTATTATTTAAGTGAAGCTAGTTGGAGTTTTTTTCTTTTTTTTTTTTGT
The DNA here is from genome assembly GCA_012931725.1 of Litsea cubeba. NCBI lineage: Eukaryota > Viridiplantae > Streptophyta > Magnoliopsida > Laurales > Lauraceae > Litsea > Litsea cubeba. The sequence continues at coordinate 134,766,349 of CM022947.1, forward strand.
TTTGTTTTTTTTTTTGTTTAAAAACGGTGTAGTTAGATATTCCAGTAAGATACCAACTAGCTAAAAAGTTTAGCACCTAATTCCAGTAAGACACCCTCCCAGCCATGCTCTAAAAAAAATATATAAACTGAATGAGTCCATGGCAGTAGATAATAATTTCATTTAAAATGACAATCGATAGATGCAAAACGAATGAATTCATGCAAGAAAAATAGTGCCTAAGTTAGATCCATTGATGTCACGTAAAATGTGGCTAGTAGTTCTCCCTGAAAGTTCTTGGTTTCCACTTTAAAAATACTACACCAAAAGATTATATTTTATTATTTTAGTCAGCCTAATTAGTAGCTTATTTTAGGGCACAGGCTTGCCGGGCCTGTTTTGCTAGTAATACTATGATATTATAATGTTGCAGTGTTATCTTATTTTGTCATTATCTAAATCTGTAAACAAGCATACATTCAAATGGGCCTGAATGTGCCTTACCAAAAAGCCCAAATGTATAAAATAATTTCTAATATAAAAATTTGGAAAAACAGAGAAACAAGAGACGTATATAGGTTAAATAAATTATATTAATTAGATCAGATTTCATCCGATCAGAGTTAGGCCCCAATGACCATCCTTTCAATTCCAACATAGATATGGGACAAAACTAGTATGATAACACAGATGGCTTAAGGTCAGGCCCATTGTTAAATTTATAGAGAAGTAAGATGCGTTTGGATTGCTATGGATAGTATTTTTTTTTTTTTTTAAATAGAAATTTATAGATGCCCAATGACTTTCCATTCGATGGCTCTTATAGGCCTAAGTTAAACCCTCTACTCTATGGACCCACTTACATTTCCTTACCCTTGCAAAATTTAAATAAGCAACTTGTATTTACATGCTTCACATCACACACATCTTGACTAGTTGCTTTAAGATAAATAAATGATATATTATTAATTGACAATTAATTTTGATTGACTAATTAATTTGCATGAGACTTAATGCATGTAATTGTTTGAATTCGTCTTGATGGAGGCCAAAATGGAATCGAGAGCCACTTCATCAATGGTCCTGATCACTTGTGCCCCACATGAGAACCAGAGGTGACTTGTATTCCTGTCTCAATTCGATCATTGAAAATTTTGTAATCTATCAGTAATGGATCGGTGGCAGATTTCACACTCAATCTACGGATTCAATCCGATCCAATTCGTTGACGTTAAATATAATTAAAAAATAATTTAAATGATCTAAATATAAGTTAAGATGTCTAAATATTAAATAAAAAAATTTAAGGGTAAAAATGTAATTCCCTGCGAACCTTTTATCCCCAAAACCCTACCCCCACCCTCCACAAGATCTTCATCTCCCGCAGTAGACCTCCATGGCTCCATCTCCCAGCAGTAGCACCATCGCTTGCCCAAACCCGTCCCAGCAGCGGACCTCCTTCTCTTCTATCTCTCACACAATCTCTCGTGTTTTCCGCGTCTGAGAAAAACCCTAGCCGAGGAGAACCCTTCCCTCAAAAGAGGCGAAAGCAAGAAGAAGAAGAGAAGGGGAAACCTGTCCTTTTAGGTAAGTGCTTTCTCATTTGTATCTGCTGTTTTTTTTTTTTTTTTTATGTTGGTTTCGTTTGAAACAGTAACAAGATTTGTCGTTCTTTTTCTCTGTATTAGTGTATTGGTTTCGTTTATTGAGCAATGTCGATATAAATGGTGAGAAATCCCTAAATCTGCCGGAACACCAAATCCCAGCCACCACCTCCCCACTGCCAGTAACCCAACCATCGAAACCCTCTGCCCTACCCATCAAAACCCTACACATGTGAGCCATGTGACCCACTAATAGAAACACAGTCATATAAGTATGACACGCCCAAAAATGCAGTAACAAATACTTTCAGAGTGGGTGTCCAAGAGAAGATGAAATCCAGCTTGATTTTGACCGAATTTGAGTTCATTATAAGGCAGCTTAAGTCAAGCCTATAAAATAGGCTCGTTTGAAGAATGAGCTGACCTTGAGGAAGGCCCTCCTAAGCTCTGCTCGTTTATTGCATCAAGTTCCAATTTCAAAAACCTCAATTGCTTTCTTGAAATGGTATTCCTGTAGGAATTTAAGAAAAATTGTTGCATATTGGTTTGCATATTTGCTCACTAATACTTTTGGGCCACAAACTATTGTTTGAGTAGGTAATTACTTGTTGGATATTTAAATTTCTGAAGAATTTTTTGGCTTGTGCATTTTGAAGTGAGAACTTGGGATCGTAGCCTAGGGTCGAATCTGTCCACTTTTATTTACATTATTTTGAGTTGAAGTGATGCATCTGCATGCATACAGCATAGAGATTAGAGATTAGAGATTACAGAGTGTGGTTATGGACTTGTCTTCAAGTAGTAGAGGTATATTATCTTTTTCTTTCAACATGAAGCAGCATTTCCCTTTTCTTACATAGCGAAACAAACTTAGTCCAACCATTGTTGCATTGAAAACAGCTTTAAATAACAAGATGAAACAAAAATGATGTCAACCACCATCTTGTTTACAGTTCTTTTTGCAGTTCCTAAATCTGCAAACCCAATTGGGCAATTCCTGACATGAGGGCCGGTAACTAGTTGGGAGCGTGTGATATAAACCTTGGCAGTTAAAGCTCTGCTTGTTTGATGATTCCATGATTTTTTTTAATTATAGAACAACTGGGACTAAGCTTTTTTAATCATTTTCTTCTGTTTGAGCTGTCCTCAAATACATTGGCATGGGGGTTGGGATTTGCTTGGCATGGCTATCCTCTCAAATATAATATTTTTGAATTGGGTTGTGCAGAAAATCTTAAATTCTTCATGGGTTTTCTTCTCTTTTTTTTTACATGTAATGTACAGGCATGGAGAGTTGCTTTTCTGGGAAGAGGAGATGGTTGGTTTGTTCCCTTGGATGAGTTTGCAGGACTTGTTTGTCTCCTCAATGAAAGTGGACTCAAAATAAAGGAATTTTGCATTGAGGAGAGCTATCTCCTCTAAATTTCTGTCTGTATTTTGTTCCATGTTCTTGCACTATTTGTTGATTAGATCTCTTTTGGTTGTAATAAAGATAAAAACAGCTGTTTGTATTGATCAATTGGTAATTTGTATATATTTTTTGGATTGCTAGCTTGTATGCTGATTTTTTTTACAACATGTTTGATATTTTTCTTTTAACATTAGATTGAACGGATTAATCCAATCCGATCTGGTCCTCCACGGATCGGATCGGATTTTAACAGCCATGGATTGGTGACGGATTCCAAATCCATTAATCCGTAGGTAATGGATTGGTGACGGATTTGGCCCAATCCACACCAATCTGATCCGTGTACACCCCTAGGTGTGAGCTGGCAAAGGCAAAAAAATGTCCGGATCGTTTGCGTGCTCTGGAGGGCAAAGAGGGCAGTGACACGTGCCATACCCTTCTTCTCTCCAACGTTCTCTTGCTTGGAAGGGAAACTTCAGAAAAGCTGAAGATAGTTGAGCAGTGAGAAAACCACTGTTTTAGGAAAGCTTTGCTGTTGGTTTTGAATGTTTTTTTTTTTCCGAACATGGGTTTTTATTGTGCTATCGTCTCCTTCAACCCTCAGGCCCTCTCATTCGTCCTTTACACCCCACCATTCACAGTCACCAGAAAAAAGGAGATGGACTTTCTTCTTTGTCGTGTATGTTCCTCTCTGGTCTGTAACCCCCGAGGTGAAGTTCTTACTGTATTTTTTTTTACCATCTTTGCATGAGAGGGGAAACGGAGGAGGATTGGAAGTGGTTTATTTTTTTTTTTGTTTGTCATGAATCTGATGTTATGATATTTTGGCAAACTTGATGTTTTTCATGAAACATTTAAAAAAACCATTTTTTATTGGCAACATCGTCCTCTTGAGTTGAGAGAAAGCCATTGATGAGAAAACCAGGTTGTTGTGGAAGAGGAATGACGTTTCAAGGGGCATTTCTTTAAGAAGATAATAAGAGGAAGCCATTTCAGGAAAGGATGATGAGTTTTATGGATGGAGAGTTGTAGTGGTTGGTCAAGAATGAATACCCATACAAATCCTTTGTTTAAGAGATGAAACCTATTAAAGTATGTTTTGCCTCTTGGTGTGTGTTGCTCTCCTCTATACCTCCACACCCTCCCCCTTTTTTTCTTCTATATGAACCTATTACAGAATGTTTTACCTTTCGGTGTGAGTTCCTCTCCTCTGCCTCCACACCTCTCCCTCGTTCTCTTCTATATATAAGAGAGGTGCAGGCTTTAGGGGACATGCCTTTTCATTGTGCGATGCATCCTTTTATGCGAAACTAAATGTGTAAAGATTTGATTGAAGTATTCATGCTTATTTTCTCCCTTGTTATCAGGACGATCCTTCCTCTTTGCAGATTGTTAGTGGGATACCCAAGAAAAGATGTGGGTGTTTTGAGGGCTAAGAAGCACGGACACGGACACGGGACACGGACACGACACGACACGGACACGCCGACACGGCATTTCTCAAAAAAGTAGGACACGGACACGTTCGGGACACGTTAATAATTAATAATAATAATAATATATCTAATCATATACTAAAAGATACTATCATTTTAACTTTGTAATCAATTTAGCAATCAAATAGTTATGACCTTTTACAAACAGCCCCCTTTTCTTTCATTTTTTACTCTAATTTTATTATTTTAACTTTGTAATCAATTTAGCAAACAAATAAGTTTGACCTTTTAGAAACAGCCCCCTTTTCTTTTCATTTTTTACTCTAATTTTATTATTTTAACTTTGTAATCAATTTAGCAAACAAATAAGTTATGACCTTTTGCAATCAGCCCCATTTTCTTTTCATTTTTTACTCTAATTTTATTATTTTAACTTTGTAATCAATTTAGCAATCAAATAAGTTATGACCTTTGGCAATCAGCCCCCTTTTCTTTTCATTTTTTACTCTAATTTTATTATTTTAACTTTGTAATCAATTTAGCAAACAAATAAGTTATGACCTTTTACAAACAGCCCCCTTTTCTTTTCATTTTTTATTCTAATTTTATTATTTTTTTTCCAATTAAAAGAGGCCAGCGTGTCCCCAGCGTGTCCGAAATATTAAAAATAAAAAAAAATAATCAGGACACTCTTTTGGGCGTGTCCGACATGTGTCGGAGCGTGTCCGTGTCCGACACGTGTCGGACACCGACACTCTGGCCCCGGAGAAGTGTCCGTGCTTCCTAGTTTGAGGGCATTCACCTCTACCCATGTAGATATTTCTAAGGAGACTCAGGTACATAAACTCTTTGCAAATCTGTTTTTGAAATGGTGTAAAGATTCACACTTATTTTCTCCCTTGTATCTGGACGATCCTTCCTCTTTGCAGATTGATAGTGGATACCCAAGAAAAGATGTGGGTGTTTTGAGGGCATTCACCTCTACCCATGTAGATTCTTCTGAGGAGACTCAGGTACATAAACTCTTTTCAAATCTGTTTTTGAAATGGAAAATTGGGATTAGGTGGGGACCTGATATTTTCGGATGATCCACATTGCTGGTTTACTGGGAATGCGGTCAAATGCCCAAGTGCCCACCTGCCTGGCTGGTGGGGTACGTTTATTGGTGTTTTCCTTATGAATAAGGTTAGCTTAATGGGCCAATAAAAATTAAATGGTTTAGATTAAAATTTTGTGGGGATCGATGATGAGATTTGATATTACAATCTGTCCCAAGTGGAACTTGTATTAGTGCCTCTATAACCGGAGAGGTTGAAATGTTTGCACCTTTGTAGTTGTGAAGATTTCCATATGATTTCATATGAGAATGGCCCATTGGCGCACCATTTTCACACGCACTAGTGTGTATATGCATAGATGTTATGCGCATGACATTTACATATGTAAATTGGTTTTAGATAAAGCTATGAGATTTAATTGATGCCTGTTTTGTATCTCAGGAGTTTATTGTATACATGGGGGATAAGAAACATCACGATCCCGAGCTTCTTATATTGACATATAAGGACATGCTTGCTTTCTTACTTGGGAGGTACAATTAAACTCAAATCTTAGACTAACAAATCTTTTAGGCAAGTATCTTATTTTAAGAATATCTTGATTTGCGTTGAGATATTTTTAAAGGTTTGTTGAAGAGTGTTAAAAACTTTTAGAGCATGCCACGTGTCACTCTCCTATGAAGAGGCTGCTGTCTTTATATATATAATTTCTTTGAAAGGAGAACTCTCATGTTGCTGATATCTCACCCATGAGAGCCCAGCTCTCCAATTGCTTATATATATAATTATAATATGATATTGCAGCAAGGAAGCAACCCAACAATCGCTCGTACATAGTTACGAGCCCGGATCTTCGGGGTTTTCTGCCAGCCTTATCCAGTCGCAAGCACACTGTATTGCTGGTATGATGATAATTTTCCTTGAGAACACACCAATGTAAGATTTATCTTTATTTCTATTAGAAGATTAGTAGTTATTTATTAAAGCATTTCAATACATGGAATTTTGACAATATTTTCCCTTATTACTGCAACAATTTGATCTTATCACCAAAAATGTTGTTATTGTGGCATTCCTTTAAATTGATATACATTTCTATTTTTTACCTTATTTCTCATGTTTTAATATTCAATTTATTTTATTTCTATTAAAAATTTATTGACAACGTTTCAAGAAAACCAATAATCTTGATAGTCTAGTGACACCTTCATTAGTTAGCCGACCTAGATATAATCTACTAAAATGATATTCTTTCATTTGTTTTATCCTCCCATATTAAGGAATTAAGGAATAGCATTAATCAAAAGAAGCACATATCATGAAGTAGCTAAAATAGGGAGAAAACAAATAATTGAAAAAAGAATTTCACCATTGCTCCTCATATTAATTTAGTGTTTTAAGAAAATATTTCTACTCTACTTAACTGCTATAGTTAAAAAAAAAACAAAAACAAAAACAATAGTGTACCTTAACCAAGTGTTCGTACAGCTATTGGAATTCTACATGAATGTTTCCTATCGTCCCAAGTGCTCTCAAATGTAAACCTTCCACATCCATTAGTCCTTTCAAGTACAGTAAATGTCATTTTAAATTTTCATTTACTATTTAATTTACTAAACCATAATGTGGAAGGTTCAACCCTAATGTCGATTCCAAAAGGCATTTTAATAATTGTGTGCCATTAGATTTGCGGACACTGGATAATTTGCTTTAGATTTGGGATGAACACTGAGGGAAGATTCAAGTTTACAGGATCATCAACATCAGATTGAAGCCAATCTTTGACCCAATCAATATCATAAATCAGTCCCGGTTCTAATGCCTTGTTGGGGTTGACAAGCCCACTGCCATAGTCAAACAGCCCTCCAAGGTTCCCCGGTGCTTTTTTTACCATTATGGCATTGCCATAATCATCTTCGAAGCTAAAAAACGATTACATTCAAATCCATGATAGCTTCATCAATCATGCTTGATCCACAATTATGAGTCCTCATGAAATTTTGTAGATAGCAAGACGTGCACGTGGCGCCATCCTCTCAGCAACCCGTACCCCTGAAGGTGTACCGGAGAACCCGCAGCAATGGAGGCACAATGTGTTCCATGTCCCAAAGAATCACGAGGCGAACGATAATCCTCCATAGTGAGGTGCTCTGGTGGCTATTTTATGTAATATCTAGTTCCGATAAGTTTTTTGTTACAATGTATAGCATTAAATTTTTTTCCTTCTTCACATATCTCCTTCCATCGTGATGGAATGGGGCCGTAGCCACCGTCATCAAGTAGATTTGATGACAGTGGCTACGGCTCCCTTCCATCGTGAAGTAGGAAAAACTTAATGTTATACATTGTAACAGAAAGCTTATCATAGCTAGATATTACATAAAAGAGCCACTAGAGCAGCACCTCACTACAAAGGATTATCATTCGCCTCGTGATTCTTTGGGACGTCGCATACATTGTGCCTCCATTGCTGCGGGCTATCCGGTACACCTTCAGGGGTACGGATAGCTGAGAGGATGGGCGCCACGTGCCCGTCTTGCTATTTAAAAGATTTCATAGTGACTCATGATTGTGTATCAAGCATTATTGATGAAGCTATCATGGATTACATCCACGATGATTGCATCCACGATAATGTGGATGTAATCTCCATTTCGTTTTTTAGTTTCAGTTGAAGATGATTATGGAATGCCATAATAGTGGAAGAAACATTGAGAACCTTGAGGGCCGTTTGACTATGGCAGTAGGCTTTACAAGCCATTAGAACTGTGACTGGTTTATCATATTGATTGGGTCAAAGATTGGTTTGAATTTGATGTTGATGATCTTGTAAACTTGAATCTTCCCTCAGTTTTCATCCCAAATATAAAGGAAAGTATTGTGGTATGGAGGACGCTTACTAGTGTCCGTAAATCTAATGGCACGTATACATCAATTATTGAAATGTCTTTTGAGATCGACATTAGGGTCGAACCTTCCACATGAAGGTTCATTAAATTAAATACTAAACGAAAATTTAAAATGACAGTTACGGGAAGAACCAGTGGATGTGGAAGGTTTACATTTGGGAGCCTAACTTGAGATGATGGGAAACATTCATGTAGAATTCCAATAGCTATACGAACACTTGATTAAGGTACATTATTGTTTTTGTTTTTTTAAGTAGAATAGAAATATTTTGTTAAAACACTAAATTAATGTGAGGAGCAATAATGAAATTCTTTTATCAATTATTTGTTTTCTCCCTATTTTAGCTACTTCATGATATGTTCTTGTGTTGATTAATGCTATTCCTTAATTCTTGTTCATGGGAGGATAAAACAAATGAAAGAATATCATTCTAGTAGATTATATCTAGGTCGGCTAACTAATGAAGGTAACACACAACATATGATTACACACCTATATGTTTTCGGCCGGTTGATATTAAGGATTGAGTGGATTGACCTTTGTTGATTGTACTTGGCCTTAGTGATATAACTGCATTGTGCACACACAAACAAAATAACTTGAAATGCAGCATGCACCTCATTGGGGGTAACTACATCAAAATGAGTAATACCTGACGCATGAATGGATGTGGATTCGACTCACAGTAGCGGTTGTGTTTTTGTGACGGATTGTTGGGGGACTTGACGACGGCCTGCACAAATCGTGTCTTTTAAGTTGAAAATATAAAAAGCCCTTTTTTATTACAAAACCCATTAACACTCGTCTCCCTCCAAAATCGCCCTCCCAAATCCTCTCCTCCCTCCAAAAAGCCAAATATACCTCATCTCTCTTCCAACACCACCACCTACACTCGCCTCCCTCCAAATGACGATTCCTCCCCCATCAAGGTCGCCAATGGCTGAACCCTAACCCTTCTCATCTCTCACCCGAAGAGGGTTCTCGCATCTTCTCTTGTGTCTTCATCTCTTAAGCATCTCCAAAGCAACAGGCCTATCCTCTGTCTTCTCCGCCTTCGTTTGTCTGACACCTCCTCCGTGTGTCTGTCTCTCCAGCATCTCCAAGGTACGAATTTTTTAGGGTTTTATGGATTTTCTATTCGATTTTTCTCTTTATTTTTTTATTTTGAATGATGCTTGGGTTTTTGTTTAATTCGATATGGGTTTGATTTGTAGTTGAGAGGATGAATGAAAAAACATAAAAATCCGGAATGCCTAAGGATTTCAAGCCTTTTGAATGGATTTAAAAATTGTTTCTTCTTCTTGATTTGGCTTTACATCATTGTATTCCTAACAATACAATGTTTGCATTTCCTGATTTCTCGTCAGTAGGATTTGGATTAGGGTTTGTTATGCACAATGATGTTAAAAATACTGGAATGTTAAGAATACAATGTTTGTCATGCCTACATCATAGGTTGGCCCAAAAATCACTCTTATTCCTTTAATGTTTTTCAAATAGTTAGGCACTATCACTGTATTCTTAACAATGGCTCCACATGGTAGCGAGGTAGACTTGAGAGAGGAGCCTACCTATGACCGAGACTTGATGGTAGTGCCTAACAATGGCTTGGGGTCTCAAGTCTCCTCTGTCTCTCATGGTTATAGCTGATAGTAATAAGAACAGCCCCTTACATCCAAGAATAGACCAACATGTTAAGAAATGCTTGATTAATAGGATTTTAAACATAAACCATCCTATCAATCCCTCTCTCTTAGGCTTTAAACATAGAAGGGGCTGATCTTAGATTAGCTTTAGCAAGGACCATGTAAAAACCAAATAGTAGTTGGGATTGATAGGATGCAATATGATGCAATTCTTACCAAACTACTTCTCCAGTGTGTCATCTCCAAACCTGTTGGTGCCTTGATTTTATTTATTTTTGTTCTGTGGGCCAAAAAGAAAAGCAAAAAACTATAAGATTCATTGTATTAGTAAAGTTCTTGTCATCACCATTGAGCAATTAATCAACACTGTTATTTACCATTAGTCTCTTCATGATGATGATAAGGAAAAAAGACCACACCTTGATGAGTATTGATTACAATTGCCCATAGAAGACCCAATAGGGCTGAATAAATCATCTCCATTGACCGGAGAAGAAAATTATGATAGGCCACAGATCACATCATTAGATCAGTGGGCCCATTGCTTTTGTGCTTGCTAATTAAATTATGAGCAATAAGATACCTACAACATGTAGTTCCTAGGAGGCAATTGTGATGAGATGAAAGATCCATTTGCGGAGGCATAAAACTAGCATCGTCAGTAACATTGGCTGCATAGGTTCTCTGTGGATAAGAGTGCATGGGACCACGATTGGACTGTTGACCAGTTGGTTTGTTCTTAGTATTAGGCCTTGGAGGTCTGATGGGGCAGTCCCGTTTCCAGTGTCCTTTCTTCTTACAGTAGTTGCAAAAGTCGTTGGTACCAGGAGGAAAATATCGATCAGTCTGAGGGGTACCAATATTTGCGGACAAGACATGTGTGGGTTCGACATGTTTCTTCCTTGTAAGAGAAAGTTGAGTTTGTTCTTCTGCCAGAAGTTCCGAGAGCGCCATATCAACAAAAGGCAGTGGTGATCGATGTAATAACTGACCACGAACTTGCTCAAAATCAGGGCGGAGGGCCATAAGAAACTGAACCAGACGAGTCTGCTGCCGATAGACTTCAAAGGTGTGAGCATCATCGGTTGTTTTAAAAGTGGGCTCCATGAGAGCCAGTTGATCCCATAATGCAGTCATTTTGATGAAGAAATCATGAATGGAGTCAGTGCCTTGATCTGCATTTTTGATTTCCCATTCTAATTGATATCGACGAGCAGCATTGGACTGAGTGTATAGTTGCGCTAAATAATCCCAAGCAGCCTTGGGATAATTAAATTTAGCCAACTGATTCCCAATTGATGGAGTGACTGAATTGGCAATCCAAGAGTTTATTTTTCCGACAGAAGCTTCCATTCTTCAAATGTATCCGCCTTACTATCTGGTTGAGGGATCTGCTGAGCAACATATTTCCAAAGTTTCTGACCTTTAAGGAAATTTTGCATTAAGTGGGACCAATAGGGATAATTAGTACCATCAAGTTTGATGGTAATACCCGTTACAGTACGATCAGAAGACATATTGGTCACAGGAAGAAAAAAAACAGTGGATCAACTTAAGATTAAATCTATCATTAATATTTGGTGCATTAACATCTCTAACATCCATTTTATTCTCCACGTAGGCTAACCAATCCATTACACAATGCATCCTACAATAGTTATCATCCGCGTCGGTGAAATTTAACGTCTATGATCAAATAATTCCCGACCCAACGAACTCAGCATTATGTTTAAGTTTAATCTATGGCAAGATCACTCTTCATGGATTGGAACCATAATGAAAGATCAGTGCTAATTGAGTAGCTTTAATGGAGATTGTCAAGTTGTTATTTGGACATATACATCGATGAAAGTATTATATGATTGAGTAGGGCATTTGGAGGTGCATGATCTTGTCAATGAGTGTTTATTCATTCATCCTGAAATGCAGTCTTATTATGTGGCTTTGCTTCTTTTATTGTTGTAGTCAGTCATCATTTATTTTTATGGGCCATAGAGTTCAAGATGGAATCCAACTGACAAATAAATTTAAGTTTAAACGTGTGGAGAGGGCTGTGGGCCCCACAGCTTCACCAAAATTGTGACCATGTGAATCTTGATTCTGATTTGGACTGAATGGGGCTGGTCGTGGTCAGAATGACAATTTTATAATAGAAGATAGTTTTGAACACCGTATCTGACAGACCCAAAATCTTTATATGTGGATCGATATGTGGGTCCAGTACTAATTTATTTTCCTTCTATCCTTTTTAACTTTTTTTTTTAATCTAAAGACAATAGATATGTTATTTACTGCCATAATAAAAGTTAATTGTTAATCATGAGATATCTCTTATCTATTACTAAAGAAACTTCTTCAGGTAACTTAATTATACTTACAGAGACGCTTGTCATGCCTTAATCAAGAAAATTACTTAGGTGGTTTAATTATTTAGTGAGAAAGATGATTTGTTGTATAATACATGGACTTCTTTTTTTATTATTTCTCAAGACACAATTGAGTTAACCCCAAAGGGTTGGTCGAGTGGTCAGGACCACGGTTCCTCTCTCTTTCGGAGTTAGAGGTCCTGGCTTCGATCCCCCAACCCCCTCTTCAGGAACCGAAGGTTTAGTCCACTAGTGCTACCACCTGGGGGCCATAGGGGGGTTTTGCTCTGGGGCCGGAGGGATTAATCCCACCCAAAGGATCCATTAGAAAAAAAAAAAGTAGACGACGCAATTGAGTTGTTGAGTGACTGAATATTTTTTTGATATATTGATCGAGGATTAGTGGCTTGAACAATGATAGGCGGTGGGCCACAATTACTGAGGAAGATATATTGAACTGACTGATGAAGAAAAATATCACAACCATGGCTTAAAAATCACAGTTTCACCTATCACCATGAAATTCAATATTCATTATAAGTTATAACGCATTATGTAACACTATCATGGTAAAATTGATCAACTTATATTCGAATTAAAAAGAAAGAAAAGGCCAAACAAACAAACCAACAGAGGCATAGCAGCCCACTTTTTCTTTATTTACACCTATCATGTTAATGCCTTTTCGGATGTTTTTAGAATAGCTCTTTACCCAACTAGTAACGAGGGGTGGTTCTCACCTGACCGCCTACAATTCACTTTCACCTGAGGTCTTCTTTCCTCATCCAAGGGATCTCTTATGTCACCCGAGGGCTCGATTGGGGTCCCAACCCCCCGCTATTTTAAATCATGATCTAAACAGGTTTAATGTTTGAGACATGGCACATTCATATGTGGCCTACCAGGTGAACAATGTAAACTACCGTACATTTGGAAGAAGGCAAGTCATTGAGCTCGCAACGCGTTATTGTCAAAAATCACATTCTCTGGGATTTGCTTGTCTAGAGATATTTCCCAGTTTGGATTTCACTGGAGATATATTTATGAAGAAAGTCTAGCTAAGATAAAATAGAAAATGAAGTCAGAGTTGTGGTATTTTAATTTAGCAACAATTTTCATTTTACAAAAATGCTCCCATCTAGGGATGTTCATGGGCCTGACCACTAAACTAGATCCATCAAACAATGGGCAGTGTTTTTAGGCTTGATGCTGAGCTCAAGCCTTTTTCTGGTCGAGTGGTAAATGGCCCGGTCCTGGTCCTAAAATGATTAATGGTCGTAGCAAGCCCAACTTATTTAGCAGAAAGATGCAATTGCATTTTGTAGCAGGGAGTATACCTGGGAGTTCAGTTCAAACCCATGCGTAGGATCAAGGGCTAGGTTAGAGGAGCTTCATCTCAGCCCATTCAAACTGGGTCCATTAACTCAGCAATCTGGTCTTCACTCTACTAATGACACTTACGGCATGTCCAACTGGAGCCAAACTATGGCACATATGTATGATATGGATGGCTCAGTATCCAACGTAATTACGTGAGTCAATGTAGCATCCGATCATTCTCACAGGAGCATAAAAAGAGCCTTTCAAACGTCATCTCCTTCATCAATTCTTGTCAGTTTCGAAGAGCACCCAGTATTCAATTCCTTGATTCTGCATTGTTTTTTTATACTGGGATGGAAGCTTAGAATTGGGAGTTGCAGGTATTAGACATTTCGCAACGGTGCTTTTCTAAACTAGCGACTGTCACCTTGTTAAGCTGGCTTCATTTCTAATGTTGATACACATAGGCTTCTGACTGTCCCTATTATTTAAGTGAAGCTAGTTGGAGTTAGTTGTTTTTTTTTTTTTTTTTAAAAAAAAACGGTGTAGTTAGATATTCCAGTTAGACACCAACTAGCTAAAAAGTTTAGCACCTAATTCCAGTAAGACACCCTCGCAGCCATGCTCTAAAAAAAATATAAACTGAATGAGTCCATGGCAGTAGATAATAATTTCATTTAAAATGACAATCGATAGATGCAAAACAAATGAATTCATGCAAGAAAAATATTGCCTAAGTTAGATCCATTGATGTCACGTAAAATGTGGCTAGTAGTTCTCCATGAAAGTTCTTGGTTTCCACGTTAAAAATACTACATCAATGGACCTGAATGTGCCTTACCAAAAAGCCCAAATGTATAAAATAATTTCTAATATAAAAATTTGGAAAACAGAGAAACAAGAGACATCAAGGGTGTTTTGTATATAGGTTAAATAAATTATATTAATTAGATCAGATTTCATCCGATTAGAGTTAGGCCCCAATGACCATCCTTTCAATTTTTTCCAATCGATCATATACATGTGATCAATTTCAACAGAGGTATGAGACAAAACTAGTATGATAACACAGATGGCTTAAGGTCAGTCCCATTGTTAAATTTATAGAGAACTAAGATGCCTTTCGATCGCTATGGATAGTATTTTTTTTTTTAAATCGAAATTTATAGATGCCCAATGACTTTCCATTCGATGGCTCTTATAGGCCTAAGTTAAACCCTCTACTCTATGGACCCACTTACATTTCCTTACCCTTGCAAAATTTAAATGAGCAACTTGCATTTGCATGCTTCACGCACATCACACACATCTTGACTCGTTGTTGCTTTAAGATAAATAAATGATATATTATTAATTGACGATTAATTTTGATTGACTAATTAATTTACATGAGACTTTTAATGCATGTAATTGTTTGAACGCGTCGTGATGGAGGCCAAAATGGAACCGAGAGCCACTTCATCAATGGTCCTGATCACTTGTGCCCCCACATGATAACCAGAGATAACTTGTTTTGTACTCCTGTCCTATCAACGGTCAGGTGCGAGCCGGCAAAGGCAGAAAAATGTCGGATCGCTTGCTTGCGTGCTCTGGAGGGAAAAGGGGCAGTTACACGTGCCATAGGCTTCTTCTCTCCAACGTTCTCTTTCCTGGACTGGAAAACTTCAAAAACGCTGAAGATAGTTGAGCTGTGAAAAACCAGTGTTCTACTCTCCAACGTTCTCTTTCCTGTAAAGGAAACTTCAGAAAAGCTGAAGATAGTTGAGCAGTGAGAAAACCACTGTTTTAGGAAAGCTTTGTTGGTATTTCAACCCTCAGGCCTCTCGTTCGCCCTTCTTCACACACTTCTCCTTCAACCCTCAGGCCTCTCATTCGTCGCCATTCACAGTCACCAGAAAGAAGGAGATGGACCCTATTCTTCGTCGTGTATGTTCCTCTCTGTTCTGTAACCCCCAGGTGAAGTTCTTAATGTATTTTTTTTTACCATGTTTGCATTTTGAGTTTGCATAAGAGGGGAAACCAAAGAGGATTGGAAGTGGTTTGGTATTTTTGTTTTTCATGAATCTGATGTTATAATGTTTTGGTGAACTTGATGTTTTTCATGCATCATTTAGAAAACCATTTTTTATTTGCAACATCGTCCTCTTGAGTTGAGAGAAAGCCATTGATGAGAAAACCAGGTTGTTGTGGAAGAGGAATGACGTTTCAAGGGGCATTTCTTTAAGAAGATAATAAGAGGAAGCCATTTCAGGAAAGGATGATGGGTGGTTTTACGGATGGAGGGTTGTTGTGGTTGGTAAAGAATGAATACCCATACAAATCCTTTGTTTAAGAGATGAAACCTATTAAAGTATGTTTCGCCTCTTGGTGGGTGTTCCACACCTCTATACCTCCACACCCTCTCCCTCTTTCTCTTCTATATGAACCTATTACAGAATGTTTTACCTTTCGGTGTGAGTTCCTCTCCTCTGCCTCCACACCCTCTCCCTCTTTCTCTTCTATATATAAGAGAGGTGCAAGCTTTAGGGGAAATGAAATAACATGCCTTTTCGTTGTGCGATGCATCCTTTTATGCGAAATGAAAGGGCTTCATGTAATATAAAAGGAGATGTAATGGGGATGAAAGGATCCAACTTTGTCTGGGTTTTCACAACCGTTTTCTAGCTTTCAAAATAAAGAAGAAATCCCATGCTTTGCACAGATTAAATACCATGTAAAGATTTGATTGAAGTATTCATGCTTATTTTCTCCCTTGTTATCAGGACTATCTGGGATACCCAAGAAAAGATGTGGGTGTTTTGAGGGCACTCACCTCTACCCATGTAGATACTTCTGAGGAGACTCAGGTACATAAACTCTTTGCAAATCTGTTTTTGAAATGGAAAATTGGGATTAGGTGGGGACCCAATCTTTTCGGATGATCCACATTGCTGGTTTAATGGGAGTGCGGTCAAATGCCCCAGTGCCCACCTGCCTGGCTGGTGGGGTTCGTTTATTGGTGTTTTCCTTATTGGGGGCTTATGTGGATCCAGCAACACAGTGGCTTAAATAGTGGATAGGTATTAAATGATTAAACGCTAGCAAAATAGGCAAGTAAATGCTTCTACATGTCCAACTAGGATGATCTTTGCACTACAATCATAATTCCATTGGGTTTTTTGGGAAGTCCCATCGCCTCGGATTTTTTGAGAATCCTAGGATTTTAACTTGAGTGGCTGTCAGTAAGAACTCAATGCAGTTGTTAAATTTAAAATTTTGGCTGGCAGTCTTGGGGACATTTGTTTGCTCATGCCAATTCAGTCTCTATGGTTCCATTCAATTTTTTGCTTTTTTTTTTTTTGTGTGTGTGTGGTTTTTCATGCTTCTGATAGTGTTTGGTCTGAAAAATAAGAAATGTTATTTTATTTTGTAGCATAGCAATTTGAAATACCATAACAACAAAAGAATGCTTGGCTTTTCCCTTTGGCCAAAGTAGCTACAAAAATGCCATTCGGTGCGCTTCTGTCGACGACCCTTGGAGGTAGACAAGATGTGTGGAACACTTTACATGTCTCTCTCTCTCTCTATATATATATATATATGAATATGACGGTTTTATATACACAATATAGATAGGGATGCTAATTCATAATTATATCTCTTGGCAATGGTGATTCCTCCTTTGTTATCTGACTATTCATCATATCCTTGTTATTATTATTTTGTTTATAAATGGAGCCCCCATTCACATTACTCCATTGTCCATTCTCTCTATGGAGAGAGAGGGAATTTATTTTATTTCTATTAAAAACTTATTGACATCGATTCAAGAAAGCCAATAATCTTGATAGTCTGGTGAGATCATTTTGATATAATAAAATTCCTAAGAGTGAGATTTGTTACGTAGATCTTAATTATGCAAACTAAACTCATAAACCAAAACCGGTAGCCAAATGACCGACCAAAAAAAGAAAAAGAAAAAGGAAGAAGATGAAGAAAAGAACGAACAATCTTGCGTGGTTGGAATGATATTTGGCCAACCCCTATTTGACATATACCCTTTTTATGCCTTTCCAAAAAATTATAGACATTAAAAAAAATATGAATACTTAATACAAAATAACAAAAACAAATTGTCTCATGTTGTTCTCCCTTTTTTGTTGTTTTATTATTAGTTTTTCTGTGATTATTCTCATCTTCAAGGGGTGGCGAGCTTTCGAAGTTTTTCTTCCATTTTGTTTTTTTTATCTTAGCTTTGATTGCTTGAAGGGGTGAATGATTGAAAGAATCCTTTGTGGTAGGGACATGTAATTATTTGAATTAAGAAAGAAAACACAAGTGTATTGATTTCTTTTTTGGATAGAAAGAGAGATGTTTGCGGGGTGTGAAAAATGACCTATTTGCTTCTATTAGAGACTGAATTGGCATGAGCAAACAAATGTCCCCAGGACTGCCAGCCAAAATTTTAAATTTAACAATTGCATTGAGTTCTCACTAACAGCCACTCAAGTTAAAATCCCAGGATTCTCAAAAAATCTTGGGTGATGGGATTCCCCAAAAAAAAACCCAATGGAATAATGCTTGTAGTGCTAAGATCATCCTACTTGAACATGTAGAAGCATCTACTTTCCCGTTTTGCTAGCGTTTAATCATTTCATCAATGTGATTTTTGGTGACAGATCTAGCAACCAAAATTAGCTCTGACCTATCCATTATCTAAGCCACCGTTGCCGGATCCACATAAACCCCAATGAGGTGCATGCTGCATTTCAAGCTATTCAGTTTGTGTGCGCACAGTGCAGTTATGTCACTAAGGCCAAATACAATCAACAACGGTCAATCAACTTAATCCTTAATATCAAGTGGCTGAAAACATATATGTGTGTAATAATGTGTCGTGTGCTACCTTCATTAGTTAGCCGACCTAGATATAATCTACTAGAATGATATTCTTTCATTTGTTTTATCCTCCCATGAAGAGGAATTAAGGAATAGCATTAATCAACACAAGCATATATCATGAAGTAGCTAAAATAGGGAGAAAACAAATAATTGATAAAAGAATTTCAACATTGCTCCTCACATTAATCTAGTGTTTTAACAAAATATTTCTACTCTACTTAAAAAAACAATAATAATAATGTACCTTAACCAAGTGTTCGTACAGCTATTGGAATTATACATTAATGTTTCTCATCGTCCCAAGTCAGGCTCCCAAATGTAAGCCTTCCACTTCCACTGGTTCTTCCAAGTACCGTAAATGTCATTTTAAATTTTCATTTACTACTTAATTTACCGAACCGTAATGTGGAAGGTTCGACCTTAATGTCGATCCCAAAAGGCATTTCAATAACTGATGTATATGTGCCATTAGATTTGCGGACGCTGCTAAGCGTCCTCCATACCACGATACTTTTCTTTAGATTTTGGATGAACACTGAGGGAAAATTCAAGTTTAAAGTTCATCAACATCAGATTGAAGCCAATCTTTGACCAATCAATATCGTAAATCAGTCTCGGTTCTAATGCCTTGTTGGGGTTGACAAGTCCACTGCCATAGTCAAACGGCCCCTCCAAGGTTCCCCGGTGTTTATTTCACCATTATGGCATTGCCATAATCATCTTCGGCGGAAGCTAAAAAACGAAATGGAGATTACATCCACACCATCGTGGATGCAATCCATGATAGCTTCATCAAGCATGCTTGAGCAGCATGCTTGAGCCACAATCATCATGAGTCCCCATGAAATCTTGTAGATAGCAAGATGGGCACGTGGCGCCCATCCTCGCAGCAACCCGTATCCCTGAAGGTGTACCGGAGAGCCCGCAGCAATGGAGGCATAATGTGTGCCATGTCCCAAAGAATCACGAGGCGAACGATAATCCTCCGTAGTGAGTTGCTCTGGTGGCTCTTTCATGTAATATATGGCTCCGATAAGTTATCCGTTACAATGTATAGGATTAAAATTTTCTCCTTCACATATCCCCTTCCATCGTGATGGACTGGGCCGTGCCACTGTCATCAAAGCTACTCGATTCAGGTCATATTCCTAAAAAAAAAAAACTTCATAAGATTAGCATTGAAAGTTGACTATTAAAACATGTATTATACTTGCAAAAAGAATTGGAAAAAAGCTGATAGTACAACATCACTGTTCCAATTAAAAATACACAAGAATAAAATCAAAATACAGACAAAACTGGCCCGAATCAATGATGCCAATGATTACATCCTCCCCAAAATTGATATTCCTTGATAATTCCTTCTCGCGATTAAAGTGTAAGCTCACGTAGTCTCCGCTACGAAATGTGATTAGCTTAATATTGTAGCTTTTCATATCATAGATGACACGGAGGATTATTGTTCGCCTCCTGATTCTTTGTGACATGACACACATTGTGCCTCCATTGTTGCTGGCTCTTCGGTACACCTTCAGGGATACGGGTTGCTGAGAGGATGGGCGCCACGTGCCCGTCTTGTTATTTACAAGATTTCATGGGACTCATGATTGTGGATCAAGCATGATTGATGAAGCTATCATGGATTGCATCCACAATGGTGTGGATGTAATCTTCATTTCGTTTGTTAGCTTCAGTCGAAGATGATTATGGCAATGCCATAATGGTGGAAGAAACACCGGTGAAACCTTGGAGGGCCGTTTGACTATGACAGTGGGCTTGTCAACCCCAACAAGGCATTAGAACCGGGACTGATTTAGGATATTAATTGGGTTAAAGATTAGCTTCAATCTGATGTTGATGATCCTGTAAACTTGAATCTTTCCTCAGTGTTCATCACAAGTCTAAAAGAAAGTATCGTGGGTTGGAGGACGCTTACCAGCGTCCGCAAATCTAATGTCACATATACATCAGTTATTGAAATGCCTTTTGGGATCGACATTAAGGTCGAACCTTCCACATTAAGGTTCAGTAAATTAAGTAGTAAACAAAAATTTAAACTGACATTTACGGTACTTGAAAGAACCAGTGGAAGTGAAAGGTTTACATTTGGGAGCCTGACTTGGGACGATGGGAAACATTCATGTAGAATTTCAATACTGTAGAACACTTGGTTAAGGTACATTATTGTTATTGTTTTTTTTAAGTAGAGTAGAAATATTTTGTTAAAACACTAGATTATGTGAGGAGCAATGTTGAAATTCTTTTATCAATTATTTGTTTTCTCCCTATTTTAGCTACTTCATGATATATGCTTGTGTTGATTAATGCCTCTTCATGGGAGGATAAAACAAATGAAAGAATCTCATTCTAGTAAATTATATCTAGGTCGGCTAACTAATGAAGGTAGCACACGACACATTATTTCACACATATATGTTTTCAGCCACTTGATATTAAGGATTAAGTTGATTGACCATTGTTGATTGTATTTGGCCTTAGTGACATAACTGCACTGTGCACACACAAACTGAATAGCTTGAAATGCAGCATGCACCTCATTGGGGTTTATGTGGATCCGGCAACGGTGGCTTAGATAGTGGATATGTCAGAGCTAATTTTGGTTGCTAGATCTGTCACCAAAAATCACATTGATGAAATGATTAAACGCTAGCAAAATGGGCAAGTAGATGCTTCTACATGTTCAAGTAGGATGATCTTTGCACTACAAGCATAATTCCATTGGGTTTTTTTGGGAAATCCCATTGCCCAGGATTTTTTGAGAATCCTAGGATTTTAACTTGAGTGGCTGTCAGTAAGAACTCAATGCAACCTATATGTTTTCAACCAGTTGATATTAAGGACTAAGTTGATTGTATTTGGCCTTAGTGACAAGACTGCACTGTGCACGCACAAACAGAACTGCTTGAAATGTAGCATGCACCTCATTGGGGGTTTATGAAATTTAAAATTGGAATTAGGTGGCGACCCGATCTTTTCAGATGATCCACATTGCTGTTTTAATGGGAGTGCGGTCAAATGCCCCAGTGCCCACCTGCCCGGCTGGTGGGGTTCGTTTATTGGTGTTTTCCTTATGAATAAGGTTAGCTTAATGGGCCAATATAAATTAAATGGTTTAGATTAAAATTTTGTGGGAATCGATGATGAGATTTGATATCGCAATCTGTCCCAAGTGGAACTTGTATTAGTGCCTCTATAACTAGAGAGAGGTTGAAATGTTTGCACCTTTGTAGTTGTGAAGATTTCCATATGATTTCATATGAGAACGGCCCATTGGCGCACCATTTTCACACGCACTAGTGTGTATATGCGTAGATGTTATGCGCATGACATTTACATATGTAAATTGGTTTTAGATAAAGCTATGAGATTTAATTGATGCCTGTTTTGTATCTCGGGAGTTTATTGTATACCTGGGGGCTAGGAAGCACGGATACGTAGAATACGATCCCGAATCCGTATCCCGGACGTATCGGACACGGATACGTCCGGATACGCCCTGGATACGACCAGGATACGTGAAATCCGTATCCAATTTTTTTTTTTTTATGCCCGATACGTGCGGGACACGTGCGGGATACGCGTGTCCCGCATGGGACAAGTTAAGTGGTATATATATATATAAAAAAAAAAAAGAGAGCGCAGAGAGGAAGAAAGCGCTGGGAGGAAGAAAAAAAAAGGAAGAAGAAACGAAGGGGAGAAGAAAGGAAATGGAGAAGAACACCCTCTCGCCTTATGCATGTGAATCATGCTTTTCTTCTTCTCGCCTCGCTTTTCTTCTTCTTCTCTCTCTGTCCTT
The DNA here is from genome assembly GCA_012931725.1 of Litsea cubeba. Taxonomy (NCBI): domain Eukaryota; kingdom Viridiplantae; phylum Streptophyta; class Magnoliopsida; order Laurales; family Lauraceae; genus Litsea; species Litsea cubeba. The sequence goes on from CM022947.1 coordinate 134,788,777, forward strand.
TCTCTACCCTCTCCCATTCCCAAAATCCTCTTCTTTCTCTATCCCCAAAACCCAAACCCCTTCTTCTTCTTCTTCTTCTCGCAAAGGAAAAAGCAGAGAAAGTAATGCTTGGATAGGAGGAGGAGGAGCTTGTGGAAAGGGAAATCCCCATGGTCGAGAGCAGCGAAGACAAGCTCATGCAGTTGCCCACCACCTCGCCAAAACCCTAGGCCGTACGGACACAATGACTGACGAATTCCTCCAGATCCTCACCTCATTCGACGGCTACTTCTCCCGCGACAAGCTTTCCGACAAGCTCTCCGACGACGATCCCCGATCTCTCGATCAAATCTCTCGACCGTCGGATCTCCACCTTTCTGTCGTCCGACTGCCCTATCTAGATTCGGTCCTGGTTCAACCAGAGCTCGTCGCAAAAGAGGCTCTGCTCTGGTTTGTTGGTTGTTTGTTTGTCGAAGAAGAAGATGAAGGGGCTCTTCAAATCTAAAGCCCAAGACGCCGGCTGAGGTCGTTCGCCAGACTTGGGATCTGCTCGTCTATGCAGACATGAACTGGAATTCTCGAGAGACCAAACGGGAAGAAAAGGTATGGAATTCTTGATGCTATGTTGCTGCTGTTTATTTATTTTTTCTTTTTTTTCTTGATGCTATATATGCTGCTGCAGTGCTGATGCTTTTTTATTTTTATTTTTCTATCTTGATGCTATGTTGCTGCTGCTATTTCTTTATTTTTCTTTTTTTCTTGATGCCTTGCTGCTGTTGCTGCCTGCTACTGCAAGTGTCTGCAACTTGTCACCTGCTGACACTCAGTAATCAATGAAATGAAAGTGCATATTTTATGGCTATTTTAATTGAAATAATGTTAGATTTTTATTACATGGTCATATAAAAAATATTTAAAATATAAAAAAAATTCAACGTATCCCCGACGTATCGTATCCTAGTTTTTTGAGAAATTGCGTATTTGCGTATCCGTGTCGTATCGTATCCGTGTCTCGTATCCGTGTCCGTGCTTCATAGCCTGGGGGATAAGAAACATCACGATCCCGAGCTTCTTATATTGACATATAAGGACATGCTTGCTTTCTTACTTTGGAGGTACAATTAAACTCAAATCTTAGACTAACAAATCTTTTAGGCAAGTATCTTATTTTAAGAATATCCTGATTTGCGTTGAGATATTTTTGAAGGTTTGTTGAAGAGTTTTAAAAACTTTTAGAGCATGCCACGTGTCACTCTCCTATGAAGAGGCTTCTATCTTTATATATATAATTTCTTTGAAAGGAGAACTTTCATGCTGCTAATATCTCACCCATGAGCCCAGCTCTCCAATTGCTTATATATATAATTATAATATGATATTGCAGCAAGGAAGCAACCCAACAATCGATCGTACATAGTTACGAGCCCAGATCTTCGGGGTTTTCTGCTAGCCTTACCCAGTCGCAAGCACACTGTATTGCTGGTATGATGATAATTTTCCTTGAGAACACACGAATGTAAGATTTATCTTTATTTCTATTAGAAGATTAGTAGTTATTTATTAAAGCATTTCAATACGTGGAATTTTGAAAATATTTTCCCTTATTATTGCAACAATTTGATCTTATCACCAAAAATGTTGTTATTGTGGCATTCTTTTAAATTGATATACATTTCTATTTTTTACCTTATTTCTCATGTTTTAATATTCAATTTATTTTATTTCTATTAAAAATTTATTGACAACGTTTCAAGAAAATCAATAATATTGATAGTCTAGTGATACCTTCATTAGTTAGCGACCTAGATATAATCTACTAGAATGATATTCTTTCATTTGTTTTATCGTCCCATATTAAGGAATTAAGGAATAGCATTAATCAAAAGAAGCACATATCATGAAGTAGCTAAAATAGAGAGAAAACAAATAATTGAAAAAAGAATTTCACCATTGCTCCTCATTAATTTAGTGTTTTAACAAAATATTTCTACTCTACTTAACTACTATAGTTAAAAAAAAATAATAATAATAATAATAACAATAATGTACATTAACCATGTGTTCGTATAGATATTGGAATTTTACATGAATGCTTCCCATCGTCCCAAGTGCTCTTAAAATTTAAACCTTCCATATCCATTAGTGCTTCCAAGTACCGTAAATGTCATTTTAAATTTTCGTTTACTACTTAATTTCGATTCCAAAAGGCATTTTAATAATTGATGCATGCCATTAGATTTGCGGACACTGCTAAGCATCCTCCATACCACGATAATTTGCTTTAGATTTGGGATGAACACTGAGGGAAGATTCAAGTTTACAGGATCATCAACATCAGATTGAAGCCAATCTTTGACCCAATCAATATCATAAATCAGTCCCGGTTCTAATGCCTTGTTGGGGTTGACAAGCCCACTGCCATAGTCAAACAGCCCTCCAAGGTTCCCTGGTGCTTTTTTGACCATTATGGCATTGCCATAATTATCTTTGAAGCTAAAAAACGATTACATCCAAATCCATGATAGCTTCATCGCTTGATCCACAATTATGAGTGCCCATGAAATTTTGTAGATAGCAAGACGGGCACGCGGCGCCATCCTCTCTGCAACCCATACCCCTGAAGGTGTACCGGAGAGTCCGCAGCAATGGAGGCACAATGTTATCCATTTTCCAAAGAATCACGAGGCGAACGATATTCCTCCGTAGTGAGGTGTTCTGGTGGCTATTTCATGTAATATCTAGCTCCGATAAGTTTTCTGTTACAATGTATAGCATTTAATTTTTTTCCTTGTTCACATATCTCCTTCCATCGTGATGGAATGGGGCCGTAGCCACCGTCATCAAGTAGCTTTGATGAATCGAGTAGCTTTGATGACAGTGGCTACGGCTCCATTCCATCTCGATGGAAGGGAATATGTGAAGTAGGAAAAACTTAGTGTTATACATTGTAACAGAAAGCTTATCGGAGCTAGATATTACATGAAAGAGCCACCGGAGCAGCACCTCACTACGGAGGATTATCATTCGCCTCGTGATTCTTTGGGACATGGCATACATTGTGCCTCCATTGCTGCGGGCTCTCCGGTACACCTTCAGGGGTACGGGTTGCTGAGAGGATGGGCGCCACGTGCCCGTCTTGCTATCTACAAGATTTCATAGTGACTCATGATTGTGTATTTGATGAAGCTATCATGGATTGCATCCACGATGATTGCATCCACGATGGTGTGGATGTAATCTCCATTTCGTTTTTTTTAGTTTCAGCCGAAGATGATTATGGAATGCATAATAGTGGAAGAAACATTGGGAACCTTGGAGGGCCGTTTGACTATGCCAATAGGCTTTACAAGGCATTAGAATTGGGACTGATTTATCATATTGATTGGGTCAAAGATTGGCTTGAATTTGATGTTGATGATCTTGTAAACTTGAATCTTCCCTTGGTGTTCATCCCAAATTTAAGGAAAGTATTGTGGTATGGAGGACGCTTACTAGTGTCCGCAAATCTAATGGCACGTATACATCAATTATTGAAATGCCTTTTGGGATCGACATTAGGGTCGTCGAACCTTCCACATTAAGGTTCAGTAAATTAAATAGTAAACGAAAATTTAAAATGACATTTACGGGGAAGAACCAGTGGATGTGGAAGGTTTACATTTGGGAGCCTGACTTGGGATGATGGGAAACATTCATGTAGAATTTCAATAGCTGTACGAACACTTGGTTAAGGTACATTATTGTTTTTTTTTTTTTTTTTTAAGTAGAGTAGTTAAGTAGAATAGAAATATTTTGTTAAAACACTAAATTAATGTGAGGAGCAATGATGAAATTCTTTTATCAATTATTTGTTTTCTCCCTATTTTAGCTACTTCATGATATGTGCTTGTGTTGATTAATGCTATTCCTTAATTCCTCTTCATGGGAGGATAAAACAAATGAAAGAATATCATTCTAGTAGATTATATCTAGGTCGGCTAACTAATGAAGGTAGCACACAAATGTTTTCAGCTGGTTGATATTAAGGACTGAGTGGATTGACCTTTGTTGATTGTACTTGGCCTTAGTGATATAACTGCATTGTGCACACACAAACAAAATAGCTTGAAATGCAGCATGCACCTCATTGGGGGTAACTACGTCAAAATGAGTAATACCCGACGCATGAATGGATGTGGATTCGACTCACAGTAGCGGTCGTGTTTTTGTGACGGATTGTTGGGACTTGACGACGGCCTGCACACATTGTGTCTTTTAAGTTGAAAAGAAATAAAGCCCTTTTTTATTACAAAACCCATTAACACTCGTCTCCTTCCAAAATTGCCCTCCCAAACCCTCTCCTCCCTCCAAAAAGCCAAATATACCTCATCTCTCTTCCAACACCACCACCTACACTCGCCTCCCTCCAAATGACGATTCTCCTCCATCAAGGTCGCCAATGGCTGAACCCTAACCCTTCTCATCTCTCACCTGAAGAGGGTTCTCGCATCTTCTCTTGTGTCTTCATCTCTCAAGCATCTCCAAAGCAACAGGCCTATCCTCTGTCTTCTCCGCCTTCGTTTGTCTAACACCTCCTTCGTCTTTGTCTCTCCGGCATCTCCAAGGTACGAACTTTTTAGGGTTTTATGGATTTTTTGTTCGATTTTTCTATTTATTTTTTTTATTTTGAATGATGCTTGGGTTTTTGTTTAATTCGATATGGGTTTGATTTGTAGTTGAGAGGATGAATGAAAAAACATAAAAATCCGGAATGCCTAAGGATTTGAAGCCTTTTGAATGGATTTAAAAATTGTTTCTTCTTCTTGATTTGGCTTTACCAGTGTATGTGGAGCAAGGATGAAAATAGCGGTAGCGGCGGGCGTAGCGGCCCGCCGCCAAACCGCTACGAAGCGGGTGATACGTAGCGTAGCGGGGATACGTAGCGCCGTAGCGGTGTGATTTGAAAAAATTGCCTAAAAAATCTGAAAAAAATCCAGAAAATTCAGAAAATTGTAAAATGAAAGAATATGTGGTTCTTTTGCAAAAGTAAGTAAGAAAAGGGGGCGTAGCGGTGCCCTCAGTATATGAAGTCCTGTATCGCTGTATAAATAGAAAATAATAGTAATGATTAGTTTTTTCACATGTATTCATGTTTCTTAGTCATACTAACTTAGAAAGTAATGGAAAGCTCATAAAAAAAAAACTAGAACATGAAATAAAGGCATAAGATTTAAGAGTTAGGTCATTACTCATTAATGAACATTGAACAATTAAATATCAATACTTCAACATTCAAGGTTCAAACTCAATCAAGTGAATGAACTATGAAGTTATGAAGTGATCAATAATCAACATTCAACACCAATTTAAAAATGATTGAGTAGAGAGTTAGTGAAGGAAATAGGAATACCTTAGTCACCAGCATAATGAGGGTTCTTTATAAAATAATTTAATTAAGACCAATTTGAAATCTAGTAGTAATAGGTAACTATATCTTTACTACTATACAATTTCAAACATAATTAAACAGGTTTAATATCTTATCTAGCAAGTTATGATAATAATAGACATCCAAGCACAAAAATGGAAAGACAACCAGCAAAAGAGTCTTAGCTATCATGGTCAAGTATGATCATTTTATCTTCTTGATTGCCACTTTTTCAAAAACATGCGCTTCGCAGAGGGGGTCTGGGGGTATCCCCCGCCACGGCCGATGTAGCGTGGCGGCCGCATTTTTCATCCAGGATGTGGAGAGATTAGGATTGAACATTTTATGTCACAATTCCATTTGTGGTTTTCACATTTAATGGCTGATGTCTGTGTTTTAAAACCATGATTTCTCAAGTGGGTATCTCTAACAATGGCTTGGGGTCTCAAGTCTCCTCTGTATAGTAGTGCCTAACAATTCAAATGCTTGAAAATCAATGTGGGTTTGAAGGGTCACGATGAAGCTGCGGCTAGAAAGAGGGAGAAAACCCACATTGATTTTCAAATACTTGCATTATACAGCCCCTTACAATGATGTCTGCCATAGACCTGAAGGTAGTGTCTAACATCATTGTATTCCTAACAATACAATGTTTGCATTTCCTGATTTCTCGTCAGTAGGATTTGGATTAGGGTTTGTTATGCACAATGATGTTAAAAATACTGGAATGTTAAGAATACAATGTTTGTCATGCCTACATCATAGGTAGGCCCAAAAATCACTATCACTGTATTCTTAACAATGGCTTCACATGGTAGCGAGGTAGACTTGAGAGAGGAGCCTACCTATGATCGAGACCTGATGGTAGTGCCTAACAATGGCTTGGGGTCTCAAGTCTCCTCTGTCTCTCATGGTTATGGCTGATAGTAATGAGAACAGCCCCTTACATCCAAGAATAGACCAACATGTTAAGAAATGCTTGATTAATAGGATTTTAAACATAAACCATCCTATCAATCCCTCTCTCTTAGGCTTTAAACATAGAAGGGGCTGATCTTAGATTAGCTTTAGCAAGGACCATGTAAAAAACAAATAGTAGTTGGGATTGATAGGATGCAATATGATGCAATTCTTACCAAACTACTTCTCCAGTGTGTCATCTCCAAACCTGTTGGTGCCTTGAATTTATTTATTTTTGTTCCATGGGCCAAAAAGAAAAGAAAAAAATTATAAGATTCATTGTATTAGTAAAGTTCTTGTCATCACCATTGAGCAATTAATCAACACTGTTATTTACCATTAGTCTCTTCATGATGATGATAAGGAAAAAAGACCACACCTTCCCAATAGGGCTGAATAAATCATCTCCATTGACCGGAGAAGAAAATTATGATAGGCCACAGATCACATCATTAGATCAGTGGGCCCATTGCTTTTGTGCTTGCTAATTAAAACATGAGCTATAAGATACCTACAACAGGTAGTTCCTAGGAGGCAATAACTTCTTTGCATGGACATAAGATACCCGGTGAGCTCGAAGATCAAATTTGGAAAGAAGTTAGTGTGAGTACTTGTGCAACTTTTAATTCAAAGTAATTTCTTAATTTGATTATTTCATTAAATTCATAACTCTCCTTTCTATATCATGCAGGGCACCTACAACATAGGTCTGATCCATAGACATTGTATCATGCAAAGAGCAAATAAATTATGGAAAGATTGGAAGTTCGTTCTCCGCCGTGATCATATATACAAATATCTCACAGATGCGAAGAGTCATGTCCCCAAGTATGTTTAAAAAGAAGATTGGCTTAGATTTGTAGACATATCCTCAACTGAGGTAGGTAGTCCTAGCTGCTAGTGAGGTTGGTAGGACTGCATACAACGGGTAGGAAGGGCTGTGCTAGGGTGGCCGCCAAGTTGGTAAGTGTTATTTGTTTTGCATAAGACATCTTCGCTTCGCATTATCTTATCAAATATACCCAATTGTTACTATCTTTTTATTTATAGAAAGCACGAAGGCCGAATGAGCCGGTCACTCGAACGGATGTCTTCTTGGCAACACACAAAAGGAAGGACGGGTCATCATCGAGCCCCGAAGTGGTGAGAACCTTTCACTTTTAATCTAAAGGGCACCTTTGAGTATTCCTTTGACGTTAATAAATTTATAGAATGCTGGGATTTGTAGAGTAAAGGATCTGATAGAAGGATGACAAATTTATCTTGTTTTTCCTCATAACTTTTATAGTATGACAAATTTGCTTTACTAAACTGTCAATTGTAAAAGGATCTTATAGAAACAGCAATAATGGGTATGTAATTGCTTGCGTAATTATGTTGTCTTCTTTCCTGCAATGAGCAGGCTCCTTTCATGTCCTACGATAAGCAGGCTCCTTTCATGTCCTACTAGAGAAAAAAAGAAAAAAAGGTCTTAGATTTTGACCATGAACTAGATCTTTTAAGTCTTCAATTGATGCTAAATGTAAATAGATCCAACACATAGGATCCATTGTGAGATTTCAATTAAGATCAAAGATCCATCTTGGATGGATGAGACTCATTTACTGCTATAATAAATTCATATGAAGGGACGGCTATGATGATCTTCTAATGGGTCATGGATAGGTCTATCCCCAGCCATAGGCCATAGGTGTCTATGTCAGCTGGACCCTCATCTTAGCTTTTATAACATTGATGTATGGTGATCATCATCATAAAGACTACACATGCATTGATTTTCACAAATTTGAACAACTTGCTCACTGCCTATTTTTGCACGCTTGTAGCCCACATATGGGGTGGACCATCGCTTGCCGCCTCTATAAGAAAATCCAGTCTCCACCACTGCTTGTAATATGGAGCATTGCAAAGGCAGAAACCCTTTAGCAACATGTGATGTTTCAGTTTGAACTTTGTCACAGTTAAATTTTGAAAATAGAACGAATGTTTAGTGCACTGCAATGGCCGCACCCTCATAACATTTAATAAACTATGAATATCTATATCCATAAATTAGTTCTACTACTTCAAAATTGCTTTGCATAACCAACAGGGACTTAAGCTCTGTTACCTGTAGTAGGCAGATATGTTGCCATGCACATACAGTTCCCTATTAAACACAACACACCAATGTGCCAAGTTTCTAACCCAAAGTCCATCAAACAAGATGCCATCCATCCCACTGGTTCCGGTTGAGATTTTGTACTTATCTCACTTTGAATTTAGATGAATACACACTTGTAATTCTCACTCCATCATCACAGACAACAGAAACGTGAAGACCGGTATGGAAGGCTGTATGGCTGCAGCATAAGTTGGATTTGTGTAGCTGAAACCAATAACAAATAAAAGCTGGTTGCCAAGTATCCTATATTCAGAAACATAACTGTTAAGCACTAAAACCACATAACTGTTAGCCAAATTATAACAACTTATTATAACATGTCTGTTTGCCTTGGGGTAGTTTTTATGATATACATATAATTGTTTGGCATAATGTATTAGTTATCATTTAATTTGCAGGATGCCGTTATTACAAGACGCAAATCTGATAGTTCCGTGGTGGAAAGTGATATGGACAATGATGCAGTTGCGAAGGTATATTTCTTTTACCTTTTAATTGTAATATCTTTTAGTCTCGATAATATTATTTGTGTTGTTGGCATTATATTTTTGTTTTCATTTTTTTCATAGGTTTTTGGTCGTGATGGCAAAGGACGTGTACTCGGCTTAGGCATGGGTGTCTCGAAGACTGCCATACAATATTCGACTCCTTATAAGAGAGCCTTAGAGGAGGAATATAAAGCCAATACACACCTTCAGACTGAAGTGAAACGGTTGAAAGAGGAAATTCATGAGATCAAACAAATTCTTTCCCAAGGTGGGATGCAACATTCTTCCACTTGTAATGGGAGTTCATCTCAGGTATGAAGTTATTTTTGTTTACCTAATTGATTCAATAATTTAATGAATTACTTAAATTGATGAGATGCTAACATCATGCATTTCTAACATTTTGAGTAGGCCCAAATGGTGCCTCGCATCAGGAGGTACGCACGGACCAAAACAACATTACACATACAAGAGAGGGTTTGTGTAGGCTGCTTTCATATTTGAGGAAGGAGGTTACTGTTGCCGTTGGCCGTGTGATGGGTTTGTCGATCGATGAGGGGGGCTACTATAAGTTTGTTATAGATGGGATCTTAAAGGCTAATGAATTGTTATTGGGCGCAGACACGACTTTTGGCGATTTGATTTTGGGCGATATTATTTCATGCCCGTTTTATTTAGAACTGTGGCCGACTAATTTTACTGCAAACAATGACATATGTAAATGATTTTTATTTTTTGTATTTACTTTCATATGTGGAACCGTCGTAGTGGTCATATGAAATATGTTTTTTTTTTTTTTGTTAAGTTTGTTGTTTCTCATAACTATTTTGATAATGCAAGTTTACATATTAAATGGATGGATGAACTCTTAACTACCATTGATTTTAGCAAACTTGAGCCCTTTTAATGGATGGAAAATGGATGGTTCTATAATTGATATTCTATTCAATTTTTTAAAATTAATTGCAGGTTTTTAAAAATAATTAAAAAATTGTTTTTTAAAAAATTCTTATTAAATAAATCGACGGCCATGGCATTGTTTTATTTTTTTCCCACTAATTTAGAAAAAATTAATACAGACGGCTAATGACTGTCGAAAATAGGGATTGTTCATGTCCATCGGTAATTTTTAAATTTACCGACGGGTATAGCCTGTCGATTTTATTAAACGACGCCATGTTTTTCGACGGTCGTCTCGACGGTGTGTCTGTCTGTAAATGTGATTTTTAACGTAGTGGGTTTATGTGGATCCAGCAACGGTGGCTTAAATAGTGGATAGGTCAGAGCTAATGTTGATTGCTAGATCTGTCACAAAAAATCACATTGATGAAATGATTAAACGCTAGCAAAATGGGCAAGTAGATGCTTCTACATGTCCAACTAAGATGATCTCTGCACTACAAGCATAATTCCATTGGGTTTTTTGGGAAATCCCATTACCAATGATTTTTTGAGAATCCTAGGATTTTTACTTGAGTGGTTGTCAGTAAGAACTCAATGCAATTGTTAAATTTAAAATTTTGGTCGGGAGTCTTGGGGACATTTGTTTGCTCATGCCAATTCGGTCTCTATGGTTCCATTCAATTTTTTGCTCTGTTTTATTTATTTTTTTCGTGGTTTTTCATGCTGCTGATAGTATTTGGTCTGAAAAATAAGAAACGTTATTTCATTCTGTAGCATAGCAATTTGAAATACCAGAATAATGAAAGAATGCTTGGCTTTTCCCCTTTCCAAAAGTAGCTACAAAAATGCCATTCAGTGGTTCTGTCGACGACCCCTTGGAGGTGACAAGATGTGTGGAATACTTTAACTGTCTCTTTCTTTTTTCTTTTCTTTTTTTTTTTGATAAATATGACTCTTTTATATACACAATATACATATGGATGCTAATTCAGAATTCTATCTCTTGGCAATGGTGATTCCTCCTTTGTTATCTAACTATTCATCATATCCTTGTTATTATTATTTTGTTTATAAATGGAGCCTATTCTCTCTAGAGAGAGAGGGAAAGACTAATAGAAGCAAATATGTCATTTTTCACACGAGGCAAACATCACTCTTTCTATCCAAAAAAGAAATCAATACTCTTGTATTTTCTTTCTTATTTCAAATAATTACATGTCCCTACCACAAAGGATTCCTTCAATAATTTTCCCCTTCAAGCAATCAAAGCTAAGCTAAAAGAAACAAAATGCCGAATGAATAGGTCATCATAAAAGAAAAGGGAAATGAAAATGATGTAATCCCATGCCTCAGTTTGATTTAATTAATTTGGAGCACTTATTTTGATAGACATTGATTAATGACTGTAGTTATGATAATGTGCTCTTTTGGTGTGGGTCGATCCTATGACCTATAATATTGGTGGGGACCATACAACCATCACATTGAATTAGAAAGCACAGCCCTTCATAAATCCATCATTAATATTTGGCGCATTAACATCTCTAACATCCATTTTATTCTCCACGTAGGCTAACCAATCCATTACACAATGCATCCTACAATAGTTATCATCCGCGTCGGTGAAATTTAACGTCTATGATCAAATAATTCCCGACCCAACGAACTCAGCATTATGTTTAAGTTTAATCTATGGCAAGATCACTCTTCATGGATTGAAACCATAATGAAAGATCAGTGCTAATTGAGTAGCTTTAATGGAGATTGTCAATTTGCTATTTGGACATATACATCGATGAAAGTATTAATTATATGATTGAGTAGGGCATTTGGAGGTGCATGATCTTGTCAATGAGTGTTTATTCATTCATCCTGAAATGCAGTCTTATTATGTGGCTTTGCTTCTTTTATTGTTGTAGTCACTCATCATTTATTTTTATGGGCCATAGAGTTCAAGATGGAATCCAACTGACAAATAAATTTAAGTTTGAACGTGTGGAGAGGGCTGTGGGCCCCACAGCTTCACCAAAATTGTGACCATGTGAATCTTGATTCTGATTTGGATTGAATGGGGCTGGTCGTGGTCAGAATGACAATTTTATAATAGAAGATAGTTTTGAACACTGTATCTGACAGACCCAAAATCTTTATATGTGGATCGATATGTGGGTCCAGTACTAATTTATTTTCCTTCTATCCTTTTTAACTTTTTTTTTTTTTAATCTAAAGGCAATAGATATGTTATTTACTGCCATAATAAAAGTTAATTGTTAATCATGAGATATCTCTTATCTATTACTAAAGAAACTTCTTCTGGTAACTTAATTATACTTACAGAGACGCTTGTCATGCCTTAATCAAGAAAATTACTTAGGTGGTTTAATTATTTAGTGAGAAAGATGATTTGTTGTATAATACATGGACTTCTTTTTTTTTTTATTATTTCTCAAGACACAATTGAGTTAACTCCAGAGGGTTGGTCGAGTGGTCATGACCACGGTTCCTCTCTCTTTCGGAGTTAGAGGTCCTGGCTTCGATCCCCCCAACCCCCTCTTCAGGAACCGAAAGTTGAGTCCACTAGTGCTACCACCTGGGGGCCATGGGGAGGTTTTACTCTGGGCCGGAGGGATTAATCCCTCCCAAAGGATCCATTAGAAAAAAAAAAAAGTAGACGACGCAATTGAGTTGTTGAGTGACTGAATATTTTTTTGATATATTGATCGAGGATTAGTGGCTTGAACAATGATAGGCGGTGGGCCACAATTACTGAGGAAGATATATTGAACTGACTGATGAAGAGAAATATCACAACCATGGCTTAAAAATCACAGTTTCACCTATCACCATGAAATTCAATATTCATTATAAGTTATAACGCATTATATAACACTATCATGGTCAAATTGATCAACTTATACTAGAATTAAAAAGAAAGAAAAGGTCAAACAAACAAACCAACAGAGGCATAGCAGCCCACTTTTTCTTTATTTACACCTATCATGTTAATGCCTTTCCGGATGTTTTTAGAATAGCTCTTTACCCAACTAGTAGGGAGGGGCGGTTCTCACTTGACCGCCTACAATTCACTCTCACTTGAGGTCTTCTTTTCTCATTTGGGGGTTCTCTTATGTCACCCCAGGGCTGGATGGGGTCCCAACCCCCCGCTATTTTAAATCATGATCTAAACAGGTTTAATGTTTGAGACATGGCACATTCATATGTGGCCTACCAGGTGAGCAATGTAAACTACCGTACATTTGGAAGAAGGCAAGTCATTGAGCTCGCAACGCGTCATTGTCAAAAATCACATTCTCTTGGATTTGCTTGTCTAGAGATATTTCCCAGTTTGGATTTCACTGGAGATATATTTACGAAGAAAGTCTTGCTAAGATAAAATAGAAAATGAAGTCAGAGTTGTGGTATTTTAATTTAGCAACAATTTTCATTTTACAAAAATGCTCCCATCTAGGGATGTTCATGGGCCTGACCACTAAACTAGATCCATCAAACAATGGGCAGTGTTTTTAGGCTTGATGCTGAGCTCAAGCCTTTTTCTGGTGGAGTGTTAAATGGCGGCCGGTCCTGGTCCTAAAATGATTAATGGTCGTAGCAAGCCCAATTATTTAGCACCAAGATGCCAATTGCATTTTTGTTAGAAGGGAGTCTACCTGGGAGTTCAGTTCAAACCCATGCGTAGGATCAAGGGCTAGGTTAGGGAGCTTCATCTCAGCCCATTCAAACTGGGTCCATTAACTCAGCAATCTGGTCTTCACTCTACTAATGACATTACGGCATGTCCAACTGGAGCCAAACTAAGGCACATATGTATGATTGGATGGCTCAGTATCCAACGTAATTACGTGAGTCAATGTAGCATCTGATCTTTCTCACAGGAGCATAAAAAGAGTCTCAAACGTTATCTCCTTCATCAATTCTTGTCAGTTTTAAAGAGCATCCAGTATTGAATTCCTTGATTCTGCATTGTTTTTTTATACTAGGATGGAAGCTTAGAATTGGGAGTTGCAGGTATTAGACATTTCGCAACGGTCCTTTTCTAAACTAGCATCATCTTCTGACTGTCACCTTGTTAAGCTGGCTTCATTTCTAATGTTGATGCACATAGGCTTCTGACTGTCCCTATTATTTAAGTGAAGCTAGTTGGAGTTAGTTTTTTTTTTTTTTTTTTATTTAAAAACGGTGTAGTTAGATATTCCAGTAAGATACCAACTAGCTAAAAAGTTTAGCACCTAATTCCAGTAAGACACCCTCCCAGCCATGCTCTAAAAAAAATATATAAACTGAATGAGTCCATGGCAGTAGATAATAATTTCATTTAAAATGACAATCGATAGATGCAAAACGAATGAATTCATGCAAGAAAAATATTGCCTAAGTTAGATCCATTGATGTCACGTAAAATGTGGCTAGTAGTTCTCCCTGAAAGTTCTTGGATTCCACTTTAAAAATACTACACCAAAAGATTATATTTTATTATTTTAGTCAGCTTAATTAGTAGCTTATTTTAGGGCACAGGCTTGCCGGGCCTGTTTTGCTAGTAATACTATGATATTATAATGTTGCAGTGTTATCTTATTTTGTCATTATCTAAATCTGTAAACAAGCATACATTCAAATGGGCCTGAATGTGCCTTACCAAAAAGCCCAAATGTATAAAATAATTTCTAATATAAAAATTTGGAAAAAACAGAGAAACAAGAGACATATATAGGTTAAATAAATTATATTAATTAGATCAGATTTCATCCGATCAGAGTTAGGCCCCACTGACCATCCTTTCAATTCCAACATAGATATGGGACAAAACTAGTATGATAACACAGATGGCTTAAGGTCAGGCCCATTGTTAAATTATAGAGAAGTAAGATGCCTTTGGATTGCTATGGATAGTATTTTTTTTTTTTTAAATAGAAATGCTAGATGCCCAATGACCTTTCCAATTTCGATGGCTCTTATAGGCCTAAGTTAACCCCTCTACTCTATGGACCCACTAATCATCTCCTACCCTTGCAAAATCTTAATGAGCAACTTGCATTTGCATTGCTCATTCAATCAGACACATCTTGACTCGTTGTTGACTAAGATAAATAAATGATATATTATTAATGACGATTACTTTTGATTGACTAATTAATCTACATGAGACCTTTTAATGCATGATGTAATTTGATTGAACGCGTCATGATGAGGCCCCAAAATTGAACCGAGAGCCCACTTCATCACTGGTCTATCACTTGTTGTCCCCCACTGTTGATAACAGAGATCAACCTGTTGTGTTGCTCCTGTCTCTATCAACGGTCAGGTGCGAGCTGGCAAAGGCATGCCAGAAAAATGTGGGATTCGCTTGCTTGCTTGGCGTGCCTCTGGAGGGAAAAAGGACAGTTGACACGTGCATAGGCTTCTTCTCTCCAACGTTCTCTTTCCTGGAATGGAAAACTTCAAAAACGCCGAAGATAGATGAGCTGTGAAAAAACAGTGTTCTACTCTCCAACGTTCTCTTTCCTGGAAGGGAAAGTTCAGAAAAGCTGAAGATAGTTTGGCAGTGTGAAAACCACTGTTTTAGGAAAGCTTTGTTGGTATTTCAACCCTCAGGCCTCTCATTCGCCCTTCTTCACACACTTCTCCTTCAACCCTCAGGCCTCTCATTCGTCGCCATTCACCGTCACCAGAAATAAGGAGATGAACTCTATTCTTCGTCGTGTATGTTCTTCTCTGTTCTGTAACCCCAGGTGAAGTTCTTAATGTGTTTTTTTTTTTACCATGTTTGCATTTTGAGTTTGCATAAGAGGGGAAACCAAAGAGGATTGGAAGTGGTTTGGTATTTTTGTTTTTCATGAATCTGATGTTATAATGTTTTGGTGAACTTGATGTTTTTCATGAATCATTTAGAAAACCATTTTTTATTTGCAACATCGTCCTCTTGAGTTGAGAGAAAGCCATTGATGAGAAAACCAGGATGTTGTGGAAGAGGAATGACGTTTCAAGGGGCATTTCTTTAAGAAGATAATAAGAGGAAGCCATTTCAGGAAAGGATGATGGGTGGTTTTACGGATGGAGGGTTGTTGTGGTTGGTAAAGAATGAATACCCATACAAATCCTTTGTTTAAGAGATGAAACCTATTAAAGTATGTTTCGCCTCTTGGTGGGTGTTCCACACCTCTATACCTCCACACCCTCTCCCTCTTTCTCTTCTATATGAACCTATTACAGAATGTTTTACGTTTCGGTGTGAGTTCCTCTCCTCTGCCTCCCTCTTTCTCTTCTATATATAAGAGAGGTGCAAGCTTTAGGGGAAATGAAATAACATGCCTTTTCGTTGTGCGATGCATCCTTTTATGCGAAATGAAAGGGCTTCATGTAACATAAAAGGAGATGTAATGGGGATGAAAGGATCCAACTTTGTCTGGGTTTTCACAACCGTTTTCTAGCTTTCAAAATAAAGAAGAAATTCCATGCTTTGCACAGATTAAATACCATGTAAAGATTTGATTGAAGTATTCATGCTTATTTTCTCCCTTGTTATCAGGACTATCTGGGATACCCAAGAAAAGATGTGGGTGTTTTGAGGGCATTCACCTCTACCCATGTAGATACTTCTGAGGAGACTCCGGTACATAAACTCTTTGCAAATCTGTTTTTGAAATGGAAAATTGGGATTAGGTGGGGACCCAATCTTTTCGGATGATCCACATTGCTGGTTTAATGGGAGTGCGGTCAAATGCCCCAGTGCCCACCTGCGTCTGGCTGGTGGGGTTCGTTTATTGGTGTTTTCCTTATTGGGGGCTTATGTGGATCCAGCAACACAGTGGCTTAAATAGTGGATAGGTCAGAGCTAATGTTGGTTGCTAGATCTGTCACCAAAAATCAGTTTGATTAAATGATTAAGCGCTAGCAAAATAGGCAAGTAGATGCTTCTACATGTCCAACTAGGATGATCTTTGCACTACAATCATAATTCCATTGGGTTTTTTGGGAAATCCCATCGCCTCGGATTTTTTGAGAATCCTAGGATTTTAACTTGAGTGTCTGTCAGTAAGAACTCAATGCAGTTGTTAAATTTAAAATTTTAGCTGGCAGTCTTGGGGACATTTGTTTGCTCATGCCAATTCAGTATCTATGGTTCCATTCAATTTTTTGCTTTTTTTTTTTTTTGTGTGTGGTTTTTCATGCTTCTGATAGTGTTTGGTCTGAAAAATAATAAATGTTATTTTATTTTGTTGCATAGCAATTTGAAATACCATAACAACAAAAGAATGCTTGGCTTTTCCCCTTGGCCAAAGTAGCTACAAAAATGCCATTCGGTGCGCTTCTGTCGACGACCCTTGGAGGTAGACAAGATGTGTGGAACACTTTACATGTCTCTCTCTCTCTATATATATATATATATATATGAATATGACTGTTTTATATACACAATATAGATAGGGATGCTAATTCATAATTATCTCTTGGCAATGGTGATTCCTCCTTTGTTATCTGACTATTCATCATATCCTTGTTATTATTATTTTGTTTATAAATGGAGCCCCCATTCACATTACTCCATTGTCCATTCTCTCTATGGAGAGAGAGGGAATTTATTTTATTTCTATTAAAAACTTATTGACATCGATTCAAGAAAGCCAATAATCTTGATAGTCTGGTGAGATCATTTTGATATAATAAAATTCCTAAGAGTGAGATTTGTTACGTAGATCTTAATTATGCAAACTAAACTCATAAACCAAAACCGGTAGCCAAATGACTGACCAAAAAAAGAAAAAGAAAAAGGAAGAAGATGAAGAAAAGAACGAACAATCTTGGGTGGTTGGAATGATATTTGGCCAACCCGTATTTGACCTATACCCTTTTTATGCCTTTCCAAAAAATTATAGACATTAAAAAAAATATGAATACTTAATACAAAATAACAAAAACAAATTGTCTCATGTTGTTCTCCCTTTTTTGTTGTTTTATTATTAGTTTTTCTGTGATTATTCTCATCTTCAAGGGGTGGCGACTTTCGAAGTTTTTCTTCCATTTTGTTTCTTTTATCTTAGCTTTGATTGCTTGAAGGGGTGAATGTTCAGATTCAGCAGAAAAAGCCTAGACTGGACAATTATATTCTTCCAGTCTTGGTTATTCCTAAGACACATTAGATTACTCATAGCCATAGCTCCTACTAGCGCAATGCCCTGGACAACTAAACCATGGGACTCTACATGTACTAGCCAGAAGGCTCGAATATCGTAGCACTTGTCTTCATCCCATATGTTCAAATTTGCACACATCTAATATTTCACTGGTGTAATGTGTAAACCATGTGATCGATGGGCTCCTTTCTTGCAGGTTCTTTCTCGCGCTCTGCAGTGAATTACATGGCAGGTTGCCATACAGCTGCTTCCAATATTGTGATGTCAGGAGTAGTTCTACTAACTCTAGAACTGATCACACCCCTTTTCAAATACACCCCCAAATGCCATTCTTTCATCCATCATTATTTCCGCAGTGATTGGCCTTATTGACTATGAGGCAGCAATATTCATATGGAAAATCGATAAGCTTGACTTCCTTGCCTGCATGGGAGCTTTCTTTGGTGTGATTTTTGTATCCGTTGAGATTGGACTCTTGATTGCGGTATAGAACAGAGTGCAACTTCTGGACATTCATTTATTTGTTCAGTCATGTAAACTGTCAAATGCATCCATCAGTTAACACAGTATCTGGTGACAGATTGCAATATCATTTGCAAAAATACTATTGCAAGTAACAAGACCACGGACGGGTATACTTGGAAATCTCCCAAGAACAACTATCTACCGCAACATTGAGCAATATCCCGATGCGAGGAAAGTTCCTGGTATGCTGATCGTGAGAATTGATTCTGCAATATACTTTTCCAACTCCAACTATGTTCGGGAAAGGTACTTATGTTCTTTTAACCTCCTGGAAGCTTCAATACATTTCTCCATCTCAAGATTTTCAATATGCAATTGATCAATTATCCTATGATTAGGACAATGGATATAGACTGCACAATGACCAATCAAGATCAACATGAGTTGATGTATGTTGCGCATTAACAGTGAATGAAAAAACTCTTTTGCAGAATCCTAAGATGTTTGACTGATGAAGATGAACAGCTTAAAGCAAATGACCAACCAAAGATCGAGTTCTTGATAGTCGAAATGTCACGTGAGTGGTCATTTCAGCGCAAGTGAACACATCTAATTTGTTTGGGTGTCAGCTGATCTTTTGCATTTTTTTTTTAATTTGTATTTTTTCACAGCTGTTACAAACATTGACACCAGTGGTATCCATGCCTTGGAAGAGTTGTACAGGAGCCTCCAGAAGAGAGGGGTTCAGGTGAGCAGCCATACAATCATTCCATAATTTATGAATCCCATTGATTTCTACCAATTACAGAAAAACTGCTAGCAGGGATTATAACAATCTAAAGTTATTATCATGGTGAATGGATAAGGTTTGAGACCCATAATTGTGAAGTTCTTATTAACTAACTAACTTCGAAATGCCAACTGGTTCTTTAGATAATTTGCAGTCTAGTTTGCTCAACAGTTTGGCCTTGCTTTCACACACACACACACAAAAAAAAAAAGCAGTCTGATTAGCATAACTCATTTTGGAGCTCATAATTCTATTTATTCTTCATTTTAAATCTATTAAATGTGTATTTATATATTTTATATGCTATTTTTAAATGCCTTTTACATTTTTTTTAAGCTAATGAGGCCCTGCAAGTTCTTTCATAGACCATTACGTAAGCTTCTACAAGGTCATTTAGGTTTTAACATGTATTAGAGCCAACATACTGATGGTGTAAGTATGAATTAGCTGATCAATTGGACCAAATCTACTAACCATGACAAGTGATCATCAAATTACCAAGAACTAGAAAAACCATATAAATTTGTTGGAGTGATAGTGATTTGAAACTACAAATTGGCCGAACTGAATGAGCGCACCCCAACAAATTAACTAGCAATGACAGGGACTGAATTGTGAGTTTTAAGAAGCAAACTAGGTAACTATGGTTAGACCCTTCGACCTATGTTAGCAAACCCTCTATACCATACACATTGTATGTGTGAAAGTGATTTGACTCTTTGATCTTGTGACCCTCACCATAGATGTGCTGCAGGGGTGACCATTGCACCCCAAAATCACACTGGTTGGTTTTTCATTTCCTTTTTTTTTTTTTTTTTCCTCTGACATCAGTGATTCTTTCCACCTTCTTGGTGTACATCACGCATGCTGATAAACATGGTGTACAAATTGTAAGTCAAGCATTATAGAACTAACAATCTTTACCACCAGTTCTAATAATAGGATATCTGACGCTCTCAACTATTGAACTAAAAATAGTGTTCTTGGTTTAAAGGTGAAAGAGATAAAAAAGGGTATCAGTCCATCTTCCTTCCACCATATCCATTTCACGGGGGAGTTTGCTGCTAAAGGTTTAAGAATCGGTGCTGTGGCTGGAATGATAGCCTTAACGGTATCACAATTCCAAACTCTTAATTCCTAATTTTCCAGAAGGATGAATATGTCCTTTGTGGTAGGGACATGTAATTATTTGAATTAAGTAAGAAAACACAAGTGTATTGATTTCTTTTTTGGATAGAAAGAGAGATGTTTGCGGGGTGTGAAAAATGACCTATTTGCTTCTATTAGAGACTGAATTGGCATGAGCAAACAAATGTCCCCAGGACTGCCAGCCAAAATTTTAAATTTAACAATTGCATTGAGTTCTTACTAACAGCCACTCAAGTTAAAATCCTAGGATTCTCAAAAAATCCCAGGTGATGGGATTCCCCAAAAAACCCAATGGAATTATGCTTGTAGTGCAAAGATCATCCTACTTGAACATGTAGAAGCATCTACTTGCCCATTTTGCTAGCGTTTAATCATTTCATCAATGTGATTTTTGGTGACAGATCTAGCAACTCTGACCTATCCACTATCTAAGCCACCGTTGCTGGATCCACATAAACCCCAATGAGGTGCATGCTGTATTTCAAGCTATTCAGTTTGTGTGTGCACAGTGCAGTTATATCACTAAAGCCAAATACAATCAACAACGGTCAATCAATTTAATCCTTAATATCAAGTGACTGAAAACATATATGTGTGTAATAATGTGTCGTGTACCTTCATTAGTTAGCCGACCTAGATATAATCTACTAGAAAGATATTCTTTCATTTGTTTTATCCTCCCATGAAGAGGAATTAAGGAATAGCATTAATCAACACAAGCATATATCATGAAGTAGCTAAATTAGGGAGAAAACAAATAATTGATAAAAGAATTTCAACATTGCTCCTCACATTAATCTAGTATTTTAACAAAATATTTCTACTCTACTTAAAAAAACAATAACAATAATGTACCTTAACCAAGTGTTCGTACAGCTATTGGAATTATACATTAATGTTTCCCATCGTCCCAAGTCAGGCTCCCAAATGTAAACCTTCCACGTCCACTGGTTCTTCCAAGTACCGTAAATGTCAGTTTAAATTTTTGTTTACTACTTAATTTACCGAACCTTAATGTGGAAGGTTCGATATTAATGTCGATCCCAAAAGGCATTTCAATAACTGATGTATATGTGCCATTAGATTTGCGGACGCTGGTAAGCGTCCTCCATACCACGATACTTTCCTTTAGATTTGGGATGAACACTGAGGGAAGATTCAAGTTTAAAGGTTCATTAAAATCAGATTGAAGCCAATCTTTGACCCAATCAATATCGTAAATCAGTCTCAGTTTTAATGCCTTGTTGGGGTTGACAAGTCCACTGCCATAGTCAAACGGCCCCTACAAAGTTCCCCGATGTTTATTTCACCATTATGGCATTGCCATAATCATCTTCGGCAGAAACTAAAAAACGAAATGGAGATTACATCCACACCATCATGGATTTCCATGATAGCTTCATCAATCATGCTTGATCCATGAGGCATTTCATGGGACTCATGATTGTGGATCAAGCATGATTGATGAAGCTATCATGGATTGCATCCACAATGGTGTTGATGTAATCTTCATTTCGTTTGTTAGCTTCAGTCAAAGATGATTATGGCAATGCCATAATTGTGGAAGAAACACCGGTGAAACCTTGGAGGGCCGTTTGACTATGACAGTGGGCTTGTCAACCTCAACAAGGCATTAGAACCGGGACTGATTTATGATATTAATTGGGTTAAAGATTAGCTTCAATCTGATGTTGATGATCCTGTAAACTTGAATCTTCCCTCGGTGTTCATCACAAGTCTAAAAGAAAGTATCGTGGGTTGGAGGACGCTTACCAGCGTCCGCAAATCTAATGTCACATATACATCAGTTATTGAAATGCCTTTTGGGATCGACATTAAGGTCGAACCTTCCACATTAAGGTTCAGTAAATTAAGTAGTAAACAAAAATTTAAACTGACATTTACGGTACTTGGAAGAACCAGTGGAAGTGGAAGGTTTACATTTAGGAGCCTGACTTGGGACGATGGGAAACATTCATGTAGAATTTCAATAGCTGTACGAACACTTGGTTAAGGTACATTATTGTTATTGTTTTTTTAAGTAGAGTAGAAATATTTTGTTAAAACACTAGATTATGTGAGGAGCAATGTTGAAATTCTTTTATCAATTATTTGTTTTCTCCCTATTTTAGCTACTTCATGATATATGCTTGTGTTGATTAATGCCTCTTCATGGGAGGATAAAACAAATGAAAGAATCTCATTCTAGTAAATTATATCTAGGTCGGCTAACTAATGAAGGTAGCACACAACACATTATTTCACACATATATGTTTTCAGCCACTTGATATTAAGGATTAAGTTGATTGACCATTGTTGATTGTATTTGGCCTTAGTGACATAACTACACTGTGCACACACAAACTGAATAGCTTGAAATGCAGCATGCACCTCATTGGGGTTTATGTGGATCCGGCAACGGTGGCTTAGATAGTGGATAGGTCAGAGCTAATTTTGGTTGCTAGATCTGTCACCAAAAATCACATTGATGAAATGATTTAACGCTAGCAAAATGGGCAAGTAGATGCTTCTACATGTTCAAGTAGGATGATCTTTGCACGACAAGCATAATTCCATTGGGATTTTTTGGGAAATCCCATTGCCCAGGATTTTTTGAGAATCCTAGGATTTTAACTCAATGCAACCTATATGTTTTCAACCAGGTGATATTAAGGACTAAGTTGATTGTATTTAGCCTTAGTGACAAGACTGCACTGTGCACGCACAAACAGAACTGCTTGAAATGCAGCATGCACAAACAGAACTGTTCAAGTAGGATGATCTTTGCACGACAAGCATAATTCCATTGGGATTTTTTGGGAAATCCCATTGCCCAGGATTTTTTGAGAATCCTAGGATTTTAACTCAATGCAACCTATATGTTTTCAACCAGGTGATATTAAGGACTAAGTTGATTGTATTTAGCCTTAGTGACAAGACTGCACTGTGCACGCACAAACAGAACTGCTTGAAATGCAGCATGCACCTCATTGGGGGTTTATGAAATTTAAAATTGGGATTAGGTGGCGACCCGATCTTTTCGGATGATCTACATTGCTGTTTTAATGGGAGTGCGGTCAAATGCCCCAGTGCCCACCTGCCGGGCTGGTGGGGTTCGTTTATTGGTGTTTTCCTTATGAATAAGGTTAGCTTAATGGGCCAATAAAAATTAAATGGTTTAGATTAAAATTTTGTGGGGATCGATGATGAGATTTGATATCGCAATCTGTCCCAAGTGGAACTTGTATTAGTGCCTCTATAACCAGAGAGAGGTTGAAATGTTTGCACCTTTGTAGTTGTGAAGATTTCCATATGATTTCATATGAGAACGGCCCATTGGCGCACCATTTTCACACGCACTAGTGTGTATATGCATAGATGTTATGCGCATGACATTTACATATGTAAATTGGTTTTAGATAAAGCTATGAGATTTAATTGATGCCTGTTTTGTATCTCGGGAGTTTATTGTATACCTGGGGGATAAGAAACATCACGATCCCGAGCTTCTTATATTGACATATAAGGACATGCTTGCTTTCTTACTTGGGAGGTACAATTAAACTCAAATCTTAGACTAACAAATCTTTTAGGCAATTATCTTATTTTAAGAATATCCTGATTTGCGTTGAGATATTTTTGAAGGTTTGTTGAAGAGTTTTAAAAACTTTTAGAGCATGCCACGTGTCACTCTCCTATGAAGAGGCTGCTATCTTTATATATAATTTCTTTGAAAGGAGAACTCTCATGCTGCTGATATCTCACCCATGAGCCCAGCTCTCCAATTGCTTATATATAATTATAATATGATATTGCATCAAGGAAGCAACCCAACAATCGATCGTACATAGTTACGAGCCCGGATCTTCGGGGTTTTCTGCTAGCCTTACCCAGTCGCAAGCACACTGTATTGCTGGTATGATGATAATTTTCCTTGAGAACACACGAATGTAAGATTTATCTTTATTTCTATTAGAAGATTAGTAGTTATTTATTAAAGCATTTCAATACGTGGAATTTTGACAATATTTTCCCTTATTATTGCAACAATTTGATCTTATCACCAAAAATGTTGTTATTGTGGCATTCTTTTAAATTGATATACATTTCTATTTTTTACCTTATTTCTCATGTATATTCAATTTATTTTATTTCTATTAAAAATTTATTGACAACGTTTCAAGAAAATCAATAATCTTGATAGTCTAGTGATACCTTCATTAGTTAGCCGACCTAGATATAATCTACTAGAATGATATTCTTTCATTTGTTTTATCGTCCCATATTAAGGAATTAAGGAATAGCATTAATCAAAAGAAGCACATATCATGAAGTAGCTAAAATAGAGAGAAAACAAATAATTGAAAAAAGAATTTCACCATTGCTCCTCATTAATTTAGTGTTTTAACAATTAACTACTATAGTTAAAAAAAAAAACAAAAACAATAACAATAATGTACATTAACCATGTGTTCGTATAGCTATTGGAATTCTACATGAATGTTTCCCATCGTCCCAAGTGCTCTTAAAATTTAAACCTTTACATCCATTAGTTCTTCCAAGTACCGTAAATGTCATTTTAAATTTTCGTTTACTACTTAATTTCGATTCCAAAAGGCATTTTAATAATTGATGTATGCCATTAGATTTGCGGACACTAGTAAGCATCCTCCATACCACGATAATTTGCTTTAGATTTGGGATGAACACTGAGGGAGGATTCAAGTTTACAGGATCATCAACATCAGATTGAAGCCAATCTTTGACCCAATCAATATCATAAATCAGTCCCGGTTCTAATGCCTTGTTGGGGTTGACAAGCCCACTGCCATAGTCAAACAGCCCTCCAAGGTTCCCTGGTGCTTTTTTTTACCATTATGGCATTGCCATAATTATCTTCGAAGCTAAAAAACGATTACATCCAAATCCATGATAGCTTCATCGCTTGATCCACAATTATGAGTGCCCATGAAATCTTGTAGATAGCAAGACGGGCACGTGGCGCCATCCTCTCAGCAACCCGTACCCCTGAAGGTGTACCGAAGAGTCCGCAGCAATGGAGGCACAATGTTATCCATTTTCCAAAGAATCACGAGGCGAACGATATTCCTCCGTAGTGAGGTGTTCTGGTGGCTATTTCATGTAATATCTAGCTCCGATAAGTTTTATGTTACAATGTATAGCATTTAATTTTTTTCCTTCTTCACATATCTCCTTCCATCGTGATGGAATGGGGCCGTAGCCACCGTCATCAAGTAGCTTTGATGAATCGAGTAGCTTTGATGACAGTGGCTACGGCTCCATTCCATCTCGATGGAAGGGAATATGTGAAGTAGAAAAACTTAATGTTATACATTGTAATAGAAAGCTTATCGGAGCTAGATATTACATGAAAGAGCTACCAGAGCAGTACCTCACTACGGAGGATTATCATTCGCCTCGTGATTCTTTGGGACATGGCATACATTGTGCTTCCATTGCTGCGGGCTCTCCAGTACACCTTCAGGGGTACGGGTTGCTGAGAGGATGGGCGCCACGTGCCCGTCTTGCTATCTACAAGATTTCATAGTGACTCATGATTGTGTATCAAGCATTATTGATGAAGCTATCATGGATTGCATCCACGATGATTGCATCCACGATGGTGTGGATGTAATCTCCATTTCGTTTTTTTAGTTTCAGCCGAAGATGATTATGGAATGCATAATAGTGGAAGAAACATTGGAAACCTCGGAGGGCCGTTTGACTATGGCAATAGGCTTTACAAGGCATTAGAAATGGGACTGATTTATCATATTGATTGGGTCAAAGATTGGCTTGAATTTGATGTTGATGATCTTGTAAACTTGAATCTTCCCTCGGTGTTCATCCCAAATTTAAGGAAAGTATTGTGGTATGGAGGACGCTTACTAGTGTCCGCAAATCTAATGGCACGTATACATCAATTATTGAAATGCCTTTTGGGATCGACATTAGGGTCGAACCTTCCACATTAAGGTTCAGTAAATTAAATAGTAAACGAAAATTTAAAATGACATTTACGGGGAAGAACCAGTGGATGTGGAAGGTTTATATTTGGGAGCCTGACTTGGGATGATGGGAAACATTCATGTAGAATTCCAATAGCTGTATGAACACTTGGTTAAGGTACATTATTGTTTTTGTTTTTTTTAAGTAGAGTAGTTAAGTAGAATAGAAATATTTTGTTAAAACACTAAATTAATGTGAGGAGCAATGATGAAATTCTTTTATCAATTATTTGTTTTCTCCCTATTTTAACTACTTCATGATATGTGCTTGTGTTGATTAATGCTATTCCTTAATTCCTCTTCATGGGAGGATAAAACAAATGAAAGAATATCATTCTAGTAGATTATATCTAGGTCAGCTAACTAATGAAGGTAGCACACAACATATGATTACACACCTATGTTTTCAGCCGGTTGATATTAAGGACTGAGTGGATTGACCTTTGTTGATTGTACTTGGCCTTAGTGATATAACTGCATTGTGCACAAACAAAATAGCTTGAAATGCCGCATGCATCTCATTGGGGGTAACTACGTCAAAATGAGTAATACCCGACGCATGAATGGATGTGGATTCGACTCACAGTAGCGGTCGTGTTTTTGTGACGGATTGTTGGGACTTGACGACGGCCTGCACACATGGTGTTGAAAAGAAATAAAGCCCTTTTTTATTACAAAACCCATTAACACTCGTCTCCCTCCAAAATTGCCCTCCCAAACCCTCTCCTCCCTCCAAAAAGCCAAATATACCTCATCTCTCTTCCAACACCACCACCTACACTCGCCTCCCTCCAAATGACGATTCTCCTCCATCAAGGTCGCCAATGGCTGAACCCTAACCCTAACCCTTCTCATCTCTCACTTGAAGAGGGTTCTCGCATCTTCTCTTGTGTCTTCATCTCTCAAGCATCTCCAAAGCAACAGGCCTATCCTGTGTCTTCATTCTCCGCCTTCGTTTGTCTAACACCTCCTTCGTCTTTGTCTCTCCGGCATCTCCAAGGTATGAATTTTTTAGGGTTTTATGGATTTTTTGTTCGATTTTTCTCTTTAATTTTTTTATTTTGAATGATGCTTGGGTTTTTGTTTAATTCGATATGGGTTTGATTTGTAGTTGAGAGGATGAATGAAAAAACATAAAAATCCGGAATGCCTAAGGATTTGAAGCCTTGCCTTTTGAATGGATTTAAAAATTGTTTCTTCTTCTTGATTTGGCTTTACCAGTGTATGTGGAGAGATTGAACATTTTATGTCACAATTCCATTTGTGGTTTTCACATTTAATGGCTGATGTCTGTGTTTTAAAACCATGATTTCTCAAGTGGGTATCTCTAACAATGGCTTGGGGTCTCAAGTCTCCTCTGTATAGTAGTGCCTAACAATTCAAATACTTGAAAATCAATGTGGGTTTGAAGGGTCACGATGAAGCTGCGGCTAGAAAGAGGGAGAAAACCCACATTGATTTTCAAATACTTGCATTATACAGCCCCTTACAATGATGTCTGCCATAGACCTGAAGGTAGTGTCTAACATCATTGTATTCCTACAATGTTTGCATTTCCTGATTTCTCGTCAGTAGGATTTGGATTAGGGTTTGTTATGCACAATGATGTTAAAAATACTGGAATGTTAAGAATACAATGTTTGTCATGCCAACATCATAGGTAGGCCCAAAAATCACTATCACTGTATTCTTAACAATGGCTTCACATGGTAGCGAGGTAGACTTGAGAGAGGAGCCTACCTATGATCGAGACCTGATGGTAGTGCCTAACAATGGCTTGGGGTCTCAAGTCTCCTCTGTCTCTCATGGTTATGGCTGATAGTAATGAGAACAGCCCCTTACATCCAAGAATAGACCAACATGTTAAGAAATGCTTGATTAATAGGATTTTAAACATAAACCATCCTATCAATCCCTCTCTCTTAGGCTTTAAACATAGAAGGGGCTGATCTTAGATTAGCTTTAGCAAGGACCATGTAAAAACCAAATAGTAGTTGGGATTGATAGGATGTAATATGATGCAATTCTTACCAAACTACTTCTCCAGTGTGTCATCTCCAAACCTGTTGGTGCCTTGAATTTATTTATTTTTGTTCCATGGGCCAAAAAGAAAAGAAATAAATTATAAGATTCATTGTATTAGTAAAGTTCTTGTCATCACCATTGAGCAATTAATCAACACTGTTATTTACCATTAGTCTCTTCATGATGATGATAAGGAAAAAAGACCTCACCTTGATGAGTATTGATTACGATTGCCCATAGAAGACCCAATAGGGCTGAATAAATCATCTCCATTGACCGGAGAAGAAAATTATGATAGGCCACAGATCACATCATTAGATCAGTGGGCCCATTGCTTTTGTGCTTGCTAATTAAAACATGAGCTATAAGATACCTACAACAGGTAGTTCCTAGGAGGCAATAACTTCTTTGCATGGACATAAGATACCCGGTGAGCTCGAAGATCAAATTTGGAAAGAAGTTAGTGTGAGTACTTGTGCAACTTTTAATTCAAAGTAATTTCTTAATTTGATTATTTCATTAAATTCATAACTCTCCTTTCTATATCATGCAGGGCACCTACAACATAGGTCTGATCCATAGACATTGTATCATGCAAAGAGCAAATAAATTATGGAAAGATTGGAAGTTCGTTCTCCGCCGTGATCATATATACAAATATCTCACAGATGCGGAGATGAAGAGTCATGTCCCCAAGTATGTTAAAAAAGAAGATTGGCTTAGATTTGTAGACATATCCTCAACTGAGGTAGGTAGTCCTAGCTGCCATTTAGGTTGGTAGGACTGCATACAACGGGTAGGAAGGGCTGTGCTAGGGTGGCCGCCAAGTTGGTAAGTGTTATTTGTTTTGCATAAGACATCTTCGCTTCGCATTATCTTATCAAATATACCCAATTGTTACTATCTTTTTATTTGTAGAAAGCACGAAGGCCGAATGAGCCGGTCACTCGAACGGATGTCTTCTTGGCAACACACAAAAGGAAGGACGGGTCATCATCGAGCCCCGAAGTGGTGAGAACCTTTCACTTTTAATCTAAAGGGCACCTTTGAGTATTCCTTTGACGTTAATAAATTTATAGAATGCTGGGATTTGTAGAGTAAAGGATCTGATAGAAGGATGACAAATTTATCCTGTTTTTCCTCATAACTTTTATAGTATGACAAATTTGCTTTACTAAACTGTCAATTGTAAAAGGATCTTATAGAAACAGCAATAATGGGTATGTAATTGCTTGCGTAATTATGTTGTCTTCTTTCCTGCAATGAGCAGGCTCCTTTCATGTCCTACGATAAGCAGGCTGTTATCTGAAAGAGTCCCAGCTCCCTTAGCTGCCTACTAGAGAAAAAAAGAAAAAAAGGTCTTAGATTTTGACCATGAACTAGATCTTTTAAGTCTTCAATTGATGCTAAATGTAAATAGATCCAACACATAGGATCCATTGTGAGATTTCAATTAAGATCAAAGATCCATCTTGGATGGATGAGACTCATTTACTGCTATAATAAATTCATATGAAGGGACGGCTATGATGATCTTCTAATGGGTCATGGATAGGTCTATCCCCAGCCATAGGCCATAGGTGTCTATGTCAGCTGGACCCTCATCTTAGCTTGTATAACATTGATGTATGGTGATCATCATCATAAAGACTACACATGCATTGATTTTCACAAATTTGAACAACTTGCTCACTGCCTATTTTTGCACGCTTGTAGCCCACATATGGGGTGGACCATCGCTTGCCGCCTCTATAAGAAAATCCAGTCTCCACCACTGCTTGTAATATGGAGCATTGCAAAGGCAGAAACCCTTTAGCAACATGTGATGTTTCAGTTTGAACTTTGTCACAGTTAAATTTTGAAAATAGAACGAATGTTTAGTACACTGCAATGGCCACACCCTCTAACATTTAATAAACTATGAATATCTATATCCATAAATTAGTTCTACTACTTCAAAATTGCTTTGCATAACCAACAGGGACTTAAGCTCTGTTACCTGTAGTGGCAGATATGTTGCCATGCACATACAGTTCCCTATTAAACACAACACACCAATGTGCCAAGTTTCTAACCCAAAGTCCATCAAACAAGATGCCATCCATCCCACTGGTTCCGGTTGAGATTTTGTACTTATCTCACTTTGAATTTAGATGAATACACACTTGTAATTCTCACTCCATCATCACAGACAACAGAAACGTGAAAACCGGTATGGAAGGCTGTATGGCTGCAGCATAAGTTGGATTTGTGTAGCTGAAACCAATAACAAATAAAAGCTGGTTGCCAAGTATCCTATATTATAACAACTTATTAAAACATGTCTGTTTGCCTTGGGGTAGTTTTTATGATATACATATAAATGTATTAGTTATCATTTAATTTGCAGGATGCCGTTATTACAAGACACAAATCTGATAGTTCCGTGGTGGAAAGTGATATAGACAATGATGCTGTTGTGAAGGTATATTTCTTTTACCTTTTAATTGTAATATCTTTTAGTCTCGATAATATTATTTGTGTTGTTGGCATTATATTTTTGTTTTCATTTTTTTCATAGGTTTTTGGTCGTATGGCAAAGGACGTGTACTCGGCTTAGGCATGGGTGTCTCGAAGACTGCCATACAATATTCGACTCCTTATAAGAGAGCCTTAGAGGAGGAATATAAAGCCAATACACACCTTCAGACTGAAGTGAAACGGTTGAAAGAGGAAATTCATGAGATCAAACAAATTCTTTCCCAAGGTGGGATGCAACATTCTTCCACTTGTAATGGGAGTTCATCTCTGGTATGAAGTTATTTTTGTTTACCTAATTGATTCAATAATTTAATGAATTACTTAAATTGATGAGATGCTAACATCATGCATTTCTAACATTTTGAGTAAGGCCCAAATGATGTCTCGCATCAGGAGGTACGCACGGACCAAAACAACATTACACATACAAGAGAGGGTTCGTGGAGGGTTCGTGTAGGCTGCTTTCATATTTGAGGAAGGAGGTTAGTGTTGCCGTTGGCCATGTGATGGGTTTGTCAATGAGGGGGGCTACTATAGGTTTGTTATAGATGGGATCTTGAAGGCTAATGAATTGTTATTGGGCGCAGACATGACTTTTGGCGATTTGACTTTGGGCGATATTATTTCATGCCCGATATTTAGAAGTGTGGTCGACTAATTTTACTGCAAACAATGACATATGTAAATGATTTTTTTTTTTTGTATTTTCTTTCATATGTGGAACTGTCGTAGTGGTCATATGAAATATGTTTTTTTTTTGTTAAGTTTGTTGTTTCTCATAACTATTTTGATAATGCAAGTTTACATATTAAATGGATGGATGAACTCTTAACTACCATTGATTTTAGCAAACTTGAGCCCTTTTAATGGATGGAAAATGGATGGTTCTATGATTGATACTCTATTCAATTTTTTAAAATTAATTGCAGGTTTTTTAAAATAATTAATTTTTTTTTTAAAAATTCTTTTTAAAGATACCGACGGCCATAGCCCGTTGTTTTATTTTTTTCCCACAAATATAGAAAAAATTAATACAGACGGCTAATGACTGTCGAAAATAGGGACTGTTCATGTCCATCGGTAATTTTTAAATTTACAGACGGGTATAGCCTGTCTATTTTATTAAACGACGCCATGTTTTTCGACCGTCGTCTCGACGGTGTTGTCTGTCTGTAAATGTGATTTTGGACGTAGTGGGTTTATGTGGATCCAGCAACTGTGGCTTAAATAGTGGATAGGTCAGAGCTAATGTTGATTGCTAGATTTGTCATCAAAAATCACATTGATGAAATGATTAAAAGCTAGCAAAATGGGCAAGTAGATGCTTCTACATGTCCAACTAAGATGATCTCTGCACTACAAGCATAATTCCATTGGGTTTTTTGGGAAATCTCATTACAAATGATTTTTTGAGAATCCTAGGATTTTAACTTGAGTGGTTGTCAGTAAGAACTCAATGCAATTGTTAAATTTAAAATTTTGGTCGATAGTCTTGGGGACATTTGTTTGCTCATGCCTATTCGGTCTCTATGGTTCCATTCAATTTTTTGCTCTGTTTTATTTTATTTTTTTCGTGGTATTTCATGCTGCTGATAGTGTTTGCTGTTTGGTCTGAAAAATAAGAAATGTTATTTCATTCTGTAGCATAGCAATTTGAAATACCAGAATAATGAAAGAATGCTTGGCTTTTCCCCTTTCCAAAAGTAGCTACAAAAATGCCATTCAGTGGTTCTGTCGACGACCCCTTGGAGGTGACAAGATGTGTGGAATACTTTACATCTCTCTCTCTCTCTCTCTCTCTCTCTCTCTCTCTCTCTTATATAATTATGACTGTTTTATATACACAATATACATAGGGATGCTAATTCAGAATTCTATCTCTTGGCAATGGTGATTCCTCCTTTGTTATCTGACTATTCATTCTATCCTTGTTATTATTATTTTGTTTATAAATGGAGCCTATTCTCTCTAGAGAGAGAGGGAAAGACTAATAGAAGCAAATATGTCATTTTTCACACGAGGCAAACATCACTCTTTCTATCCAAAAAAGAAATCGATACACTTGTGTTTTCTTTCTTATTTCAAACAATTACATGTCCCTACCACAAAGGATTCCTTCAATCATTCACCCCTTCAAGCAATCAAAGCTAAGCTAAAAGAAACAAAATGCCTGAATGAATAGGTCATCATAAAAGAAAAAGGGAAATGAAAATGTTGTAAGCCCATGCCTCAGTTTGATTTAATTAATTTGGAGCACTTATTTTGATAGACATTGATTAATGACTGTAGTTATGATAATGTGCTCTTTTGGTGTGGGTCGATCCTATGACCTATAATATTGGTGGGGACCATACAACCATCACATTGAATTAGAAAGCACAGCCCTTCATAAATCCATCATTAATATTTGGCACATTAACATCTCTAACATCCATTTTATTCTCCACGTATGCTAACCAATCCATGACACAATGCATCCTACAATAGTTATCATCCGCGTCGGTGAAATTTAACATCTATGATCAAATAATTCCCGACCCAACGAACTCAGCATTATGGATTGTTTACACGAGTTTAAGTTTAAGTTTAACCATAATGAAAGATCAGTGCTAATTGAGTAGCTTTAATGGAGATTGTCAATTTGTTACATGGCCAACTGATCTTCTGCTGCAGACGATGGAAGTATTATATGATTGAGTAGGGCATTTGGATTTTGGAGGTGCATGATCTTGTCAATGAGTGTTCATTCATTCATCCTGAAATGCAGTCATATGTGGCTTTGCTTCTTTAATTGTTGTAGCCACTCATCATTTATTTTTATGGGCCATAAGAGTCCAAAATGGAATCCAACTGACAAATAAATTTAAGTTTGAACGTGTGGAGAGGGTTGTGGGCCCCACAGCTTCACCAAAATTGTGACCATGTGAATCTTGATTCTGATTTGGATTGAATGGGGCTGGTCGTGGTAAGAATGACAATTTTATAACAGAGGATAGTTTTGTACACTGTATCTGAAAGACCCAAAAAATTTATATGTGGGTCCAGTACTAATTTATTTTCCTTCTATCCTTTTTAACTTTTTTTTTTAATCTAGACCATGTGAATCTTGATTCTGATTTTGATTGAATGGGGCTGGTCGTGGTAAGAATGACAATTTTATAACAGAAGATAGTTATGAACACTGTATCTGACAGACCCAAAATCTTTATATGTGGATCGATATGTGGGTCCACTACTAATTTATTTTCCTTCTATCCTTTTTAACTTTTTTTTTAATCTAAAGACAATAGATATGTTATTTTCTGTCATAATAAAATTTAATTGTTAATCATGAGATATCTCTCATCTATTACTAAAGAAACTTTTTCAGGTAACTTAATTATACTTACAGAGACGCTTGTCATGCCTTAATCAAGAAAATTAATTAAGTGGTTTAATTATTTAGTGAGAAGGATGATTTGGTGTATAATACATGGACTTCTTTTTTAATTATTTCTCAAGACATAATTGAGTTATAACCCCAACAGGTTGGCCAAGTGGTTAGGACCACGGTTCTTCTCTCTTTCAGAGCTAGAGGTCCTAGTTTCGATCCCCGGTCCCCCCTCTTCAGGAACCGAATGTTGAGTCCACCAGTGCTACCACCTAGGGGCCACATGGATTTTACCCAGCTTGTCTCTAGGCTCGGAGGGATTAATCCAGCTGAATTTTTTTTTTGAGATATTGATCGAGGATTAGTGGCTTGAACAATGATAGGCGGTGGGCCAGAATTACTGAGGAAGATATATTGATCTGACTGATGAATAGAAATCTCACAACCTTGGCTTAAAAATCACAGTTTCACCTATCACAATGAAATTCAATATTCATTATAACGCATTATGTAACACAATCATGGTCAAATTGATCAACTAATACTAGAATTAAAAAGAAAAAGAAAAGGCCAAACAATCATACAAACAGAGGCAAGGCAGCCAAGTTTTTCTCTATTTTCTGGATGTTTTTAGAATAGCTCCTTACCCCCACTAGTAAGGAGTTGCAGTTCTCACTGGAACGTTTCACTCTCACCCGAATTCTTCTTTCCTCACTCAAAAGTCCCCTTACATTACTCTAGGGCTCGATGGGGTCCCAGCCCCCTGCTATTTGAAATCATGATCTAAACAGGTTTAATGTTTGAGACATGGCACATTCATATGTGGCCTACCGGGTGAACAATGTAAAGTACCGTACATTTGGAAGAAGGCAAGTCATTGAGCTCTAGTATGCTAAAATAGATTTAGTAAGGCGTCATTGTCAAAAGTCACATTCTCTGGGATTTGCTTGTCTAGGGATATTTTCCAGTTTGGATTTCACTGGAGATATATTTATGAAGAAAGTCTTGCTAAGATTAAATAGAAAATGAAGTCAGAGTTGTGGTATTTTAATTTATCAACAGTTTCCATTTTACAAAAGTGCTCCCATCTTGGGCTGTTCTTGGGCCTGACCACTAAACTAGATCCATCACACAATGGGGCAGTGTTTTTCTTGATGCTGAGCTAAAGCCTTTTTCTGGTCGAGGGTTAAATGGGCCGGTCCTGGTCCTAAAATGATTAATGTTCGTAGCAAGCCCAACTTAATTAGCAGAAAGCTGCAAATGCATTTTGTAGGACTATAACTGGGAGTTCAGTTCAAACCCATGGGTAGGATCAAGACCTGGATATTCACCTAAACAATTATAAGGGTTTGGTTAGACAAGCTTCAGCTAATCTCATTCAAACTGGGTCCATTAACCCTTCTGGGAAGTAAAAGCGTAAGGGCTATACCTGGACCTGGTTATGGTTATGACCATGTTGCAGATTATGTACTGTTATCACAACTCTGTCTCACTTGCA
The DNA here is from genome assembly GCA_012931725.1 of Litsea cubeba. Lineage (NCBI taxonomy): Eukaryota > Viridiplantae > Streptophyta > Magnoliopsida > Laurales > Lauraceae > Litsea > Litsea cubeba. Next base: position 134,824,675 of record CM022947.1, read on the forward strand.
CAATCATCTAGAATATAGATCCATTGGGCCACCAACTTGCCTTAGGTGGAGGGCCCTGACCCAACTCCCCGAATATGAACTTGGACAGAGACCCAGTACTTTTGCAGAAGGTGAAATGGTCTCGATCTGGTTATACCCATCTGCATCCATACCCTCCTCACTTCACTACTGTTAATTATCACTCATGCGGCATGGGCCCAAATAGAGCTTGATGTAGGCTGAATTATTAGGCCCATGACCTGTATCTAAGACCAAATATAGCTGGATAACTAGGGGCTGATCCAATCAGATGGCTCCTCCAGGGCCAACATACCTTACAGGGAGATCTATATAAATCAGGGCCTGACAAAGACCTGTGACCTGGATCCACAACTATATCTATGTGAGATGAGATATAGCTAATTGAACTGGACTGGGACATTCTTCCAACTCCTGGTCCACTCCATTTTCAACCCAAACCCTCATTAGTCAGCTGGGTTTGAGTGAGTCCAGGTAACCCAGACCCAGTTAATTTTGGTGGCCCATACCAACCAATTTTCCGTATGGGCCCATGACTATGTGCCAGAATCCGTAACCAATAATCAAAGTGGTGCAACGTCAGAGGTTAATGGTCTATTCCCCAATAGTCAAGTAAATGGCACCTTGTCATCCCTGGCTATTCCTTTTCATTCATCAAAATGATGCCATCAGTGGACCGTAAGTAGAATCCTCCCAGTTATGCAGCAGGAAACATTTGATGGTTTACTTCCCCATAATTATGGCCAATAAGACCACTTGTGCGGGCTCCATTCTCACTTATTTGAGCTTTCTTCCCACTTGTGCGAGCCTCCTTTCCACTTAAATGGGCTACCCGTGTGTATGCCGGCTCTCTCTTGGATCCCACACCATTGGCTAGAGTACCCAAAAAAATTATGTCCAATAGGAAGTTTTAACTATGACTATATGTCATCTCATTCAAACAGTCAGTTCATGGCCCAAATCTCACTCCAATCGAAGTAAACATACATCTCCGGGTCAATACCAGAATAAGCCAAAGACTAATAAACAAGTGAAAAACCGGATCAAAACAATGTTGTAGTGTCCAACTGGAGCAAAACTATGGCACATATGTATGATATTGATGGCTCAGGATCAAACGGAATTGGGGCCCACGCAAGTCAATGTAGCATCTGATCATTCTCACAGGAGCATAAAAAGAGCCTTTCAAACGTCATCTCCTTCATCAATTCTTGTCAGTTTTAAAGAGCACCCAGTATTGAATTGCTTCATTCTGCATTGTTTTTTATACTTCGATGGAAGCCATTTAAAGTTTGAGCTGAGTCTACCTGAAAAAACATTTTGGCCAACCCTTTTCTAAAGATCAAAGCATAAAATATATTGTAACAACTTGGATTGATGCAACAACTTAATATAAACTTTGCTGGCTTGTTAAAAAATGAAAAGAACAAATATAAGGAAAAAACAGTGAAGTTTGTGATGAGGCACCTTTAAATTAAAAGCTTCAGAGCCTTTTTCAAACCTACATATTCTGAATAATCAGTTTCAGTCACACCAATTTGAACAGTGTTCAGTCTCTGCCTTGCCAAATTACAAATCACCCCTTTTGATCACGATTAGAATTAAAATAAAGAAAAAAGAATTGCTATGACAATCAATAATTCCATTACATGAACATGGGTCTCATGAGATTAGGAATTAGAAGCACACAGAGACCAGCCTAACATTGAAATACTTATTATCACAGATATTTTGATATTATTGGATAGATAATATTACAAGATTGCGGCATTGACAGTGCTTATCTGAACATCAAAATAATTAGCTCAGAACTGAATATTTTAACGTTGTTATACGTGGAGAAGGACAAATCAGAATTCAGCCTTCCACCAAAACGCAGAGCATTAATCACATGACGTGACAGATAAAGCGGCCTGCAGATCATTTGATGTTCCACAAATGTACATGCGATGTGTCACGATTTCTCGATGATTGGACCGAGGGGTGCTGGTTCCATACTGACCTTCACCGAAGTTATCATATAATGAAAATATGATCTCCCTAAAGATGGGTTCGTGGCCATTAAAAAGATTGCCCATGCTCAAAACTTTTCTCCATGATTGATTGGCAGTCGGTGGTGGAAACATATTTGCTACCACTTGTCTCTCAGAACTCCTTACGGGCTGCCTGACATTGAACTCCTGTGGAAAATGATGACAACGCTGAAGAATCAGACAGAAGCATGAGGAATTTTCTCCAAATTTATTGTGCGGCTAGAATTTTGCAACTCATATAACCTCCACCATTGCTAATGTCCCGTTTATCTTTTAGATTGTAAGATCCTAGCAGTTCATTCATTAACAAATTCTTCCACACTTCATTTGTTCAACCTGGAAGATTTTAGGACATCATCCACTGCGGGGTCCACGGCATCAATGGACAAGAAGATGGAACGTTAGACCCTGCATATGCCAATTAAAGACCAAAAAAGATCGTGACACTAGCAGTGGCTCATGAGTTGATGATAATTTCTCCTATGATCTCCCTAGGTTCAAGTAAAGAAATCTCACGACATGTACCTTCTCATCAGCATTGCCCACTGAGCTTGTTCCCATTCTTGGAAGATAGAAATTGTAGTAGTCAGCAAAAATTGCTTTAGAGAGGCGAGGTGCACTTAACAGCTTGCGATGCAAAGAAGCAGCGAGGATCAGCAACTGCTCGACGTGTTCGAAAACAAGACACAGCCGCTTCAGGTCATCAATGAGCTCGCCCTTCTCTTTCAAGTGATTTGCTGTGTCAAATGATGGGTTCAATTACTTGCAAAGCAGAAAAGTAAAGAATCTGAACAAAAAGAGGAACTGAGTCAGTTTCATCTTTGAAATTAGATGCACCTTGCAAATGCTTCAAAATGGATGCCATCGTTAGGTAGAGCTGTTCAATTTTCGTTCTCATCTGTTGCAAATCGCCAAAAGAGGTCTGACTTAAGTTGTCAGCTGATGCTTTGAAGGCAGTGCAAACCATTTGCTCAAGAAGCTGATGTGGTCGCAATGTCTCTAAGTAATGGAGTATCTGCAGTAACCAGAATTCAGAACCAGTGAAGTGAAGTCTGAAGATATGCGTAACGTGTGTAAATATTTTTGTGGTTATTTGGTTGATGCAGGTCAATCGATGCCCATCTGAAGTGGTTAGTGTGAAGGAAGAAATCATCATCATCATCATCAAAGTCTTTTCCCAACTATGTTGGTTGTGTGAAAGGAGACAGAGGCCCATACTCCCTATGACTAGTGCAATGTTAAGTTTGGCCCATGACCCATTAAGGGATCCAAGGCCCATTAGTCAATCCAATCCAGCAAGATACATATCACGTGGATTTGGGATCTGATTTGGTCAATAGTGTATATAATTGATTGCCTTCCTTTCTTAGATTAGTGATTGATGTAATTTAGTTAATTTCCTTTGTAAAAGCCTTGATTAAGGCATGTAACTCCTATATAATGATGGTGATTCTCTAAGAGAAGACACACAAGAATATAGAAAACTTTCAGTCTCTCTCGTTTCAGTCTCTCTCAATTTCATTCTTGTAATTCAGAATTGTGAGAATGACATGGTATCAGAGCCTTGTTCAAGAAAACCTTATTGTTTGATCTTGCATATCATCAAGGCAATCAAGATTCAAGAAAACCTTATTGTTTGATCTTGCATATCATCAAGGCAATCAAGATATAGAGAAATCCATCTCTATTGAAGAACGACAGATCAGAGATCTGTTTCACAGAATCCAGACACTGCGGCAGTGACCTGATCATGGTGGCCCACCTCTGATCATCACATCTTCCTCAGCAAAGCTTACAGACATGGTCGCCTGTTTTTTCTAAGTATATTGGAGATTTTTTCAGAATTTTTTAACACCTTCAGGTTGGTGATTTGCTCATTCTCGAGATTTTCCAGTTTTATTAAACTGTTTCCATCTAGACCGTCCAAAATCTTGGATCTGCGAGAGAATCAGTTCATTCTTTTTTCAGTAGAACCCAAATTACAGCTCTTCTTCAGATCAGTGATCTGATACTTGTTCAGATCCATCAGTGGGGCCCACGGTTCAGATCAGCAACAAAAATTATGGTCGTCTGGGGCATTTTTGTGGATTTTTTTCTGTTCTGAGTTGATTTCTCTTTCTGATTGGTTGGATCTTTGCCCCTGCATACAGCATAGTGTGTTATCTTCTTTAAAGCTTCTTCTCTTCTCTGTTACTATCACTGGATTTTTTTTGCTGCCTGTTTCACTGTTTTCTCTCAGTCTTGGCCAATCTCAATTGACAATGGAAAAGTCTGAGATTACCTTAATCCGGTTCACGGGAAAAAATTACCCGCCTGGTCATTTCAGTTCCAAATTTATCTCGAGGCTAAGGAATTGTGGGGCTATATTTCTGGATCTGACCCTAAACCCACGGAAGATGAGAAGAAGATATCCGCCTGGCTTACTAAAGATGCAAAAATTAAAACCTGGATACTGGGTTCTGTCGAACAACATCTGATAATGAACCTCAAACCTTACCCAAGCTCTAAAGACATGTGGGGATATCTGAAGCAGGTGTACCATCAAGATAACTCAGCACGTCAATTTCACCTTGAATGTGCGATTGCTGAATATGCACAAGGGACCTTGTCAATCCAAGACTACTATTCAGGATTCCGAACCCTATGGTCAGAATATGATAGTATCAAGTATGCAGATGTAGCTGCCGATGTTCTGATAGTGATTCACGATCTTCAGGCCTCTAGTCAGCGGGATCAATTTTTAATGAAATTACGCCCTGAGTATGAAAGTGTCCGATCAGCCTTGATGAATCGGACACCTTTACCTTCCTTGAATGTCTGCCTGAATGAACTATTACGCGAGGAACAGCGCATTTCAACCTCAGCCCATATAGCTCAACAAAAGGTTGAGACCTATTCCGTCGCTTTTTCAGCCACTAAGGCTTCTCAGCCTCCTCGTGACTTGAGCAAAACACAATGCTACAGTTGTCAAAAATTTGGACATCTTGCATCTCAATGCAAACAGAAAGTCTGTAGTTATTGTAAAAGGTCGGAACATATCATTTCTGAATGTCGCCGCCGGCCACAACGTCAGAATCCACCGCAGCAGACTCCCCAGTATCAGATTTCCCAGCATCCAGCTCCACAGTATCAGGCTCTGCAGTATCAGCCTCCGCAGTCTCCGACTCCGCATGCTTATGTTGCTTCTTCAGATATGCCTGCTTCTACATCTGCACCCTCACAGTCTGGGTCCTCCTCTTCTCTTACTCCTGAATTGGTACAGCAAATGATTGTTAATGCCCTTTCTGCTTTCGGTCTCTCAGGTACCTCACCACCCTCTTCTACTTGGTTTCTTGATTCTGGGGCATCTAATCATATGACATATTCCAGTAAACCTCTCTCAAATGTGACAAACTACAATGGTAATCTTCAAATCCAAACTGCTAATGGAGGCACTGTTCCCATTACTGCCTCGGGGACATTCCTGGTCCAATCCCATTGAAAAATGTTTTCCTTTGTCCCAATTTAACTTCAAACCTATTGTCAGTTGGGCAACTTGTTGAAAATAATTGTAACCTCTCTTTTTCTTCTTCTGGTTGTGTTGTACAGGACCAGATGTCGGGGAAGGAGATCGCGAGGGGACCTAAGTGTGGACGCTTGTTTCCGCTGGATTTTTCCAATCTTTCTAGAACTAGAATTGCCAATGATGTGTTTTGTCTTTCTATTAGAGATAATTGCCAATTGTGGCATAAAAAACTCGGACACCCTAATTCCAAGTCTTTGTCCCTTATGTTAAATTCTGGTTTATTAAATAAATCTATTGGCTTATCTTCTTGTGTACCTTTTGATTGTGCTACTTGTAAATTGGGAAAAAGCAAAATTCTTCCTTTTCCTATTTCCACTTCACACAGCACTCGATGTTTTGATTTGGTTCATAGCGATGTATGGGGAATTGCTCCAGCTCTTTCTCATGCTCACTACAAATATTTTGTGACTTTTATTGATGATTTCAGTCGTTTCACATGGGTTTACTTTCTGCATTCCAAATCTGATGTTTTTACAGTTTTTAAAATTTTTTAGCTTATGTTGAGAATCAATTTTCCACCTGCATCAAAATCCTGCGATCTGATTCGGGTGGGGAATATGTGTCTTCTGATTTTCAAAATTTTTTTGCAAAACAAAGGCATTATCTCTCAAAGAACTTGTCCTTATACTCCACAACAGAATGGAGTTGCTGAAAGGAAAAATAGGCATTTGCTTGATGTCACTCGTTCTCTTCTTCTTGAATCATCAGTTCCTACCCGTTTTTGGGTTGAGGCACTAGCTACGGCAGCTCATCTTATAAATCGTCTGCCTTCAACCTCTCTTCAAAATCAGAGCCCCTATTACCGATTGTACAAGACCTTTCCCTCTTATGATGATCTTCATGTTTTCGGATCTGTCTGCTTTGTGCACTTGCCTCCTTCTGAGAGAACCAAACTAACCGCACAATCTGCTCAATGTGTGTTTTTAGGCTATGCGCCCTTCCAGAAAGGGTTCCTCTGCTACGATCCTCACATTCGTCGCTTGCGGACCTCTAGAAATGTCGTATTTTTTTGAACATCAGTATTTTTTTCAAAAACACATTGAATATCCTAACTCCTCACCCTTGGTGTCTTTACCTGGTTTTTCGGACAACACTTCAGTTGTTCGCTTTAATCCTGATTTTGTGTATCACAGACGGAACAAAGACGCGCCTCCCAGGGACCCCCCTCCTGATCTTCCTCCAGCATCCGGTTCACCCCCGGCTTTTGATCCATCTGGACATCATTCCTTGCGTCGCTCATCTCGCATTTCAGTACCACCTGACCGCTATGGGTTCTCCCACACTTCCTTAATGACCACCTTGTCCTCTTCTTCCATTCCCCAATCCTATTCTCAGGCTGTGCAGGACAAATGTTGGAACCAGGCTATGCAAGATGAATTGGATGCTTTGAAAAAAAATCATACTTGGGATATTGTCCCCTCTCCTGTGGGTGTAAAACCAATTGGCTGCAAGTGGATTTTTTCTCTCAAGTTGAAATCGGATGGTACTCTAGATCGATACAAGGCGCGCCTTGTTGCTCTCGGAAATCGGCAGGAATATGGCATTGATTATGATGAAACCTTTGCTCCCGTCGCTAAGATGACCACCGTACGCATAATTCTTGCTGTTGCTGCATCTCAGTCTTGGCCTCTCTATCAAATGGACGTAAAAAATGCGTTCCTTCATGGTGATCTCAAAGAAGATGTTTATATGCGTTTGCCTCCGGGGTCCTCATCTGGTAAGGGTATGGTTGCTAAGCTCCGTCGCTCCCTCTATGGTCTGAAGCAAGCACCTCGCGCATGGTTTGAGAAATTTCAGGATGCTCTTCTACGATTGGATTTTCATCCGAGCCAATATGATCCTTCCATATTCTTACATCATGCTCCGTCAGGGATTACTGTCCTTCTGGTCTACGTTGATGACATTGTCATTACTGGTCCTAATGCACAAATGATTCACGCACTTCAAGCTTCTCTTCATCAGATTTTTCAAATGAAGGATCTGGGCCCCTTACACTATTTCCTTGGCCTTGAAGTTCATCAATCGTCTAAAGGTGTAGTTCTCAATCAACACAAATATACGGTTGATCTTATTGACTTGGCTGGGCTTACTTCTTCAGCTCCTGTTGATACGCCAATCGAGCTCAATGTTAAACTCAGAAAAGAAGAGGGTGACCTTCTTCAGGACCCCACCGCATATCGTCAGTTGGTAGGTAGCTTGATCTACCTCACGATCACGCGTCCTGATATCTCATTTGCGGTCAATCTCATGAGTCAGTTCATGACTACTCCTCGTCATCTTCATCTTGCTGCTGTTCGTCGCATCATTCGGTATCTTATTCGCACACCGACTCGCGGGTTGTTTTTTCCTTCAGACAATCCTCTTTCTCTCCGAGCATATTCAGATGCTGATTGGGCTGGTTGTCCGGATACTCGCAGATCAACTACGGGATGGTGCATGTTCTTGGGTGATAGTTTGATTTCCTGGAAATGCAAGAAACATGACAAAGTTTCAAAATCTTCTACCGAGGCTGAGTACCGGGCTATGTCTGCTGCATGCTCCGAAATACTTTGGCTCCGAGGTCTGCTCTCTGACATTGGATTTCCTGCAAAAGGAGCTACCCCCCTCTATGCAGATAATACAAGTGCAATTCGGATTACTGAAAATCCGATTTTTCATGAACGTACTAAACACATCGAGGTTGATTGCCACTTCATCCGTGATGAGTTTAAGCGTGATGTCATTAGCCTTCCCCATGTCTCCACTGAGTTTCAACTTGCTGACATTCTTACTAAGGGTCTTCCCAGACCACGCCATCAGTTCTTGGTTGGCAAATTAATGCTCGTTGATTCTCCCGCATCAATTTGAGGGGGGGTGTTAAGTTTGGCCCATGACCCATTAAGGGATCCAAGGCCCATTAGTCAATCCAATCCAGCAAGATACATATCACGTGGATTTGGGATCTGATTTGGTCAATAGTGTATATAATTGATTGCCTTCCTTTCTTAGATTAGTGATTGATGTAATTTAGTTAATTTCCTTTGTAAAAGCCTTGATTAAGGCATGTAACTCCTATATAATGATGGTGATTCTCTAAGAGAAGACACACAAGAATATAGAAAACTTTCAGTCTCTCTCGTTTCAGTCTCTCTCAATTTCATTCTTGTAATTCAGAATTGTGAGAATGACATGCAACACCCTGCATCATTCTGTAACTTGGACAAGACCACCACCCTTATCATTTTGTAATTTATAAATCATTGTATATAGGCATGATAACTAAACCAGAGGTCCTGCGAATCATTGACTTCAATCTCATTCTTCTTTCTTGGTTTTACTCTTCCTTTCTATTAATACTAAGGTTTAACCATTAAAAAACAAATAGTACTAAGGTTTACAATCATGGATCTCACATGGTATCAAAGCATGGTTCTGCATTGCAAGTCACTACTCTCCGACATTTACTTCAACAAGAAAACAAGTGTGATCACTTCTGCAGGTCTGCCAACAATTAGCCAATCGAGTCTCAAGTTTTAGATTCTATTGAACCCGCATTTACCAAGGTTTTTCATTATTAATCATGAATTTTCATCCTCATCATATTAATAAAATCTTTTTTTTATAATGGTAACAAAACTCGGGACCTGGAACCCTGTGGTTGTGCCAGAGCCCCACTTGTCAATTCTGTTCCAAACCCAGTTCAGTTTGACTCAGTACTGAAACAATTCAACTAGTTCGGTGTTTTGGTGTTCCATTTCAAAGTTTTGTTTCGCAAAGGTTTTTAACAAATTAATAGATACAGCAAATTTTGTAAAAAGCATTTGGTCCATTCAACTAAATAAAAAATGTAATTTAATTTCTACATGCCAAATAAATAACTTATAAGCCATGTGTGTGAGATGATGTTACCAATCTTAACTCTCATCTCCAAAAATTCAATGTCAGCCAAGAATAGCATAAAATAACCGCATTCATATATTGTTCTTGTTTGCCAATCCGGTTTAGTTGAAATCTAGCCATTTCAGCCTAACAGGTTGAAATCTGGACAATAATAGCCGAACGAGCTGAACATATCTGAATTCAAGACCTTTTTTTTTACTATTTTTTATTTTGCAGACAAATTAGCAAAAGCATGGGCCTATTGAGTGGACATTTTGATTAAGAATGACTTAATTCTAAGAATTTGCTTTTCGGCAGCTATTTTGGTTTCCATCTCATTGTTGAACCGAGTTTCTGCACCACTCAGTTTCATTTTCGATAAAATGATAATTGTTCATGTCTTTAAGCCATTAAGGGCCTATTGGGAAAGTCTGATCTGTTAGAAACAAAGCTGATTCATAGATATATTTGAAATAGAGCCCTATTTCAATTAGACCCTTTTACAAATAGACCAGTATGTCAGTCATTGGTTTCTCTTCCAAGGCGATTCCAGATTTATGCTCTTTATGTGGGGGGAGGGAAGGGAGTTGATTGATCACTTTTTTTTTCTTTTTTTTTGCATTGTAAAGTTTCTTCTCCTTTATGGAGAGACTCTGTTCATAGTTGCAGCTAGCCGTGGAACTTGTCATGCTCATCGGTTGGTATGTTGGAGGCATGGAGTTATAGACCTTTTTTCCAGTTGTAGTGCTGTTCTTTGGAGATTTATTCCATTTGCCACAGTATGGTCCATTTGGAAAGAAATGAATGATAGAATTTTCACAGGTGAGAGGATGGGTTTTAACGATCTTCTTTCTGTTATGAGTTGGAGGTTAGCAAAGTGGCTATCATTGGGGAGTTTGCTAATTTGAGGCTAGATGACATTTTGTACAATTGGGAGGCTTGCTTCAGATATTGGCTCCAGTCAGTCCAGGTCCTGACTGGCACAGAGATTGGCATCCGAATTGTTATCCTCAGTCAAACACATCTACACGATTGTCACACAATGAACCACACATATCCTTGATATAAATTTTAGGCGCTATAAAAGAGAAAAACAGAATCATAAGGAGAATTTGCATCAACCAAAATACTGGATCAGCCCAAGTGATAATACGTGTTGTGGCATAGCAATACCTTCTCTCCTTCTCGATTTGGATCCAAAAGAGGCTTTTGCTCAGAGGCTGGCAAAGCAGGAGAAGCATTCCAAATTTGGCGCCAGGAATTCCCACCTTCAGACATGCGTTGTGAAAGTCTCCCCCGAGGAGGCCAATCATATCCTTCAACTCTTAGTTTGTCATCTTCTTCATTTTCATCTCTCTCCCAATCACCCGGTGAATGCCATCTGATAAAATCTTCAAAAATTGCATCTGGATTTGCTGCTTTGAATGCAGACATATCTGGTTCAATTGTACAAATAACACATGAATACGATAAAGTTCCTAATGACTAATGTGGCAGCTACTGCCACAATATAGTTGAAATTTATATTTGTACAGTAAATGCTGGGGCTATGCTAAAAAGTAACTGATGAGAACTATCACCATCATCCATGAACATAGAAAGTGCAGTATGATAGTGAGAATAAAATATTCTGTAAGATTATAATTATTATCTTAGGGAATCTAGGACAAACAAATGTCGGATAGAGAATTCAAGTAGCCATATACATGATTCAATGAAACTGTGTCACAGAAAAAAGGTAGAAGCTATTTACCCGAAGACAAGACATCTTTCTCCAATTGGGCAGAGAAGCTCTGTAACAACAAAACGCCATGTAATTTCTTGGTTGGCAACAAATATACTATGTGACCGAATTGAAAATATCACATGCAACTAATATAAAAATCTGAAGCAAATGAAGGAAATGAAAACTGATTTCAGCAGTTAGATTGTTTGATGGATAGTGTTCAATAACTCAATTCAAGTGTTTCCTTAGAAGAATATCAAATATTAGAGTAGATTACCAAGCCGGTAACATAATTCAACAAAGGCCCTAGTTAGTTGTCAGGCAGATTGATGGATGAATGGAAGCATTTAGGATCAAGCTGTAGATGCACTCGCGAGGGATCAATGGCCTCTGCCCTAGAAGCTGACAAGAGCATCCCACCACAACCTGCCTCTTCCTCACCACAATGAACTCCAGCGTTCTCAACCAATGGCTGGAAGAAAAGCTGGACATGAAAGAGGAATGGAATGATGAGTAGGCGTAGAACCAAAATACAAATGTCCAATCAATCCCATCTATGCCAGAAGAAGTCAATCTTTCTAAGCTGCCCTCCTATCTATGAGAATCTATTAGATTGTTGGGTTGAGCATAGGTGAAAGACTGATATAGTTAGCAAGCTTCACAAAGAATAGGCTATGAAATAGCAAGGTTTCGTTCTATGAACCTAATTTTTAGGCACTTAGTTGAGCATAGCAAGACTAAGGGACAGAGTCACGTCAGCTGTGGATATAGACTGGGCTAACGAACAGAAGCTTTGCCGAGACTACCGAAGCAAAGGACCTTCCCTTGTTGGTTGACAGGCAAGGGATCAGGCCAGATCACTAGCAAATAGAAACTAGAAAACATGGCTGTTCCAGCAGAAATACTTGGAATAATTCTCGAATTTCTACTAGGAGTAGCCTTTTTAGTGCTAGCTGAATGTAATGGCCTTTGTGTCACGTCTCCACTTTTTGTCGGATGCTCTTTACACATAATAATGATGCTTTGTCGTCTAGGGGAGCGCCGAAGCTTGCGGCTTTTCTAGAGTTTTCCTGGTCATCAATAATATAACTGATCTAATTCTCTGAACAACTGAAATTTCCTTTATAATGCACGGGGTGGAGTCTAGGCGCCAACCTCTGTATGAGAGTGAGGCGCAAGGTGCATACCTAAGGAAAAGCCTAGCTTTGCTAGGCACAAATACAGGCCTGATTTGTTGAGTCATGGGGAAGAACCAGTGCATCCAGTGTAGAGGGTGAGCTCCGATGAGGCAGGAGGGGAAAGGTCCCTCGGTACAAGGGTCACCCATGAGGACAAGGACCATTGATCCCTTTCTATATAGGATCTAAAAAATTCCATAAGATTGGTTGAGGTAACTCTGATGTTTTCATTACTATCATATTCCGCCAACTGTGGTGAATTCTCCGTACCATTAGGCCATGATGGATACCATCGCTTAGGTGGGTCTAGAGTGAAGCCTCCAACGCATATGAAACTATCGGCAAGTATCTTGTTATGGAGATCAAGGAAAGTAAGAAATTTGTGCATGATCACACATAAATAGATGGTCTAAATATGGTGCACATTTAAGAGACCCAAAAGGCCAGATAATTTCGAGGCCATTTGTGTGATGGTACTGTATTTTGGAGCCCTTTGATGTCTCATGCATTACTAAGAACAACCGGAGACTTCTTGGACAAAAGGAAAAGATGCTGGACTTTGTTGGCCGTGTATTGCTAACGAGGCCACGTTTAGGGCAGCTGGCAAGTTATTAGAACAGAGGCATCTGCATCTCATTTGGATTTCATGCATTGCACAATGAATAAATTTGATGCCACATGACACCTACAAGATACTAGAGGTACATGACGCTATTGAAGAGAGTAAAACAACTATAAAATTCTGGCGAGGGCATTTATATAATTGTGGTTGGTAGGAATGGTTGTTTTACTCTATTTGATAGGGTAATCACACAGACCCTATCTGCATGACCCCATCTAAGAGAGCAAAACAACCATTGTCATACCAGCACTATTCTCAAGTCTCAACAGTCAACACAGCCCATCCTCAGAATAGTAATTTTCTTAGCATAAGAATGATGCAGAACAGGCTCTTAAACTCCACCAATCATCAAACCCTAACAGGACCAGCCTCTTGAAAACTCTTTCGCAACCCCAGTTAGGGTCTTGAATGCTGATCAAGCAACCTTATAATGTCAGAAAAAAAATTTTCACTCCTTGCTGTTCCTCAACAAGACGCCTTGGATTTGGAATGCTCTGACACCAAGCGGAAACTTTAAAAGTGCAAGAGAAGAAGAGAGTAAGTAATAAGAAGGAATGCGTTGCTAGTCGTCCAACATAAGGTTGGGCGACCAGTACACACACAGACTATCTAATGTGCACAGTGAATTCCATGAACACCTCATAATGGGGGCCCAACTGCTGGTCCATCCGAATGGACACTACACAGGGACCCCCAATAGTCATCGGACCCCTTGGTTTGCACCCATCTGAATGGATCCACTGTGCACCTAATGGATCCACTGTGAACCTATTTTTAATGGTGAAATTTGTGGGCCGTTGATCAAAGGATTAGGATGATCATTTGAGCCTCCATCACCGTACACCAATAGGGCCCACCCAAATCTTCCGACCCCTCACCCTCCCCCAGGTCCGTGCACTATATATGGGAAACTCTCAAAAACACCCCACTTTAAAAACGCCCCTTTTTCGGTCCCTCTTTTTTTTTTTTTTTTTTTTTTGTCATGGGCCTATGTTGAGTCAATCTAGTCCCCCCCCCCCCCACACCCACACCCACCCACCCACACACACACACCCAAAAAATAAAAAAACCATGAATAGTCACAAGTCCAAGTTTGACACTCATCTAACTTCTCCTCACCGTTGGATTGAAATCATGATAAAATGATGCCTCTAAACCATTAAATTTTAGGGTCATGGATCAAAAGGTTAGGATGATCTTATGGACTCAACATTTTGCATATAGGTAGGCCTCATATGGATCTTTCCATGCAATGGACATCATCATGCATCCAAGTGGGCTCAACTAGGAGGGCATTTTCTCCTAAAAAAAGGCCCAGGCGCTGTGTAGCACGGGCACATATAAAGAATTCGCTGAAGTTTACAGATCAGTCCCCATAATTTTAGAAAATCATAAAGCAGTCCCCTCAGGCCTTAACAATTTCTAGCACTCTTCTACTGGTCTTTTTTTTTTTTGTGAAAATGACTGGTCTGTTGGATTAACAGATGGCTCTAGATGATCATTACAGCCATTACAGCCTCCAATATTGAATATGATAAACAGCATCTTGAGTTAGAGAAAAAGCTATGTCCATCGATAAAAGAAATTAGCTTACAAATGAATTTCCGAAAGCTTCAACTGCTTGGAGCCGTTCTTCATGCATATCTTCTGTCATAATTGGCGCATCCTGAAAATTTCAGTGCTGATTAAAATGGAGACTGTACAGATACAAATAAAGCAACTACATATCAGAGATATAACAGAATATCCACAATGAATGAAAAACCTGAGTGTATGGAGCATGCATCTTCTGGTATGAGTTCAGAAGCATCATAGACCCCACAACGCCTGCTGACCCCCTCCTAACTTGGGCCGGCGATTCTATCTTTGTAGATTTCAATAAGGACTTAGACTTTAAATCAGACACCGATTTATTTATTTTAGAACCGTGGTGAGCTTCTTGTCTCGAGCTGAGCAAGAAAAAAGAAATAGGTGAACAGGCTATGAAAGACCAATCATTCGTACTTTTAAGTTGCAGACGGCTAAAGGACTTCCAAAAATGAGTGTATAAACATTTAATGCATGTATGACCATAATTTTTTTGAGAAAAAGTGACTATATTAAAAAGAAAAGCTATACAGATTACAATAAACCAACAATCGAATAACATTGAACTGAATGCTATCTACCTATGTTCATACATAAGTGGTTATCGTGAAGCAGTCAAGCAAGATAATTGAAGCGTGTATGAGAACAAATCAATATGTATATGAAAAGAAAAACATCTCCGAAATTCTAAACGGCATGCCTTGTGCAACCACTCCTAACCATAGTTGTTACAGGCTGACATGCTCTATTTTTATGTTATGAGTCATAACAGATTAAATAATGGTAGTTGAAATACAACCAAAATAAGTTTTTACAGGCTGACATGCTCTATTTTTATGTTGACCTGTAAATACCATAGTCTTGAAATGACAAAAACACTGGGACTCTCACTTGCTTAACTCACCTATCACATTTCTCATCAATATCTGAAGACTCTGACACTTGAGATGGAGACCCTTTGAATTGAAGGCTTTCCTGTACTTGCAAATCAGAAACTTTACGTCCAACTTTGTCGTGTAAGCCAAAACAAATAATGTGATTTGCCAGTATATAGTTAATAATTCATGTAGATGTCCAATCAGTATAAAAATTAGGATAGCAATAAAGGGACCATAATAAAAACAACCTCACAGCCACCAGAACTTTTGTGCAGATCCTTATCCACCATGACCTTTTTGTCAATGCAAATTGCAAGCTGAACAGGACAATTTAAAAAATAAGAACTGACATATCCGACAGAGAACAACAACCAAGACATCTCATTGTCACATAAGAAAGAGGAAACAACCAATCCTATCATAAAACAATGAAACAAGAAGGCTTCATTATTAAAACTAAATGATCACAGGAAAACACCAATCCTATCATAACATGATATAACAAGAAGGTTTCATCATCATCATCCCACCACACTCATGGTTGAGTTGTGTTGGCACCTTAGTCTCACACGCATGCCCAGGGACCAATCCCTGGGTCCTCAATTGAAAGTATCACTCCTGGACCAGTGGCTCAACATTGAAAAAAAAAAAGTCTTCATCATAAAATGAAAAATAAGCTCCCATTCTATCCAAGCCCTAATCCAACAGATGAAGCAACAAGACCAAGGGGAGTCCAGGCAAAAGTATGACGAGATTTCTTCAAGTAGACTGAAAATAGCCTCCACACCAAAGAAATAGTCCCCGGCTGTAGCTCAGCTGGTTATTGACATCAATGTCAACCTGTAAAGGGATATCAAATTTTCTCGTTTTCTCATTAGTAATTGTTTCTGGTAATTTTTATTTAAGCCAAAAGTGTTTTCTAAAGAAACCGAGCCACAATAGAGAAAGAAGAAGATTTTCAGACAAGTTCTTATAATTCAATGTAAAGGAATTTCATGGTTTTAAATTTGTTCGGTGAAAATTCAATGCAGTACTATAAATCACATCCAAGGACACTCTCATTTGATATGTAATTCTTGGTATCGTATACGCAAATCGAGATTGTCATTGCTAAGCAACTTGCACTCTTCACATACAGTAAGTACACAATATTTCTAGGGAAACTGAACGACATGAGTAATTTCAGAAAAATGAGCTCTTATAATTTATAAGATAGAATTTTAATGGTATGAAATCTGGATCCATAGAGGAGTGCAGTGAACAAGATTGAAGACACCTTCTTATGATATAAAAGCAAGGATTACCATCTGTAATTTTTGGTGTATTAGACATGCAGACAAGTCAATACTTCCATTAGTAAGCATACTTGGTAAAGGTTGGGATTCCTCCCAGCACCAACGAACTTCCCTGACAAATTCTATCCAGAGAGTGGCTATTGCTAATCATCAGAAAAAGAAATATATCAGAAAAACTATATATTGGCAAGATTTTAGTCAAATAGATACCTTTAGCAGAAGTATAGACTCTGTTAGCAACAAACAACCACAATACAAGTACACATAAAATCTCCTCAAACAGATAGCTTCTATTGACAATACATACCGCGTATGTTGCAACTGCCAAACCAAAGCGAATGTAAACAAAACTGAGCAAAAAGTGACTCAAAAGGTGCGCCTTTGATAGCACGAGAATTCTGATGTTCACTTTTTGAATAATTTGAAATTTTCTCCCCTATAGAAGAAAAACCATATTAAATCAAATAATAGTGTAAAAACATTAATAAAAAATCATAGCATGAGAGAAAACAAACAATTTATACACTCCATTCTGCAGGATCAGCAATATTTACATACCTAGAGCAAAAAGAATCTCTAAGTCAAAATTAACTAACTCTTCACTAGAAGTTCAATGAATTGATATAAGCACCATCAAACAAGGAAAAATAGTTGTTACCTAAATTATTTAGGAAGCAAGATAGTATTTGAACCATAACTTATCATGCAACCCACTCTTAACATCAAAGATAAAGGATTGATCTCAAGTAGCAGTGTGATTGTTAGAATGCGGCAGAAAAAGTCCCATTCAATTTGATATTGAACAATCCAACTAACAAAGATCATGTTGCCAACAAAACCAAATGAATGAACTACATCCAATTTACAAACATTTTTCATGTTTCTTAATGTGTCCGAAGGGAAAAATGTCTAATAATCACATCAGAAACTAGTGAAAGCACAATAAGCGACAGATACAGCCAAAAATAAGAGCTCCAAAAAAATGCACCTTCATTGAAGAGGTCTTTGAGCACACGATCTAGAACTGTAGGAGGAGGAATCGGTGTTGACTTTAGATTATCAGAACTTGCTTTTTCAACTGCCTTAGATTACGAAGCAAGAAATCAGGGAAGTTCCAGAAATAGAAAAGTAAAATCCCAACACTACTTTTTTAATGGGTAAGAGATCTCAACAAATAGCATGACAAAAAGAAGCACCTGGCTCGATTATCTCAAACCTGATATAAAATCTTCCATAAATTGGGCCTCAAAAGAAGCATTCAGCGCATTTACTAGAAGGTGTAATTGGGAGGCAAAGCCAGTCATTTTATCTTTAGAATCAGCATTTCTGAGGGGAAAAAAGAACATCTTACAATGAGAATAATAACAAGAACAATTATAAGCCAGCATTTCATAAAACTCTATTTCATATTCCACAATATTAACTTCAAACTTGACTACAAAGAGGCAAATCAGAACAATGAAACTTGAAAGACTCAAACCATCCACTTTCATGTAGTACAATTATAGCTCTAAGGCTATGGTACAATTTAATAATGAGGCAGACACGACTGGCTTCGCTTCATAATAAATACAATCTTAGAGGGATATCTTGTCCGTTGCAGCTAAAGGAATTCCTTTACAAGGTGAACTCTTAATATATCACAGAATCTGTCGCACAACTTCTAGATGTGCAATCTTGGAAGTGTGCATGAAATGACTAAAAACACTGCCAAGCAAAGATAAATTTGGTCATGTAAATTGTAATAGTAGGATAAACAAATTTACCTACTATTTTTTGGTACGTCATTGAATCCCAGGTACCATCTTCATCACTCAACTTGTGATTGACCTCATGTAGAGTATCAGTGGATCTAGCTACCAAATTTCCAGTAGAGTGCAACAAGTCAAGAGCATGCTTAATCTCCAATAAGATTTCTTGATGAGACCTAAAGACTACGAATACAAGAAAGTTTTCTAACACAATCTTTTATACTGAACAATTTTGCTAAGATACACCTACAGTTCTAATATAGCTGCACCATCATTTCCTGTCAGGATGATGACATCAACATGGCCTGACACCAAGCAATCCCTACAACAAATACAGAATGATTAAAGTTGCACCATTTGAATACAACTCTGAACGGGCACTACTGAAGTTACCAAAGCATTCTTGAGGATATTGTGTTTAAATTTCAATGGCCTTCTTAAAGACAAAAGAACTTTTTTATATTTAGATGGCCTTCTTAAAGACAAAAGAGCTTTTTCTCCCCCACCTGATAAACAAAGCCTGCAGAAGTGATACAGGCTTTTTTTCTTTTTAATTATTAAGAACACAATGCAAGAACGCACTCTTCATGTCAAGTTGGTAAATTGACAAATTTAGATTTGCTTCATAACTCTTGTGGAGCGAAGTTTCACGACTAGCACAAATGCCTCCAAATTACCTTCATCATACACAAGTGAATCCTTTGCCACTGAGCAATACTTTCATCTAGGTAGTAGTTTAAGGCAAACACCTATTTACACCCCATTGGAAGCTTGCCCACAAAAAGATTAATCATCTCCCAAGTGTAATTCTTCTCTGTGAAAGCTATTTTATTTTCCATTGCACTTTGCAAAGGCAAAGTTTCAAGAGTATATGTGATACTCAATGGAAGAGAAGCAGCAGGGAAACATAAAAAATAAATGACATGTGAGAAGGTAAGAGACCATGATAGGAGACAAACTGGTAAATGTGAAGAGCAGGACAGCTCATTGCCCCTTTCTCAAGGCAACAGGTAATTGTAGAGATGGACTCAAAGAAGGATCCATATCGGTGGTAACTAATATTGATGGACAGAAGCTGGAGAAGAAACATTGCCTGCATCCGAATCAGCTTGATTGATGGTGGGAGAAAATAAAAGATTGTGTTACTTGACCTCAAGTTAACCTATGGAGTCTTATCGGGTTGCTACTGACCAAAGATTCCCAGTAAGCACATTGCCATTATTAGGTTTACATGATATTGACCATTCAACAAAAGGATTGGCAGAACTAAAGGAGTGGTTATCTCTAATTAAGGATGATGGGAAAGAAGAATTTTTTTTAATATAGTAAAAGGAATCTAAACGGCAATCAACACTAAAAATACACATACAAAGAAAGAAAAAGCGAGATGATGAAACCCATAGGCATCAACGATTGATGCCACAAGAAGCAAGCCAATACCACCAAAAGTCTGAAGAAAGAAATCCATGAATTCTTTAATGATGAAAGCACAACAGATCATATGACTCTTTGCCTTGACCACTATCAAGATTCAATTCCACAGTTGTTCTGAAAAACTCTTGTTCCTTTCAAGCCAAATGATAAAAGAACAACCGCTGGGATACGGCTCCATAAGATATTGCATCTTTTCTTATGAGATTCAAATTTTCATTGCGCTTATAGCTTGAGAACCATATCCAGTATCACCCATTCACTCCAATAAGTTTAAGGAAGTAGTCCCAAACTCACTTGCTGAACAGGCACAGAATAAAAAGATGCTGCGAAAGATTGGAACCATAAACTACAAGCATTCACCAAAAAAGTTCCATATGCCTTCTTTCTGGACATTGTTCAATTAAGAATACTGTCCACAGCGGCCGTTGGAAGAAAAAAAATTAAACAGTAGGTGGCTCTTTCATTTTCCACAAGTGACCCCATCCGCTGGAAGTAGACCACTAGTCTAATAAATAGCCATAGAACACCAGTGTTTTATAAGAAAACCAGAAGGATAAACAGACAGAGTAGAAGGTTCAGTCCAAACCAGTTCCCAGTTCATCCATTAAAAAAAAAAAAGACAAGAGAAAAAAAAATTAATGATTAATGGTAGCTCCAACAAGTTCATCAATTGTTATTTTTTCAGGGTTTGAGCAGTTCATACAGGCTTTTGACCATGGTTTTAAAAATCGGTCGAGTCTATGTCGACCGCAGAATCGACTTGGACTCAGCCAGTGGTGATTCAAGTCATCCTCTGATTCACATATGTGGCCGATTCCTTTCTATTTTTGGGTTTTTAAGGTTTTTTCCCTTTTTTTTAAAGAGGGTGTCAAAGGTCTCTAATAAGGTTTTGGGGTGAGTTTTGAAAATCAAAACTAACTATTTTACAAGATCCAATGATACAAAAGGTGAAAGTTGCTACTCATCGGGACATAAACAACGAATCTCAAATCCAATGAACCGTCCACCTCTAACTAATGAAATCTATTAAAAAAACAAAAAAACAAAATATAAATGTAAGTCCTAAAAGTTCCATAATTATACAAATTATTTTCATTTTTTAGGACTTTTAAATGTATTTAACACATTTTATGCAATTTTATTGGCTTAAGTGAAACTTGATCTGACTGGGCCGAGTCTATCCAACTCAAGGTTGACCGAATCACACCCCAAGTCCAACTTTTGAAACCTTAATTTTGACCAATATACTGGTTTGAATCTAAGAAGACAGGAGTAAGTCACCAGTCCTAGTTTATGTCAATCCAACTAGAGGTGGCAATCGGGTCGGGTTGTACTAAACGGGTCGGACCCGTTTATTAAACGGGTTACACAAGTCTAACCCGCATCCGACCCGTTTATTAAACGGGTCAGAAACCCCTAACCCACACCCACCACGGGTCAACCCGACCCGACCCGCTTAACCCGCATAACCATTGCGGGTTATATGGGTCAGGTCGACCCGCATAACCCACATCCATCTAGTAAATAAATCGACTCAACTATGGTTTCATGCTTGACCAAAACTGACTTTTAAGATCAAATTTGGTCTAATCTCATTTCAACAATCATTTGATGCGCATTACCTTGCTTTCCATTAATAAAAAGCGTCGGGTTGAATTGGTTAAGGTCCATTTATTTTTTTTAGCCTATGCATTAAAATAATCAAATTCAATTTTGGCTTAAATAAGCGGGTTATGCGGGTCAACCCTAACCCGACCCGCTTAATGGCGGGTCATGAATACTTGACCTGTGACCGACCCTCCTATTAAACGGGTCGGGTTAAGCGGGTAATACGCGGGTCGGGTCGGGTCGGCGGGTCGGGTCATATTTTGCCACCTTTAAATCCAGCCCATCTGCGCAGGCTTGGAACTTTCTTGGAACTTGTATTATTAAGTTAGCTATAATTTAGGAAACTTGTATCATTAAGTTATCTATAATTTAGGAACTTGTATCTTTAAGTTAGCTATAACTTAGGAACTTGAATTGTATTAGGATACTAATAATAGGGTAATCAATCCCTATATAATGAGAAGGATACAACCCTAAAGGGGACACGTTTTTCCTCCAATCTCCTTGTTCTCTCTCCATGCATGCATAACTGACAGTTTAACCTGGGTTCAATCGGCCAATCTAATCTGGTTTTTTAAAATAATGCATAGAACTAATCCACAGTAACATCTCATGTGGATGAGGTTGCCATTATTCTGAAAACTATAATCATAATGCATATTATTCGGGGGTGGGGGGGCGGGCGGGGGTGGGTTCGAAACATACAGTGAATTATAAGAATTCTAAAAATTAACTACCAAGTTGAGATAAAAATATAGCATTTTTACTTTTTTTTTTTTTTTTTTGTTCCCTTAAAGCTGAAAAACCATATTTAAACCATCATAGCATGGTTACAATGTGTAGCCTAAATTAAATAAGTGATCCATGTAAAAAAATTATAAGATATAGAAAAAAATGTAGGGTGAAATCCATACCTACAACTGAATGCTCCAATCTCACAACTATGCGTTGATTCTCACCAAAAAACTAAAAATTAAAATAAAAAAAAAAGGGACCTAAGATGTTTGAAAATAGACATTTCAATGTTGCTATTCCCACCCAAACAACTTGCATGAATCATGCAATTTGATACTGCATGTACTGAATCGCATGTTTCATGCCTAAATACTAAGCTTTACCCAAAAAATGGGATTTGTTGTACAAGAGATGAGTCTTTTTACCCTAGGACTCGACACAGACCGAATCCTAGGATTTTGACAACAATGGAAACCAATGCTCAGTAATCTACCCAGCCCTAAAGAAAAGACAGAAGTTGGATCAATCACTATCTCCACGTCCCAAAGATTATTCCTAAATATTGGTGTCCATACAACACTCACATCTGCCCCATCACAAGAAACCAAAACTATAGCCAAAGAATTTACAAGTACCTGGACCAAAGAATGAAAAGCTACCTCAAGGGAAGTATCTAAACACGGTTGAGTGTTCCAGTGCATAAAATGCCTGCCACCTCTAGCTTTGTATCATATTTGCTTGAAAAACTTACCACTGTTAGAGCAAATCACCCTCCAGAAAGCAGAATATCAACAGTTGGCCTCTGGAACACCACAAACATTATTTCACAAGCATGATATTTCTACGCCTTCTTGACCACTCTGCTGCCATTGGCTCCCCAACAGGCGTGTTCATCTCTAGGGATTGTGCCAATCCCTCTCTCTCTCTATCTCTCTCTCTCTCTCCTCTCTCTCGCTCTCTCTCTCTCTCTCTCTCTCTCTCTCTCCTCATCTCTCCTCTCCTCTCTTCTCTCCTCTCTCTCTCTCTCTCTCTCTCTCTCTCTTCTGTGTACAGCTTTATCCCAAAATATAACACAGACATTCGGCAAACACTTTCTAATTTTGCTAAGCATGTAGCTTATGTTGACTCAAGTGAAGGAAACACAAGAAGAACCAGCCAATATGTACAATGCCTGGGCTTAACAGTCATTGAATCTAGGATCATGCAAACATAAGAGGAAAAAAATTATATTTGCAACAGTACTATGAACAAAAATAAAAGCCTTACGAATTTGGTGTCAAAATAGGAAGAAGAAGCCACTTTTCAGCATCATGACATGAAGCATTTTCTAACTCAGCCATCTCAAGACTATTTTCAACAATCCTGCTTGACCAAATGGCAATCAACTCAAAACCTGAACATAGAATAAAATGAGAATGGAAGTAAAACTGCCTCTTGTCCACTATATAATGACTCTGCAGTGACACTAAACCCTTAAAAAGTTATCTATTGAATTCATAGTATCATACTGCAAAAAAGTGAAGGTTAAAGTACAAAAATGCAAAAAAGAACGGAACCACATGTAATAGTTAAGTGTAAACTTCAGAGAAATAATCCAACACCAACTCTAGGTAAAGTAGCAAAACTGAATGAGTTGTCACCTTCTTAAATTATAGGGGGAAAATCCTACTACTTAAACAGTTGTAGAGACAATAGTGCTCATTTGGGTTGGTGGTATTATCCATGCTCATAAATTGAAAAGCTCCGTGGTTCTTCTTCTATCTGTGAACCACGTAATCTGTAACACGGCATAATAGAAAGAAACTGTGCTCCTATTGATGCGGACAGCGGAGGTAGAGATGCGGGAGGGCGATGAAGATAGAAAAGATAGGGGAAAATGATACCTTTTCTTGGGCTCTCACCAAACTCCAATCCGGAGGCGTTACGTCAGATGAGCAAGGTAGGGCTCAAGAGACTCAGAAATTGGGCTCTCACCAAACTCCAATCCAGGAGGCGTTAGGGATTTCTTAGGGATTTCTTGGAGGAGAACTCGAAGAAAACTCATTTTCATTAATCATCAATCATCCCCTTAGCCAAAGAGGCTTTACATCACAAACAATCTGGGCCATACATCCAGAAATACATAAAATAATGAAAACTGATATTGCCCTTGGATGACCCAGGGGGCCTGGGCTCATCACCTATGAAGGTCTCATCTACAACTGAAGGATTCTTCTTCTATCTGTGAACCACGTAATCTGTAACACGGCATAATAGAAAGAAACTGCGCTCCTATGAAGGTTTCATCTCCAACTGAAGGACTTCCTTGGAGAAGGACTTCACGCACATTTGTGCAATGAGTTTTCCGCAGAAACAGAAGACCCATTTCCACGCTGTACTATTTATTCTTGTTCGGAGCAGCACAAGTGTGCACATAAAACAGCAATTTTTGAACCAATTTTCCTTGTAAGCTTAGAAACCCAAATCTGACAGCCCCATCAGATTTGCATATCTGCGGAAAGGAAGCATGGGCTTCCTCTTCCATGCCTTTACACAAACAAGCCATTAGTGTTATGTGCGATCCACCGATAATGAAAAGACATCAATGAGGGGATCTGGTTCAACTGATTATTCAAGGAATTTTCAGCACTTTTTGGAGATTGTTTTTGCTGAGAAAAGGCAAGCGCTTTTGGGATTCTTCGGAAACGTATTTAATAAACCTTTCAAGTTTGATCTTCACCATTGATCTTTGTGGATATTATATGTTTCTTTGAGATATATAATGCTCTAAGTTCTTCTCTTTTTTCTTTTTTTGTATTTGAGACCACCTTGGAGATTGATTGATAAAAGGATGATGCTTGAAAAATAGTGTAATCCAGCTGTTGAAAAATGGGGCACCTAACAAGTTTTGGACTCAGGACCTGACTCGGTCATGGCCGAGTCTGAGTCAACTCGCCCAGTTGCAGGGGATTCGGCCGAGTCGGGCTTAGTCCCAATTTCAGTTGGAGGGCCGAGTCCCATGCGACCCGACTCGGTATGTGCTGAGTCTAAGTCGACTCGGACTCTGCTGATTTTTTAAACCATGCTTGAGATTACAAGAATGTTTGAAGATGACCTGAAGATCAAACGACCTGAAGTAGTCCAATTCACTCATGAAACACAATTACAGTAAAGACTAAAGCCCAACAGAAAAAAGAGACATTGCAACACAAAAATCACACATAACAAGTATACCTTTTATAGGGTCTTCCGCAGTGTACCATTCTGACCAAGGACAATCATCATCCCATTGCGTTTTGCTGTGGGTATCAACTTCAGAATTTCCATCTGATTCCGTAATTTCAGATTCCCCTCCCTGTATGCCATCATCGTCATCATAGGGAGGTGTTCCATAGGTAAGCTTCATTGTGAAATGGACCTTGAAAAGACTTGCAGAGAAGTCTACCAATGAGAAGACCTTTAAAGTAACAAGCGAAAAAAATAAAATTTTAGAACTGACAGGATAACAAATAGAGCAATACATCAGAGATATTAACAGAATACGGCATGGGTTCCAAGTATAAAAGTAAACTCCTTCAGACAATAGCCAAAACATTATGGGATGCAAACTGAGACAAGTACATGGATGCAGACAAGGATATGAAAACTATATAAATTGAGAAAAATTATGAAACCAACTATATTAATTATTACCCACTTAATTCTTGTATGCCTTTCTTGAGCATGCAACTTACTGAAGCCCGCTTTTGATTAAGCCCCTCAACTAGAGTTGGAAATCTTTCTGTGTTTTGGATTTCATGAACAATTTTGAATTTTGTGAAGATTTTTTAAGTCATTTATTCTGTTTTGAGTTTTGGATATTAGGTTTCAGAGATATGACGACAGCGTTCAGTAGAGAAGAGGAAGGAAGAGAGTTGGAAGAAATGGTCGTATCCCTCTTGGATCGACTGATGAATATATATATAAGGTACTTTTCACAGACTTGCATCAGAGGTAACCTTTTCACCACTGTGTGGGACACCCCATGACAAATCCAACCCCCTCACACTTACTAACCTCCAATGAATTAGCACTAACCCTAATTTGGCCCTAATCTAAGTGATAAGCAGTTTAGACTAGACGGGGCACTGTGGGGGGCCACAACCCCACATCGCCCCACTTAGTTCCACACTTCCACCCCTAAGTGACTGCAGAAGGCCTCTCTAGGGCTTTCTCAATCAAGAAAAGGAAGAAGGAAAACAAGAGAAATGATGGTTGAAAGAAAATGGGAGATCATGACAGAGAGATGGGGCAAGCCCCTCCTATGAAAAGTGGACACATGGCAACTCACAACAAGGCCACCTCATAAAGCCAAAGAAAGAGACAATGATGATGATGACGACAGTGAGAAGGGGCCACAGAGAGAGAGAGAGAGAGAGAGAGAGAGAGAGAGCAAATGGACTTGGGACCTTCAAGCCTCTAGGGACTTTCACACTACAAGTTATCAATGGTGCGGGCAAGGGTGACAACGAGTCTGGTTGAGTATTTTTGTGTAACATGTGTAGGCTCTACCTGAAACATAATTAATAGATTGGGTTTGGGAGGCCATAGTGCAGTTTGCTCCGTTAGGTCGATTTGGGGTCAAGTTGGAGGGTTGAATAATAGCAATGCACTCAAACCTAACCCAAACCATTTCTTCATTGGGTTATGAATTATGAGTGTCACCCGGGAAGGGACAATCCAAACCCTGAATGACTGGGGGTCAGGTTCAAATAGGGTTGGCACATCGTGTGAAGAACTGCCATTCTTAGGCATGGAGACTGAAGTGGGCCCCGCATGAGCCCAAATATCTAATAAAACAAATATCTGGAATATAGTTATGAAAGCGGGAAAAGTCAGTTTTTGTAGTGACGTCCTCATCTCTCTATCACTACCATGGAAAACAGACATGCAAGTTTCTCAACTTCAAAAGATGATTCAAGAACCATTATATGAGAGAGAGAGAGAGAGAGAGAGAGAGAGAGAGAGAGAGATCATGAGAAATGGATTAGCTTCAGCCCATGATGCAAAGATACTTCAAAATAGGCAACGTATCGTGTCGTATCATATCCGATACTTCGCTTTTTATGTATAAAATCCATGTCCTGCCATGTCCATGGTGTGTCCCTGTTGTATTTGGGCATCATAGGCTACAACAATGTATGCAAATGAAAAAATAATGACATACAGATCTAAGGGATAAGAATTTATAGAAAAATTAAATCAGGTTAGAAGAAAACATAAAGATTAAAACTTACAAATTTAGAGATGAATAGCTCATACAGTCCCTCCAAATGCATGAGCTTTATAGGAACCTGACTGCCAATACGATCTGCCTCAAACCTTCTAGTGTAATCGGTTCCCATGTTTTGGATTCCTATGTATGCTTTCCTTGAAGGGTCATGCACTGGAACAAATGCCGGCCAGATGCTGTGATGTGGAATTCAATAAAGACATCAATTTTTTAATCACATGACACTGATTTCTCAAGCCCTAATTAAGAGCCACAACAGGCCAAATATTGCATGACATCCTCTTAATGCATTTATACACTAATTTTTGGACCAAAATGAAAACTTATACAACTATTTCAAAATATTGGTTATATATTATTTTATAAGTAACAAAAAATTAACCAAAACTTTTGAACATTCTTTGAAGAGTAGAAAAAAAACATTGCTCGGTGTATTCATTGTAAAACTATCTTTCATAGTTAGTTAACTGTAAGTATCAGATTTTTTTTTTTTTTCTGAACTGGAAGTAACAGAAATATCCATCATATAACACCGTAAACAAAACTAAAGGGGAAAAATTGACCAGAAGCACCCATAAATTGAGTCTGATTTGATTGCAAAGTGCAAACAAGAATGGTGTCAGTTTAACTTCCTTTTTGGAAAAAGGAACAATGAATTCAAATGAGGATGTGAGGAGAAAATTAGAGTCCTTGAATAACATTAGCCAAGACTCCTCAAACAAGCCTAAGCCTTGTAAATCTAAGAACTAGATTCATCATAAGGCCAAAAAAACTTGAATTAAGCAATCCTCATTATTTGAAAGAGGCAAATGATGCAGCTAATTCTTGCTAGAACTGGCACGTTGAAAACAGAAGTACATTGGGTTCCTTGATCCCATTTCTTAAGCCACTTTAATACTTTTTTCTTTTCTATTACTAGAAAGAGGAAGAAGTCCAAACGTGATGACCCTTGCAGAGGGGAACAAACAACCCAATATCTAATAAAATGTTCAAGGACACTAGAGTTAACACTGGAATTAATTAAATAATAGAAATAAATTAGAAACAAGCAGTTTGATTTCCAATGGTAAATAACACCCTCGTATATGTTTTTAAACATGTTTCCTATATGATGATATAAATTTCACACAACTCAAGAACACCTTATTATACACATAATAAATTTCACAATACCTGCCACAATTAGATAAAGCAATTGCAACTGCACTTAGAAGTTTGCTGGCCTCAGGAGCATCAAGGACCACTCCACTAGCACTTATAGGTGCAATCAACTGACGGTACACTTAGAAGCAACACAATGAGAGAGTATATAAAACATCGGATCTAGTAACTTGCATATTATAGTAAGTTAGTAACACCTCACTTTGAAATTAGAACTGGAACCCCAAATCATAGGAATCATAATAATAAGCAGAAAATAAACTTGCATGATACAGGCATGAAAAAAGCATAGAATTTCAATTAAAAAAAGGGAGATACTACTGTTCTGGGGATGACAATAGTGGCATGAATGCTGAAATGTTTACGGAATCAAAAAGGTAATATGACAGTGTGTTTGAAGATAAACAAATATGAACTCATCTCTAGGTACAGAACATTAGAAAAATTACTCTAAATTCATGAACAATAAACAGAACACAACTTTAGATCCATTAGATAAGTGAATCAAAAGGTTCAATGTCGCTCATTTATTAAAGTCGGTGATCCATTGCATCAATGACCATCTGAGAACAAGAAGAGTTTAAGAATGCAAAGAGATCATTCATCTTGTTATATGAAAAATATTTTTGCAATAAGATTAATTTCTTCTGATGGAATCTCCATTTCCACTACTGGCCATTGTAATTCTTAATAACAGTGAACTATCCTGAAAGACATTACTACATTTGAGTTTTAGGCTGTGTCATTCTAAAATTTGAAACAGTGCCTGTAATGTTGAATCACTGGGCTGCAGGCCCCAAATTGGGCTTCATTTGGACCCAAACTACTATACATGTGCCTGGCCCATGTAGGCCTGTAATAGCTCAAAACAGGCCTATGGCCTGGTGATGCAGCCAAAGGAAAGCAATAATTTAATAGAAAACCAAAAATCCCAGCCCTCAACCAAATCAACAGTAGCCAAAGCAAGAAAAAAACAAGGAGAAAAATAAGATTACTAACTGTTATTTATGAATAAGAATAAACAAATGTTTTCTCCAATCCCAAGGAGAACACATTCGATGGAGAAGAGTGCAAAATATTGCACAAACAAGCTTCCATTCAAAACTGTCGGGTAAACTACAGAACTGCCGACCCCTAATCCAATTATCTAAATGATCCACTAAAAGTCCTGACTTTATTATTTATTTTATATTTAAGCTAATACAAAACCCCAACTTTACAATTTTTAAATTTTTATTCCTATAGAAAAATTTGTTAAGATGAAAGATCTTCAACACTGTAACTTCTTCCATCAAATCATTTGCTTCTAGCCATCACCACAAATTCACCATCTGATCAAAATGATGACCAACATGACAATGTGTGAAAACATCGTTTACGTGAGTCAGAGCCTTCTTTTTCATGATAGGTAACACATGACTGAAACCCACAACCTCCAGGTTGCAACAACAAGCAGCTTCCATCTATGTACGAATTTAGTCTTCAGTTCACAATAGTTAGAAGTTAGAACGATCCTTACTATCAATTGTAATATGCCTGAAGTGTCACTTCTTGAATGTGGCTACAAGATGAATACAACTGCATTTCTTTACTACTATCAAGTCTAGCCAGTCGAGACATGGAGGGCTGTTAATTCAGTCTAAGAATAATTAGTGATTCAATGGAATCCAAAATTCACAATGATCACAACTCGGGATGTCAATAGACCTCCACAATTAGACAGTTAAAGGAAAATCCGACCAAAAAATATGGGTAGGTCCTGGTCCAATTGGCATATCATGCAGCTGTATATTTAAAAAGTAAAAGAAAAAAATAAATAAAGGTAGCACAAGAGACATCCATCTGTTGCCACTACACACAGAGCTTAGTTCAAAACCCCTACCATCACAATTGAACTATCCCTTTCAAGGGTATTACAGGAAATTTAAAAAGAAACTACATAGTTGACGATAGGAAGAAAGATAAATGATAAAAGCAAAGAGTTTTCAATTGCCAATAGTTAGAAATCAAAGGTATACTAGTTAGTACTTTTCCCTAAACTCGTTCATATAGGTAGAAATGAGATTTTTTATGGGACAAAGGATTATATAAGCTTAGCACATACCAAAAACTCCCTTACTCCAAAAGATAGCTGCAAATTGTGTAAATCAATACTCCATTCAACAACTTTGCCTGTATGAACAAAAAAATTGATACTAATATGCAGAAAATTTCATCCTATTATAAGTGCCAATGAAAATTCAGTCAGCTTGGAAAGTACCACTGCCTCTCGTCTCAAAGAAGTACTCCATGCAATAGCTTTTCATGCCATACTTCAGTTCAGATTTGACCTTATATAAGTTATTTGGTGAACCCAAGCAATCTGCACCCTTTTTCTACAACCATATAGTCAATCAGTCATCTCAGTGAGGTCAAACATGTAAAAAAAAAATTCACCCGAATCTTGTGGTCATTGCCCCATGATCTGGACGATGCTACATGCATGGTATCCACACATTTTCGAGGTAGACTTAATGTAATCCAACCCAATCCCCAGAAAGGGGTCAGATATAGAAATCTAGCACCAGTCAAGCACAGGCATTTCTTTTCCAGTTAAACAAAACTTCACCTAACACCCTTAAACAGAAGGACTGTTAACTTACATATGCAAACAACAGAAACAATAAAGGATCCCCAGTAATGAGTTGTCATAAACTTTCAAAATAAAAAAAACTTAACATGAAAATTAGTTAGTACATAATTGATGAGAACATAGAATAGCATACCAACAAATTCTTTGGACCATCAATAAGCCATTGTCGGCAAACTGCCTCTATTTCAGATATAAATCTAGAAGCATTAGAAAACATAACATGTTTAGTGGTTTCCTCCATTCCAAACATACAAGGACTACTGATACAAGAAGCTCAAGGAGAAGTGAAATCATATAAGTGATAACAAAAACAAGTGAAAAGATGCCATTCCCATACCTTTCCCATGAAGAAGCAAGTGTGAAATCATCAAAACCTTCCAGCTGCAAAATCAGATCAACTCACATATGATTCATCCATTACGAGGCCCATTGAAGCATCAATATCATTAGAAAACCCTTAGAAATGTATATAGATTGACATGAAAGATGAAGATATATGCACTGCGTATGCTTATAAAATTTGAACGGATTCGATGATCTGGAATTTCGTTCTTTGAATGGGAAAATTTGAGAATGGAGAGGGAGGCGATCTTACAGAGTACGACGGATCACATCCACAAAAATCCATGAGATTCTGACATGGAATTCATTTAAAATTAGAGTTACCTCTTCTAGGGTTTCCTCTTCGTTTTCTTCGTCCTCTTCTTTCATCTCCTCTCGTTTCTCTTTCTCTGCTTCTTTCATCTTGCTGAATGAAATCAGACTACACGAAGAACGAAGAGCGAAGAGCAAGATACAGAACCAAAAAAAAAAAATACAGCGGTTTTACGGAAGCTGTGGTTTTTGTTTAATTTCAAAATGGTGTAAAAAATTTAGCTAATTTTTTTAAAAGTACATGAAGATTTGAATGTTTGAAAGGGGTATAGAACTTTTCCATTTTTTTCAATCAAGTCCTCGCCATAATGTTTTGGAAATTTGACCCCACAAAAAAAAAAAAACTTATGTCGTTTTCAAATTTTACCTTTAATAAGTCATTTAAAAAAAACATCAAGTCCAACCCAAACGACCTTCGGCTATTTTTAGCATGGATGGTTAAATATATATATATATATATGTGAATTAAAATGACTGAAAAACTAGCTTATTTAAGTGATTATGATAGTCAAAAATCAATATGAAACTTGGGCCGTATGGAAAATCTAGAAAAAATAATTTCAAAAGTAATTCTGACGTTCTCTTCGGTGACTGGCCTTAGCAGGTACTCAAATATCAACACTTGATCAATGAGACCCATAAACTAATTTTTGGATTTGTTTGGAAATAAAAGATGGTTTAAGAAAAAGCAAAAAAAAAAAATGTTATAAGGGTATTTGTGTCATTCTTCAAAAAAAATATGAAAATGACTTGATTGAAATAAGAGGAATTTACCTCAAAAAGGACCTTAGATGGTCACTGGACGAAAAAAGGGACACTAGTTTATTTGCTACGAAAATGGTATTCCCGCCAAACTTTTCTCTTTTTTTGCTCTTTTTTGATGAGCGTCGACATCGTCGCTCATTTAAATGGGACCAAGTGTTTCAAGATTCTGCGAAGTGACGACGTCGTCGCTTATTCTACCCCTTCAGCAAGACTGCATAAACGGTTGGACAACGGCGTCGATGCTGATCTTTGTGGGGTTTTTTTTTTTTTAATGATGCTTGCTTCTTTTTTTTTATGGTTCAGTTCACATGGTTTGAGCTGATTCAGGCCCGGAGTTTAAGGTGCGGACTTATAACCCAAGGCATTGTTGGTCATACTTTTGTAGAGCAGCTTTCTAGCATACCTTATATATATCCCTTGATGTTGATCATACTTTTGTAATACAACTTTATATATTACAGTTTCAATAAATTTGTCATCAAGTTACATATTTACATCAACACTTCTTTACATTAGATTCTGTGAGCAACGACATCGTCATATATTAACGCACATTGTCTTTCACTAGCTTCTGTGAAGCAACGACGTCGTCATATATTAAAGCACATTTTCTTGTACTAGTTTCTGTGAAGCAACGACATCGTCAGATATTAAAGCACACTTTCTTCCACTAGCTTCTGTGAAGCAACGACGTCGTCAGATATTAAAGCACACTTTCTTCCACTAGCTTCTGTGAAGCAACGACGTCGTCAGATATTAGAACACAGTTCCTTCCAAATTCTATCTTCTGTGAGGCAACGACGTCGTCACTGACCATTGCAATCGAAAAAAATGATGTGTGTATTGGTTTTATGTGCGAGCGCACTACAAGACATGGACATACATGCTTCGTTTCTTGCCATAAAAAAGCAAATAACTTGGCAGCATTCAAAAATTCATATTAAAATATTCAATAATCCACCATAAAGCAACATTCAATAATCCATAACAAGCGAACGGTCTCTCCCAATAATGTTATGAATTTTTGTACATTCAATAATCCATAACATTCTAATAATCCCTCATCTTGTGCGGGCTTGTGTGGAAGTCGCTGTCGTGCTTCCAACCCTTTTCTAGTCGTCTTCTACAACGACAAAACCTGCGCGAGCTCAACAGAGTCCAGCCCTCTTCGCCTCTCTGTTCTTCTTGTTTCTGCAACAAGGCCTGCAACAAATCTGCACTGCAACCACAGAAAACGGAAGCTCAAGGGCTTTTCTTCATCTTCTAAAGGTGTTTGGGAGAGGGGAGCCTCATTCAAAACCTCACCAAATAGGAGTGAACTTCTACTGACACAACGTACCAACTTAATAGTCACTTCCTCTCCGCTTTGTATATTGACAACTAGGTCAAGCAAATTAACCACAGATGCATAAGAACAACTTTCCATGTAATTTGAAAATATATGGAAAAAATGCAGCAGAAACAATGGAAGAAAATTCCCAACAAATACCTAGATCAAGCTTTCCAAAAGATATGAATAACGGCCATGATCGTAGTCTGCGACAGAAATGGATCTTGTTATTTCTGTATAGATGGTTCCGAGCCAGTGCCAATAACCATTGCCCATGAAATGGAATGTCCACCTGCGAAATCCACAAAAATTGTCACCCTTCCACCAATAAAATCCAGTCTTCAAATACTTGAACAGGTGCAAGCCCAAAACGCTTTTAGGAACCACATGATAGCAAAGTTGGGCTATTCTTAGTGGGTTAGATGAAGCCAGAGTGCCCAAATTCACATTATCAATTGAAATTCAAATTGGGAACCCATTTTCATCTCCATGGAAAAAGCCCACTTGATTTAAAGAAATAATCATGATCCATTTTCAATGATTGCGAACTGGGTCAGTCAATAGGAAGAAGCACTCATTGAAATTTCTTCATGGGCTACAATTATTCATGCATTCTTATTTAAATCATCCAAACCTTGAAGATTCCCATCTATAAAGGCTTCAAGTGCATTTTATGGAGCTTCTTCTTCAAATATACTATAAACATGTCAACATTACTTCATGTTCAAGTCCTGAGCTGTTGTAAATCAACATTAAACTGACAAAGCAGGATATGAGAATACCAAATGGTGAGATGATGAAATGGGTTGGGGAATACCTCATGTTGGCAGTGGGTGGAGTGAGAAAGAGAATGAGAGAAAGAAAGTAAGGGGAGAGAGTGTGAAATAAAGAAAACAGAGGGAGAAAGAAATGGTGAGATGGGTGGGGCTGATTCATGTTGGCAGCAAGGAGGGTTAAAATAGGGAAAATAAAGAGAGAATTTTCATTAACCAAACTCATAATCTCCCCAAACCGATCTGAGTTCAGAGTGAAAATCCTCGGATTCGTCATAAACATATTGGAAATCCGATCATTTGGTACATTGTAGTTCTGCAAAAGGGTCATATTAGGCACGATGAATTTATCCAAACCATAACGAAACAGACAGTTTGAGTGTCTAGGCATTTTGGCAAACACTTCATGGGTGCTCGAAATGCTACGAATTAAATCAAAAACTGGTTTTATTCTAATATTAAGACTTGTAAGACAAGATCACTCGGTTGGAAGAGAGGTACTCTGCGATGACTGGAGCCAGGAGGCCTGTTGCTTTGAAGAACTCCATCTTGGGGGTGAGACTAGATTCGATGCCGATGAAGAGGGTCTCTGAGCGCTTGGAGACGAGATTTTGAATGTGAGTTTTGGAGAATCCATGGTCTTTGAGGAGTGTAAGGATGGAATATGGGTTTTGTGGGATTTTGCCGTTGACCTTTTTGGTTGCAGAGAGAGCGCTTTCTGGGGAGAGATGGCAGGAGTCTGTGAGGTATTGGATCAAATGGGTTGGTGGGTTTGCTTGGGAGAGGGTTTTGAGAGATGGTTTTTGGAGGAGATGGATTAAGAGGCGTGGTTTAAGGGGGAAAACAATGGGAGGAAAATGAGGAAAATAGAGAAAATAGTGTTTCAAGAGCGACGACGTCGTCACAAGTTTTAATCATTAATAAAAAACCGGAAGTGGTCCCCTGGGACCACTTCCGTGCCATATTTACTAGTGGCCCATTTTTTTGTTGTAGGCTATCTTGGGGCCTTTTTTAGGTAAAATTCTCTTGAAATAAATATAGAAAAAAATTATACTTTTTTGAAATATTCAAACTCCCGCACAAAGCTTTATGATCTTTTTTTAACATGTTCCTTTTTAAGGAAAGATGCTTTTTTTAACACGTTTACCAATAAGTGAGGAATTCTTACATTTAATCGTTATTTGCTCGCATTTAATGATTCATTGAAAAGGGGCATGCATAAGCACTCATCCTACCTGGTGTTATCAAAGGGCTAGGCCTGCCCTGGGCCGGGTAAGTCCTTATCCTACCCTCATATATGCGGGCCAGGCCTAGGTCGAGCTAGAATCCTCCTTAGAACTCTTAGAGAGCCTACTATATTGAAGTCTTCCCCGACCCTTAAGGGTCGGGACCTAAAGAAATGATGTTTTTTATATTATTATATATAATAATCTTTTTAAACTATGATGCTAGCTGTCATTTATTCAAGCTAAGGACACATGCAGAAGTCAATCTTTTTCGTGTCATTTCTAAAAGAATGCACGAAATAAGTTAC
Source organism: Litsea cubeba (assembly GCA_012931725.1). Taxonomy (NCBI): domain Eukaryota; kingdom Viridiplantae; phylum Streptophyta; class Magnoliopsida; order Laurales; family Lauraceae; genus Litsea; species Litsea cubeba. The sequence goes on from CM022947.1 coordinate 134,861,063, forward strand.
TTTATCCACATATAAAGATATTATTTAGGATTAAATGAAATAAGCTAATTTGAAAGTATTGTGACATGAAACTAAGTTATGGATAGCATTATTAAAGACCTCAGCACACAAGCTCTAGTTACATGATTTAAGTAGCGTGCCTAATTTTTTTTGTTGTCAGACTATTAGTAAGATCGTTGCAATTGAAGTTTGGTCGGTTGTAGTCTATTTTACTAGTTCATGTGCTACATTTTTTTATAAAGCAATGATATGGACCACCAGAGCTTGTTTGACAATATTCATTTGATTCAATTAGATTTATTCATTAAAAAAGGCATTATAACTATTCTAAATAAATTATTTAGTATGTGTGGTTCAATAGACATTAGGCCACTTTTGAATTGACATTAACCATAACTTATAATTATTTGCAACATCACCACTTGATTTTATAATAAAACAATGAAACTTTGATTACTTAAGACGAATGACATATGATCTGAATATGGGTCAGAGTCGTAAACTTTCACTCCACACGTGGGGTCCACTTGAATTAGATAATAATCATGAAAGTAAGGGGGTAGGAAAAAAAATGGCATCGATCAGTGGCTAGTGGTTAAGGACCCCACCTGTTGATGGTCATCCATCTAAACTCTCAAACATCAGTAGTTTTCATTAATGGTGAACACTAGTATAATCAATGACAACTTGAATTCCCTTTCCATGGAAGAACAGGCTAGTGTTGGGAAAACGTAAAATGAGACTCATGACACAACTCACACACGTGAGGTGATGGGAATTTACGCACGAGAGGAGAGACAAACACGACCCACACATGCGGGGATGATATAAACTCGCACATGCGAGGAGAAATAGGCACAACTCACACATATGAGGTGATAGAAACTCACACATGCAAGGAGACATGGTTACAATTCACACGTAAGGTAATTGAAACTCACACATGCAAGGAGAATAAACACAACTCATACATGTGAGGTAATAAAACACACACATGCAAAGAGGGAGGAGCCAGAGTTTGAACCCAAGACCTCCTAATGAGAACTAGGACTCCTTGCCGATTTGGTTAATATTTATTGACAAAATATTAAGGTTCTGTCATTAACTGCTAATTAAAGGGATTCTTTATATTTTTTTGATAAAAATCAATATATATATATTATACTATACATATTATTTATTTTATATATTAATAGACAAAGGCCCTGGGGGCTCCCTCAGGTCTGCTGAGTCAAGCCCTAGCTCGGCCCTCAAGGTTATGGACCTTTTCAAAATTAGGCCCTACCCACCCTCGGGCTTTAGGACAAAAAGAAAAGCCCCTATTTTGTGGGCTTTTGAGGGATGAGCCTGGCCGGGCGCTCTAGAGGGCCATATTGACAACCCTAATCCTAACCTCAGATATGTGGGTCGAGGCCTAGGTCAAGTGAAGGATTTGATGTCCTAGGCGAGTATACAATATGCAGGACTCCTGCCTTCAATGGCCAGGGATGGGCTATGGCTATTTTTTTTTTTTTTTCAGCTAGTAAAAAAATGCCCTTGTTTAGGCATCAAAATGACTAAAAAAAAGGGGTGAAAAAGAGTATAGAGTAGAATGTGATGGAAATGAGAAGTTAGGGATATTCATGCGTTGGGTCGAGCTGGGTTGATGAATATACAGGCCCAGCCCCGCTAGTATCACAGAAGACCAAGCTTGAATCGGTCCACAGGTGCTTAGCCCAAGCCCATCCCACTTAAAAACTATTAAGCCCGAGCCCAACCCATTAGTTAATCAGGCCTTAACTCGATTAAATTCCTATCCATAGCACCGTACTAATCACATTTAGATAACTTACATGATTTGTGGAGATTGTCTCCTTGACGGCATACTCGGTTTAACACAATTAGTAAAGATCAATAGTTTTTTAGATAGGATTGAATCTCCATGAGATTAAAATTTGAGTCCAGTGATCCAAGTCATCTTCGATTCATTATAGCAACCATACTGAGGGCAATGACATTTGGAATCCCCATATCTGATTGGGTCATGAATTTCCAACAAATTAGTCCGTTGATGTTCCCATCTGTAATAGGAGATTTCGCTTGATTGAGAAGCTGCTGGACTGTGCTAGGACTGGGTTCCAGATGAACCCTATACAATCTGAGAAGGCGCACCTTTCCACCATTCACCTGCCTTTATTCCCTGCTTTTGAACTGTGTTGTGTGCTCTCTGTTCACAAGTGGGCCTTACATTGTTATCCAGAACATTAATCTGGTGAGCCATCATGGATGACTCATGAACAGACTACTCTGCATATAGTATTGATTTTGTGTCCACTTACATAATCATTTTTCATTTTTTTTTACTGAGTTCAGGGTGATCACAAAAATTACCATATGGATTTCATAGCTTGTCTTGCCAATCTACATGCTAGGACATACAGCATTCCTGAAGTTGACAAGCTGAAAGCTGAGTTTATTGTAAGGAGTATTGTCCCTGCAATTGCTACTTCCACTGCATTGGCTGCGGGTCTTGTCTGTCTAGAACTGTATAAGGTGCTGGATGACAGGCACAAGGTGGAGGACTTTAGGAATGCATTTGTGAACTTGGCACTGTCAGGGCTCACTATGGCAAAGCCAGTCCCGCCTAAGGTGATCACGTACCATGACATGAGCTGGACCATTTGGGACCGGTGGATACTAACAGAGAACTTGATGCTGAGGGAGCTGATGCAGTGGCTGGAAGACAAGGGGCTGAAGGTATGCAGAATTTCACGTGGGTTGCGTCTGCTTTACAATGCCATGTCTCCAGAGGACATCAACAAACTGGATCAGGAAGTTGTAGATCTAGCCAATTTAGAGGTTCCCCCACATAGACACCATCTAGATCTTGTGGTCGACTGTGATGACTGATGACGAGGATCATTACCCCATTCACATCCCTATAATATCCATGCACTTTGGGTAATTGTAGAGAGTAAGTTCAACTGCAGGCATATCTCAGCACAATCATCAGTGTCTATCATCAATAGCCTAAAAGTTCTTTTGCAGTTACATTCTCTCTTGACACATGCAGTCTTGACCAGTAAGTTCATATAGATTCTAGATTCTTGACACACATGCGGTCTTCGGTGAGCTTTATACTCAAGTATTTGGATATGATCAGTGGCAGTTTAAGAAATTCGAGTTTGTGGGATCAACAAATTTTTACCTTTATCAACATCTATCATCTACTTTTGATAATATTAGGGCTCTCTCATTCTAATATGAGGAGAATACCGTATTTAGAGGTTAAGTTATGGTAAATGAAAATTTACCGACAAAATGTCCAAAAAAGAAAATTTGGGCCCATTAGTTTTTTTTTTTTTTAGACAAATGGCCCATTAACTTAGACATTGAGTGGGGTCAAAAGCTTCCCATAACTTCAATTCATTAAAGAGTTTTTTTTTTTAATATTTTTTCAGATCTCAGTGGGGTCAATTGACCCCACAGGAATCCATGTAGCGCCGCCCATGGGTTTGATCACAATTAGACCAACTATGGTATGTGATTATCAATTGGATCCAAAATGTAGATGTGACCTGGACATTAAATAACATAATTTTTTGTTTCTAGAGTAGTCCATACCCGTAATTTTCATGCTGGGTCCTTCCTAGACTCGGCAATTGAAGGGCCAGGCCAGGTGCTTAAGGAACATTGAAATTCTCTTGTACTGTGTGGGTTTTCCATTGAATGTTAATATAAAAAAAAAAACATTGAAATCCATACAGACTTTTCCCTTTGGGTCAGCCAGGTGAGTTTTTTGAATCGATCAAACTTCCAAAGTGGATCCACTGCTATTTAGAGGATTGGACTGAATGTAGTTTTATTGAGTCTGAATCCCGCTTCTTGTGATGCCGGGAGTGGAACTTCACAGTGGGACTCACTTACTATAAGCTTCTTGAGCCTAGTTGGTGAAGAGTTCAGATCCATTTGATCCATGGTCCCATGTTTTGAAGAATCTAATTTTAATTCTTCAAGAAAACAATTAAATGTGGAATTGCAAATCGCAATTACAATCAGGGGCGGACCCAGGATTTCATCTTGGGGGGGGACTTAAATAAATATTTTTTAATGAATTAATATAGCTAATATTTTTTTTTTATATTTTTCTGGACATATCTCTAAGTTCAAGCGTGATAAATATATTAAAATCAAATACTAAATTTCGCATTAAAAATAAAATCAGGATCTAGTTGACATAAATAATTGTATTTTAGTGCATTCCTCACTTAAGGTTCTGGCTTTGGGTAACGTCAGATGAGGAGTCGAGGAGATGAAGCACCGATTTGTACCTTTTTTTTTTTTTTTTACTTTGTGCAAACAATTAAGGCGGGGGGGGGGGCGGGGGGGGGGGGGCACTTGTTGTAAAATTAATATATAAACTAATTAAAGAGTATATAATATAGAAAATAAAGATTTGAGAGGGGGCTACACTAAGTCCTTGGGGGGGGGGGGGGGCACTTGCTGTAAAATTAATATAAACTAATTAAAGAGTATATAATATAGAAAATAGGGGTTTTGACCGTACAGGGTATAAAATATCCTGTATTCCTTGAAATGGTGTTGACCAAAAGTATATCCCAAAATGGGTATCGTACAGAGAGCTTTTTTTTTTTTTTTCCACTTTTACCCTTTTTGTGCGATATCGCATAAAATGAAGAGTCATTATATTATGAGCTGCTCGTTTTTCCTCCCTTTTTTTCATCCATTTACAGCAAAACAAGTCGTTTTTCCTCATTGTTTTCAAGTGGCTGTCTTCATCTTTCATATCTTTTATTCATCTAATACAATCAAACAAAAAAATTAAGAATAAATTTCAAAGTATCTCCATGACCATAAGTTTTTGGTGTCTCAATGCCCAACCATTTTTAACATAACATTTGACAGAGTATACAAAAAATTCCAAACATGTCCAAATATGTGTAAGAAGAATCATCTGAATGCCTTTGGAGAAATGAAAGAGTGATTGCTTCGTCCTCTTGAGAACCTCCTCTAAAGACAGGAAAACAATGAGGAAAAACGACTCACTTTTTACTGCAAACAAAGAGAAACGAGCAGCTTAAATAATGACTCTTCAGTTTATGCGATATCGCAAATATTTGCAATATCGCACAAAAAGGGTAAAAGTGGAAAAAAAAAGAGGCTCTACGTATGATACCCATATTTGGGATATATTTTGGTCAACACCATTTTAAGAAATATAGGTATTTTATACCTTGTATGGGGGTGGGGGGGGGGGGGGGGGGGGGGGGGGGGGTGGGGGGGGGGGGGGTGTTTGTGTTGGGGGGGGGGGGGGGGGGGCGCTACACTAAGTCCGCCCCGAGTTACAATGAACTGACATTTGAACATAAGTGATCTTGATGGTCACCTCCACAAGCAACTGAAACAAAACAATGAGATGACCGTCAATCTTGAATTAAAAAAAGGCAGCCCTGTGCACTGAGGCTCCCTTACCCATGTAGGGTTAGGAGAGGGTTAGATGTACACAGCATTATTCTGCATGTGGAGAAGTTGTTTCCGCACTTCCGTGACACCGAGCTCGCAATGGAGCAATCTTATTGTTGCTTTCGTCCTCACTCTTGGAGAAGTTGTTTCCGCATTTGAATCCGTGACACCCAGCTCGCAATGGAGCAATCTTATTGTTGCGCCCGTCCTCACTCTTGTCGGTCGTTTTTTTTTTAGTAAAACACTCGTCAGTCTTCAATGTAGTAACATAGCGTTCCAGTACCAGCCAGGGGTCTTCATATGACAATGAGTTGTGTTTCATAAGAAACAGATTTGATCTTAACAATTAGTTGAAGAGTGCTTGCTATTGATGGACCGAGTAGAAAAAAAAATCTTTATGTATTTTTAGAAAATGAGTGTTAAAATCCAAAAAATGGGGAAAAAAAACCATACTCACATTTACTCCCAAAATGTTAGCCCCAGTTGACAATGGTCAGGCTATTTTCCATCATTGGATCTACTGTCAGACCATTATATTCATTATTAGATTTCTAGTCATAAAATGTTAGTCCTAATTGATAGTGCTCAGGCCATTTTATCCATTGCTAGATTTAATGTGGTATCATCGTTCACCATTAGATATATTCATTAAAGTCCATGCAGGCCTTTGTTTGCAAGTGGTTTTACCATTGTCCATCAATAGATCTAATGAGAGCTTGTCCATCATCCTAATGTGGATTTTAAACTATATAATATAAACTTGTATTTATTTTAGCTTTGAATTTCATTCATCTCATGCTTTACATATTAATTTTAATTTATTATATAATTTGCATAAGAGTTCACCATCACAGGCTTTATTTTAGTTTATGAAAAAAAAAGTTGCAATGATTATAGATTCATGACAAAAATATTGATATGAGGAGGTTAAAATCAGCAGGCCCACATTGATTTTTTATGGGTCGAAACCTTCAAATAATCAGGTACCCGTTCTAAATAACAATCCACAAGTATTCTTCACCTGGACTAGGCTAGGCTTTGGGCTTTCTATCACTAAACGGGCTTAGATTATATTTTAAGGCCCAACCCAAACCGGGCTGCCCCGACACAAACCCAGACGCTTAAATGCTTCTCTGAAGCTTCTGTTGCATACATTTCTCTGTAGAAAAATCTCCTGTAGCGAAAGAGCAAGAAAACTGCTCGCAATCCCGCTCCAAAACCGTACACAGAAAGAAAGAAAACAGGCAGCGAAGAAGTCATAAAGAAACAGAAAGTAAAAAAAATCCCTTTCCCTTATCCTTGTGTCACTCGTTGGAATCCCATTCCTTGCTTTTTTTTTTCATCGGTACGTTCTTTCTCTTTATTCCTTCCCTTCTCTTATTGCCTTCTTCAGCTGCTGTAATCCTCCCTAATCTCCTTTTTTTTACAATGGAGTTGAGATTAGGGTTGGGGTTATGCTTAGGGCTTTTCCTTCCCATTTCAATTGCAATAGCATCTATTCACTTTGGGGAAAACGCTTTCCATCTCAATTTCTTGCATCTCTCGCTGTTGTTGATCATCGCCATGGGTTGCGGCTGGGTTTTGAGGAGTTTATTGCAATCTATGATTCGTAGAAAGAGAGCAGCTCGTGATGAAGCTGACAAAAGCAGCGCCAGCAATGGCGCGGAGGCATCGCGTAAGAAGCCGAGGGTTGATTGCTCGAACTCTTCTCCTTCATTTATGCCGAACGACAACCAAAACGTCGCCACCGACGCCATGATCGGAAACCCGTCTGATATCGATGAGGATCTCCATAGTCGGCAGCTCGCTGTCTATGGACGAGAGACGATGAGACGGCTCTTCAAGTCGAATATATTAGTTTCTGGAATGCAAGGCCTCGGCGTCGAGATTGGTATGCAATTGCTTGTTTGGTTATTTATTTGTTTTTCTGTTTGCTGTGGATTCTATCTCAATTTTATGATGTTAGCCTGTTATCGACTTAATCTTGAGCGTTTTCCTTGGAAATGTTTAGTTGCGCCAAACAATAGCAAGTGAAACTGTAGAAAATGAAAATGAAATCAATGTGGAAAACTGCCATGCCTAAGGGCGCCTTGTCTGGAGCATTTCCCTTGGAAAATGAAAATTGTTTCCTAGGGAGAATCATTTTCCGTTGTTCAGTGTTCACAGTTTCTGCAATTTTAATTTTCCCTGGTGAAAGCATTTTTGCGGATTTTGTGGAAATTAGATCAAGACCAAGAGTTATGAAACCATTTTCTAAGTCTTTTTTTGTTTGTTGGTGCCATATCTCGAACCCATGACCTAATGGTCTAAACCATAGGTTGCAACCATCTTGACAAGGCAGAGATTGGCAACCATTTTCTAAGTCTTACGAAAGAGGCACAAACATATTTCGTCCCGAAACTGAAATCATAGAAGACGTGCTTTCAGTTTTCATTTTCTGTAGATAATGGAATTGCTGTGGAAGTAAAATGCCGCGAACGATTTCTCTATCATTTTGGTTTGGAGGCAGAAAATTTGGAAAATTAGTAGGTAACATGAGATATTGTCCAACTTTTGTTCTGCCTGAAAATGTAATCACAGAGGAAGGCGTCCATTCTGCTAGTGCATTTGGACCGTTTGCAATTAGAGGGATGTCTTTATGTACTAAGTTGCACCTTTCCAATTTCCTTGATTCCTTTCCTAGATTATGCTGTGATTGGATGCTGAATGCCTGAATCATGTTCTGGTTTTACATGGGGTTAGTTTTGCATATTTTGTATTATTAAAGTTTTTAAGCTCATAAAGCTGACTATAGATTTGACTGTCTTACTGTAATGAATTTCACTCGACTTCTTAAATTGAGTCACATTCATATGCTTTTAGAGAGTTATTTTGAAATGTCTATATAAGATTATTTCAGACCTAGGCGAGTCATTGTTATAAGATTATTTAAGACCTAGGCGAGTCATTGTTCTGACTTATCGTGTTGCCCAGGCCTACTTGACTGAGTCAAGTTGGGTTCTCAAACCTTTTCTTTTCTTTTCTCTTTTTTTTTTCCTGAATTGTGTTTGACAATCAAGAGTATTGGGTAAGAGTAACTTTCTATTATGGCTATAGACTATGGTAGAAGAAGAATGACAATGCCAAGTGAACACAACATGAGTGTCAGAATATGTGGGAACTTTTATGGGCTCAACTTGTCAACATTTTTGTCTTTTGTTTTAATGGGCTGTAGTACTTCTTGCAGCAAAGAATCTTGTTCTCGCCGGTGTGAAATCCATTACATTGCATGATGAAGGGACTGTGGAGCTGTGGGACTTGTCTAGTAATTTTTACTTCTCAGAGGATGATATAGGGAAGAACCGGGCAATTGCTTGTGTCCAGAAGCTCCAAGAGCTCAACAATACTGTTACAATATCAACCATGACGAAAAAATTATCCAAACAACAACTTTCTAATTTCCAGGTTTTGCCTATTTTTGTTGCTTTAGTCATGATGTTATGGAATTCTTTATTTATGTGTTCTGGTCCATATGTAAGTCTTTTTGCAGTGCTACCATTTGAAAAGAAAAGTCACGTCGTATTCACTCACACTAAGTGATAGTGCATTGATTGCAATGCATTCTCATGTGGTTCAAAGATGAGTCATGAATGTTATGGAACTTGAAGAATGATGTAGGTGAGGAAAAAGAAAGAGCTTTTACCATTGTTGCCAATGTTTTCGAAAGAAACTCATGTAAAATTTAACATAAAAAAAAAAAAAGAAGTGAAAACATCACAATGGCATAAAGCTCCCAACTTGTGGAAGAATTATGTCATTCATAGTGTCAAAAACCAACTTCTCATCCCTTACATCATTATGCAGACTGGTAAAATAAATAGCCAACTCATATGCACAACAACTAGTAAATCATACTAGACTCATGCTTTTAATCATGTTTTAAAACACTCGATAGAAGACCAAAATTTGTTACTGTGTTTCCCCACTAACCTTCAGGACTGAAATGGCAAAACTATTTGCAATATGTAGAAATATTATATAATTCACTAGAAAACCTTGGAAATGAGTTTTTTGGTAGGCAACTGAGAAATTTCTTTGTTGACCTAATAAGATGATGAGATCATGATAAGAAAGCTATCATCATAGATATGACATAAAATCTATGTCTCTACAGCATGCTATGGCCCGACATCCTGATCTTTTTGAAAGTGTCATCCTTTAAATTCCGGGAGTGTTTCAGGGTGAGTGGGGGAAAAGAAAAGGCTGTTACTTGCTCGAGCGGCGCTAATGGCACCAGCTAGCTGGATTGTTTGAGCATCTTGACTGGCACCAATTACAAGCATTTTTCAGCTATATTTTCTGAAATGTGCTATCAGAAGAGATCAGGATACCCTTGCTGGAAGGCATTGCCTCTTGAAGTTGATAATCCCAATCAGTGGCGAATCCAGAAAATATATTTTGAGGGGGCTTGAGATTATCGTGCTTAAAATTTTGGAATCCAACTGTTGGCTTGATTATATCCAACATAATATAATTGAAAATTTCAATGAAAATTTACAAAAATTCAAACTTGAGATTCCATTCAAACTTTCACAATTGACATCTTCGAGTTTTCATATCCTGAAAACCTTTCATGATATTATCATTGTCGATCTTTTAAAAAATTTCTCTCTCTATGTATGCAACTAAGATATCACTCAACCATTCATCACTCATTCGATTGCGTAACCGAGTCTTTATTATATTCATGGCTGAAAAGTGCTCTCTCAACCGATGCAGTGGCGACTGGTAATACTAATGCCAAAGTCAGAAGCAAGTAAACCAATAGATATACTTCATTTCTTCTTGTCTTCACCATTGCTCTTGCAAGATCACCAATCCCATCTAAGCTTCCAAATTCATCACTAGAATGCATGTCGGCGATATAAGTGTCAAGTTGATCATGAAGGAGCAATATACTGACATTTCTATACGGGCTTTGGCTTTGGGCAATTGGGCTCTAACATTTGGATTTTGGGTGGGCTTTGTATATTTTTTTTTGGGTGGGCTTGGTCACCTATACATTAGTATATGTAATTAAAAAAAAAAAATAATGGGTAGGCTTGAGCCTACCCATTCATATACATGCATCCGCCACTGATCCCAATCTCCTAGAAGATTTGAAGACCTCATCTCTCTCTCTCTCTCTCATATGTTCTTTCTTTGTTCAGTTGGCTTGAGTTTTGATCTCTGTCCAGTATGCCTAGTTGCCTACTCTAGTTTGGAAAGAACTTTTCCTAGGGAGGTTGAATTACTCAGGGCTAGTCTCTTATTTATTAATCTACTAGATTCTTTTTCCCATGCTCTCCATCCTGCATGTGGATCCTGACCATCAAATGGATTGAGAACCAGTAAAAAGTTTTCTTTTATTGAAGGGATTCAATTTTTCTTTTTTTTGCAATTGAATGGTAGTGATATTTTGTTGGGAAAGAAAAATGCTTTACATCGAGGAAAGCATTGCCTCATATATGAGACAGATTCACCACAAACTATGAGGAGAGAAACCAAACCAAACCAAACCAAACCAAGCCTTTTCCCACTAGGTGGGGTCGGCTATATGGATTTGATGACGCCCATCAAATCTGTTTAGGGCCATGTCCTCCGTTAGATCCATGTAGGCAAGATCATGTTTAATAGTTTCTTTCCAACTTCTCTTGGGTCTCCCTCTCCCTCTCCTACTCTTGGCTAACTCCATGCTTTCACACCTTTTAACAGATGCCTCTGTTGGACGCCTTCTAACATGGCCGAACCATCTCAGTCGATTTTATCTCATTTTATCTCCAATCGGTACTATTCATACTATGCCCCTAATCTCCTCATTCCTAATCCTATCTCTCCTTGTGATCCCGTACATCCATCTTAGCATTCTCATCTTCGCAACTTCCATCTTCTTGACATGATTATGCTTTACTGCCCAACACTCTGATCCATATAACAACGCTGGCCGTACCGCCACCTTATAATACTTTCCTTTAACCTTGAGGGGGACTTTCCGATCACACAAGACCCCCGAAGCACTCCTCCATTTGGTCCACCCGGCTTGAATCCTGTGACTTACATCAGTATCAATCCCTCCATCCTGTTGCACCATAGATCCAAGGTACCTAAAGTTTTCTTTTTTTACTATCTTTTGTGTGCCCAAACTTACTTCTATGTTACCAGGTGTCCTACTATGACTAAACTTGCATTCCATATATTCCGTTTTGCATCGACTTAGCCTAAACCCCTTTGTCTCTAATGTTTTCCGCCGCAATTCAAGTTTAGCATTCACTCCTTCTCTCGTCTCATCCACTAAAACAATGTCATCTGCAAATAGCATACACCACGGCACCTCATCCTGGATATGTCATGTAATCTCATCCATAACTAGGGCAAACAAGTACGGGCTTAACGCTGAGCCTTGGTGTAGACCAATCGTGATAGGAAACTCCTTAGTTTCGCCGCCAGTCGTCCTTATAGATGTCACGACTCTATCATACATATCCTTTATCGCCTCAATATAAGCGACACAAACTCTTTTCTTTTCCAGAACTTTCCAAAGAATCTTCCTAGGAACCCGGTCATAGGCCTTCTCCAAGTCAATGAACACCATATGTAAATCTCTCTTACCTTCTCTATACTGTTCCATTAACCTCCTCAGGAGAAAATAGCCTCCATGGTTGATCTCCCAGGCATGAAACCAAATTGATTCTCTGAAATATTTGTTGTTCTTCTTAGTCTTCTCTCAATAACTCTCTCCCATAATTTCATCGTATGGCTCATCAATTTAATCCCGCGGTAGTTCGCACAGTTCTGAATATCTCCTTTGTTCTTGTATATGGGTATAAGAATACTTTTCCTCAATGCATTAGGCATCTTCTTGCTCTTTAGCACTACATTAAAAAGCTTTGTCAACCAACTAATACCATCCTCCCCCAAGCACCTCCAGACCTCAATAGGGATACCATCTGGCCCAACCGCTTTCCCATTCTTCATTCTTTTCAATACTTCTTTAACTTATTCCCTATTGTGATTCGCTTCTTCTCTAGAAATGGTAAGCTGCCCCAATTGTATGTCACTACTACTGCTTTCGTTAAATAACTTGTAGAAGTAGCTCTTCCAACGCTCCTTTATCTCCTCCTTTACTAATACCTTTTCATCCCCATCCTTAATGCATTTAACTTGGTTTAAGTCCTTGGTCCGCCGATCTCTAGTTTTAGCAAGCTTGAATATCTCTCTTTCGCCTTCCTTAGTGTCAAGTCGCCTATATAGCTCCGCAAATGCCTTTGCCTTGGCCTCACTAACTGCCTTTTTGGTTTCTCTTTTTGCTTCTTTATACCTCTCCAAGTTCGCTTCAATTCGATCCTTTTGCCAAGTTTTAAAGCACTCTCTTTTAACTCTTATCTTGTCTTGGACGGCTTCCCTCCACCACCATGCCTCTTTCTGTACTGGAGCACCCCCTTTAGATTCTCCTAAGACTTCTTTCCCTACCCTCCGAATACACTCTGCTACCTTGTCCCACATATAATTTGCACTCTCATCTGTCGCCCAAACGTCTTCCTCTAGTACTCTTTCCCTTAAAGCTAGTTGCTTATCACCTTTCAGGTTCCACCATTTAGTCCTTGAGCATCTATACAACTTCTTTTTTCTAGTCCACCTTTGTAACTGCACATCTATGATCAACAACCTATGTTGGGAAGTCAAGCTCTCCCCCGGTATAACCTTACAATCTTTACAAGCTAAACGGTCTCTTTTCCTAGTTAAGAAGAAGTCAATTTGTGTCCTCGATGGGCCACTCTTATAAGTCACCAAATGTTCCTCTCTCTTTCTAAAAAATGTGTTAGTTATCATGAGATCATAAGCCACTGAAAACTCCAAGATATCTTTCCCTTCTTCATTTCTATTACCGTACCCATGTCCCCCGTGTACTCCTATGTATCCATCTACGTCACGTCCTACATGACCATTCAAATCACCTCCTATGAAGACCATCTCTCCTTGGGGTATCTCTAGTAGCACTCCTTTCAAGTCTTCCCAAAACTTCTCCTTATGTCCATCTCCTAAGCCCACCTGGGGGGCATAAGCACTAATTACGTTCACTATCTCTTCTCCTAATACTAACTTAATTGCAATAATCCTATCTCCATAGCGCTTTACATTCACTACATCTTCCTTTAAGTCCTTGTTTACCACTATGCCGACCCCATTCCTCGATCTATTAAGTCCCGTATACCATAACTTATACCCGGTCCTCTCAATCTCTTTTGCTTTGTGTCCCACCCATCTTGTCTCTTGCAAGCAAGCAATTGCGATTCGTCTCCTTTCCATTGTATCCACCACTTCCATAAGTTTCCCAGTTAGGCTCCCAATGTTCCAAGTGCCCAATCTCAGCCTTCTATTTTGGACTAGCTTCCTTACCCCCCACACTCGTCCAATAAAGTGTGAGGACCCTTGCCTATTTAGCACTGCACCCGGGCGCCGATGCAGCGGTCCTTGCTCACTTATCACTGTACCCGGACCATACAGCGCGTCGCTAAGTAGGGGACGCTCCAACGAAATTTCATTAGGTCTCAAATCCATAAAAAATCCGACTGAGTATTGTGCTGGCTGTCGGCTACTTAACGCACAACCCTCCTCCTTTGTCCGGGCTTGGGACCGGCTATGTCAAGGATACCCCAACATAGGCGGAGTTAAACTATGAGGAGAGAAACAAAAAAAGAAAAGACAACTACAACGGGTAGGGGACTAAATTCTCAACCATATTGAAATGCTCTACATCCTAGTTTGCAAGAATATTTGATTCGCCAATCACCATTTGACCAGGTTTCTGATATATGCAAGTTTGAAGCCTGTACTAGGTTAGTTCAATGTGTGTGTGTGTACACAAGCATGCCTTAAAACAACAAGTTCTGCGACCTTAAGGATTAGTAACCATTTCATATGCACAACTACAATTAATTTTTAAAGCCACTGATGGGTTTTGGTCTTGGTCACATTACCAGTCCTCTTACGCCACTTCAAAAACAAAATCGGTGCACACTGAGAGACTATGATGAGTGCATGAGCTCAGACTGAACTAGTCTTTAGCATTGGGACAGTGCTGATTGCTTGGATATGTATTTATCTTAGTATGTGGATGGTTGCTTATCAAATTCTGTAAAATTGCATTGCTGGATATTTTTATTTTTATTTTGGATTGTGCTGGATCTTAGTCCTAGTTGTTTGAACCTAGCAGAATGCTCTCTCTCTCTCTCTCTCTCTCTCTCTCTCTCTCTCTCTCTCTCTCTCTCTCTCTCTCTCTCTCTCTCTCTCTCTCTCTCTCTCAAAATTCTAGTTTTTATACTTTTGCATGTTAAATTGTTAATAGTTATTTTTCTTGATGGAAGCTCCCTGTTGACAGTAACTATCATAATGCAGGCAGTAGTATTCACAGATATAAGGCTAGAGGAAGCAATTGAATTTGATGATTACTGTCATAATCACCAACCACCAATTTCGTTCATCAAATCTGAAGTCCGAGGTCTATTTGGTAGTGTGTTTTGTGACTTTGGTCCTGAATTCTCTGTTTTTGATGTTGATGGTAAGGATCCACATACGGGTATAATTGCTTCTATCAGCAATGACAGTCCTGCACTTGTAACATGTGTTGATGATGAAAGGCTTGAGTTCGAGGATGGGGATCAAGTTGTATTCTCTGAGGTTCAAGGCATGACAGAGCTTAATGATGGAAAACCAAGAAAGGTTAAAAATACAAGGCCGTACTCCTTCACTCTCGAGGAAGATACCTTAAATTTTGGCCAGTATGAGAAAGGTGGTATTGTCACACAAGTGAAGCAACCAAAGATATTGAACTTCAAACCTTTAAGAGAGGCACTCAAAGATCCTGGTGACTTCCTTCTAAGTGACTTTTCCAAGTTTGACCGTCCACCTCTGCTACACTTGGCATTTCAGTCTTTGGATAAGTTTATAACTGAAGTGGGGCGCTTACCTATTGCTGGGTCGCAGGAGGATGCTGAGAAGCTGATATGGTTGGCCTCAGGTATTAATGAAGGCATGGGGGATGGTAGACTAGAAGACATTGATAAGAAACTTTTGCGGCATTTTGCCTACGGCTCCAGGGCAGTTCTGAATCCAATGGCTGCCATGTTTGGTGGTATTGTTGGGCAAGAGGTTGTGAAAGCATGTTCTGGGAAGTTCCATCCACTTTTCCAGGTGATGCTTTAATCACATTATTTAGAACTTTTTAACTATTGTTTGCTTCATTCATTTTCAAATCTTAACATCTTCGAGTTGATTTTTTTTATCAGTACTTTTACTTTGACTCTGTTGAGTCCCTTCCCGTTGAGCCATTGGAACCTGAAGATTTGAAGCCGTTAAATAGCCGTTATGATGCACAGATCTCTGTATTTGGAAGGAAGCTCCAAAGGAAGCTGGAAGAGGCCGACGTATTTATTGTAGGATCTGGTGCGCTTGGATGTGAGTTTTTGAAGAACCTAGCTCTGATGGGTGTTTGTTGCGGTAACCTGGGAAAGTTAACCTTAACAGATGATGATGTTATTGAAAAGAGTAATCTCAGTAGGCAGTTTCTTTTCCGTGATTGGAATATTGGGCAGGCAAAGTCTACCGTTGCTGCATCTGCCGCAGTTTCAATCAACCCCCGTCTGCATATAGAAGCATTGCAAAATCGTGCAAGCCCAGAGACTGAACATGTTTTTGATGATGCATTTTGGGAGAGTCTAGATGTGGTCGTTAATGCACTGGATAATGTGAATGCCAGGATTTACATGGATGCTCGGTGTGTATATTTCCAGAAGCCCTTATTGGAATCAGGAACATTAGGTACCAAATGCAACACACAGGTTGTGATCCCTCATCTCACAGAGAATTATGGGGCTTCTAGAGATCCGCCTGAGAAACAGGCACCTATGTGCACAGTTCACTCATTCCCACATAACATCGATCACTGTCTAACATGGGCCCGCTCTGAGTTCGAAGGCTTGCTTGAGAAAACACCAGCTGAAGTAAACAAATTTTTGTGTAATCCGCACGAATATGTGTCTGCTATGAGAAACGCAGGTGATGCTCAGGCGAGGGATCTTTTGGAACACGTCATTGAGTGCCTTGACAGGGAGATATGTGAAACATTTCAAGATTGCATCAGCTGGGCACGGCTAAAGTACCGTTCATGATCTCCTCTTTTCAGTTCTTTACTTTTGCTTGAACTGAAGGATGGAAGATTTTATTAACTCCCAATTCCATTATGGGAACTGATTATGCATTTATCCAAACCATTTGCTAGAAGGTCCCACCATGATGATGTCCCTCCCAGAAATCTCCAATATGAGAACATCCTAACTCTTGAATGAGTGGTGGGCAAATAGTAAAGCGAGTGCAAAAACAGTTCTAGAAAGGAATGTTAACTATAATCCTAGAAAAGGGGGAGATGGCTTGGAGCTCCAATGCTTGATGCTTTTGGGACATCATTTTGGACCATTGCTAGGAGGGCTCCACCATTGATAATGTCCTAGAAGCCTCCAATAGAAGAACATCCTAATTCTTAATGGAGTGTCCGACAAATAGTAAACATAGAATTGTGACGTCTTAGAATGGACTGCTGCACTGTCCTAGAAAGAGTGCAAAGAATGGATGGCTAGGATTTTAGTGTTAGAGAATTTCGGGGTATAATTTTGGTTTGGACCGCTATGTGGTTGTGGTATACCTGAACCTAAAGGATTGTGCTCTGGGTCTGGGCTTGAAGGCTTTACCCAGTTAGTAATCAGGTTGACCTGGGATTCTCTCTTGAACCCTTAGTTTGATATACTCCACTGAGCTGCCCGTGAGGAACTTGATCTTTAATGTCCTCACCTGCTGAGTTGGCAGCCCAGGACCTTATTTCCTATTTTCATTCTATAATAGCCTTTTCCATGTCTTTAAAATCCCTAGGAAAGTTTCTCACTGTCATTGAGCTAGGGGAATCAATGACAAGCTTGGTACAATTAATTTTTGTGGGCATACCTGCTATTACTTCTTGAATCACTTTTGTGAGTGAAATAACATTCTGATAGGATGATTCTAACCACTGCATCGAGGGCCCTTCAAAATGGATTGGTCAGAGCAAATTAATTGCACATTTCATGGCCCAAAATCACGTGGCTTGGTCATCTATCACGGCAATATTTCATCATAAGTGATTCAGGATGTGCTCTTTTAAGTCTTTTACTAGTGATAGGCTAAAGATTGCCTGTAGCATAACAGTGCTCTTTCTTTCTCAAACTTGCAAATTTAAAGACTAATGGGTCTGTTGTGGTTGGGCATGATTGAGGCCCGGATTCGATACAGATGTAATTTCTGAAAAATGAAAGCTTGGGGGGTTTGCCCACATTCCTCAAAATAAATATTCATGGTTGATGCATCAGAGTAATGCCCTGGGTAACAAAACAAGACATGGGCTGATGGTCCCCTCCCCCACTGTGTGGGACCATATTTTTTTGTGTAATATGGGAATTGACCAACTATTCAATAGCCACTTGGAACTCTCTCTCTCTCTCTCTCTCTCTCTCTCTCTCTCTCTCTCTCTCTCTCTCTCTCTCTCTCTCTCTCTCTCTCTCTGTGTGTGTGTGTGTGTGTGTAGGGAGATGCTCCTATGAGAGATAGGGGTGGCCCCCCTCACATCATTGGATATGGATGTGAGGGCCCCCACCCTATCTCTCATATAAGGTGAGAGATATCTCTCGTAGGAGCATCTCCCATATATATATATGCATCATCTATTTTTATGTTCTCATTTTTTTTGGTGATCGCCAATTGGTTTGATGTTCTCATATATTTCAACTTTTTGTTTCTTGGTCATGACTACTTTCTGACCAGGTTTGAAGACTACTTCTGTAATCGTGTCAAGCAGTTGACCTTTACTTTCCCAGAAGATGCCGCCACTAGTACAGGGGCACCTTTTTGGTCAGCTCCCAAGCGTTTTCCCCGACCATTGCAGTTTTCATCTAGGGATCCAAGTCATCTTCAATTCATCATGGCAGCGTCCATACTACGGGCAGTGACATTCGGAATCCCCATACCTGATTGGGTCACAAATTCTAAGAAATTAGCTGAAGCTGTCGAAAAAGTGAGTGCTCCTGATTTTCAGCCCAAGGAAGGGGTAAAGATTGTGACCGATGAGAGTGCCACAAGCCTCTCTGCTGCATCTTCTGATGATGCTGCAATTATCAATGACTTGATTATGAAGCTAGAGGAATGCTCTAAGAAGTTGCCGCCTGGGTTCCAAATGAACCCTATACAGTTTGAGAAGGTGCACCTTTCCTCCAATTTACCTGCCTTTGTTCCCTGCTTGTAAAACTGCATAGCTTGCTTACAATTGGGTCTTACATAGTTATCCAAACCTTTGATCTGGTGTAACCATCATGGATGACTCATGAACAGAAAACACTCTTGACGGGATAATTATAACCCTTGACTTGATGTCCATGCAAGAAGATGAAGAAAGAGAATAAGGGAACCATTTACTTTTAGGAGGACAATGGCGATAGCTTTAATGATTAGGGTCCTGGTTTATGTTCTCCCGAGCATGGACCATCCATAATGAGGCTTATCATTTCTGCTTTTGGATTTCTCAACTGTGAGGCACATTTTAAGTCTGAGCAGTTGGTTCGGGGTGACACAGTTGAGGATTGAAGAAGTTCACCATCTGCGAATAATAATTGTTCAATTGAACCCCTTCCCATTTATAGGCAGGCTGAAATCCTGAAACCAACTAGGAGTTATGACATGTTTTACAGTTAAATCAATTTTATGGTGAACATTCCTTCAATTGGGATCCCTTCCCATTTATAGGCAGGCTGAAATCCTGAAACCAACTAGGAGTTATGACATGTTTTATAGTTAATCAATTTTATGGTGAACATTCCTTCAATTGGGATGATATTTTTGAGCCTTCCAATTCATGGTGCAGGTTTGATAGAATAGTCTGTAATAACGGAAGATGGGCTTATCATCATGCAAAGGGAGGGCCCCTGGACGCTTCCTGATGAAGGAGTGACCAGCTTACCCATACTACTCCCACACATGGAAATTGAAAGACTAGCATATCCCTTTTACAAGGAGGCTTTATATAGTTTCTTGATTGATAGTGTGTTCTTGTTCAGGATAGCAATGTAAATGTTGAACCTGCCATTTGATCCTATGCGATGCGTCTGTGGGCATCATCATGTGATGGACCTTGCTTTTTTCTGTTTTCCCTTTTTGATGATCTTTGCAATTCTATTGTGTTTTGTAAAATAAAGCCAATAGTCTGCAATATTCTGCATTTAACAAGGGAAGAATTGTGTTAGCACCAGCTGATAGGGGTAGTTTTTTGGGCAGGCCATCTCCACGATAGGGGCCATCATCTGAACTATTTCAATGAACAAATCTGGGCCTGCACATGTAACCTGTATAGAGCTGAGGAATATTATATATGAACAAAATTTGTTTTACTTGAAGCATAGTCACAAGGCCTTCTCTAGTTGGTCATTTTATTGTCAACCTATTCATATCATTTTTTTTTTCGAAGTGCAGGATGATGACAGAAATTACCATATGGATTTCATAGCTGGACTTGCCAATATGCGGGCTAGGAATTACAGTATTCCTGAAGTTGACAAGCTGAAAGCCAAGTTTATAGCCGGAAGGATTATCCCTGCAATTGCTACTTCCACCGCATTGGCTACAGGGCTTGTCTGCCTGGAACTATACAAGGTGTTGGGTGGCAGGCACAAGGTGGAGGACTACAAAAACACATTTGTGAACTTGGCACTGCCATTGTTCACCATGGCAGAGCCAGTCCCACCTAAGGTGTTCAAGCACCGGGGCATGAGCTGGACCATTTGGGACCGGTGGATTATAAGGGAGAATATAACGTTGAGAGGGCTGCTGCAGTGGCTGAAAGACAAGGGGCTGACTGCTTACAGTATTTCATGTGGGTCGTGCCTGCTTTACAACACCATGTTCCCCAAACACAAGGAGAGATTGGATCAGAGAGTTGTAGACCTGGCCAGGGAAGTGGCCAATGTTGTAGTTCCCCCGTACAAACGCTATCTAGATGTCATGGTGGCCTGCGAAGATGATGATGACAATGACATTGACATCCCTCTGATATCCATCTACTTCCGGTAATTCTAGAGAGAAGTCACAATTGCATTTGTTTCAAAATCGAAGAGACTCTGTCCAAACTCCAAAGTAAATTTAGCATTTAAGATATCATTTACCATGTATATGTTAATTCGACATTCAATTCTTATCCACAATGAAATCTCCAGAATGTGATATAGTTACATTTTTTTCGTGGTTACCATCTCAAGCGTGAGAAATGAACTACTCCATGCTTCGGAATGGTAAGCTTATGCCTATGTTGAAAAGAAATAATTTGTTGCCTTGATTCAAATGGTTTCCATTGACATTTTTCAATTGCAATTCTAGTGTAATGTTTTGTGGAATTATCTTATACCTTTACATTGGACAGTGGTGCCAACCTAATGGTCCTAGCAGCGGTCCATCAAGATTCAAGAGCCTCCGATTGTTCTACCATCATGGGCAGAATCATACATTTTCATTATCTTTTGGCACGGTTACTTGAGTCATTCGTAGGCCTGTTTGGATAAATGAGGAGTGGAGTGAAATGAAGTGGTTTTTATATGTGGAGTGGAGTGAAGAGAAGTGGGTTGAAGTTAAAATATAATACTTCATTTCACTCCATTTGGATGGTTATTTTGAAGTTGAGGTTTGAAGTAGAATCTACTTTTACTCAAGGAAATGGAAGTAGTTAGAGTTGAAGTGAAATGGAGTACATATGGCTCACAACATTACTTCATTTATTAGGTTAGACTCATCCAAACGGGTTAGAGTTGAAATTTTAGACAGTTAGGGCCCATTTAACTTTACTCTACTCTATTTTTTGCCTATCCAAACATGCCCAAGGAAAACCCATGTTTGACTTCTTTTGTTTTTTTTCTGAAGGGGGGTTGTCCTTGTGCATAAATGATAAATTTTGCATTTGAACATCTCCTATTATCATTAGTAGCCGCAGCAGCGGCCCCTCCCCACTCTCTCTCCTCATTGTGATTATCATGGGAGACCTGTCTCATCTAAGGGTCAGAGTTTTCCAATTTTGCTCACTCCCATGTAACTATAACTGATCGGGTCATGAAACCTAATTCAATCTAACATGAAATTAGGTTGATATCAGTGACATTTGAGTTCATGACCATTCATGAGAGAGACGTTTAGTGCAGCAGTACATGTTAACCTTATGCAGAAGCCAAAGCACAAATATCAAGGGGATGCACCATGTATAATTGTTATAATGCACCCTAAACATTTCTCGTGTCATCAAACCAAAGGTGATACGGATACCTGTAAATTGGATGCTGTTTCCAGTGTGGCATTCCAGTCTTCTGGTATTTTCTCATCTTTGGATCATATAGGGATATTTACAAATTGATAAGATATAAGAGTTTCTAAATTTTCATAAAAAAAATGAATGGAAAATACACACGCACCTATATATGTATACATGTATATAGGTAGGCCCCAATCATTTGAAGAGATCCCGTCCCATCCCCAACGATGGAGTCCCAGGTGAGCCCCACGTTGAGGTGTGCATTTAAGCTAAAAATGCCCCATATGCACTGGATAACTACTATATGTATGGGGAATGTTCATCTGTATTTTTTTCTCACCATAGAGTGAGGGACACTCTCTCCTTTTGGTACATGAAAAGTGCATTTTGTACCTACCCTATGTACTTGAAAATTTTCAAAAAAAGAAGTGTCTCTCGGCATAGGGTGAGGGAAAGATGCATGTGAATGTTTCCCATATATTACAATAATTATGTTTTGGGAGATATAAAATGAAATCATTGGGTTTTGATTTGTTGCGGTATCTTCACTAAAAAAAATATATTATGAGATTTCTGAAACATGGGCAATATTGGTATAGTGGCTCCACTTTTCTCTTGTAAGAGGGCCTGTATGGCAAGTCTGATCTAATTGACATAGAATGGATTCAATTTAAACCTCTTTGAAATAAAGGTGTTTAAATTAGACTCCTTTAGAAATAGACTAAATTGATAGGTCGCCATCATTTAAAAATGAGAACTTGTCATATTGTAAAAATTACACGGAGGAAATTGTCAAAATAAATAAAAGCAGGCAAATTTTTCTTAAAATTAGTAGGCAAATTTATCATAATGCAAAATCATAGGGGTAAATATGTAAAAAGATTTTTGATTGCTCTACACCTTCATGTTTGTATGAAATAGTTATCTTTTTATTATTTTGTGAGAAACAAGTAGAAGGTCTTAAAACTAATTGAATAAGACGTTCAAACTTTTACAAAAAAATAATAATACTAATACGTTCAAACAAAGTCTAAAATACCCAAACATTTAGTCATTTTCAGTCAAAATAAACCTTGCCGAATGACTCGGAGTGTCTTTACAAAATTACATTATAAGAATTCATTGCTCTTAAGGCCCTATGGCCGCCCATATATATGACCAGGATCCTAACTGAACCAGAGCCTGATTCACACTCATTAGCAAATCTGATTTTCATTTCTCCGCGCCAAAATGTGATACTCATACAACAACCATCTTACGTACACATGGCCCTGACTTATTCTCCTTATATGTGGGGTCCACGTTTAATCGAATGGTTTAGATCCTGAAAACAATGGGGCCCAGCCAATATTCCTTCCACCATCCAAACAATACAACGGCTAGGATCGTCCCAACACGTATTCTTCCACCCATAGGCTATCCCAAATGGGATATAGCGCCAAATTGATCGCGTAGCTAGCTAAACTCCTGACCGTCGATTGGGTGGGCCCAGCCGGTGGACTCCACAGCCTGCCACCTGTCGTTTTTGATAGGGGCAAACTCGTCATTTCGTCAATAACAAACTCTTCATTACAAATGCAACACTTGCTGTAGTTTTCTGTTATCTGTCTGCTTTTCTCTCTGCTCTTGCATTTCCTCGTTTTGGCGCGCTTTTCTTCTCCTCTGCTCTGTTTTCTCATTTCCCTCTCCATCGAAGAAGATGTTCTACTCTCATCAGCTGCTTGCAAGGAAAGCTCCTCTCGGCCAGATCTGGTGAGAATTTCCTCTTTCGTTTTACTTCGATGCCTTTCCGTCTTTCTTCAAATCTCAACAAAAATCTTCTCGATCTTCTTGTAAGGATGGCTGCTACATTGCACGCGAAGATCAATCGAAAAAGGCTCAATAAGCTCAACATCATTCAGATCTGGTGAGATTTCAGCCTCTGCTCTTCTACAGATCGTTTGGTACTTCAATTACTTCAAACGGATACTGATTTCATCTCCCTTTCGCTTCGTTTCTCCTTCGATCTTCAGTGAAGAGATCTTGAATCCTTCGGTTCCTATGGCTCTCAGACTCTCCGGGATTCTCATGGGTAAAAATCGAACCGGTCGATTGTAATCTAACCATCTGAGGATTGTTTCGCTTCAATTGATTTGGTGATTACGTACTTTTGGCTTTTTTTTTTCAGGTGGTGTTGTGATTGTATACGAGAGGAAGGTGAAGCTACTCTACGGTAGTGTTCTTCTTCTTCTTCTTTTTCTCTCTTTCTTTCTGGATTTCTGATTGAGATGTTTTATTTTTTCTGATGGAGTTGTTTTTCATTGCTCTGTTATTGTCAGATGATGTTTCGCGTCTGCTGGTAATTTGGAGTCGGTGCTTTGTGTTTTCTCTGCGTATGAAGGAAATTAAAGGGATTGAGCTGGTGATTGTTTGAATCTTTAGTAATTTCGATGTGTTATTGCAGGTTGAGATCAACGAAGCTTGGAAGCTGAAAACAGTCGCCGCGGATCCTACCATCCTTCCCAAAGGGAAAACCCAGGCGAAGTGAGATTTCTCTCTCTCTCGTTACCACTGTTTTGTTCATCCGATTCGTCGTTTTAAAAACTGTTTCGTACATTTTAACAGCCGAAATCATTGCGTAACGGCTGAAGCTGCTATGTGGTTCTGTTTCCTCTTTCATTTTCCATTTGATTACTCATAACATGCGTCGGTGTTTTACATGTAAGAAATCTGCACAACTAAGGTTCTGAGATTCTGCCGAGACTTGTCTCTTCACTGATGAAAAATTATTGGGTGAAACCGAATCGACCACAATGTATCAATCCAAACAATAAGATCTATTACATTCTCAGTGGCAACACATTCAACATTATGGTATTCCTACTAAATTGATGCAGATGATGATAATGTTTGATAAGAGATTTAATCACACCGTCTGGATGGAGTAATCAACAAGTGCAGTTAGCACCTTTTGTAACATGCCCAATGTTTTAAAATTTGCAGATACGAAGCAGTTACTTTGAAAGACAACGGAGATACGGATGTTGGAGAAATCGAGCAGTCCCTCCACTTCTCAACCACAACGGCATTCCACGCCACCAGCTTTTTCGCCATGGTATATATGACCATCTGATAATTATCTTGACCTTACACCACTCAAGATGATGCAATGTCACAGACCCACCCACTTAAAAACACACACCTATTTACGTACATGAGGTTGGGGTTCGAACCTAAATGTACCAAGCTCCAATATGAGTTTTGGTGGACTGGTCAGTTGGATTTGATTAACCGGTTCTGTACCCGTACCCATCGGATTTCATATGTAAGAATCGCCACACCCACACGTAGGAGTTTTAATCACAGTTCATCTATTCTTTTACCATCTAAGAGTAGTGTTTGACGGTTGAGATGGGAATGAAAATGAAGTTGATCAAAGTTCAAACTTTTTGCCACGTTGTCTTCTTAGTTGTGAGCTTTCGGGAGCAGAGAGGAGAAAACGATAAACGAACTGAACTGAAGTGACACAAATAACCTTGGTTTGAAGAAAGAATAGAGTATGCTATAAAAGCTAATTTTGTCAGTTTGTGGAGTAGGTTTCAGCACGCGCAGAGAAGTTTCACGTGAAAAATGGAATTATGGGATCGGCGATCAAACTTTTCTTGTAAACGTAGTGAGACAACATTAGTGGGCCACCCTCGTTGATCTGGAACACTGTGGTGATTAGTGGGACATCTCTAGCACAAAAGTATAGTGTATGGTCAAAATAAATGCTCTCGTTCTATAGAAGCCAGTGCCTAATTTCATTCTAATAAGATTTGTGTCTACAGGCAATTAGGTATAAAAGTTTAAAATCTTATAATATTTTATTCATATAGTTATAAGAGATGGATGTGGTGATAATCTCCTTCTATTAGAATAAAATTTGGTTTTGACGTTAAAGGAGTAGGGCATTTCTTTCCAATGAGCCTTATAAAGTCATCAAAAAGTCTACATAAATTAGTTTTTTGGTCAGAATTTTCGATAAATCCGATGATATGATATTCAAGGGATATTATAGGATTTGTTCAAAATTCGGGTCAAAAAGTTTGTCCATGTAACACTACTGTATAGTCATATAGCATAAAGGATCTGGAAGCCCGATTTGTAATTGTATGGAATGATTTGGGTCTATTAGGATACAAAACGTTCCGGCCACATTTGTAACTAGCGACCGCTTATGGTTTTGATAAAAAAAACCCAAAATCTGGAGTGGACTCGACAGAGTTGCCAACTTAGGCGGTTGGAAGAGCCTATCACCACGACGGATGCACACAGCTCTGATTTTATTTTCGTTGGATAGGATATAACAGGGGTCCATTTTCTGCAGGTGACCATCCCACTTCATGATTTTAATGCGTATCATTTCCTAAGTTTCCCCTAACTTGGCAAATCAGGATCAGTGTCAAGGGAACTAGTGTGCTGCACCAAATGCGTGATGGCATATTGTATCCACTGAGTGTCCCCTTCACGTGCTTTCCATTGGTGGATGGAGTGAACTTCATGGTGGGATCCACTCATTGAAAATCCGCTGATTAAAATGAGTGTCCTCAAATCTTATCTAAATAATTGATATGTTCTTAATCATATACTTAATTTTATGGTAAGTCCAACTCTTATTTAGATAAATTTGAAGACAACCAATCCAGTGGAGGGCATTTATTTAAGCCACTCCTAGCTGAGTTTCAACCATAGAAAGTAAGGACCCTTGTAATTATTAGTAAAGACAGGGCACGATCCGCAACGGATTGTCACATCTGTATTTCATTTTTATTATATGATGAAGAATGGGAATTCATTTTCTTGTCAGAAATAGGAAAATCTTGGCGATCCCTTCAGATCTCCACCTGTCCCCCCTCTCTCTCATGTGAGTTTCCCCCTACCTTCACGAGCTCAATTCGTTGCCATTGAACCATCAGTGGGTTGGTCTGGCCCCTTGTCCCTCTTACAGAAGCCCATTTCCTTCATAACTACAAAATGGCCCACAGTTTGGTTTTTGGCCCTTGGTGAAAAATATTGGCCTGACTCTACCCGCTTGGTTATAACCAGAAAGTAAAACTTAGGACTAGCCTACATGAATTCTGTCCAAGTGGAATGGAATCTTCCTGATCTTATATTGACCCACCCTAGTTGAATGTTTCATTGGCAAGTAGTGACGGTAAGGTCTATCATGTGACCCTGGGGATTCTCTGATTGACCAGTATTGTCCGAAGTTACTTGGCTCGGTAATGAACAAAGTGGTTTAAGTAAAATGAATCTGGCGGTGTCTGACCAAGTGCTCCCCAGACTCACACACCCGTAGATTAGAAGGATTCCAAATCCAGCCTAATGGAGCCCGGGTTAATGTGGTGCTGTCTTTTTTATATTCAGGGCCTGGAGGATGTGGGCGAAACCTACATCCACATAGATCCTGGGGAGGGCGACATCGGTCCACACCACCAAGGTAAGTTCCCTTTTACACCGTTAATATTTCCCTCTTTCGTACGGCTGTCATTTCTTTTTGGCTCGGATAAGCTTGTGTTTTAACCTCATATTTCATAGGCTTTAGCTTCAGCAGAACCTCTTTTACAAGCTCGTTT
Source organism: Litsea cubeba (assembly GCA_012931725.1). Taxonomy (NCBI): domain Eukaryota; kingdom Viridiplantae; phylum Streptophyta; class Magnoliopsida; order Laurales; family Lauraceae; genus Litsea; species Litsea cubeba. The sequence continues at coordinate 134,888,504 of CM022947.1, forward strand.
GAGAAAATGAGCTAGGGTTGATCAAAGCATGTTCTGGGGTTGGAACTTTTTTCAAGGAGGGAATTGTCCGCAAAACTGGTTTTTCACGGCGTGTACACGAACATGCTATGTTTCACATAGTGAATTTTTAAAATTTTATTAATATTTACATTAGCAAATATATTTTTTTATGGAAGAATGCTCAAGTGCATCCATCTCTTCTCAGTTAAATGGCTTTTCCTCTCTGTAAATGAATAATCCTCTTCTTGAAGCGAACATAGATGACTTTCCCTCTTTATCACTCGAATGTTTTCAATTATGTAAGTGTCTCCAGGGCAAGGAATAGATGCATATGAACATTCTTTTTTTTTTTTTTTATGAAGCATCTTTTTAATTTCATAATCTAGGTGTTAATTGGGGGATTGAATATTCTTTTTCTAGGTTTAGATTATAAGTGATTTTTTAAATGAAGCTTGATGTTAGTGCTTATTAGTAAGGATTAAAGCATACAAAGTAATTTTTTAATGAATCTTGATGTTAGTGCTTACTGCTTACTAATAAGGATTAAAGCCTATTACTTGATGTTAGTGTTTAACAATAGACTTTGACCGTTGACGGCCCTGGGCCCTGGGCCCTGGGAGAATCATTTTGTTGTAATGTTCTATGACAACATTTTCACAAGTTGTCTCATGGAACTGTGAAAGCACAACCAAGCAATTAGAAAGCTTGAATCTAATTGGCACAATTGGATCTTCCTTTCCCCCACAGATAGAGGCCTTAACAAATAAAAAATAAAGATTAGTATAAATTAGAAGCTTCGAATAGCACCAACGTGGCTCCTCAGTCCTTTCCCTGCTTACATGGGCTTCTGAGGTTGATATTTGAGGAGCCACACAAGCCAAGAGGTTTCTCTTCTCGATCTCCAAATCTTGTGTAACTGAGGAGAAGAGAAAATGAGGTGAGTTCCAGAAAGCAGAGTTATCCATGATTTCAGCTTATAGGAGTTTTGGTCTTTATTGTTGCGCTGAAGTTTGTACTCTCTCTCTCTCTCAGCTGATGCCGCAACCATTACATTATTTGACGATTTTGGCTCGTACCGGGCAGAGACAAATGTCTTTAATCGCTTCGAAAGGTGAGATAAATATTTGCAAATGAATTGTATTCAGAACATATGGTTTTTATAATCCTCAATCCTCTTGGTCTTTCTGTGCCAAACCCAACTATAGCTGGGAGAAGGATTTGATGATGATGAATCCTCTTGGTCTTTCTGTCTTTAAGGATAACATGCGTTTATTATCATTAGCATGACGACAAACTGAAGACCGACAAAAGAGAACAACCGGTGATTTGTTGCGGCCAAATACAGGCGTGGTAGCAAATTAACCATCCAAGAAGATCTGCTCATAATTATTAGTCTTCTTTGATTGCCATTTGTTCTAGGTCAACTATGATGAATAGATATGACAATAGATCTGCTCATAATTATTAGTCTTTGAAATAGACAATAGATATGACACCACTTGAGATTATCAACTATGATGAATGGCTAGCAATCTCCAATGCTATCATTGGTAGATGGTTAATCCAGTACCCACTTGTATAAGACGCGAGTTCGATTTTAATATCATCAATTTGTCCGCCTGAATGCTTATAGGCATCCTGTATTACAAAGACTGATTAGGGTCAAGTTGAAATAAGTTTAGCTGATCAGATACCAAGTATGCTCATAACCCATTCTCGACGTATTGGTTAAAATGCATGAATCAATCCTTGATTATTAGGCCAGATCAGATTGCCACCCTATCTTCTCTGCATTACTAGGGCCTATTTGACTGAGGAATTAACAAGAATAGAATGGCTGTGTCCTTCCTATGTAGTGGGACTGTGGGAGATTGAGAAGTAAGAGTAGAATTGATTCCATCATGACATGATGGTGTCATCAAACCGATTCTGAAAATAAGGTAAAAATTCTTAAGAGGGTGTATTGTTAAATATCAGAATTCTGAGAGTGACATCCCATCAATCAAATGCAGAATCGCGAGATAAAAAATAGCAAACAACTCAAATTTCTTGTTAATAGGATGATCATAGATGGGTTGATCATTTGATTCGATGATCCCTGCCCACCAATCCATGAAATTTTACTGTTTCAATGCTTAATATATAAACACTCTTTTTCACTGTTCAGTTGAAGGTCAATGGTCAGATGGTTTAGATAATTGGACTCATAAGAATGTTAGTGATATGGGTCTCCCATCAGAGTGATATTCTGGAACATCTTTCAACCTGCGAAGGTTATATCCAGTTGCTTGGATTAGAAAGATGAATTCCACTGTGGATTTTCTCAGCAGAATGACGGTTGTTCCTGGTCATCAGCTTGAGCCAAACCTAGTTTGGTAGGCATTGGGTTGAATTTCCCTCTGCTTTCTTTACCTAGTGAGGAATCTTCCTCATCTTGACCACCCCTTAAGAGTTTAAGCTCTCTTTTTTGGTTGATCTTATAGTATTCTTACTTGCAGACAATTGTATTAACTGAGTCAACATGTGCAGGTTTGATATTGAAGGGGAGGAAGAAACCCTGAACTTCACTCCACAAGAATACCCACAAGTTCCTACCACTCTAGTACCTTCTCCGCCTAAGGAGCAACCTCCTGAAGGTTCGAAACTATGTTCTCGTAGAGTATCTAGCTGATTTGCTTTTTGTACTTAACCTGATTGAGTGAGCTTAGTTTCCTTCTTTAGCTGGATTGCAAGTACAACTTGATTGTCATAGACAGGCGCAAACTATGTATACTAAAAACTATGTTCTCGTAGAGTATCTAGCTGATTTGCTCATTGTTTTTGTACTTAACCTGATTGAGTGAGCTTAGTTTCCTTCTTTAGCTGGATTGCAAGTACAACTTGATTGTCATAGACAGGCGCAAACTATGTATACTAAACTTGACACTGGTTAAATTTATTGAAATAAGTGGATAATTTTTTTACATCTGTGCCTACTTCTCCATCTTCCTTTCCACTGCTAATATTATCTATTGAAATACTTAGGAATATTATCACTAACATATCAAGTGGAACTGATAATATTATTCACCACGATTTATTGGCTTCCACTGTAATCAATACCAGTACTAAATAGTTATCTCTTGAAGTACTTAGAAATGCATACTGAAAGTTCAAAAATGAGATAAGCATAGTAGCAGCTTACAAAAGAAGAATATTTTTTGCTACTGTCCAAGAAAATGAAAGCATCCTATAACTACTTTTATCTTCAATTGTGTTGAGGACCCCACGTACATGCGCCTTAAAGGGATTTGCAATTAACTTTAGGTTGTAGAAACTCGAAGGCAGTTTATTTTTATAGGCCAAGTTTCCATCATATAGATATGTTAATGAGTCGAAGCTTACCCTATCAGAAGAACCAGAATAAGGTGTTTCTTCAAGCTACTAGTTCAATGCCTATCATTTGAATTTTTTACATCAATGGAACTGGTGAGTTCTAAGCTTTTTATTTCTTGGATTCAACAAGTTGGTAGGCGTAATCTCCAGATGTTCCTGCTGCAGCAGATGAAATCCATGAAGCACAGCGGAAATCCCAAGATGAGCAACCTACTCCTCATGATGAAAACAGAGCCCAGGAGGTAGTATCAGCTTTGAGTAATGTGAACATGAGGAACCCATTTAAAACAAATATATCAAGTGGCATCCAACTTTTATGCTTAACAATCGACTCTGAAACTTTAACCAGGCTGAGCAGAATCTACAGAGACAACTGCCAACAAAGGGAAATGCAAGACGAAGGCCTGCCCATGTTGTTATGGATAATGAGCTAACTATCATCCCTGGTCATGTCTATCAGTGTTGGCTTCAAAATGCTTCTGACATTTCTTCAAGAAGAAGGAAGAAGGTATTCGTCGATTACAATGGCATACAAAAGCTCATTATACCTGAGTATTTTCGGTGATCCTCTACCTAATTATACACTATTTTGTTATTAAGGGATGGCAAAAACACAATCAGTTGTTTTCTATGAAGATCAACAACCTCATGGAGCTCCCACCTGTGGCCTTGGTTTCCGGTTTAGAAAATGCTACTGGTGAAGTCCACTACCCAGCACCTCTTATGGAGCAATGGGCCAAATGTACCCTGCAACAGCCTAGCCCTGATTCACCTTCATGTCTGTATTGTCTGTCACTTCCATTTTCTAAGTTCCAAAAAGCCTGAAGTGAAAATTGTACTGGCTAATTAGTTTTCCATTCTCTTGTGCAGTGATAACAACACGGCTTCATCCACCAGAACCATCATCATCACCGAAAAGAAGATGTGCTCGAGATCCTCCAGAATTTGTAAGTTTTTTTTCTTTTTTGGTAACATAATATCCATTTATCAAACTGAACAACATAAAGAAGGACTGATTTTTAATACGTTTGGATCTGAAGCCCGTTGAAGATTTTCAGAGTGGAATTGGCTCTCAGGAACAACAAATCTCCATAGAGAAGCTCAGGGCTAATCTTGATGACATTGAACAAATAGCAGTTGTAGATGCCCTAAAAAGAAACCAATTTGCGACACCTGGAAGTTCTGGTAGCTTTTACTCTTTTCCCTAATGTGTGTACATTAAGGTCAGAACAATTGAGCTTCTTGCTTAGAGATAATAAGTGAATTTGATCTTACTGAATTACAGAACACAGTGCAAGATCCATTCCTAGCTCTGGATCTGGACATAGTTTGCTGCAGTTTGATCCCGAGATCCAGCTGCCTTCAGGAAGGTTAGTAAAATCAACTTCTTAATGCAGATAGGTTTGATAAAGGCCTCTTTCTGGTTTAAGTTATTTTCTTTTTTATTCGAGTGGAACTGCACAATTCTTGGTTCAGGGTAACACAGTTATGTATATTTTCTTTTGTTGTGTTCTTAATATTTTAGAGGAAGCATCCTCAAGCCACTTTGTACCCATGAGGTGCATAGTTTGGTCATCTAGACAATTGATCTAATGGCCCTATGATAGACCATGTTCCAATGTGTGCTGATTGGAACATCCTATCCATTCAGTATCATGCCTTGCTTATGTTGATGCAATACCATAGCTGTATTCATTTATAACTTTATATTTGCAGGTTGTCCATAGAATGGTTAGGATTGTCCTGCTGGGTGGATATTTGGGTTATTGTTGATGCACACTGAAGTTCCATCAGATGGGCAGTCTAAATAAACAAACCATAGCCCCCACTTAAACACTCAGGGCCACGGATATTGTGCATATCCTTCAGTAAAGATTAATTTAGTCATTCCTAGTTTTGAACTAGATATCCTTTGTGAGCTTGACCAAACCCAAAACTGCAATCCAAGCATGTGGTAAGAAGAAAGTGTCCTGGAAAGCTTTTGTAAGAAATGGGAAAAGGGGTTTCGGCCTCCCGGAAAAAAAGGGCAAATTTCAAATAAGGCCTTAATTTTTTGCCTTATTCCAAAAAAGGACACAAGTATCAAAACTTTTCAAATTAGTCCCTAAGTTTTCCAGTAAGTTTTCAATTAAGGATATCCATCCATTTAAAGGTATTTTTTGAAGACTTTTTCCCCATTTTCTAAAGTACCCAAATTGTTTTCAATTAAGGATATCCATCCATTTAAAGGTATTTTTTGAAGACTTTTTCCCCATTTTCTAAAGTACCCAAATTACCCTTCCTTAAATAAAAGCCATGACATGGTTCTAGCAGCCACTACATGCAACCGATCGCCATCGGGACGCTGGTTGTTCTCAAGCACAGTGAGGATGTTGTTGAAGAAAAAGAGAAAAATATAGAGGAAGTGAAGGATGGTTTTATTTCAATGAAGGGTAATTTGGGTAGTTAAAAAAAATGAGGGAAAAAGTTTCCGGAAAATAGATTTAAATGGACAGATGTCCTTAATTGAAAACTTTCTCGAAAAGTTAGGGATTCATTTGAAAAGTTTTAAAACTTGTGTCCTTTTTTTAAATAAAGCAAAAACTTAAGACCTTATTTGAAAATTTCACAAAAATATATATAATCTAAGGCAGCTCATTCAGTCCGAGCTGCAATCAAGCTCATTGGATTTGTTATGGTAATTCAGTGACTTTATCACATTTTATCAATCAGCTTTCTGCAATGTACTGATATTTATAAACAGATTAAGAAAAAGGCAGCACTCATCATCAGGACATAGCTTGGGAGGTCTAGATCCAGTGGAAGAGGACATCCCATGGCAGCAAAATGGAAGAGATCCCAAGCTCAGAAGGCTGTCCGAGAATGGAACCACTCCTGACTTTGGTATTAGGATAAATCCAATCTAACTAACCTATCCTAAAACTATTGTGAGACTGCTACTGCTGCTATTTTGTACTGTTGCAAATATGCAATACTCCCACTCATACAATCTCCTTGATTACTTAATGCAGAGCTCTTGGAGGAAACTGCGCCCACTCAGACTCCAATGCCAGCAAAATCACCATTGATGGATGAGATCACTCGCTCAATCCAAACGTGAGTACTCTATGTTAAATATAAATTGAACGCAATTTCCTGATACCCTATTAAAGAATTTGAATATATAGAATGGAACCCCTTCTGTACATCTAGCAGACCAAAGATTGCAATAACTAAATATTCCTAGCACCTAAAAAGAATTATGTTGCATCTTGCAATCCATATGAATGTGCTATTTTGACTTTAAATGTTTCTTGTGTTATAATTTCTGGGTCTGCATTTCATGATGTCTGTTTGTCATGGCTTATGTGCAGGCAACTGAAGGTGCACTTTGATACACCAGGTGCCCCGCAAGTCGAATCTCTTAACCAGCTGGCTTTTGGAATGACCCGAAGAAAAGCAGCTTTGCTCTTCTACCAGACCTGTGGTATTGATCATCTTCTTATTTGTTCTTCATTGGTTTTTCTTGGGTCAATTAATGGAAAGTAAACCCTTACTAAATTTTGGAAGTTCAGCAGTTAAACAGTGATAGATGTTTTTCATGCATATGCATGGCAAAGATTGCGACTCAGAGAATGATGTAGCCATGTCAAATTAAACATGGGTTCACAAGAAAACCAAGCACCCTTTCTTGACCAATTGCCTGTTGGGCTGATCAAGGATTTCATGGCCCGAGCCAACCTTGTCCAGTCACATCGCTTTAGTTATAAGATCTGACATTCTGTTAAAGATCCAGCCTGTGAGCCTGAAATTTAAGCTGGGCCTAACCATTGTAAAATTTTGTGACCTTTAGTGTTGTATCATGTGTAGGGCTAACTTTATATATGGGCCTCAAAGCGTAAATGGGTGCTGTCCCAACCCAATTAGGTATTGGACCAGAAAATAGGCCTGGTATCAGCATACTGTCCTAAAATCATAAAACAAATTGAGCCCAATTTGGGCCGGGGCACCTGGCGCATGACCAGCACTAGGCAAGTATCATTTTGACACTGCTGCTTGGGCTGGTGTTTGCATCACATATGATGTAATTATAAGTGATGATGTATGTGGCCAAAGCTCAACACTAATGACTGTACTGTAAGAGATTAAATCCATATAAATGTTGGAGATAGCTTGATGCTTCTCAAAAACAATATATTTAGATGGCCCTACCAAGCTTTATTGATCAACAGAACAAATTTCAAAACCCTGTTTTCTTGGTTAACTACACCGCACAACTCATAGTCAACTATACTCTTACAAATTTGGCTCGTTAGAATACACACTCTTAAGAGATTTCCAAGGATCAACACTCTTAACACTCACTTCATTTCTACTATTTGCGCTCTTCTATCTTGGTTGCAAAGCTTCTAATGTCCTTGTATTGCTAATTCCAACCTCCTCAGTCATTTTATGATTGCTTTTAAATAGCATAAAATGTATCTTCATCCATAATGTATTCAATACATCTTCATCTACTAGAATGTTGGGAATTAAGCAATATGCATCTTTTAATTTCTAGAGGATTCCAATGTCTATCCACAATTTAAACAACCCATGAGTAACTCAAAACTCAATTCTTACCTTGTACTCGTAATTTTGTTGAGCAATGAACTAGTGCCAGCATTTACACTAGATTTCAGTTTAAGTTGATTAAATAACTAGGGTTGAACATGGGCTGGGAAGCACAAGCACACATCCCTTTGGACTAGATCTGAGCTAGTGTGT